>JAGXTR010000006.1:0-600000 GCA_018398605.1 Biscogniauxia mediterranea | reverse complement strand
AAACTTAATAGTATTATCTACATTGTCAACTATGCTACACAATTTGCGAATAGTATACTATGTACTTAATTACCCAGACTACAACTACTTCAGGTCAATGATACAGGCTGACTTAATAATTCCTACGCAGTCAGTCTCTGCTCCTCCTCAGCCATCCCTTAACTGTCAATGTAGGTTACGTACCTAGGCTCGGTGAAATACAAAATACCACATATATGTTGGATTGGATACTTCATCTTACCTGTGTATTATGTATGATGACGGGAGGGTCCTTTTGAACCATGTGTTACTAAGCGCTACCGCAAGTGTTTTTCATTATACATAGTCGCGCCAATCACTTTCCCTGCCATTTGATTCCCTAAGCCCATTTCTCATCTGTCTCATGTTAGTTGCACAATCTGTAAATTATGATCCTCTCTTGTGTACTTTTTGTCCGAAGAATCGAACAAAAGACTAAAACCTAGGTACACGATTCCCCTTTCTATTGAATCTAGCAATTATGCCTGTTATAGTTGTTCGCACGCGTGTGTGTTCTTCGTCTGATGATTACCGTTTTTAATGTGCGCATCAATATACCTTGCCTATCTAGTGTACATACATGCCTGCATACTCCGTAGCCAAGCCCTCGAAACATGGGCAATTAGGAAGAAAAGATAGAAGGGGTGGCGCCGCATCGGTAGATCGCATGTCGATATATATGAAGACCCAATCACGAAGTGCCGGGAATAGGCTACACCCCGGGAAATGTCACCCTCCTCATCCAGCCGAGCGCGGTACACTACCGCATATTAATTATCTACGTACATACGTACTACCCTGGTGCCCTGTACATACGACTACGTAGTCAGCTGTATCTGGTCAGAATGCTACTCGGTCCGTTTACAGCCATTGCCAGTTCCCGACGATCCGTCCGCCCCCGTACTGCAGACATTCCAGAATCGTTTCCCTGCCCCGGTTAGTATTTACCAAATGCTTATACTACCTATATTGTGTAGGTAGGAGGTATATGTGATATACAACTACTACCTATCAAACCCCGCATTACCTCACCCGAGGATACACTCTATACATATAGGTTAGGTATTTATATATACACTTGTGCGGAGGTGCAAGGCGACAAAGATGACAAAATAGCCATATTTGTCTATGTACGCCGCATACCAACGTAGTTCTAATAATGGAACTCGGCCGCTCACCTTACGTGATGATCCTCCGGCATGATCTGCAGGAAGAGAGGGAGGAAACGCCACCAAGGCATCCGAGTCATCAATCGATCTAGCATCGTCCAATTCAACCCAACATACATAACCCACTTCGGCAGGTAAATAGATAGATGCGTTATCTATTGATCTATCGTACGTATACGCATGTCTTACTTTATTGATGACGGTTCGGACACCTTTTTGAATGCAATGAATGTACTTAAGATACCTATGTTGAAGGTAATCAAAGTAAGCAAATCACGTTCGTAGCAGTTGTTGAACCTAGAGCGGATTGATAAGGCAGGTATGAAGATACGTAGGAGGCGTACATGCACTAACGTATTTGACAACCCGATGCGCGTATGAAACAGTAAACCCAATTGCAATTTTTTTAGAGTTTAGAGTTTAGAGTTTGGAAACGGAGGGGTGGTTCGGTTCCTACGTTGCTTGGCTTCTTTACTACTAAAGTCTATGTGGTACCGAAAGGCAGAAGTTACATATGTACATGTATCTACCCCAGCATCATGTAATGTGCTTAAGTACCTATCTAAGTACCGGGTGTCTGTTAAGAAGTAAGAAATATTAAAAGGTTCGTATACATTGATGTGTCTCCATATCTCATGACTCTTTATTTCTGGGTATCAATCTACAATACAGAATGAGCTCTTTGTCTGGGTTTACAGCCATGTTGTAGACAAACCAACAAGCTATCTAGGTATGTAACTAATAAATACCTACCTCCCTGAGTTACACGCTTTTCGTCTTTGTCCTGCGCGCGCGTGCATGCGATCATCTGTACTACCTGTCTGTGTGTTGCCAGGTTGTCTTAGGACGATCTACCAAACACCTTACCCCTTTTGCTAGGAGGTCGAAGAGAAAAATTACCTCTCCTTCTTTATTAAAGTTCTCATTCGAGGCTGAAATGGGGCAACTACGCCGTTGCGAAACGGTCCCCCCTCTAAAAACCCCACCAGCTCAGGTACCTCGATTACGTACCTGCTAAAGAATAGGAAGGCAGATAGGTACTTACATACATGCATACACATCCAACCCTGTCATCTTGTCTCTCATATGGTCCACCCCCAAATTTGATCTCTCAAGACGCATAGCAAGGGCAGAGGGCAATTGGCAAGGGATTATTCTACACTAGTACTGTACCTCACTGTACACTATTAGGTACATACCCACCCATGTCTCCTCCACTCACTCACCACCATCATTTCCTACCACCACTACCACGAATCATCTCTACTAACCTACCTACTCATGCTACTACTACTACTTACTACTTCCTCTCTCTCCCTTCTCCCTCCCCCTCCACATTGATTACTTGTCTTTACACTAGGTCATGTAACCTCATACATTAGTTGCGACTCCATTCCATTTCTTCTCTTCTCTTTCTCTCTTTATACCCATATTCTCTTCTGAAAATTATCGCTTCTATTCGACACATCAGATATCTGCATGGCTATTTTTAACCTCCTGTGACAGCCAAGCGGAGACAGCACATGCCATACATACACTTAAGAGATATCCAGTTTGGGACGGGAGAAGGACGACGAATTGGACGACAGATGACGACTTTGACAGTGACAGCGATTTGGACTGCGACCACGATTAACGCGACCGCACCTCGCCGCTCTCTGACGTATTATCCATCTCTCAACGATACCTTTCACGAAACAGACCACATCACCAAGTTGAAATTAAGGCATGGTTAGCATTGTATGCACTAGGCCAGGAAGTTTGCAGATACGGGCCCGTTGCCTCTGCGCATCCCTTTGATTGCCCTCCACACCATCATTTTGACTTTAACGACCAGCGAAAAATACGATAAAAAACCCTCAGGAAGGCCAACGGGCGAAAAGAAACAAACCCAAAAACAAAGCGTTGCCACTCCCTTTCGAATTCAATTCGGTCTACTAAGCCGCATCTGGTGCGACTCCCGGCCACCTAAATTTGTCGGTATCGCGAACACCGGCCGTCTTTCATTGTTTTTCAACTTATATTTTCCCTTGGACAACGAACGACCTTCTGCCTCTATTCGTAGTCCTTCGGTGTCTGCCTGACAATGCGGTCGCCTGCCTTCCCCCCGAGGCGGCCGTCTCATCTCATTCGGTATATCTTTCCTGCCGTTTTTCTCCTATGCATATTCTACTATCTCTCCGGCGATACGCGCATCAACGATGTCTCGATTCCTGTCACCTATGTGCCATCCAACCCTCAATCTCCTCAATCTCCCATCTACGACAGTCCCAACCACAACGATCAGCTAGTCAAGCAGCCCGGTGTCGATGGGCATCATGATGCTCTGAAGAGTGATGCCGCCGTAAAGATTGGAGATGGCGCGTCGGGAACAGACGAGAAACCGATAGTCGACACGAAACCCGCGCAAGAAACCACCGCGCAAACTGACGAAGGCCACCCAATAGACAGGCTTATCCAAATCGCCGAGAAGGATTTTGAGGGTGTCCTCGCGAAGCAGTCCAGCACCCTCACAGAGGCCGCTGCGGCGTACCGTGAACGTCGTGGTAGGCACCCGCCTCCAGGCTTTGATAAGTGGTATAACTTCGCAAAGAAGCACAACGCCGTCATGGTCGAAGACTTCTTTGACCAGATCTATCACGACCTAAATCCCTTCTGGGGAGTTCAGCCCAAGCTCATGCGTAGGGACGCTTGGGATTTCGAGATGACCATCAATATCCGCAACGGTAATGCGAGCGCCGCGAGCGACTGGTTTTGGACCCAAATATGGCTCGACATGCTAAAAACCATCGAACACCTGTTACCTGATATGGATCTTGCTCTGAATGCAATGGATGAACCGCGAATTGTCATACCTTGGGAAGATATGACGGGCTATGTGCAGAAGGCCGAGAAAGCTCGCGTCATTACTCCGGTCAAAGATGTTGTCTCGACCTTCCAGAAGTTGCCTCCGCCTGGTAAGGGTAGCAAGGCTCGCAATACAAAAAAGAAGAATTGGGAGGACACAGGTATACCGACTGCTCCCCTCAAAAAAAGATCGCCGTGCTATGGACACTGCTAATCTGTATCAGATCCTTTCTGGCTCATTGCTCGCCGCGGTTGCGCGCCCGACAGTCCCGCTCGCAAGGCCCCGCTCCTGCAATCGTTTGAGGAGCTACCGACCTTCTCGCCTTCTTGGGCGACTCCACATCAATATAAAGGATACGTTTCTAACTTTACTCTATCTACGGATTTCTGCCACCAACCTGACCTGCAGGGACTTGAGGGCATATTTATTCGCCCATTGTCAATCTCCTCGACGAAAACCCTCTTTCCAATGTTTGGGGGGAGCAAGCTAGCGACAAACAGCGAAATCCTGCTTCCCGCGCCTATGTACTGGAACGAGGAGGAGAGGTTTACCGGAGGAGGCTATCATGGCCCAGACTGGAGCGACAAACTCGACCAGCTGATCTGGCGTGGTGTGGCCACTGGTGGGCGCAACAACGAGTCCACATGGAAAGGGTTTCAACGTCATCGGTTTGTCTCGATGACTAACGGCACAAAGCTAGCGTTGGCGGAAGAAGGGTCAAAACAGTTTGACAACTTTATGCTTCCAGACACGAATTACGGCATTGCGGCACAGAAGGAGAAACGACTTGGGTCCTGGGTAGCTGATTGGGCAGATGTCGGTTTTACCGATCTCTTCTGCGACCCCGAGTATGAGCCTAAACAAGAAGACGGACTCTGCGAGTATACGGACAAGGAATATGCTGTTCTCGACAATCAGCCACTGAGTTTGCAGTTTGAGTACAAATACCTACCTGATATCGATGGCAACTCATTTTCTGGCCGATATCTGGGCTTCCTGAGAAGCACAAGTCTGCCCATCAAGAGCACATTGTTCCGCGAATGGCACGATAGCCGTCTGTTTGCGTGGAAGCACTTTGTTCCCATGGACAATCGATTTGGCGACTTCTTCGGCATCATGGAGTATTTTCTCGGTTACGGGGACTCGGTTCCGGGCCACGACGCAGCCGCCAAGAAAATAGCCATGAATGGCAAGGCATGGGCCGAGAAGGTTCTGCGAAAAGAAGACATGCAGATCTATGTTCTGAGGCTGCTGCTCGAGTACGCGCGGATCTCGGATGATCGACGAGAAAAGATGGGCTGGGTAGACGATTTACTATCATGAAGGCAAACGATTATTATCATCCTTTTTTCCTCGACTCAGGTTGTATCCCTCACACCTATTAGATACACACCTACGACTGCGCTGCAAAAGGGGCGCGAGGAACCAAACTTACCATTGTGTATAAAGACATCCGTCGGTAAATATTCATAAGGGAACGGCGTTTTCGGGCTATGCATAACATTTTATTCTTTTATTTTTATTTTTACATTGGCATCGAAATGGCAATGCCGGCGTTGGGTGGACAATGTGGGAAGGCGGTGTACGGCGAATACCTCTTTTTGCTGAGAGCATTTTGTCCTTATCGATCTCGCTTTCTTTCTACTTAACTGGAGTGGGCGTTGAACGTCTGAGATATGAAAAGTGGAAGAGAAGGAAACATCAATGCGCCCTTTATCCTACTTTTATGTCTCTCTCTTTGCAAGAGATGAGCTGGTATAAGGAACGTTTTACTCTGGGAACGGGATCCCTTTGTTTCAAAGGTCAAAAGGGGGGGAGGGGGAGAAGAAGACGAGATTAGAGGAAAGGAGGTTCGAATTGGTAACCTACCTATGGCTGTATTTTGTTTGATGAGATACCTAACACCTCCACATGCAGTTCTTCTACCACCTGCACTTTGGCTTTTCTATCCGATCAGATATCACAATTTTTATTATATTTAAAGAAGAAACAGCCTTTAAGATAGTATATCTTTGCTTATTACCATGCACTGTGATTATGTATGGTGGATAAGATGCTGGATGTCTGGATATGTTATGCTTTACGCTTTGCGGTGCTTTTTAGGAACAGGGGCCACAGGGATACTAGCAATGACGATAGAGGCTCAGAGAGGATGGGCTGAAATATCTAGATACCTGCCTTAGGTAAGAAGGGTTTTTATTTGATTCTCGGGCTAAGGGGGTACCTACCGGAGATGCTGCGCTGGTATGTATAGTACATGAAATAGGAAATAGAGGCTTTGTGGGGGGTCTCGTTCAATGTTAACCCTGAGTCAATGGGCCTAATAGTACCTGCCTAGGCACTGAATATATTGATATAACTGGAACGAACAAGGGCAGACAGCTTCTCCTACCTGCCTTGCTGCTGCGTTAGTTCAAAGTTTTTCTTTTAACTGAGTATTCGTAGTCTGCAGGTACGCCGTGGAAGAAGGTGCTACACACCGTGAGGGGTACATAAAAGCTTCGGATATGATGGTCATGTACTTAGCTCTCCATCATTCTTACAACAATCACACTCCTTTTCTTTCGTAGGTGTACTATTTACTTTGGTTGAAGTTACAAAAGCAGGTAACAGACATTATGTAGTACGAAGCTAGGTTAGCTGTACCTGAGTTAGGGCCACTTGCGTAGTTGATTGCTTCTAACGGGGCCGGTTTCATGTATGACGTATGGAGGCGCCGTTTTTGAAGCTAAGCCGTGGCACAGGTAGTTTTAAGAACTGCATGTGGTTCAATTACCTACATACACCTCTGCCAGCCTTTTTTTTGGACTGTGGAGCCAACTCTACCACCCTTCCCACGGCCCCATGTCTATTGTTCTAGAATGTACTATATCACCTATTTTCAGTGAACGAGTACTTATCATGTTAATTCTGTATAAACCTTAGAACTCTCTCCTTTACAACTACTATTTGCTAGTTTTTATTAAAAAAACATTAAGTACATACGCTTTTTAAGCCTTTATAAATGTATATAATGGTTTATTTTATTTTATTTTATTTTATTTAAATAAATTAATACCCCTTAATAAATAATGGTTATAAAAATAAAGGTTTATATAAAGTTAACATGATAAGTATTTATCCACTGAAAATAGGTGATATAGTACATTCCAGAGTAATGGACCACCAGTCATATTGAGTCTGTGAGAAGGGTGGTGGGGTTGGCTCCACAGTCCAAAAAAAAGGCTGGCAGAGGTGTACTACATACATCGTACATCAATACCCTACATACCAGTAGACACGTAGGTACTACATACTGGCTGGCTAAGCCACACGGACTTCCAAGCTGTAGGGTCAGCCCTGGAGCATGCACCCGTCGATTTTAAGGTACTATCGATAGTACTAGGTAGTACTATGTACCTTATGTAGGCAGCCTGATGATGATTAATGACGTTTTCACAAGCCTCTCGATTGCCCGTTGTTTTGAAACCTTGGCAGATACATGTTCCTGTTTTCAGGGTTGACCACCTGTGTATGTACTTACCTACATACATAAGTTACGCCAGACTGGCAATCTTTTAAAAACCAGGTTCTAAGTATGCATGTAAGTATTAACTAATGGTACGTAACCTGCCTCATAGTAACCTACACCGGCTTTATCAGGATCGGGTTCTTAGTCATGATGCTTTGTCCGCAGGAACATAGAACATAGGTAGGTACCTCATCGAGGTAAGTTCCAGGAACCTGCTAGGAGCAGCTACGTTAATATGTAGGCTAGGTAGTAGTGACGTAGCCGAGAACTTCGAAGCTAAGCCCAAGCTGGGTTCTATATAGACAGAGAGGCACGTCATCATCTATGTCAGTGACGAGGCATTGTGTGTGTGTAACTTTACACAAGCAACCAGGAAAGAGTTAAGAGGTTTACTGAATCCGGATCCTGAGCTGTGTCTACTTAAAGGGGAGCTTTGCCATCTCCTATTGACCTGATTTCTTTTCCCTTCCCCCTTTCTCTCTACTACCTACCACACAACCCACTACCACTTCTACACCAACCAAGCTTTCTCCCCCCGTCTATCCCCAATAAACAAACACAAACCCAACAAACCAAATCAAACCATCATGGACGCCCTCAAGAACATGGTCGGCAAGAAGTCCGAGTCTACCGGCACCCAGCAACAGCAGGGGTCCACGCAGCAAAAGTCTGACTTTGGCGACAAAGGTACTTAGCATCCATCTTTCTATTCCCCCTTTTTGCTCCATGCTGTTAGCACCTCTCTATCAATACGTGCCCTCCCCCCCAATCCAAGTCAAATGTACTAACAATTCCCGCCTCTAGCCGCTGAGTTCATGAGCAAGAAGGCCGGCGTCAACACTACGGCCGACCAGCGCGAGAAGGCGACTGACAGCCTGCGCGGAGCGTACGAGAAGTCCTCTGGGTAAGCCTCCCCCCCTCTTATCCAAGTCCATTTCCCCCCAGACTTGGGTGTGTGTAAAAAAAAACACCCCCCGATAATAGGCTAACGGACGTGACAATACAGAAAGCAGGTCAACCCCAAGATCTCGAACTAAAGCCTGGCCTTGCTGGGTATTAGCCGACATGTAAGGCGTGCGAAGAGAGAGGCAGAACTCTCCTAAGCTGTCCGTATAATTGTTTTATTTCGCAAAGTCACAGGCAAAAGGATGAGTCTGGACAGACGTTATATAATACCCCCATAATCAAGTAAAATAAAAACTTATTTGTTTCATATTCTTGAAATCCTTTCCCACTACTAAATACGCGTAGTGGTTGGCTGGTGGTGTATGTACCGGTCGTAATGGCATGACTCAGAGAGATGTATGTGAATCGTTAAAATAAAAAAGAAATGGCTTGCAAAATGAGGCATTCGCTTGCGGAATATCTTGTCGTCTCTCGTTTCGCATTTGCTAAAAAATCCCCCTTTCCAACATATAGTACTCATCTCTTCTTCCATAACGGGATCATCAATCGGCCAGGGAAACCAATGCAAAACCGGAACGCCAACCTCCTCTCCCCTCCCCCCTCCCCCGGTTAAGTACTCGCGTATAAAATTAAATTCTTCTCGTCCCTCTTTCTCTCCGTAGTCTGTGGGGAAAAAAATCATCATAATAATTCATTATCGTTTTTTTGGAAGATTTCCATTTTCTTTCTTCTTTTGGGGGGAGTGGGAGAGATTAGATCATCAAAGCGCGGAAAAATGAATAAATAAATATATGTAAGACCGGGAATCGTAGTGGTCTTTTTTTGTGTCTGTAAGTTCTATGTATCGATCGCCGGGCATGGTGAGAGGTGAGGGCGATGTTGATGGCGATGGCGATGGCGATGGTGGGGTTATAATAATAGAACTATTTCTCGCTGGGGTTTTTTTTTCAACACTTTTCTGTTTTGTTTTGTTTTTGTTTTGCTCACGGGGAGTCGTCGTAGAAGACCTGGACGGCCATGATGATCATCCAGAGCAGGAACAAGCACCCGATGAGGGCGAACGCGAACAAGGCCTGCCACGACTGACCTGTTGTTTTTGTTTTGTCCCAGAAGGAGTTCGGGTTAGCCATCATTTCCTCTCTTTCTCTCTTCCTTCTTTCTTTCTTTCTTTTTTCTTCTCTCCTTCCCTAGCCTCTTCTACAATAGAGGGCCTAGGACTACTCGCCTCGGTAGCCGAGGTGAGGGGGACAGGGACAGGGACAGACTTACATATGGACCTCTGCTCGAGCCAGGCGAGGGTGGCCTGGTTGTTGCCGGTGGGCGTGGCGCTCCAGACGAGGCGCTCGCAGTTGAGGCTCACGGAGCCGGCGGGGCCCCAGAGCTCGATGCTGACGACGACCAGCCCGACCATCCACAGCACGAAGAAGAGGAAGGCGCCCAGCACCACGATGGAGGGCAGCAGCCGCCGCTGCGCGATCAGCCACAGCAGCGCGCCCACGAAGACGATGGTCAGCGCCGACACGGTGATGAAGTACGGGAAGTACCTGTTTTTTATGGGTGGTATTAGCGCTGCTTTGGTTCGAGGAGGGGAAGAGTATGTATGGGGAGAGGAGAAGGGGGGAAAGAGGAAAGAGGAAAAGGGGTTAAGGATAAAAAGGGGGAAGGAGAGAGAGAGAGAGAGAGAGAAAGTACCTACCACGGAATCGAGAGCAGCAGCTGGTTCTGCACGCCGATGAAGGTCGCCAGCACGCCGATGATGCACAGCGACGCCGCCAGCATCACCAGCATCCACACGTTGAGCTGGATCGCCGGCCAGTGGTACCGGTGCACGCGCTGCACGCGCCGCTCGTACACGACCGACCCCGTGCCCCCCGTCGTGGTCGACAGCGCCGCGGCGGCCATGGCGGAAGGAAAGGAGGAAGAATGCTACGGGATTTTTTTTTTACGCGGGACACGACGAGAATGGAGATCGTTCGTTCGTTCGTTCGTTCGTTTTGGTCGTTCGTTCAGCGGCGAGCCATGCGATGCAATGCGATGCGATGCGATGCGGTCGGTTTGGTCAGTTGGCGTTTTAAAAAATGGGTATGTATTCGGTTTATCGTGAGGTACGTCGTCGTTGGGGTCGAGGGTGGTAAGAAGAGTGAGCGCTGAGAATCGTGTCGTCCCCCGAGGGTAGGAAGGATCGCGCGCAATACTATTAGGTATGTAGGTAATTCCCAGGATATCGTATGGGTATGTACGTATGTATGTATGTATGTATGTAGAGCTCTGCTACTACTTAATTGGCCAAGGTTCCAGCCCGATTATCCGGACGAAAGATGACGACGGCTGACAACGCAAGCTTTTCCTCTCTTTTTTTCCCCTCGCAAAAAAGTCCAAGCTAAGCTTAAGCTGTATTGGTGTAATTGGGTACGGGGAACCTCAATCCAATCCCTAGGTTCGATACAGAAAAAAAAAGATCGGGCCTCTCTTTTTCTTTTTTCTTTTTCTTTCTGCCAACGCAGAGGGACGGGACGAGACGGGAAAGGGAAAGGGAACGGAACTTTTCCCTTTGGCCAATGGCTCTCGCTGGTTTGGGGGGTTGGCTGGCTGGCTAGCTGGCTGTAATTTGTAGAGTAGAGTCGAACAGAAAATCCCTCTCTCGCAAAAAAAGAAAAACAAGATTCGCCCGATGCAAGATGGATGACGAGGCAAAGCGCAAGCGGCAGGGGAGAGGGAGAGTGGGGGAAAACAAAGATGATGAATTGGAAGTGTATGTAGTGTAGTAAGAGTAAGACTTGCGCGCGCGCTATGACCGATTGATTGGTTGATTGATCGACTTGATAATGGTATAGTCTGGTATAGTGTTGGTAGTGTCTGGTACAATATCTATTGTCTTGTTAGCGCTCGTGATTAGCTACTAGGTTAGGTACTTACACACGGCATATCAATACTCATATATAGAGCTTGAGGAGAGATGGATCAATAGATAGATGGGTAACATGAAGTGAACAACCAGCCAACACTGTATCCTTCAATGCAAGTTAATCGCTCAGGTACCACGTCTGGTGAGATCGCAGGTACAGTATCAATGCATCTACATCACGAATTATACACTTACCAGGTTGATCAAATGTATTGCAGGCTTGGTATTGATGTCGATAACCTGTGATAACTCTGGTCTGTCTTACTGTTTCACTTAATAATAGTCAAAACAGTTACTATGTATTGTTAAGACTGACTACTAAGAGATAGGTAAGTTGCGGTAGGTAGGTAATTGTGTGTTCCAGCAGCCCTAAGTTAAGTATATTGATTTCTTAAAATTCGACATAGGTCTGGTACCCAAGGTAGATAGGTGTATGCAAGTAATTCTTCCAATTTCTCCATCTTCCTTTCAATTTGTCTCAATTTCGTCACAAGTTCTTACCTAATCTTATATTTCGGGTGGCTGGGGAATTCGGTGTTATACATACACTACTAATAAAATGCGGGCACATGCGTTGTGACAGCTGTAGGTTAGTGCAGTGTAGTGCAGCTTATTCGAATTCACTATGTGAAATACGGAATAAGTCCATCCATTATAATACCAGGGGGGCTTCCTCAAACCCCCCTGACCAGAGCTAGAGTACCTAATCCTAGTAGTATGCATCACCAAGCGGAGGAAAACACACATATATAAAAAGTTACCAGGGCTGTGGGAAATCTAGTAATGTACGTAGGTAGGTATCTTTTTTTCTTTTTTTTCTTGGTTAGATGCTATCATCATCAGCATCATGCAGCCCAACCGTATACCAAGATCGTAAGCCCGCCCTCCCATGGCGAACAAACGGGTATGGCGCCATGCCTGCTTTCTATGTACGTAATACTAGTGGTACCACCCAATAATGAGCGGGTTCTACAACAAAAGAAGTACTATTACCACATGAGGTACATCATTCTACCGACAACCATCGATAACAATGCTTATGCCATGCCTTGACAATATTGTATATCAATACAAAAAAAGGGAGGGAGTGAGAGTGAGGATGAAGGTGTGGGAGAGAGAGAGAGAGAGGATATAGGAAGAAGCAATAGGTAGGTAGCCGCTCACAATAGCGACTCGCCGAGCGCGCATCGCACGAGCGAACAGCCCGCCCGCACCGTCTCGTGCGCGCCGTGGTCCGTATCCGAGGCCAGACTCGGGTTTACCTCCACCAGGTCAACGGCCACCAGGCTTCCCGTCTCGTGCACGCTCTCGCAGATGTAGTCGCCCTCGCGCAGCGTCAGACCTCCGCGCACCGGCGTACCCGTGCTGGGAGCCCACATCGGGTCCAGCGCGTCCACGTCGAAGGACAGGTGGATGGGGGTGTCGGTGCCGATGTGCGCCAACGCCATCTCGACCACGCGACCGATACCGTGGCTGCATTTTTTTAGAGCTAACGTTAGCGATCTAACAATGGAAAAAGAAAAAAAGAGGAGGAAGGGGGTAAGAGAGAAAAGAGGAAAGAAAAATATCTTACCGGTCAATGTCGAACATGCTGAAAGCCTTGATGCCGTTCTCGCGCAGGATCCTCTTCTCGCCGGGGTCGACGTCGCGCAGACCGATGTACACGAGCTTCCGCACGCTGATCAGGTTGTCCGGCTTGAGCCACCCGAAGTACTCGTCCTTGTCCTCCTTGGCGAGGCCGGTGAGGAAGCTCACCGGCATGCCGTGGACGTTGCCCGAGTCGCTCGTCTCGGGGGTGTTGATGTCGGCGTGCGCGTCGACCCAGATGACGGCCATCTCGCGGCCGAGCCGCTCGCGAACCGCCTTGGCGGTGCCGGCGATGGTGCCGATGGCGATGGAGTGGTCGCCGCCGAGGGTCAGGACCATGCGACCCTCCCTCGCGTGGGTGTAGACCTGGTCGCACAGGCGCTGGGTGACGGCGCTGACGGCCTTGGGGTTCTTCATGTTCCGGTAGGGCGGGTCTTCCTTGGGCACGAGGTCGGTGTAGAGGTGGACCGTGTCGTCGCCGTGGAGCTTGTAGTTGAGCTCATCTCGCAGCTGCGTGAGCAGGCCTGACTCTATCAGGGCTGCGGGGGCAGCATCGACACCGGGTTTGCACTGGAGGAGGAGCACAACAGGCTCTGGTCAGCCTTCCGAAGTACGGATGAAGCTAAAAGAAAGAGGTATTATCGTACCTGGCCACCCGAGAACCCAACAGCAACCACTCCGAGATCCTCCGGGTTGGAGAGGAACTTTGATCTGACCATAGACGTGTTCATCGTGCCTGTGTCTGTGCCGGTGGTTGTGCTTGTACTGGCAAGTTCAACTAAGCTGATATTTGGATCGTCAAGGGATGTAGGCGGAGTGGTTCTGGTGGTTGTAGTTGTGGATGTGGGTGCTAGTCTAGAAGACAAAGAGTAGCAAGTGTGAGAGGGATGAGGAAAGGAAGGAAGAAGAAGAAGAAGAGAAGAAGAAGGGAAGGGAGGGAAGGGAAGATAAAAGATTGGGGAGGAAATAATACAGTTGAAATAGTGGGTGAAGAATTATGAAGCGATTGAGTAATTTGACCGAAGAGTTGGCTGGTTGGCTGGATGGCTGTCTGACTTATTATTATGAAGGTGTTACCTAGGTATGTTAACTAACCTCTCTTCCCTTCCTGCCGGGTCTTGAGTCGTATACCTAACACTCTTTTTTTTTACTCCCTTTTCTCCCTTTTGTCTTCTCTTTTAGGTATTCCAGTCACGCTGGTCGAGGTGTAGAGTGTAGGGTGTAGACACGGAGTAACTCGGTACCACGGCCGTAAACCACCAACACCCCACCATAGATGTAGTATAGATGTACCTACAGCCCTGACCTCATAACGTAAGCGCGTCAACCATTGTAAGTTGTAGGTAAATATTTCCCAATGGAAATTGTCAATGCTCCAGGATTGCGTCTTGCTCCGTCCCGACTCCGAGTGCATTTCCGATGCCATCCGGCCATTCCTGTTATTTTATTGCTTTTTTTTTTGTCTTTTCTCTTTTTTTTCTTCCCTTTTACCCTCGTTTCCTGCTTTGCACATGACACGGGTTGTCCGTTTTTGACTTGTAAGCGGAGCCTCTGGATGGAGGGGCTGGAGGGGCTGGAGGGGCTGACGGGGGTAGCGAGGAGGGGGTATAGGGAGCCTATAGCGGTCCTGACGCGCTAGAAAACCGGCCACTGGAGAGACAAGCTAAGGTGGTTAGAGTGAACCCTTAAAACCCCCCCTATTTCCTCCAAAGGTAGGTACACGCAATAGCTCGGGCTGCACTTATGCGTACTGTTCCCCTAAGTGCCTAGACTCGGGGCCTCTTGCCTTTAAGTGCAGCTGCTGCCCGCCCTTGCCAGCCTACGCGACCATCGGACTTACATGAGGTTACTTAATGACCACCTGCACCGGCATGACAGCGCCCAGATATTCCGTGCATCATTTCCCCAATGGATGCAGCCCATAGCTGTCCCCAATCAGCAAGAGCCGCTTCAAGCCGAGCTACGCTACACGAACTTGACTAAGACGACTACCTACCTAGGTTAGGTAGGTACTAGGTACTAGATTTTGGTTTGTACCTAGGTTAGGTTTATCCTCGCATCCTCCCACATGCAACTCTCGTTACTCTCCAACTCTTTTTTTTTAACCAATACAATAACTACCTCAGCTTGTTCGTTCCATGGGATGCATTGTCCATCCCTACCTACCTCAACGACATTATACGACATTATCTAACATTGCTCCATATGCCACATGCCACATGCCATATACCATATGCCCGTGATGCTTTCGTATGCACTCTCAGCTGGTCCTCACCGCTCGATGATCTGTATAGTTCTCGCTTCCCATTGGCCATGAAAGTGCTCCACTCCGACTCTCTCCAAGATCGTCTCGGTCTGCGTCGTTGCAGATACCTTACCAGCAAAATGTATTATGTACTAGGTAGGTAGGTACCTGTCGATCTAAGATGATGATGACCGGCCATCCGCCCATTCATCCATCCATCTATGCTATGTCTGGTGTCCAAATCACTTTTACCCGTACTACCTATATCTATCATGCGCAATCACGGGCCTTGAATTATCGGGATCGCTCGGGTCGGTATCTACAACAGCAAATCAGGATTAGGTACACGTAGTTGAGATAACCATCACAGTTGGAGACCGAAAGGATATGTGCTAGAGAATATAGCCTCAGAAACTCGTATATACGAACCTAGGGAGGTACTTAGTATATGAATCGGAGGTATGATCCAAAAGCTTAGCTGGAGTAGGTCTATTAAAGTAGATATACTTAATTACACAGTACTCAACTGAAATTCTCACGTCTGATCTAAATATCAAGAACTACTATGTACTACTATTACTACCTATTTTAGGATTATCGTCCGTAGATTGATAAATCTCCTGCTTATTGATCGATAAAGATTAAAATAAAATAAAAAACTCCAATTTTTATGTCGTCGTCTTTGGAGGTTTGCGGGGGATGTGGGGGACTTCACCAACTCCAAAGTTAAGTTGACTTGCTGTTGAGACCTGGTCCAGGAATGTTTTATCTTGCAGACGATATACATGATTGCCTAAGGTTACATATACACATTTCAGGAGCACGGGAAGTTATTGTGTACAAACTAATTCACGATTATTAATGCTTTACATGGGCATTTGTTATATATGCTGTCTCCTTTTTTTTTTTTGGAGAAGAGGGGGCTGCTATTACAATTTGAACTCACCACATGCAACGGATATAATGTCCTATGTAGTACAGAATAATACCCCTTAACTGGCACATGAGTATCAAGTGAAAAGAAGAGTAAATAATAGAGATTGTTATTCACGAAAAGAAAAGATTAAACTGTCGTCTTATACCCTTCTGTAATTCAATATATTGATTACTAGTCTCCATTCAACTAGGAGGGTAGCTATACCCGAATAAAGATATGAGCCCCCTTAACAGGACTTCTAGGAAATATTATATTGCTATTGTCTGAGAGTTATAACCGCGTGTATTCTTCTTCCTTTGCCCCCTCCACTCTCAAGGTCAACTCGCTACGGGTCGAATATGATATACACCGTCAGCCTCTGTCAAAATAGGCCCCTCGTACACCTCGCCGTCCACCTCAAACGCCAGCCCGTCCTGCACCCGCAGCGCCAACGTGCCCCTATTCCTCGACACAACATCCGCCTCCACTAGCAACCCCCCTTCCCACCTCATTCCCTCCACCACGAACCCGCCCCGCGCCACCAGCCCGGACACCGACCCCGCGGGCACCGGCAGCGCCGGCAGCAGGTGCACCACGCCCGCGTGGCTCTGCACCAGCATCTCCGCCACCGCCGCCACGAACCCCAGGTTGCCGTCGATCTGGAACGCGCTGCCCGGCCCGGAATCCGTGTTCCACAGGTTCGCCCCCGGGAACGTCCGCACGAAGGCCACGGCCTGCGCCCACGCCGCCGGCCCGTCCCCCAGCCGCGCGTACAGCGCCGCCGCCCACGCGCGGCTCCACTGTGGCGATGGGGAAGTCAGTTAGTAATTTGCCTTTGCCAGTCTTCGGTACACTGCGTCTCGGGGGAGTGAAAAATCATACGCTTGGCCCCGGGATAGGCAATTTTCATCACCCGTCCGAGACTGGGGCCGAAGAGAAAGGGGAAAGGGAGGGAAGGGAGGGAGGGAGGGAAGGGAGGAGGGAGGGGAGGAGGGAGGGAGACTCGCGGAATCCACTACTCACCCCCGTGCTCCCCGACCCGGCATCCATGCGGTGGTCCAGCAGCGCGCGCGCGGCCGCCGCGAGGGCCGGCGACGACGCCGGCGCGAACGCGCTCCCCGGGAACAGGTCCCACAGCGGCGACATGTGGCGGTGGCCCGGCTCGGCCTCGGCGTACTCGCGGCGCCACTCGAGGACCTGCCCGTACGACCCGGTCTGCGGGGGCGCACGCGCGGGAGACGCTCCCTCGCGCGTGCGCACTCTTCATCCTCCTCCTCTTCTGTCGCCGTGATGATGTCGCACGCCTCCACCACCCCGCCCCACACCGCGCCCACCAGCGACCGGTCCAGCTGCGGGCTCAGGTCGACCGACTCGCCCCGCCCCGCCGCCGCCCATCCCGCCGGCACCACGAAGCTGTTCTCCGGCGACAGCGACGGCCCCGTCGCGAGATAACCCCCTCCTCCGACGCGAAGGCGTAGCACTGGTAGAACCGCGAGGATGCAACCAGCAGCGGCCAGGCCGTCGTGGAGAGGAAGTCGAGGTCCTGCGTGAACCGGTAGTGCTCGAGGAGGTGCTGTACGAGCCAGGCGCCGCCCATGGGCCACATCACTAAGGGGGGGTAGGGGAGGGGAGGGGGAGTGTTAGCTATGTGTTTTTGTTCTTATGGGGTTGGGAAAGGGGGAAAGGGGTGTGTAGAGGTAAGGTGTGGGTATGCTATAAGAGAGGAATTGCTGCTCACTCCAGGGGGTTCCGTAGTCCGTCGGCGCCGCGTCGCCCCATATGTCGATGTTGTGGTGGAGCACGAAGCCGCCGTTGTCGCAGCCGTACATCGCCTTGGCCATCTCCTGGCCCCGCGGGAGCGCGACCTGGAGGAGGTCGAACAGCGGCTTGGTCGTCTCCGCGAGGTTGGTGACCTCCGCGGGCCAGTAGTTCATCTGGATGTTGATGTTGATCTGCCACGATCGAGTCAGAGTGCATATCTTCCTACGTGTTTATACTAACTACCCCCTATTATACAAAATTGGCGGACAGGATATAGTCGTACGAAGTGCTGCTTACAGTGTATTTGCTACATGTTATCTCTAACCTCAGTATATGATCATCACGATCCAACCCCCGCCCCCTGGATAGGTTAGGTACTTACCTGCCCCAGGCCGGCTCAAAGTCCTTGTTCCATATACCTTGAAGGTTTGCAGGGATCGATAAGGGCCCGGTGTCCCTAGACGAGGCAACGAGAGAATGTCTCCCGAAATTGAACATGAGCACGGGGAGTTGCGGATCCGCATCGGGGTTCTCTCTGTAGTTTTCTAGCCGCGTCCCCGTGTCCTCAGTCCCTGCTGTGCCGGAAGAACCAAGGTCTAGCTTTACCCTCTCTATCAGCGCGGTAGTATCCTCGATCGCCGCGCTCCGGACGACGTCGTAGCCCGCAGCGACAGCCGCATCGAGCTTCCGAGCTAGCTCGGCTTCCCACTCGCTCTGGCCGGCGTAGCGATACGAAGTCTCGGCGTCGAAAAAGATGTCTACAGTGCTAGCACCGGCGACTGCTATAGACGATCCCGAGACGCTGACGGATCCTGCCAAAATGGTGGCGTGAGTAGTTACATGGGACTATCGTAAGATGTAGTCGCTATTCATACTTACCCCCCGAATTGACGACCCGGGCTGCGGAGGAGAACGCAATAGGATCGACAGTCTGGCCGCTATCCCCTCCTAAGAAGACCGAGTGGACGCCATTGCTCGACGATGCGGTCTGAGATGTCATGTTCTGCGTTCTGGACAGGGAAATATTGGCATCAAGTGCGCCAGCTTGGTCTGCGCTCAGACGTATGGCCAAGACGCCGTAGGGATAACTGGCCACATACTCCCGCCTGGATATCTAGCTTAGACATGCATATTAAGTGACTTCGAAGCATGCGGGTAACTTACGTATAGTTAATACCGCCGTATACATAGCTGACAAAAGCGGTTCCCCGGTAAGTATCGAGATACCGGAAGTAATCCGTCACGTTTGCTGAGTGTCCGAAGTCGATGGTCAGGTTCCCTAGGGGCTGGTACTGTCTCGGTGATATAGGGATGCCGGACATGTTAGCCAGCACATTCTGTCCAGCCCCGGTGATGTTTCCGCTTATGAGCTGTGACCTGATCTCTGCGAGGGCACCTAGCGAGTTGGGGTTGGCACGATCCTGCCACGGTCCGCTCCAGATCGAGTTTTCGTTCAGGGCTAGCTGCTCCGCGATGGTCCCGTAGACCGCAGCCGCGACTCTCCCGTTGCCGATGGGCAGAGCCGATTGGAAGTCCGTACCGGCGTCTGACTTGTACCAGGCAAAGCGGGATGCATCCCATTGGGCCTGTGCAAAGGACACAATGCCCAGAATAGCCGTTGAGGCGGAAACTGGTACTATTAGCATTCTAAGACCGCGCAGTAGGAGCCTAGAGAGATCCGTGGTATAGACAATACCTCTATAACATTCACGACTATAGAAATCGGGAGCTATTAAACCAAAAACGTTGCCATTATATATACCTGGATCTATTTCGTGGGTACGGAGCAACTATCCCATCCCAATATACATGGCCAAGACCTACCTCTCCCCGCCACGCAACAGCCGCTTGGAGCTGACATATAATCGAGACAAGATGACGATGGAACCCTTCTCGTCAATTGCATTTCTTACGTTCTGTTTCTTGGGGGGTTCGATTCTATACCTTGGGTCTTGTTGCCAGATTCGAGCAACGGCAGGAGAATTCTCCGCCAGTAATGAGGGGAGAGCCTGCGGGCCCATCTTATAAGGTGTCATTGAAGATCGTAACGAGCCGAGTATACTACGTGGAATGACTTCCGAGTCGATCTTGGTTGTCCCGCTACCGTTACCCTGCTAGTGGGGTTTGAAGCCAAAGCACCGGGGTAGTTTGGGGTCATATGTCTATAACGAAAAGAGCATTGAGATCCCAGTCACTTTGCAGCCGAAGTTGATATCGTAATAGGAGTAGATGATAACAATGCTCATACGAGAGTTGTGTTATTATATGAAGAAATAAAGCTGTGTAATCAAGCGCGCATTGGTACACGGGAGGTTTATAGATGCCGAGGGATTGAGAAACATAGGTGGTCACAAGCACCCAAAGACTGTTGTGCCTAGAAAACTATATGTACCCATCCAGGAGAGGGCATGCGAGTCACACATCTACTGCACGACACACTACTAGGCAAACGCGGAAGAAAATTTGTATTTCCCTACTTCCAGGAACACACCCCGACACTATTTATTCCCATCACCTTATTTGGCGTACTTGTTCACCAACTCCTGAACCTCATCGTCGCTCAGGCCCTTGATTCCCAGCAACTCGTTATCGAGCTTCTGGTGCTGGGCTTCGTAGCCCTCGCCGAAGATAGTAGCCTGGATGAAGGGGAGCACGAACTTGTTCGGGTCGGGGTTTGGCGACTTGAGCTCCGCCCAAGCCCCCGCCACGATGTCGTCCACCGGCACTACCTCTTCTGTCCAGCCATCCGGCCCTGTGGCCTTCTTCGCCATAGCTACCAGCTTCTTCAACGTGATGGCCGTGTCCTGGACGTAGACCGGGCGGTTGGCCGTCTCTGCGGGGTGTCTGAGCACACCCACCACCGCTTTGCCGATCGTCGGGAGCGTGGTGGTGCTGAAGGTCCTCTCTCCGTTGTCGTATAGGGTGACCTTCTTGTTCTTGAGGTCGAGGAGAAACCCAACCATCAGCCCCCAGTCGAGGAACGCGCCGTTGAGGACATAGGTGTATGTCAGTGGACTGGAAGCGGCGGCCTGCTTGAGGGCATTCTGGACCGCGATCTTGTCTGTGTAGACGGGAAGGCGGGATGTCTTCTCGGCGAGTGTGTTCGAGCCAAACTCTGAGGGAATGAAGCGCTTCACACCGGCCTTTATAGAGGCTTCGATAAGGAGAAGTTGCTTGCTCAGGGCTGTGGCCCCGAGGGTAGATACAACTGCATCATGATCCTTCAGAGCACTTGTAAGGGAGTCGAGAGAGTCGTAGTCCACGGGGACAGCAGTGACAGATGATGGAAGAGAGCTGCTACTAGTACTATCTTTCCGAGTCAGAACGGACACTTGGAAACCAGCGTCAACGAGTTCTTTGAGGATGGCTGGTCCCAAGTTTCCTGTGGCCTAAAAGACATAAGTTAGTACGACAACAAATATAGTCGAAGAGAGGAATAGGCATAAATGGTAAAGGAATCAAAGCTTGTATTTGTCTAATAAACGTGAGGTAATTCCTGAGACAAAGTGCCCGATGATGAAGACCTACCCCAGCAAAAGCGACGCGAGAAATGGTACTCATGGTGTATGAAGGTATGATGTTGAGATCTTGTGAATTGTATTTATGTGATTTTAGTTCAGTAAAGACTTGTTGATGATGAGTGTGCGTAGGATATGTAGATTGATTCGAATAATACCAAGGCCCCCGAGGAGGTTATATACACATACGGGCAGTCTCGAACCCACACAGTAAAACAACGGCAGACCTGGCCGCGAGTAATACCCATTGTTTGTAAGCATCGTTACCAACCCACTACGAAACATGATCACGACAATATAAGGCCGTCGCCCACATATGCCTAGCTTCTGGACTTCTTTCTTTGGACGATACGCTTGGACGTGAGGTTCGTCGTGGCTTGGCATTGGAGCCAGTCATATGTTTCAGTAGCTATGGCGCCCACATATGCCACATCCCACATGCCACATTGGAATTAATAATAACCCGCGCGAGCACGTCTTGGAAATGTCTTTGTTGAATCGTGCGATTCTGCTCTAGCGTGAAGCACGCGACCGGCTAGTATGAAGCAGGAGACAAAACGGGAAACTGATATTTCTTCGGCTAAAGTTTAGACGTCGGTTGTTGTAGCAATAAAGTGACCTCGCTGGTTGTCAATACTATCCGATAGAGGTTGTGGGAGACCAATCAGACTATCGCTTTCCCTTGTGGGGCTGGCAGCAATGCCTAGTTCAACACTGAGTAATATGATGCAACTATAAACCACATATTCCACTCGACTCTTTATAACCGCATAATGAAAATAAATAGTTTGGATAGTAATTCCGAGTCTCTTATTAAGAAAACTATTGGAGGAAATTGTTCTCTTCCTGTAATATAGCGAAAGATTGACTTGTCTTGGGTGTTAATTGCTTTTACACTACTAGAGATACCTATTTCAGTGTTACCTAGCTTAGTTGCTGAACCACCCACATTGAAGGCTGTCTGTGCATAAGTAACCATTATCGCGTTTTGACTAGGTGTAGAACTTGCTAGATAATGAATTAACTGTTTTAAACACACCTGTGTTGTTAATAAGGATGCATTCTTGATCACAGTCAAAAATGAACTTATGCTATAGGATAATCAATTGTACTTATAAAGTGGACACGGCATACAGAAAGGCCTTTGACGATATCGAAACACACTATGAGAATAGGGTATAGTAGGTCAGGTATATACCAATATCCCAGTGCTGATAATTATGTGGTAAATGTATGCTTCTTGCAACACAGAATCGAATGCTGCGGGGGTTTTGATATTACGTGGGTGCCTTACCAAGGCACATTGATATCGATAATTTTCGTGCAAAGCAACCAATCTTCCCTTATTAAAGGTTATTAATTTGTTTAGTTTAATGTAATACCCGTCACTACGCGGGTTTGAACCTGCCGTTGCATTACTTACAATAATTTTGCAACGAAAATACCTAAAGTTGTTGTTAAAAGTCTGCGGTTTTAAGTCCGCTAGGACTTAACTCCAACCAAGGTAAACAAAAATACACCAGAAATTCTCGCAAGCAGTTAAGTAAGCTATTATTTATATTGGCATAGATAGGGTGTTATGAGTTCATTACGTATAATCCTAGCCAGAGACTTGGAACATGATTCGCCGAGGCCCACTTCCGGTTCGAGGCCCTCCTCGACGGGCTGGACCGGCACCTTGCGGACCGCGGTTCGAGGACGTCCGCCCGCAGAAGCTCGATACGCGCAGGCAGGACTTGAAGGCCTGGTCCGAGGACTACCTCATGGTGTGAGAGGAGCTCGCGGCGATGTTCCCGCCGAGGGAGACGGCGCCGCAGGCGCCCATGCCACTCGAGAAGTGGGTGCAGTTTTTTGCGGATGCCGTCAAGGAAACGGAGAACGGGGTCGTTGTGCACCAGGGCAGTGTTGCGTATGTGATAGGACGGAAAGCGTTGTGAGGGTCTCTTGCGGAAAGCGAAGAGCGGTCATGTCTCGAGAGATGAAGAGGAGTGATCAGCACATTAGACTATAGTGTTACTCTGTTACGACTTTAACGGTTCCAAGCTATAGTGTCATATAATTTATCATAATCCAGGCATATATAAGATTCACAACGTTAAACTTGGAAGTTAACCGGATCCATAGAGGAGGCCCCGCCCCCCTATTCCAAGTCTTCTATATTCTATCAACTATCCACGATTCATCTCCGCAAGAGCCACTTAAGTATTTAGTGGTTCAAATGTCTAAACAGAATGTAACCGCTATCTCCAAGCCCAGCTAGCGTGTGTCTCTTTCCATTCTCCTCCATAAGCTCCTTTTCTGGCCCGTTCTAGCTGGTTTGGACGGGATTTCGTCCCCAAAGCTCCACACCGTGTATTTCTTGTCATGAAAGAACAGCAAAAAGTCATCATCACCCTCAAGCTTGGGAGCTAAAGTCCGTGGTTGGAGATCATTCGCAGACGTCGAGGTGAACTGTTGGTGAATCTCAAGGGCAAATTCGACGACGGTGGGCTCTTCACAGGGATCCGTGAGGTCTGGATTTACAAGACGGCGGCGCGAAATAAATGGTGTATTGGTGGGAGATGTTGAATAGAGAGGAATCGAGGCTTTAGAATCACCCAAGGCCTGCTCGCTCGCACATGGCGTCAACGATGTGATGTAATTTTCATATAACGTGGATTCCCCGTCCGGGTTGCAATTCCTCAAGGATAATCGGTTATTCCATAGATGAAATGTCCAAGTATCAAGCGTTTGGGGAAGGTGATGGTAGAGAATTGTGAATGATTTCGTGTATATATTGAAACACACTGTGACGAGCTCTTGGAAGTTGCGCCCACACGGGCACGTGGTATTAGCATTCACACTTGAACTCTCCATCAGAGCATGTATTAAGGAGTATCCACCATAACAGTCAATTTCCTCCGAGCGTAGATATCCAACATGGCGTATGTTTTCGCTGTTCACCATAGGAACTTCGAACATGTGTGATTCGATGAATTCCCCGTTACGGATCTCATATACGATGATCTCCTGTAGCGGAGGTGAGGTACGCGGGAGTGTGATTACAAAGAAGGTATTGGGATCCTTGGGAGAAGCGATGAAGTCTATCAATAGTTGAGTTGCTTGTAAGTAGAGGCCGTCGGTAGCGAAAGGTGATGTTACGTTGGTGAACGTTTCAAGCCCGCCAACCCCTACCGGTCCTTTCATATAGCATGGTAATGTACTCATATCGATATGTTTCAGAGTCTGTCCATATCTCCAAATGAATACGTCGGCGCTACTGGAAACTATGAGTACTGTCTCTCCTTGCGTAGTACATCTTTTGAATGTTTCCGGAAGCTCAAAGGACTTGAGGCGATCTAGCTCGAGATGCCAGGCATAAACAGTAGTATCACGACACAATATGAGCAGTTTTTCTCCCATAGCTGTCCGATACCCATGGTTTTGACCCTCATGGTGTGGGAAGAGGTACGCACGCCGTGTCCTGGTGCGAAAGTCATCGACAACAGCAAAGTAAGGAAGGCTGAAGGCTTCCGGCCACCATGCTATGCGGCCATTATTGTACATCATGAATCGCAAGAAGCGCTGTTCCGGGTTGACGTCCATCTCCTGCACGATATCGTACGAATGAACTCCCCCCTCCTGAATAGGAACATTCGTACTGAGCTGGAAGAACGAGTCTGACTCTAGAACCATGCCGTGATGCACAGCCGAGGTAAACTTGCCGTCGACCCTCGCTGAGATCTTGTGTAGAGCCTGTTGGAATAGCTCGCATTTATTTCGTTCATTTCCAGCAGTCAGCTGAATGAAGTCTGCGAGGCCGGGAAACCATCTGTTGGCTAGAAAAGGCCATACTTCGTCGCTGAGAACAACACAGCGTAGGCTCTGGCTTGATCTGGTCGCGGCTGACAGGCTGCCTGGCTCGAGATAGACAAGTATCAGGAAGATGAGCTCAAAAGGTAGACGGCCGAAGATATCGACCGTTGCATCCCCCACGGGAAGTGGATTCGAGCGGCGCAAACGATGGAAGAGCGAAAATAGTGACTTCATCTGGTTCTGTGGGGTTTTGATGATGTCTATAATTAGGATGACAGAAAGGAAAGGACCAAGATTGACAGGCAACATACCCTCTATTTGATGACCTTGGCTAAGTGCAACGTTTCAATGCTCCTTATAGCAATGTGGCTAATCAATAGTGGCTGGTGTGGCAGGACAAGCTGCCTAGGTTGCATATAAGAAGTAGTACATAGGAAGACCGGTCACATTTTTCACTGCACCCCCTTTACCTCTCCCAATAATACTTGACATCATCTGTTGCAGAAGGGATAATAGAGGCAACCTGCTGACCACCATCGTCCACTGGTGCAGTCCCCAGGGCTTAGACATCTCTACACAGACATGCAAAAGCTGCAAGTCCGGCATGGTCCTAGGGGCTTGTTGGGAGAGTCATCCCAAAAGTATTCACGTCGAAATCCGGAGTTATCGCTAACGAGTGGCGTATATAAGCAGCTATCATTCCACCCCGATGATTCTGATATGTGACGTGGGGCCTACGAGCTGTGATATTGTCTAGATAAGCTTGCCTCGAAATTCTTGCGCCTTTACACCATAATGAGTATTAATGAGGCCTGATGCAAGCTATTAAAGGGCAACGAGCTATAAGGTAGGTCTCCCGCAGAGCCGCAACAACAAAGGACCCGGGAATATACTAACCTAGATATTGATGTGCATACTACGCGCTAGTGTTGAAGCTACTAGTATTATGAGGCGTAAGATTTCCTTTCGATATTAGGAACATCTGCAGCATTCATTTCGTATCAAATATATATACGTTCTTTATCTCTTCGTGCATATAATTTTCGTACCTAGGTAGTCAGTTATCAGTCTACGCATACACTCTCCTTACAAATGCACAGCTAGCGTATACGGTTCTGTTAGAGGATGTCCTCCATTTATCTTGTGCTTTTTTTTTTCCTTTTCGGCTCAATAACGAACTCCTAGAAGTTTCCAATGTAGTTTTACATTTGATAACTGTCGTTCACATGATTGTGACTGTTTCCCAATATTCTACAGCAATAGCATAGCCTGCTCTGTCTTCTCAGATTTGCTTAGGAGTTATGATGATAAAATGAGTAGGGAAAATAATACGGGCCTTGATTTATTAAGGCTTATAATACGTATTAATATACAAAAAGCTAAATTACCGTTCTTGCTTGGTTTTAACTTAATGTATTGATATTGTGCGTTATAACTGTAGGAAGATGCAGGACCTATTTAATGTATAATGCAACAGCAAGACCACGGTTCCTTGGTTTGGCCGTAGTACTTTTTATGCCATTCGCATAGTGGGGAGGAAGCAGAATTGGCTTCTATATCTGAATGTCATTCCACAATGTGAGAATAGAGACTACATAGTCTACGGATTCCCATACCCCGGAAAAACAAATAACTAGCAACATTTTCAAAACGCATTTCTTTAATAACTAAACTTTCTTATATATCAGAATAGTTCCTTCGGGTGTGTATATTCTCGTAGTGAAATCTCATGACAAACAGCTGTTCCTTGTTAGTATCGGACTAATGACATAGTTAGTACTTGACTTAGACAAATTAGTTCCGGGTTCTAGATGAGCCCGAGGAGTCAGAATAAGCTAATGAAAATATTAAAAGAAACTGTTTTTAGCCCTAATCAGTTTAAGAAGAAGAAGAAAAACCCTCAAGTTTCTAACTATATTCTGAGAAATAGAAGCGGTACGATGCACGGATCAACCAAGATCTCATAGCTGGTCGAGTGGCCCAATGGCAAGGCGTCTGACTACGAACTCATACTGGGTTTAGTTAATCAGAAGATTGTGGGTTCGAATCCCATCTTGATCATGATATATCATCGCTACGATTAACATTTTTGGTTATTTTCTTTTTTAATTTTTTTTCTATTCTGTAATGCGTTGGTAGGAAGGTAGGGTTAAACTCGAGAACTGGGGATGTGGTGATAACCTCCCATGTTTCAATATGCAGCGCCCAACGTGATATAATTGACCAGAATTATTGCAGTTGCTGCATGTCAAAACTCAATTTCAAGGGGTTGCCGCTTGGCTCAAACGGATGGCAACCTCAAAAACTTCAATACTTGTAATGTGACTTAAATAACATGTTGCTGAACATAGATACTGAATGGAAATAAAATGATAAGTGGTTTCTTGAAAGAGATCAGAGACTCTACAAACTTCAACTGGGCAATTCGAGACGACCTCGGTAGCTCCCCACGAGCTATCTATACTGTAATTTACCAGGTTAGACTTATACATAGCAATGAATTACGAGAAACCTTGAAACCTTGAAACCTTTGGCTCAATTCCTCACTAAAGTTATCTCCTTCCTATTATAATGTTCCGTTCGACACCCTGTGATTCTCACATCCTATCATGCAAGATACCATCTAGTTCGCGATCACAAGCACCGAAGTGGTGTACTTCAAGGAACAACCCCTCAGCTCCTCAGGGCCTTGGAGGTACCCACTCCCGTGAGGTCCAGCCAGTCTCGGTACTTCCCGATTTCGCCATCCGGATTAGAGACAGTATCATTGAAGGTCATAGTTGAAGCGCATATCGATGTCTTGGTAGTTACTAGTATTAATCCCAAAACCAGGCCTATACTGGACAAACCGCTTCCTAAAGACCATCGTGGTTTTTTTCTAGATAGCGCGTACCCAATCATGTCGACTATAACCACCACAATCGTTCAACCATCTCCTGTGTCGTCCGGGGGCGATGCTTCAATCAATGGGACGCCCAAGAAGCCCCGCGGAGACACTAAACGCCTACATCATATTCCCCGCCCGGAAAGTCTCGAGGCACAGCGGAAATGGCAGCTAGAGCAGATGGCGGGCGCATTCCGCATTTTTGCCAAGCTCGGCTTCGCTGACGGCGGCAGCGGACATATCAGCCTTAGAGGTAAAAACCCACTGCGATGAAACATGGAATGTACAATGTACACAAGTGGGAAGTGCTCATGCAAAGCTGCAGATCCGGTAGACCCTAATACCTTTTGGATCAACCCCTACGGTGTGCACTTCGGGGTGCTGACCGTGTCGGACATGGTCCACATCGACAGGCAGGGGAACCGCATCGGGGGCGCAGACGCGCCCGTGAACAAGGCAGGCTTCATCATCCACGCCGCAATCCACGAGGCGCGGCCCGACATCAACGCGGCGTGCCACGCGCACTCTCCCTACGGGCGGGCCTGGAGCACCTTCGGCCGCCCCATCGACATGCTTAACCAGGACAGCTGCATGTTCCACGGCGACCTGGCCGTGTACGCGAACTTCGGCGGCGTCGTGTTCGCGCCGGAGGAGGGGCGGAACATCGCCGGCGCCCTCGGCCCAACCAAGAAGAACATCATCCTGCAGAACCACGGGCTGCTCACCTGCGGAGGGACCATCGCCGAGGCCGCGGCGTTCTTCATCGCGCTGGAGCGCGCTTGCCAGACACAGCTGCTCGTCGAGGCGGCGGTGGCGCCTGGGAGTGTCGGGGGCGCCGTGAGCGGCTTGAAGAAGACGTTCGTAGATGATGAAGAGGCTGTGTATACCAAAGAGGGCACGGGGACTCCGGAGGTCATGTATATGCAGTTTGTTCCCGAGTATCAGATGATACTCAAGGAGACGAAGGGAGATTTCTTGGTGTAGAAAGATGAGAGCTAGTAATATTACTATCAACTAATCAGGCAGGACGAGTTTAGATGACTATGGACTCCATTTCGGTCTGAATCTTTAATCCGCGACGGGTCTTGGTAAACGTCCGCAATACAGTTCAGAGCCTCGTTTCTGGCTTCCTGAAAGAAGTGTTTATCAACACCCTAGCAGCATATTTAGTAGCATGTGTAAAAAAAATGTATCCAAAGATATATTTAAGTATGTTGGGCCTTCTAGTTCAGTCATTTTCCGTAATGAATCGGTTATGATGTTCTTACTGTTAACGACACACCATGGGATAGACTAGGAGAGGATAACAACTAAAATGATTAATGACAATATGAAGTCTTGAAATCAAGGTTATTATATAATATTCAGCTTCTAGCTGTTGTTTGTGAAATCTGGACCGGCCTTTCGGAATAGTATAGACCTGGGCGATTCGACCTATCTGCCCTTATTCTCGAGGATCAGATGATCCGCATAGAATCTACGTACGAGCAGATGCATTATTAAGGTGTTCAGAAACATGTAAAAGAAATTACATAAACTATGGGAACATGCCTAGTAATCTAATAACATAGCATTAGATCACCATTTAATACTGAATTCGACAAAGGTTAGATAAAAGGGGCGAATCCTTTTTTTTTCATCAAATATTCGTACTACTGTGATCGATTTCCCTAGCAATTTAACTTGGCACGGAACCGTACGATGTCTTGTGAAATGAAACTCTGTGACGTCGGCCGCAAAGATCGACTACCTTAATGTCTTGAACAAGAACGTATAATTGATGTACTGATCGTTCCCGATCATGATTACAAGCATTTTATTCAGCCATACACTCTATAAAGATACGAGCAGGATTACAACATGATATAAGAAGCAGAATCCCTGTCTAATATTTGCGTGTATATTACAGCGCTGCACATTTGATCTCTCTAGAATATAGATAAGGCAACAGATTTACATTCTCCAGTCGTCTGCATCTTTTGGTGGGTTTTGCATGAACCATGCAAGGTATTTTTGTGACCGAAGTGAGTTAAACATCAATGTGTCAAGGTTTGTTACATAGGTAGGTATTTTCCAATATAATATTTCGTTACGTGGCCCTTCGATTCGCATAAAATCTCACGAGTGTCGAAAAGCAACGTTGCGCAGAGGTTCGACTTAGATATAGTGCATCTAACAGATATCCCCTGTCACTTCAGGTCCTTGTGTCTAAGGTATCCCGTTCAATCGCACCCCAGCGTTTCGGGCGCCTGGAAACAAGACCAGAGTAAAACCAGCATCCCATAGTGTGGGCATCATACACAGGCAACCCCACAGCATCTTGAATGGCCTCCGAGAAGGGAGGCATGTTAGTGCACTCAAGACATATGGCCGCGATATCCGGGTGTTCGGCGACCATGTCTCGGGCAATTCCCACTAGCTGACGGGAGATATCTTCATGGACGTATTCAGCGCCGTGCTGGATATGCTGACGCAGCCCACCACTTGCCGGCACTCCACGAATGTGGCATCTTCCGGCCGGGATTCCCAATTTATCCAGTTGGGCCGCACCCAGACGTGCATCGTCATAGGTTAGGATGCCGACAGTACGTGTTGCAGATAGCAGTGTCAAAATGGATGGGATTTGCACGAGTGCCGACGTTGCGATAGGTATTGGTAAACGGGCCGCAAGCCTTAGCGCGATGGAGAATCAGTCACGATCCCTACCAGACGTGTCTCTCCTGAAGCTCGCTAGCCCACAGAGGCTCTTGGCAACATGTTCATCAGAGGAACACTACTCACTCGGGTTGAGCCATGGCTAGAAACCCACAGCTCGTGATGATCCCCACCGCACCTCGTTGGGCGAGCCTCTTCCCCGCATCAACGAATCGATCAATGAAGGCATCATCGTATGACTTGGAGACTACCTGAGTCTCAGACGAATTATCGGCCTTCTCCCGAATGATTGGAAACGGCCAGGTTTTCTCGTTGAACGGGTCCCCGGATGGCCGGTGGATTGTGACGTCTATGGAGATAAAGCCAAGAGCTGGAAGCGGCGTGCTTCCGTCTTCGGTTTTCTGGCTGCTCATTGCTGTGACTGAATTTTTATTTATTTCCAAAGAGAACGATTACTTCGATGTGACTCTCAGCTGTCTGTCCCCTTGGTTGTGTTCCGTGACTTGGGGTATGTCTTGCTTATCATCTGCGTTGTAAGCCTATAATCAAAAATGTCGATATATCTGCTTCACGTTTCGGGGTTTCGATGTAACATATCGGGTTTCGGTCCCGCCTTGCACCATTACCTTAACTTTCAATAAGCTTGTGTCGGTAGTGTCTGCGAATATGACAAGCTCTTACTATCCTCGGAGATAACCGGCTAAGCTAGTCAACTTGAAATCACGACTAACACAACTATATCATGACTTAAGTACTTAGTGAACTTTCGCCCCATTTCATTCTGCGGGACAAACCGACCCTAAGTTCGTAATCCAAACACGTAAAAATTACTGAATGAACAGTAACTTGAATATGAGCTCCGTTTATGTTACTTAAAGCTTGTTCTCTGTAGCTAGAACTAGGGTGTCGAAATACTATACTCTAGTGGCTCGACGAATTTAAGAGAGAGAGGAATCCTTCAATAATTTCTACTATTACATAAGACCCTGTGCTTTTGTGGAACCGAATTGCCATCGTGTCTCATAACTTTGAGACTCTCTGTCAAATACTACTGTCCCCTTTTGAAGCCCTGTCCGACTCCATTTGCCGTCTCTGGAGCTTTCGAGGCTCTATCAATAAAATCATGGCAACAACAAAGAAACCGCGTATCGTGTGTCTTGGAGAGCCAAAATTCGTTGGGGAGGACTACCTCAAAGAATTTAGGAAGGAATTCGATTATTCTGTCCTGCCTGCCTTGGACCGCGCGCAAACCCAGTCTATGCTTCCGGAAGACATCAAGAAACATGGACCTATAGACGGCTTCATAATCCGCATGGGCACACCACCATACGAGCCATTTGACGAAGATCTCCTTAAAGCATTGGTACCTAGTTGCAAAATAATTGTTTCAGCTAGTGCTGGCTTTAACGAATTCGACGTAAAGTGGATGGCGAGTGAAGGGATGTGGTTTTGCAACACTGTTAACGCCGTCGCTGAGGCGACTGCAGATATGGCAATGTTCTTAGTCCTCGCGGCGCTACGCAACACCACAAACGCTGAAAAAAGTGCACGTAGTGGCACCTGGAGAGCAGGAGCAAATCTGATTCCGGGGCGTGACCCTTCTGACCTAACTCTTGGAATTGTTGGGATGGGTGCTATCGGCAAGGTAAGTCGTTTGAGCTGAGACCAATTTTCTTCACTTCTATAACACGAGACTGACCTTTTCAACAGTATCTAGCCAAGAAGGCTATCGCATTTAACATGAAGATAAAATATTACAACCGGAGACAGCTCTCGACGGATGACGAAGCCAAATACAATGCAACGTACTGTAAATCGCTGCATGAACTCCTCGCATCGGCCGATGTTGTGTCACTCAATTGCCCCTTAAATGACGAAACTACCGGCTTAATAGGGGCAGCTGAGTTTTCAGCTATGAAAGACGGAGTATTTCTCGTCAACACGGCTAGAGGCCCTGTCATCAACGAGGAAGAATTCAAAAAGGCGCTCGAATCTGGAAAGGTGGCACGCGCAGGGCTAGATGTCTTCGCCAACGAACCCCGGCCAGACCCCTATTTCCTACAAAGCGACAAGGTCATCATACAGCCGCACTTGGGCGGCCTTACCGACAAGGCTTTTCAGAAGGCTGAGAGAGAATGCTTCGAGAACATTCGGGCGTTGTTCTCGAAGGGGAAGCCCAACTCTCCGGTTATAGAGATTGAGACTAAGGGGTAACTGAGCAACACCCCTATAAATAGTCTATCTCTATAGTATTGTGAGAAACAATATAATAACAAATACTTATATATTGATTTGACTCAGACAAACTCCCCATTCCGAAGGCACAGACTTCATTTCCCGTCCGTGCAATTCGTGCTAAACGAACTATATCAAGACATTTACTAATTATGCAACGATGTTATATGCAGATGATCACAAATGGTCTAGAATCAGATATTCATAAAACAGCATCGATCGCATTATCGAAGGCTGTTATCCATGGGTAGGCAATAACCGGCACCAGTTGAGCATTCATTGGTAGAAACCAGGCAGCCCAATGCCGACTGGGGGGGAACTGAAGGGAGAAATGATCATTATAGCCTACGTGTTAGTGCCTCTATACAGTTAGTGACTGCGCAAAGACCACTATTTATCGTCAGGGATATTGTTTCGATCTGTGGAATTTCCGATAACACTCGTCTTTCTATTCCATGTCTCCCCCTTCCCCCCATCCTACAGTATCCACCCCACCTTGGCTAGCACATGACATACGACATCTAGAAAGAGAATCCCACGGTCTTGTTACGATATAATTGAGTCGATTTGGATAAATTCGAATATAACTCCCCATATAGAGTTGTCTATAGAACACACGTCCATGAGCTCACAACCTACAAATGGCTACCCAGCTAAGCGGCCGCGGGTCGGCGAGCGCACCATGCTGGCCTGTCTCAACTGTAAAACAAAGAAGCTGAAGGTGAGAGAATAAGCCGTGTCTCCATATTACCTCTTGTGAAGGCTAAGACCGTGTACAGTGTGATGGCTCTACCCCTAAGTGTAGGAATTGTGTTAGGACTGGTCGAGGTACCAACTCCCTCTTGTTTACTGGACGCGGAATTCGTTCAAATACTTTTAACACTTAGTTAAGCAGAATGTTTGGTTGAGGATCCTGCCACCGGACTTCACCGCCCCAGAGACTACATCCAGTCACTCGAAGCCCGGGTAGCCTACCTCGAGAACTTGCTCCACGAGCTCCGACCAGATGTAGCAAACGATCATATGGGAGGCATACCCCGTCAGCATGGAGAGGGGATGGGGCCGGGGACGGGAACAGGAACCGGAAATGTTAGTTTAGAAAACCAGCCTCGTTTCCCGCAACTCCCGCAAACTTACAAGCCGCCGCCCAACGAGGCTGCATTCAACGAATCGCGATCCGTCGATGCCGACGGTATCGATTCGCTGAGCAATGAGGTTGCTCTGCTGTGTGTCAACGCTACGGGCCGAGAACCGCAATACTTTGGATCGACCTCGGCAGTTTCCTTCTCGCGCATCGCAAGCGCCGCCATGGGGTTGCCACGACGCGGAGGCGGCACAAGCTCGCAGAATAGCAACCCCGACGGGACGAAACCCCGTGCACCAGCCCCAGGCCCCAAGGAGCTCCCTTCTCCAGCCAAGATGGAAGTTATATCAAACGCCTACTTTACTCACGTACATCCGCAGTATCCTTTCTTACACCGACCGACGCTGAAAAGGATGGAAAAGGAGTGCTTAGACGCAAGTTCGCGAGGTGATTTGAAAACCGCTAGCGACGTGTCGATGTTCTTCGTCCTCATGGTGAGCTCTCCTTTAAAGCAAAAGCCGTCAACCTACCCATCTGACAGTTGTAGATATGCGCCATTGGCTCCCTAGCTCTCGGCCATACCGAAGTAGAGACCGCAGAGGTATGCTACTCAGTTCCAAGTTACCCTCTTCTACCGCATTCTAATAGCCGTCCGTAGGCATATTGCGCCATGGCCCTTGAGTATATCAACCAGTTGTTGGAACTGGATAACCTCCAGTCTATACAGGCAATCCTATGCTACGCGGTGTACTCCATTAAATCACCGATTGGTGTCAGCCTCTGGTAATTCCCCGTCTGCATATCCCAGACCGCGCCATATGACAACACTGACGCGTATGATATGTAGGAAGATTTCCGGCATGGCTATTCGGCACTGCGTCGAACTGGGGTATCACCGAAGTGCAGAGAGGTTTCGCAGTTCTTCGGACACTTTGACTAAGGAAATGTCAAAACGATGTTTCTGGGTTGCTTATGACATAGATCGCGTGGCGTCGTTTATTCTGGGCCGTCCGGTAGGGATTATTGATCGAGCTATCGACGTCGAGGTAAGATGTGACCTGAATATTCGCTACCTCCCTACCTATATATGGACTTGATATCTGTAAGGAGATAGACTAATGTCGATCAGCTTCCCCTAGATATCAGTGATGAGTATATTACCGCAGACGGCTTACGGTGTGAGCCACGCACGAATCCATCTGATCCTCCGACAACTATGACCGGAGCACTCCATGTAATAAGGCTTCGTCAGCTGTGGTCCAAGATCAGCGATAACCTCTACAGCAACTCTCCTAATCTGTATAATAATATTAATGAACACCATAGCGTTTCGATCGAGGCGCTTCGACTAGAATTAGAAGACTGGCGTGCTACAACTCCCGATAAGCTGGACTATTCGGTTGTGCATCCTCTTTCGGTATTCACTTCTGAGAACTGGTTCCTACTAGCTTACGACTACTCAATACTCCTACTCTATCGCCCGTATATCATATCAGCGTCTGACAACACCCATCAATCACCACCCCTCCCAGGCGGTGGGAATTTAGACGCTACAGAACGTGCGTTCGAGTTGTGTGCTGAGCACGCACGCTCCATCTGCGTGCGTTATCGTCGACTCTACCAAAACAAAGGCGCACGGCTGCAATTTACCTGGGGCAGTTTACATATTCTGTTCTTAGGCGGGCTGACCTATCTGTACTGCCTGTGGAGGTCGCCCCGTATCCGGCAGGCACAGCGGCAGACGACAATCATGCAAACTTGTATGGCGTGCACTACTGTCCTCATCATCATCGCGGAGAGATGGAGCGAGGCCGCACACTACCGGGACATTTTCGAAGCCCTATCCGAGCGGACTATCAACATGCTGTGTGGCAGTGATAGTGTCTTACATGAGAATACACCGTATTTCCAATTATCTACCTTGGAGCCAGGGTCTATACCAACTCATGTTACTGAACCTACCACGGTAGATAGTTCCTACGAGAGCGCGAATCTCAGCACCAACACAAACCTGCACGACCCCTTCATGCCGGTACAAGATTGGATCATGGGGTTAGAGTATATGACATCTCCGGGGGATCCGAGATGGTTAGCTCAGGAGCTTATTCAGGGGATGAGAGACGTGGGAAGCGAAAACTTCTGAAACTATGTACACACCGTTCTATGTAGCAAGCGAACAATGTAATATGGGTTTAGGTATCGAGTTACGACTAGCTAGTCCAAGAAAGCGAAGATAAATTGCGGCATCCCCTCACAAAACAATATATAGCATCGACGCCCGAACACTGAGCCCAACAACGCCATCACCTCCACTTACTGATTGGATACGATAGCTGGATTGTTCCGCTGAAGATGTGAGGGATGCCGGTTTCTCCCGAGGCTCTCCACACGCACACAAGTGGACCATCAGGGCTATCACAAGTATACCTAGCCAGAAAGGGGGTTACATCAACGGCGTATTTTGTGCTAGTAAGTATGCACGGTGACGGTCCAGACCAACCAATTCTAGGTGGTGTATAGACCATGGAGGGGCCTCTATGTAATTATCAAGTTATCAACTAGGTAGGCTAGGTAGATACGCCAATTATCTATCATTAGGTAGTATTTTGATGTGTATTGCTTATCGTCATTGTTCGTTCTCCTCGACTACCTACTTATGGACGCAATGGGATGAATACTACTATCGACAAGCTCTTGATAGCGAATTCGCTCTGAATTGCGCATTGCGCGTCGTTCACCGAAATACCCATACCCTTGCTGATCGCTGCGTCGGCGCCAATGCACGAGAGGAAATAACATACATACTACACCGGATGTAGTAGATATCGTACTAACCGCTTTCTGCCGAGGTCATTATACCATGTCTTCGTCTCCCGCTCGTCAAATCACCCAGCTCCGGAGCCTTCCAGTTGAGATAATACGGAGGGTGCTCAGGGAGCTCCCCACCTTAGGTCACCTCTTTGCGGCTATCCAAGTCTGCAGGCACATGCGCGACTCCTATGTTGAGCTACATCGCGACATTGTCTTGACCATCGTCCGGAATCAGATTTCGGAGGCGCGCGGCTATCGGGTCGGCCACATATATCGCGAGATACTATTCGCGATACGTCATGACTTCGTCTCCAGACGCGACGCCAAGGGGGTATTAGAGCTGGGGTGGGACTTGTTCCAGAAGCTGCAATTGGAGGAGATCCTGATCCCTCTGGGCAGCGCCCTTGCCCAGACGTGCTGGACACAAGGCTACCAGGCCGCAGCTACTACCTTGCTAGAGAGCATGTGGCATTGCGCCCCGCCGTTCCCTTGCTACGGGCTCACCGGCGAGGTTCTAAGCCAGGCGGTAGTCGAGAGTCTCCCGCGCTGGCAGCCGGCGCTCATCCCCGTCGGGAGACGCCTGCTCGGGTGGGAGAAGGACCCGGAAAAGAGGGAGGTGGTCCAGCGCCAACTGGAGAGGCTCGTCGCGTGCCAGGGCACGCTGGAGCGCTTCGTGCACACGGTCGAAATCCAGGGGCGGAGAGTGGTATTGCAGCCCGGACGCACGCACACCCCGGACACCATCTGCACCATCTGTCACGTCTGCGTCTTCCAGCGGAAGCTCGACCAGAACAGTCGCCCGCGCGGCGCCATCGTCTGGAGGTTCGACCCCGCCGAGCAGCCGTACCCGCTGATCGATCCGGATGATTTCGATCGGAGCGACTTGATCCCCTTGAGTTGCATGACGCGGTGAGATGAGAAAGGGGGAAGGCAGAAGTGGCTACGGCCAGCATGGTTTTATCCGGCGATAAGTATCGAGGGAGAGAAAGTGTAAGGTAATTTCTACATCCTGAGGTCGAACATCAGGTTATGGACTGGATAGCTCACATCTATACCCCTCATGAATGCTGCCAAACACGACGCCATAAAGCTTAAAACGTTTTTCATATATTGTGGCTGCAGGGGTATGTATGTCAAAGCCAAGCATAACCTAGATCATAACATATATTCTTAACCATGGGCTATAAGTGAGAAAAAGGAGGGCGAGGCGCGAGGCGCGGGGAAGAAATCAAACTGTTCTTGTTGAGATGAGAAGCTAGAACCTCCCGAAAAGGTATAAATAGTACTTATTCGGCATTACTTTGCTGACTTTTATGAGTGGATATTGTGATATCATTTCGGGATGATGCTACAGCCCCGAAGGATCCCATCAACTCGAGATTCAGAGAGCTAAGTAATGAATAGTTCCTTAGTGCTTAATATACCTAGGTATATAGGTATATAAGGAGTTGGCCTTCTCTTTCCTTACCACAGATATCAGATCATATATGCATATTATGTATAAGTCTGATAATTGGCTTGAACTTGATAAAACACCATGCACTTTTGATAGTTAAGGGGGTTTCGGTTTCGACTTCGACAGAGCTGGACCTCGTGATTCCAATGATAAGCAGGTGGTCTTGGAATAATTTCTACAAAGTATCGCGGTAGCAATTTTAAGGGTCACACCAGACCCGCATAAAGATATCAATATAGAGACCAGTTAATTTATAGAGGTTTCTAAGAGACAGGATCGTAGCAGCTTACATAAAATGACGGATCTATTTTGAGGGCATTGCAAGGGTAGGTAACTTTCAATATAATCTGATTGTAACCTCTTAGACGATCTAGACTCTTACTACTTCATCCATATAGCGCCAACAATCATTGAAGCTAGTACACTAAAGGGTTGGTGTAGCCGTAACGCAGGGTGCACCACTAGGTAGGTAGTCTATACTGATGAGTGCCGACCACCTCGTCCTCGCGATGCCCCACAGAGAAGTTCTCCTTTCCGGGGATCAAGGTAGTTATGAAGATGGCACCAAAAAAGGTCCTGGTTAAGTCTTCGGATTGGCCTCTAGACCCAGCTTGTCTAGATTGTCTACCCCTTTTAACGTGATGGCTCGGCAAATCATTCTAAACATCGGACTTATTTGTGTATGTCGTGTCGACTCTCATATTATATCTGCCGCTGAATTCTCTACGTACCTACATACTACGCGAGATATTTCTAATCCATAGATCAGGACTTTCGAGGCCATAACCCCTTCGACAATATTCCTAGAGACTGATCAGGCCCTTTAAAGCATGAGATTTATCCCCGGATCTATTCTGTATCCGTTTAGGCAAGTCGTGCTCAGTGGTGAGTTGACACGAACATCAAACTTCACTGGGCATCAAGGTACAGGCTATATCCTGGCTAAAAGGGACCTTTTTCTCAAAGAAGCCTTGACAATGCTGAGGTGGCCACGTCGACTTATGCAGAGTATCTATCAATGCGCGGATGCTAGCTATTCCTTTCAGAGCCCTCAAATGATGACACAACAATGATGGAGACTAGAGTTTCTGGATCCTGTCCTGGCCATCCACGAGCATCATATGCTATTTTCTGCAGCTAATCTCTCCCCGCTGAACTTGACTGGTAAACCTAAGATTGCGGCGATCATATACACCTCGAATCCCGACGATTCTGGAGTGGTCCCGGAGTGCTAGCTGAATTAGCAATGTTGAGAAATGGTATATAGTAAGTTAAAGACAATGCTTGAAGGGTTGGCTGTTGAAATTGGAGGTATCTACGTAGAGTAGAGGAAATAGTGTAGGAGGCTTAAGAATAGAAGGGAAGAAATAACATAATGAAACGCAGATATAAATGTCAGAGAACAAGGAAAAATAAAAGAATAATATACGGCAGGGTACAATGACTGGGACCCCGGCATAACTAAAAGACAATAAATACATAGTTGGTGTTCTTGCATATTTGTTTCACGAGAGACCTTTGTAATTCGATAAACGCATATGCTATTATGAAATATTATTCAGAAACTCGTCATATGTCTACAGCCTAGACGACGACGGCGGCGGCGGCGGCGGAGATACGACGGTTTCTTCAAGCAACGAGACGTTATCAAGTGCTCTTGACCCTTTCGAGCCTTCCATGAGACTATTCACGGGCTTATCTCCTCCAACCGATCTCCACCGCCATGCCTTGATAGCCGGCCGGTCGGTATCGACGTTTTCGATCAGGTCAACGACCCAGTTTCCAATGTTGGGGAGATACTTGAACGCATGGCCGCTCCCTCCCGTGGCAACCATCAGGCCCTCGGTCTCGGGCACATAATCGACAACAAAGTGGTTATCGAAACTATCGGTATACCAGCAGATCCGGGTGTGGCTGATCCCGATGCCCTCCTCGGCCAGCTCGGGGAGATACTCGTCGAGGAAGTCGGTGATGACCCTATGCGCCTGCTCCGGGAAAGCCGTCAGCACGTCTCCGACGGGCTGGGTGCCGTCCCTGAGCGCGGGCGAGAACCGCGTGGCCGGGGTGCTCCTCTCGCGGCCGTCGCCCTGCACCAGCGGGTTCGTGAACTTGCTGCCGCGGTACCCGACCTTGAACCAGCCCTCCTCGTCGCGCGGGAACCCGTACACGCCGCCCGCGGCCCCGCCGCGCAGGTCCCACGTGAACGTGGGGAAGTTGGCGGGCGCGAGCCGCTCCCACAGCGCCGACGCGCGCGGGATCCTCAGCAGCGCCACGCTGCCCGCCGTCGCCTCGCACAGCCCGTCGAGCCGCGGCAGCAGCACCGGCGTCCACGCGCCGCAGGCCAGGACCGTCAGGGCGGCGGCGTGCGCGGCGCCGTCGCGCGTCCGGATCCCGACGACCCGCGCGCCTTCGCCCTCGCCCTCGTAGCGCAGCGCCTCGAGCGCGCCGGCGCGCTCCCCGAACACGAACTTGGCGCCCAGCGCGCGCGCCTTGTGCAGCGCGAGCCGGCACGCCTTGTCCGCGACGGCCATGCCGCCGGTGCTGTCGACGACGGCGACGACGTCGGGCTTGCCGCGCGCGGCGCGGCGGAACGGGTCCATGGCGAAGGCGACGCCCTTCTCGCGCGCGACGCGCCGGTGCCGCGCGTCCGTCGTCGCGAGCTGCGTGTCGCGGTGCCCCGCCCGCTCCATGCCCTCGATGCACGCGAGCTCCCAGTCGGGCAGCTCCGCCGCCGTCGAGAACGACGTGTTGCAGTTCTGCACGAAGACGGCGTCGCCGGGCTTCAGCCCGGGGGGCAGGTCCGTGGCGGTGGCCAGCTCGGCGTTCCACGCTTGCCAGCCCGCGATCGCTTCGGTCGAGAGGTCCTGGTACTCCGTCTGCGACCCGTACGCCGACCGGATGATCTTGTTGATGTCGGCCGAGGCCGAGTCCGCGCCCTTGAAGTACGAGTACTGGGACTCGTCGTAGGGCTGCCGGTCGAAGACGGTGACGTCGCGGTAGCCTCGGCGGCAGAGGTGCAGCGCCGTGCTGAGACCGAATATCCCGCTGCCCACGATGATGATGGGGTCGGTCTTTGCGGGCGGATCGCGAGCCATGGGTGTCTAGGATAGTGAGATCTTGGATTTCTTTATTACCCCCCCTTTTCCGGCTGTGGATTTTCAACGCCAAGCGCAGTCAGTCCTAAAGAGGTGGAAATAAAGCAAAGTGTATTTTCAAGCCCAATGTGATTTTCGCTCCATCTGGTGCTGCTGTTATTCTATAGAGAACTTCGTAAAGCGACTGCCGGGCGAGCCCGTATGTAACCAGGTGAGTTACATGTCGACTATGGCCGGACTCAGCTGTCCTCGAACGATCCCCATCCCCTCAACTGGGTGCCGAAGCTATCGAGAAACGGTTAGATATCAGCTCGTGAACCGGTCCGTTTAGACGCAATTCACGAAGAGATATCGGCTGCCCGCATGGGATGACAGGTGGAGCACGCACGGGTTGTCCCGAGGTCGCAGCGAGCTGCTGTGTAAACCGTCGTCCAGGGGGGGGAGACGATGCCTATCTTGGGGCTGCGGGGACCGGGTACCCTGGCTCCCAGCGTAGGGCCAAGAACCTATAAGCAATCCATGGACCGGATAACCTGCACTAAGGTACCCCAGACCTAGTCCTCGAGATAAGACGTACTGTGACCGGTCGCCCAATATAGGATCAGTTGACAAGGCTCGGCTGGGGGGATCGGTGCCGTTTACAGGTAGGCTGTAATATCATGAACCAGAACCCTGGGTCGAGAGGTTATCAAAAAGGGAACAAGGTCGCCGCTCTCAAGTAGTCTAGCCTTCCCGGCGTGTCCTCCTTCCAGCCGCGTCGTGCTTTTTACGTAGCTGTATAGTCGTTCCTCTCGTTCCCCGACTCTGGTACATACGAGACACGATTAGACGACTTTCACGGATTCAAAATGGGGATCGGTAGCATATTCACCGAATCTACAATCGCGAAGTATGCGCGGGCCATGCGAGCAGCGCCGCCCGAGGTTATCTTCAACCGGCGGCTCCTTTTGTCGGCGGCTCTGTACGCGATGAGCGGCATTCCCATCAGTATGAACTTCCTTTGAAACCACACCCCAAGGCATTTCCAATATCTATCTATCTATCAATCAGCCTATCTATTTATCTGTCTTTCTGTCTTGCGTAGAGGCTTCTAACATGTATGTGTGTGTGCGCAGCCTGGGATCAGGGTTCATCGTCCGTGATACCGTCTCTGCCGGGTTTCCAGCAGCACTTCGGCATCAGCTCGGGCACGAATCCCAAGGCCATCTCGCATTTCGTGTCGCTCGTGTACATCGGCTGCGGCGTGGGCGCGGGCCTGTCGTTCTTCATCAACGACCGCATCGGCCGTCTGTGGTCCTTCCGCCTGTACATGACCATCTGGATCGTCGGCCAGATGATCGCGACGGCGGCACCCAACCTCGCCGCGCTCTATGCCGCGCGCATCGTCTCCGGGCTCGGCATTGGGCCCCTCACCGTCTTAGGTAGCATGTCCATTGTCGAGATCGCGCCCGCCGAGATGCGCGGCCTGCTCGCCTCGTGGTTCAGCGTCGCCATGCTCTTGTCGCTGACCGTGTCGTGCTTCTGCGTCTACGGCGTCTACCCTCTCGCCGCGAACCGGCTCCAGTACCAGATCGTCTGGTTCTCGCCCTGTGTCTTTATGCTCATATGTATCATCGCTAGCTTCTTCCTTTACGAGTCGCCGCGCTGGCTGTTCCTCCGCGGCCGTGATGCCGAGGCTATCCAGACGCTCGTTGAGCTTCGCGGGTTACCAGCCGAGCACCCACGTGTCCGCGGCGAGATTGAGGAAATTAAGGAGTCGATCAGCAAGGAAATTGGCTTGACGGGTGAAGACTCGAATAGCTTCGTCGCCATTGTCAAGGAGACATTTACGGTCCCATCCAATCTCCGCCGAGTCCAGCAGTCGTTGATCTCCTACGCCCTGGCGCAACTTTCTGGTGCTAACTCAGTGACTTCCTATCTGGTGCCTATCCTGAGCTTTATGGGCCTGGGAGGCGACACCACTCGTAATTTGTTCCTCAGCGGCATGTACAGCATGGCTAAATTCTTCTTCACTCTCATGGCCTCTTTTTTCTTCATCGACGCGCTAGGGCGTAGAAAGTCACTGTTCACCGGAATTACGATCCAGATGATATCAGACATTTATATCGGCGTATATATTAAGTTTAAGCAGCAGGGCGACGTGACGGAGGACGCCTCCCACGCAGCCATCGCGGCCATTTTCTTCCATGGCTTCGGTTACGCTATTGGTAAGTGGCCACGCTCACACAGGTTAATAGTATGCGGTTTTGTTTAGGAACTGATGTTTCGATACTATCCACATAGGTCTCCTGATTCTCCCGTATGTATTCGGTGCAGAGCTCTGGCCGAACCGTATCCGGTCATTCGGCAGCGCTCTTTCGCAGATGTTTCACTGGCTCTTTTTCTACGGTGTCAATTCCGGGACTCCTTCGATCCTTTCATCAATGAACAACTGGGGTGCCTTCCTCTTCTTTGCGGGATGGTGTTTCGTTGCCTTGATCTACGTAGCCATCATGGTGCCTGAAATCGCGGGGCTTTCGATGGAGGAAATCGACGAGGTATTCAAGGGGCCGTGGTTCAATGCCTACAAGAGAGGGAAAAAACCGACGACAGTAATGGTCGAAGTGAACGGATCAAAGAGTCTACGGTGAGTCTTTGTTTCCATGTTTTTTTTTGTCCCCTCGGTGCTAACTCGATAGATCCAGACGCCTGAGCAGTTCTATTGCCCCAGACCAGAAGCCAAAGTTGCACTCAGAAAGTGACAGATGAGATTTGATTTTATAATGATCATTTATCAAAGCGCCTGAAACATTTTACCCGTTGAACTAGGTAGTTTAGCGTTGAAAAGAGCCACTATCAGATACTAGTATAAATTCAAAATTCGTATTAATGAATAGTACAGTCCCATACACATTTCATTGAGCAGTCTATGTCACGAATCACTAGTCGAGAGTAGCGATAAAAGACAATCGACAGGCCTACAATTAGCCTTGATCCTAAACATTGATGAGTAGTGCATTGCGCTTGGCAGAGTTCTGCAGATATTTATGAATGATGTGTAACTTTAGCGCTTCTTAAGTTTAGCTAAACAAGCAGTTCTATTGTATATATATATTGTTTAGGTTAGATATTCTTAAGGATTCACGAACAAATAGTTTGACAACTGGATTGTAAAGTGAGCCGTACAAAGACACGTTGGAGTGAAACAAAGGGCTCTGTCCATAGAACACAATAGCATTGTTCATGTTTTTTCACCACTACATATAAAAGACAAGTCGTCCCCTCGTGGAGGCCCTGTTCCTTCAGGTAGCATCTAACTTAGACGCCTTTCAAGTTACTTTTTAAAGAAAATACTCGTCATCCGCATAGCCAGGTATTCCATATGGAGTGGGGGGTAGAGGACGTAATGAAGTTGCGTCTGGAGTTGAATACCTTGGGAAATCAAGCCATGGGTGAGTTTCAAGGTTTCTATGGAGAGGTCAACGGCGAGCCAGAAACTTCGGAGTACTTTACTCTCGTCGGCTTAGAAGTTGACCAGAGCGGATATCCTATACCAGACGAAGCGTCCCTCTTTCCCCTGGATCCTATTCCGGAAACCTCGCTGATCCATGGTGACAACTACTTCGACAACCTCTTCACCGCCGTGCAAGAACCACAAGAAACTCCCGGAGAGCAAGAGGACCTGTCATTTCAAACAACATTTGGTGGTGCTGATAGCGGTGGTAGTCAGGTAGACCTAGAGACTCTGTGGACAGAACCGGGAGCTGACTGGAAGAATGTTGAACTCTCGGAGAAGGATAGGTATGGTCACAGTAGAGATGCATATAATCTTGCTGCATGCGTGACTGGGCCCCGATGCTATAGTTGCGATGAACCGTTAGAGCTCGAAGAGCTCCTCGATAGCGGTTGTCCGGTATGCTACTGTTTTAATTAGGCAGGTATCCCCATTTTCCCTTTTCTTCTTCTTCTTTTTTCTTCTTCTTTTTTCTTTTTCTTTTTTCCTTCTTTCCTGTTAATTTTCTATTCATGTTTTTCTTGTTTGTTCATTGCATATTTTATCGCTTTGCAGGCAGGGCGTTGTCAAAGGTCATTCCATAAAAGGTACCTTATGAGGTAAATAGATAGACCTGTAAGTAACTAACCTAGTAGGTTAGTAGGTAGGTATTGAAGCTTAACTAGAGCAATAAAGTCATGGTGGTTAGCACCGTAAAGAGCAGGCGGTGTACGTACAGTACACACAGTATGCCCATGAATATATGCGCCAGCCACTGTGGCTTGAGTCCCAAAAATAAAAAAGATATCAGACCCGCAGAATTTTCTTTTCACTACTTACATCCATACGTACCTACCTACTTTACTACCTACCTACCTACCTATCCACTTACCCCCCCTACTTACCTACCTACGCCCTACTGATTCTGATGTATTGGAATGTCTACAATATTTGTGAAAGCTCTCCGCATCATTCTCCTAAGATCTCACCCTTAAGATCTCACCCTTTCCCTTCGTGGCAAACAACTCACCCAGTCTCATTCCCTATTGTGCGGCATCATGAGTAAGAAGGCTGCGATAAAAGCCGCCCGGACGTTGGCCGGGACGGGGGGCAAGGTCAAGCTCGCTAGGGGAATAGATCTGGAAGAGATTTATACCAAAAGGAGGAGCATTGGGCCGAAAAACAACAAGACCAGGGAGCTATTTATGGCTATGGGTACTTCGCTGGGGAAATACTATGCCACCATGGAGCGCATTTTCCGTCATTTCAAACGCCGCGTTACCCCGAGTTTGAAATGGACTGAATCCAGGATATTACAGGTAGAGGCCGAGACTCGCCGTATCCAGCACTGCCAGGTCCTCGTCCAAAAGTTCCATGCTCAGCGGCTTCTCAGTGCCTCCCTCGTCGACATGGTGCTGTTGAAAAAGAATCTGCCAATTGACGATCGCGACCAACTGGACTTGATGGCCCGCCGCTTTATCTTCGAACCTTTTCTTAGAGATGAGTTAGCATGTTTTGTCTATATGGTAAAAACTATCAGAGAAGCGGAAATACTTTGCAAAAGGGGGTCCCCCGCGCCGTGGGTCGAAATAGAACACTTCAAGATCGGATTGCCCATAGTGCAAAATAGGTTGCTTCGTGCAAGGAACTTCGCTATGCAAGCGGTATCATTGCAAGCGGAACTGGTCTTTGATCGTATATATCGGCATATGGACAACCGTGTACGCGAGATCACGAAAAAGATAAAGGGTCTTCTTACTGGCCGCTTGAAGGAGCCCGCATCCCCCGAAGTGCGTCGTGAGGTGATGGAGATGGTAGAAAAAACAGGAGCGGCATTCCACAACTTCCTCGAGGAGCGAGCTGCGGGTTCCGGTGCACCAGATCTAAGTCCTCGTCTGAAAGTAAAAGCTAAATATCGGCCAAAGAATAAGAAGATCCATTACTACGTTCATTAGTGGAAACTAGAAGAGACAGTGGGTAAGATATGGCCAGCCGCTTTCCACCCAATCTCTCTAGGAAGAAGACTCTACGTTTCCCAAGCACGCATACACTCGACGCCAGTTATGCCTATCATAAAACCCACCAGATTTCGAGCCGGGCCTCGCCGCGAAGGAGAAGGGCTCATAGATATGTACGAGTAGGAGGGGCTTTGTCACGAATTAAATGGATGGAGTCAGTCGCCCGCGGGCGCAGGATCACGGCATACTCTGGCTGACATGGGGACACGGCAAGGAAAAAATTCTCATATACACCTCCCGATACACTACTACCTATGTACCAATACAATGGATCCAGAGCCAAAACAAAAAAAGCAATGAAAAATCACCCAACTCATTAATGTTTGCGGGAGCATAAACGAACAAGGTCTAGTGAAGGAATGATGCCTAGTATGATATGACGATTCCCTCCTGCGGGGGTTTCCCTTCAGAACTCGTTAATGACGACAAAGTATTCTCGAACCACAGTATCTAAAACATCAGGCAGAAAACTAAAGAACCCACGAAAACGCGTTATGTGTTTATTTTTTTTCTATCATTAACAACCATTACACACTTCTCCGTTCTCATCGCGTTCCACCGGCGTGCGACACGTCCGCTCCGCTCCCGTTGCTTACTCACAGGTGAGCCCGGACGTCGGACACTAGCTAGCGTTAACGGACTATGAATTAGGTACCATATCACTGAGGGAGCCAAAGACTGGCCAGTTCTTTCTGCGCAACAAACTCAGGACGAAAGTGGAAGGGGTAAAGTATTGTAAATCAGGCGCTGGGGCCGGTCGGTGAGGGGGAAAAGGGGGGGGGGGGGGGGGGGGGGCTCCGGGCGAACCCGGTCCGGAGCTAGCAGTCGGCCCGCAGCCGCGTAGCCGGCGAGGTTTTTTCCTTCCTTCCTTCCTTCTTTCTTAGTCTACGGCACACGTGTTACCGCAAGGCTATATTCTAACCTAGGAGAATTACTATCAAAGGCGAATGTCTCGCTCTCGGGTAGTCCAGCTAGAACCCGAGAGTAGAAAGGGGAGGGGAGGGGGAGGGAGATGGGATGGGACTGTGTTTTCCCTTCTCCTCCTCCTCCTCCTTCTTCTTCTTCTTGGTATGTAGGTCTGCAAAATATCTTGATACTACTCCAAGTATCGCCTTTTTAATTTACTTCCAGCCACGCTAAACTTCATTCGCTCTGTATACGAAGTCTTTCGCAATAGTAGCTAAGTGACTACGACGTCACTGTATATTAACGATGAAAAGGGGGGGAGGAGAAGGGGTGGATGGCGACATCATGCCCGTCTGTGTCTGGAAGGCTTTGTTGTTGCGCTAAAAAAGCCATTCGTATGGGAAGGTGTTCTGCTGCAAAACACCAGAGGTCGTTGTGATGGGAGTCGTCTGTTCCAGACGTCCTATGCATGGGGCTGAAGTGCTTCGCTAAGAGGTAGCTATCAAAGCAGTCATTCGCGGGATCCGACGCCGTCAGAGTCTCTAAGGCTCGTAGGGATAGAGCCTGCTGTTGACTGTACATATATGTACTGGATATGCCATCGTTTGTGGAATATATGCAGCCGATAGGACTCTATTGCCAGTAGGTCAGAGGCATATTGTACCCTTGTCTCCCTCCTGTCACATTCGGCACCCGGCTCGCTAGCATGATATATTTATTGCTATAGTTACATATAAGGTTTAGATAAGGAACCGACGGAATAGCCTCAACGACATCGGTTGACGTTTAAGTCGCATCGGCAGGACGACGAGGACGTGGAGGAGTCTATAAGATATCATTGGTTAGCATGACTAATTAGCCCGACTGCTCATACTCGAATATGCTTGCTTACGCCTAGAGATTCGCATATCTGCTTGATGGCCAATTCTGTTTCTTGTTCTCTGAATCCAATCTGGGGAGCCTCATAGAAACCCGGTATATTTTTCACTTTTCTGATGGCCCCCCCCCCCCCCCCCTCCTGCCTGACCACTCAACCCACATCGGTTCTATTGGCGAAGCCTCTTGCCTATCGAGAAGCACGCGTCCGTTTCTGGAAGCAGCTGAACTAAACGCCGAAACCTGCCGAGTAGGCAAAAGCTGGAGAAATGTCGAGGAACTTCCAATGAGATGTCGAGCTCAGGAGCTCTTTCGGGCAAATGTAACTAAGCTGCATGGTCAGCATGCTTCCTCGGCCTCGAGCGTAATTCCATGCCTTTCCGTACGCTATAATGCCGCGGGATTTAAAGGTTTAGAGTGAGGATCGTTGGTCGTAAAGTCCTAGTTGCGAACGCGTTGCGGGTTCTTGGGCTCTGGGACGAGGCAAAATCAGGGGGAGGGGGATATGTGTGTTGGTGGTAGGTGAACTTTTTACGAAACTCATATGACATTTAACACTATTTATCCATGGGAAATACCCGAGAAAGTGTAACTAACGCCCTTCTTAGACTTCCTGTTGTAACTCCTGCCTAGTTGTGGGTTGGAATGGTGTGGGCGGACTTGTTATACCTTCATCAGCTCAAACCTCCTTTGCTTGTTCTATTATAGCCAATTACACACGGATGTACGACCTTTCGGTATGTAAAGTACCCGTCATCTTGCAGACCTCGCTGACCATAACTTTGTAAGGTATGGCGGGAATATTATAAATCTAGAAACGAGGCTCGGACGCCGGTTCCCCGTGGAGGTTGCCTGTTGACATCGGTTTCTAGAGAGGCGCAGTAATGTTCTGATGTATAATAACCGGGGTGGGTATGTTTCAAAAGTGCACTTTTGGCGGTGGACCGATCAACTCCCTAAAGAAGAAAGAGAAATTGTGGGATTTTTTGGTGCTGTTGGTTAGAGTAGTATGGCAGACCAACATATGTTTCTTAACTCACTCCACTCTTGATATACTTGTTGGTTGAGCGATGTTGTGGCTTTCTTGTGTATCAAGTCCCGTTGCTCGTTTAGTCATTTAGGCGAAGGACCTTTTCGACGCCATCAAGCTTACTGTGGTGTTCCCTTCCCCCCATGTTTTATAACATAATTGTAGACATGGGAGGATATAGTAACATCGACGATAAGATTCGCCGTCGTTGTATTTGACGTGAGACATATATGTATCAAGCAACTAGCCTGACCTGCCAGGAAACAAATGACTTGCAGGAACCGTGGTTCAATGTACCGATCAATCCGTTGATATGTAAGATGATCGCCGGGCTTGGCTTAATCCAGAGCCATACGGTTGGAGAGACTATCAAATGGCTGATTGTTTGTGTTGACAACGACAAATCACACACAACCACAACCGCATAATTCCTCAACGCTGGTGCGTCGTGCTTGCATAACCTGACGTGACCTCTTTATAGGCCGAACTGGTTCATTCAAGATGCAGAGACAACGTGGCAGTTCCGATGTCAAGTATCGAAATTTCTCTTTCTTGTTTTGGGTAACATGTGTGTATCACAGTTCTGTTGCCACACTGGCAACGCGGAGGTATACTCGGTGCTCTCATTGGGAGAGCGGAGACAACAAGTCGTTCGGTGCCTAATCCATGCAGGGAGTCAATAGATATTATACACAGAACTCTCCCCGCAACCGATGAAGCCATCCGTATACTTCCTAATCCGGAAATACTCGTTGGAGTTTAAGGCTATAGCTCAGCCTGCCGGCAATGCCTGGCAATAAAGCCATTGTTTTTTTCCTGGTTTTCGACGCGCCGAGGCGAGACAAGGCGACCAACAGCAAAATACACTTTCTTGCACTTGGTGAAATCTCATGCCTAATGGAGTTATGCGGGTGAAACTAACACGCACATTATTGCTGTACCTATCCGCAACCACGACGGCAGGTCACACGGTCAAACGGGGACAACCACTCACAGCGCCACGTCCAAGTTTATCGAGCCTGTCTGCAGAATCACCAACTAGCAGTGGGCAGGCATGTATTGGGTCACCTTTTGGCAGCTGTTGTTTCTTGGCAGACATCGCCGCCTCGGTCGTCGTCTCCGTCGGATGTGTCATGGTTTCATGAAAGTGGTGTGCTACTAAGCTTTGTATCTCATCGTACACATCGCGACGTAGTATTGCGGCTATCTACATTACGTGACCTGGGGGAAGCGTGTCCGAGGATAATATTTTTGGCTCTCGTTAGGACTATTAGCGCCTGCGTCCCTTTTGAGCTTTCCCTATTCCAGCTGAGGCCTCTGCTAGAGACCCGATTCGAGTCTTTCGGATAGTTGCTCGAGGGTTTTTTTTCTTGCTTACATGGTTTCGGTACGCTCACGAGTGGGGAGATACGTGGACGAGGCTTTGTTGAAGACGTCCCATGTTTGTAGGAAGTAAACCTGTTGTGGCCGCGTACTATTTATCTCTGGCATTTCTGTTCATGATGGTACTGTCACCTAGCATTGCGCGGCCATCGGTATATAGCATAGTTTTGTGAGTTTTCTATTTGGACGCCCTTCATTTATAAATATATCTCTCTCCTCGCCATGCCTATACTTCCATTGGTCACTTCAACAGTCGACCCAGTTAGTCAGCCGGCCTCTCCAAGCTTCGTGCACCTTGCTAGAGGCCCAGGCCAAACATTCCTTACCCTTACTGTAACAAGAGAGAACATCGAGTATGTTACGACTATATGTCTGGGAAATGGAGGTTGTCAGACAGTAGCGAGCGAGACATCTACGACTACAACAGAGGTATCTTCTGGAACTGCTGTTGCTGCAGTAGCTTCGCCATCTTCAGGGACTTCAGACAGCACTGTGATCATTGTTGTGGTCGTATTATTATCATTACTTCTGCTCTCTGGTGCATTCTGTGTGTGGAGGTGCTCAAGGCCTTACAAGGTCAGGGGTCCACGAGGTCATCGCGGTTATCCAGGGCATATAGGGCCCATGGGTATGCCAGGTCTCCAAGGTTTACAGGGTGAAAAGGGCGACCAAGGCGACCAAGGCGACAAAGGCGACCAAGGCGACAAGGGTGATCAGGGCGATCCAGGAGAACAAGGGGAAACCGGGGCCACGGGGCCCGCGGGACCTCAAGGACCTGAAGGACCTGAAGGACCTCAAGGACCTCAAGGACCTGAGGGACTACAGGGAACCCAGGGAACCCAGGGAATACCTGGCTGTTGCGGTAGGCAAACCGATCACACGAAGCCAGACCTCCCACTTCACAAGAAGCGTCCTACCTAGTTAGTAGCACTATTCTGACTTATAGGCGATAGGCCCACCAGGACAGACGGGCCCGATGGGTCCTCAAGGGTACGTATCCAATGCCTACAATGAATATCATGCCAAAGAAATAACACGAATGGTTTATACCCTGACAACTGACTTTTTTTTTAGTGAGCGGGGGCTACCGGGACACGACGGCAGAGACGGCAGGGACGGAAACCCTGGTCCACCTGGGTAAGTAACATAAGGATTCGCCATATTGTCGGAGCCCGCACTATCGCCCTCCCACTATCGCTCTGGCTCACCATATTTCTAGGCGCGACGGCTGTTGCGGGCCTCCTAGCCCCCCGGACCACCTGGACCTCAGGGACCCTGTGGTCGCCCCGGGTGCCGTGGATCACCGGGACCCGAGGGACCGCCGGGATGCTGCGGGCCGCCAGGACCTCCAGGCAGTTGTGGACCCCCAGGGCCCGGCGGTCCGGAGGGGCCACCAGGACCACCGGGATCACCCGGGTTAGATGGAAGACCGGGACCCCCAGGGCGTCCCGGATCGCCCGGGCCGCGGGGGATTCCCGGACCGGTAGGATCAGCAGGACCGGTAGGACCAACAGGGAGGCGCGGGTCACTTGGACCACAAGGGCCAGCAGGACCAGCAGGATCGTCAGGGTTGCAGGGACTACCAGGGAGGCGCGGGCCACCGGGGCCACAAGGGCCAGCAGGGCCTGTAGGGCTTCCAGGACGTCCGGGGGTACCCGGGCCTCCCGGCGAGCCGGGCGAATCCATAGAAGGACCGGCCGGGCCCCCAGGGCCTCCGGGCACACCCGGATACCCCGGAGCGCCGGGTCCTGCGGGATTACCGGGGATGCCCGGCCGACCAGGCCGATCAGGGTCACGGGGGTCTCGAGGATCTCCGGGTCCTAGGGGAGTCCCCGGACCCCCGGGCATACCGGGCATGCCAGGTCGCCCGGGCTCGCGGGGGGTGCCGGGTGTACCTGGGGCGGAGGGACGGAGGGGGCGGAGGGGAAGTCGCGGGTAAGTCCACCAAGCTAAAAGAAAAGAAGTATTGGCAAAAAAAAAAAAAAAGAACATAAGTCCTCTGACAATCTACATACAGGGAACACGGTGAACGCGGGCCCCGCGGGCCAGCAGGTCCACAGGGCCGGCGCGGGCCCAGAGGGCCCAGAGGCGGTTCCGGCAGTGGTAATAATAGGTGCTGCTCGGAGCCGCCGGCAGCGTTCTACCCCGAGGTGCTTCGGTGCTATCCGGAGACGAGGCCGCCGATATACGTTGAGCGGCCGCGGCGGGTACGGGAGAGGTGTTCTCGGTCTCGGGTCAGGCGTATCGACTGCGGACCAGCACCGGCACCAGCACCCTGCGGGCACTACAACTCGGATTGCAGGTGTTATACAGACGATTCGTACAGCATCGACTGAGGCTAGTCGTGGCTATCGATCGAGAGTTGTGTCGTGCCCCACTGCCCAGACTTTGGGCAAGAGGTGCAACGAGATATAGTTTCAATATAATACACGTATATGCGGTTTATTGTTCTTATATGGGCTTAAACCCGTCTTTGCATTAGGTTTCCTTGATAGACGGGATGATATGATGAGAATACATCACGGGCCTCCATAATAATCCCTTCCTACGTCTATTTCCTTCATATAGGTACCTCGACTATGAAGCCAATTCGCGTATTAGGTGTTTTCTAGCAATAGGAAATAGTATACTGCCATGCTGACGTAAGAGTATAAATCAAATTCCCAGACTAGGTATTTTGGTACCCAAATCAAATTGCACGCCGCTCCGTGGACGGAGGCTTCTCCACAATGAACCTACCCCGGGCGACCGAGGCCGAAGCCGGATGGAGCCGATCCGGAGTCGGTGTGGGGTCGCGGATCCCTTATTTTGGAAAGTTACTACGGTTACATCACTGCGCGGCCAACCAGTCAGCCCCAAAACGGAGTGCTCGTCTTTTTATTGGAGCAGCTAAAGAGTTGAGTTCAGTTAAGGAGTTCGGTCGTCGATGGGATCGAATTTGTGGGGGCAGATTGCTTATAAGAGTCAATGCAAGCACAGGTAAAGGGCATTGGAAGTGTCGGGAAAGGTGTGCAATTCGACAAAAACCCGTCGCAATGGTCGGCTCTATTAGTATCGGCGAATGAAAGGGAGAAGAAGGCTTGGCCCACTGATATCACTTTTTCATCTACCAATCGGTATAAATACAAGAGCGGGTTTGATGGTTTGTTCTTTGGTTTCTTTTGTACAGTTGCAAGAGTTCTCGGGGTTTTCTTTCATCCTATGGCTCGCGTCCCTTTTGTACAGCTATGCGCCACGGGTTGTGTCGGGGACTTGCCGTGGGGATATATCGCAAAGCCTTCTATAAGCGGATTGCCCCAGGACCTGGTTCTTGCGGTCCTCGTGAATCGTATGTATACATTTGCTCTCCCTCCCGCGCAAGACTTGCGAGATCACCTTAGCCACGCAATTAGTCGTGCCTGTCAGAGTCCTCGGTGTCTAGGTAGGCTACCTATCGAGTGGTCATCTAGAAGCCCATCGTGTGGAGGAAAGTTAGAACCTGGTCTCGCTTGTGACCCTGCATGGACACAAGTTGTTAGCCCCCGTCCCAAAATAAAATGTGCCTGTTTGTAGTTGGTCTGTCTGTATCTGTCTGTCACCTACCTTGATAACTATGTGTCTTGTCACTCTATTTACGGACACGTCCGTCTCGGGCAGTCCCAAAGCATCCTTGATATCCCGTTTTAAAGCTTGCAGGTTCCCCTCGCCTTTCTTCAGCAACGTAACCTTGAAATTGCCACCTGCTTTGACCTTGTGGTATACGCCGAAGTTTCTTAAGTTGTTCCGCCCAACATAGTAGGGCAGCGTGGGAGGAGTGGGCTGTTCTGTGGGAGGAGTGAACGGTTCTGAGGGAGCAGTGGGTTCTGAGGCTTCATTTGAAAGTTCGCTCGAAGGCGCATCTAGAGGCGCATCCGGAGGAGCATGCGCTGCGGGTTCGGAGGTTGTTAGATTTCGTGCACATGCGGGTAGGAGGATGCGCGAAGAAACGGTCGAGAGCGGTATGGGTGATCTGGTCAGCGGCCGAAAGGATCGGGACAGCATGGTGACGGTGGTTGTCGATGGTTGTCGAATGTAAGGAGGAGGAGGGGCGGCGGCGTTGTAAGTTTGGGTGAAGAATTTAAGATGGAATCTAGTGTAAGTTAGTAAGTGCACACTTAGGTGGTTCTCGCACTGTGCTTATCGGTCAGCTTAGCTTATCGAACAGTCGGATAATCCCTTATCATCCCACAACTTGACCCCAACTTTGATTTTCCGAGTTGCAATTGTTCAGTGGACCCAGCCTACGCCAACCGAAACCCCGTGCACTGCATGACCTTCAATTCAAACCTCTCCTACCACCACTATTATTTTTTTAAGGTTGTGCCCCTCCATTTTTACACTAACCTTAGACTTTACTACTTACACTATTCCCTCCAACGCTCTTTTACTTTTATTTTTTCCTGTTTTCTCTTTCCCCTTTTTCCGATTCCACCATCCGTCAGTCACCGCACCACACCACACCACACCACACCACGAATTCCAAACATGGCAGAACACGATCTACTGCCCAAGCTGGTGGGCTACCTCGACCGCCACCTCATCTTCCCCCTCCTCGAATTCGCCGCCGGTCGCATCCCAGAAGACGCCGATGATTCTGTCCTCCGCCCCATCACCAAGGCCAAATATGAGCTCCTCAAGACCACCAACATGACCGACTTTGTCGGTAGTCTCAAGGCTGAACTCGAGGGTCTCGAACAGCCCCCCGCCGAATTCGAAGACAAGCGCCAGAAGGTCATTACGCGCCTGGAACAGTTCGAGGAGAGCACCAGCAAGATCATCGATCTCCTGGGCCGCGAGGATGTCGTCGGCAACCTACGTAGCGACAAGGTTGCCAACCTGGAGTTCCTCAAGAAGGACCACGACGTACGTGCCACTGTCGTGCCAAGCACCAAGCATCACTGATGCCGATCAATCTGTTGGCCCCCGGGACTACTGAGCTGACTAGGCTTTTTTTTAGGTCACGATCGAGATGGTGGACGCGCTCTACGACTTTGGCAACTTCCAGTACAGCTGTGGCAACTACGCTGCCGCTGCCGACCTGCTCTACCAGTTTCGAGTCCTCTCCACCGATAACGACAAGGTTGCGGCCGCCACATGGGGAAAGTTTGCGTCTGAGATTCTGACCACGAACTGGGAGGGGAGTGTGGAAGAGCTCCAGAAGGTCAAGGAGAGCATCGACACCAAGCTGTTCAACAACCCTCTGGCTCAGCTTCAGCACCGCACTTGGCTCATCCACTGGGCCCTCTTCCCGCTCTTCAACGATGACCGCTCGCGCGACCAGATCCTTGACCTGTTTTTCAGCCCGGCCTACATCAACACCATCCAGACCAGCTGCCCCTGGATTCTACGCTACCTCGCTGCCTCGGTCATCACTGGCCGGAGCCGTACGCGGAACTCTGGTCAACACCAGAAGCAGTTGAAGGACATCATTCGCATCGTGAAGCAGGAAGCCTACGAGTACAGCGATCCGGTCACCGACTTTGTCCGGGCTCTGTATATCGATTTTGACTTTGAAGAGGCCCAGCGACAGCTTTCTCTTGCTGAGGAAGTCTGCCGATCCGATTTCTTCCTTTTCTCCGCTGCCGAGTCGTTCGTGGACGCTGCACGGCACCTCATCTCGGAAAGTTACTGCAAGATCCACGCTCGTATCGACATCAAGGATTTGAGCGCACGGTTAGGCCTTGGCCAGGACGAGGGTGAGAAGTGGATCGTGAACTTGATTCGTGACACCCGAGTCGATGCCAAGATCGACTACAAGGAGGGAACAGTCGTCATGAACCATCCTCCCAGCTCTGTGTATCAGCAAGTCATCGAACGGACCAAGGGTGGATTCTTCAGGACCCAGGTGCTGAGCGCTGCGGTTGCCAGATGAGATGTGAGGGAAGCGCTAGTGGATACCCATTAATTAGATATGGTTATACGTTTATGATCTGGCGACGCAAGCAATGAGGAAATCCTTGGTCTCTCAATGGCATATGTGCGGCGTTTGGGGTCCCGGTACAGCCAAAAGGGCGGTAGATTTGTATGGTAGTATTGCTTTGAAGAAGATCATTTGTTTTGCACGATGGGACCTTCATAGATTTCCACCCAAGGAGGCTATTGTTCACCGTGAAAGACAGGATTGTGTATCTACCTATTTGCCACTCGTAGCTTGGTTGCCAGCACTTTGACCCGACACATCAGACGAGCAGCTAGGACAAGAGAGTAGTGTGGAGATGGGTGAGGCCCAAAAAGTCAGACGCTGCAAGAGGACGAATATCAACTGGTGTTCGACCAGGCTGGGTGGGGGCTGCAGGTACCCTGGCACATACATACATATAGATTAAGGACAACTGAGGAGCTCAGCTCCAGTATAAGTATAAGCAAGCCATCATCCACTCGTCGATCCACCTACGATTCCACTGCGTCTTAGAAATAATCACCTTTTCCTTACGATATTTAATCTACTCTCATTTCCAAAGCCGCATATCAGAAGTGAGAAGACCTAATATCTTACTCCCTTCCTCCCTTGCTTCGGAAAAGTCACTCTTGCAGTTATCACCGAAGGCATTATTACCTGTCCCCATCTCGACTTACCTAGCTACCTAGGTATCTATACAGCAACCCTCCTTTTGCTCGTCTTCTCTCTCTCCCTATCTCTCCTTTCCCTTTTCAAAACACACACACACACAAATCCACTCCTCCCCCCCCCCACCCTCACCCCATCCCATGCCTACGCTACTCCGGGACGGCACCATCATCCGGAACGTCAGCAAGACGGACGAGTCGATCTACGGCTCCCTCGTGACGACACAAACAACGACAACAGCGACAGGAGACGCCGAGACCGGCGAGCCGGTGTTCCTCCCCCCGGCTGCTGCGAACCCCCGCCCCCATCCTGGCCGTCGCCAGCGAGGACGACGACGTGGTCAGGACCACGCTGACCTTCTCCTTCGAGGAGACCGACGCCGACGCCGACGCTGCGCTGAGGCCAGCGAAGGATGAGGAAGAGGAAGAGGGGCGAGGGGCGTTCGCGATCTTGTGCGCGGAGGATAATCGGGTGAATCAGAGGGTGAGTGTTTTTTTTCTTTTTGGGGGGTTGGGGGTTGGGTTACCTGGGTACCTAGGAAGGGGGGAGAGGGGAGGAAAAGATCGGAAAGTCCCGTAATGGGGATACGTCAAGCCGCCAGGAAGGGGTGAGAGGGGGGAAGACCAGCTGGCTGTGGTTGTGAACTTCTTATTTCCATCTGGGCTCCGAAAAGAAATCCAAAAAAAAATATCCTGGTGATGTGTGTATTGCGCGTCGTCGTTCCGTCGTCGTGTTCGTACAGGGAGAAGGGGAACAAAAAAAAGGGGGAGGGAGAATTCTTTTCGGTTTCTAAATGTGTCTTGCCATAGCTCCTCGCGAAATGTTTCAGCTGGTTCGACATCGACATGGTGATGGTGGAGAACGGCGAGAAGGCCCTCGAGAAGTACAAGGCGGACCCGGAGCGCTTCCGATGCATATTAATGGGTGCGTGCGGTTTCCGACCTCTCCCCCCTTATCCTCTTCCCCCCTTTCTAACCTTCCTTTTCCCTTCCTTCCTCCCTCCCTCCCAACAGACATATCCATGCCGGTGATGGGGGGCATCGAGTCGACGCGCCTGATCCGGGCGTTCGAGGCGTCTCGCCCCGACCTGCGCGCCGCCTTCGTGGTCGGGCTGATGGTGCACGCGATGCCGGGCGACTCGGTGGGGCTCGCGCGGCACGGGTTCGACGCGCTGCTGGCCAAGCCCATCAGCATGGCCAAGATGGCCGACGTGCTGTTCGGCGACGACGCGTCCAACATCGTGACCGCGTACGCGGGGCTCACCGAGCGCGAGCGCCGCCGCTTCCCCCTGCGCCCCCAGGAGCGCCGCGGCGGGGGGGGAGGCGTCATCGGCATGCACGGCACGTGCGCGCGGGGCAGGGCCGTCGCCGAGGAGCTCGTGCGCATGCGCCAGAGGGGCGACTTTGACAATCTGCGGTTCATCATCGATGTGAGGATCAAGGTGGTGAAGAGGGGGGAGAAGGGGGATGGGGGCGGAGGTGGTGGTGGTAAGGAGCGGGAGGAAAAGACTCAAAAGGGGTTGACTTGATGTAAGCGGTGGTTAAACTGTGATATGAAAACGACGAGTTTACCTACTATATTATTCCGTTTGGGGGATTCGGTATATCATAGTAGCAAGTGTCCAGTTACCAACGATGACTACAATCTCACCATACTAAGCAAGATCATCCTCGTAAGCTGCACAAAGAGGAAGGAAGGTTTATCTATCTAATACTAAATATCGCCGGGAAGCCCCATGATGTCAGAACGCCCGCCGCCCATGCCTACTGAAGGCTAGCCGTCTAATATATTAACCTAGCTATTAGTTGATTATTTCCCCTTTCTTGTCACATCATCTTGCAACCCCAGAGCACGGGAGATCAGAAAGCTGGCTCTGATCCCCTTGCCCCTTCTCCCACAATTAAAGCCGACTGCTCAAATCCCACAACCTCATCCTCCTTCTCTCTCTCTCTTTTACTCTTACACAAACCATGCCCCTTTCCCCCTTCTTACTAATACGGCGAGCACTCGACCCCCTCCTTATCATAAACTTTGAAGTACACCGTCTCCCCGCCGTCGAAGTAATCGCACACGAGCGCCTCCTCGTCCGGCAGGCCCCGGTTCTCGAGGTCGACGAGCATGCGGACGAGCGACTTCTTGCGGAAGAACAGATCGGCGTATCCGCCCGCGCTGTCAGTAGTCGACGCATGGGAATCTATTTGAGGGACCCCGGACGTGTGTGCCCACGCCCGGCGGCGAAGAGTTGTTTAGCCGAATCTGTATCATCATGGGGATACAGAAGAGAAAGGGGGGTGAGGGGGGACACATTATGAATCAGAACAGAGAACTACGAAAAAAAAGGGGAAAAAAAAAGAAGACCTACCAAAAACATCCATCACAAACCCCCTCATCGTCTCCCTCTCGCTCGCCTCGCGGCCCCTCACCGGCCCGTACGTCCCCTCCTTCACATTGATCCACATGAACCCGCCCCGATCGCGATACCCGCGGCGATGCCACCCCGCGCCTCTCACCTTGCCCTTCCCGGCGCACCCATTCTCCAACCCCCCGCGCCCGTCCTCCCTCCGCGGCGGCAGCAGCCCATCCGCCGTCAACGCGCCATCCCCAACCAACTCCCTCATGCGCGCCATGGCCTTCTCGAAGGGGGATTCATCCGCCGTTTCCATTTCCTTCTTCTTCTCTTTCCCCTCCTCCTCCACCGCAAAGCAGTAGGTACTCCTCCTGTTCCCCTCGCTCTTCCTTTTTTCCTTTCCCCCCCCCCCCGACGACCGGCCGGGGCCGCGTGCGCGCCGCGCGGTACGCCCGCGCCAGGGCCACCATGTGGCGCCTCGTGCTCGCGGCGGCGGCGGCGCCACCGCGCAGGGGAGGAGGAGGAGGAGAGCTACCGGTGCTGCTACTAGTACTAATGCTGCTGCCGCTGGCGACGACCGCGGACCTCAGGCGTGCGGCGCGGCGGGTGCGGCGGGCGCGGTGGTGGTGGTGGTGGTGGTGGAGGGGGTTCTCGAGGTTGGGGGTGGTGAGAAGGAGGGGGGCGCGGGGGTTATCCATGATGATGGTGTGCTGGTTCTGGGGAAAGGAGTCGCGGGTGAGGACGAGGGCGCTGGCGAGAAGGAAGAGGAGGGAGGCGAGCTTCCGGATGCTTGGGAGTTTGTCTAGGGGGCTGGGGAGGGTGATCATTCAGGGGCTGTGCTATGTTTTGCGTGTGAGTGAGCTGTGGATGGAGGATGGGATGGGGTGGCTGTGTGCTAAGTTAGGTAGGTAGATTCTCTCCTCTTCCCCCCTTTTTAAAAGTTGGGGTTAGGTTAGGTTAGGTCGTGGTGGGCAGTGTATGCTATACAAAGGAAAATGTCCCACGAGAGGGAGCGACTCGAGAGAGAGGTCGAGGGATAAACAGCGTCAGGAGATTGCGGCAATGCTGTTCGGTCTTTCAAGTAACGCAGAACACTTAGAGAGTGAACTAGCGCGTATTATATAGTCCTCGAAAAGAACTGGAAATTAACCTCCTTGCCTCATATCCTGCACGGGCCGAAAGGGCGCACTTACACGAACCCGGTACCTTGGTAGCTCGCGAAATGCGTAGATCTACAACACGGAAAAAGGTTGCAACGGACCATAGAGAACTCTGTTGCAAACCAATGAACAATCAAGCCTTAAATATACCTACCTACTCAATGCATTGACGTCTGAACTATTGCTACACATGGCAACCCCTATCTCACATACACCCCCCTTTTCGAGTCTTATGCATGTAATGTGCTTGAGGGATGTTTGGGTTTCTAACAGTGTATCCTGTAAGCCGCCTTGTATTTGGCTTGACTCATACTCCAACTCCTTGTGATAACATGGTCACCTCATTCAACCTTCATAATCCCCAAAACTACTTGCTTCATCTATGAACCAGATACGTGCAGGCAGACGATACTTATTAACACCTTCATTACAACTTTTTTTTTTACTAGTCATTTTATATCATAAAGGCCACTCCGATTTCGTCTCTGATTTCAGGAATTCAGGGGAAGATACGTTCTTTCAGCTGTTATTTATCTTCCAAGTCTCTTTATAATCAATATTGTAAGGCATAATATATTCTATATCGTTTCCACTCATCAGAAAATTGCTAATCAGTGTTAGCTCTTCACAACTCCCTTTGATAACAGGTGTTCTACTATTCGTGTACACATAACTGGGTTTACTCTCTACCAGCAAGCCAAACGCCACCCTTCAGATCCTCCACGATGCTCTCTCTTAGCCATCCTTCTCCTGTCCAGTCAATAGTATCCGTCTCCTTACTACTATTTTCATTATCCTCGAGATGGTTATTGCGCTTCTGATCTTCCTCCGCTCTCTTCGCTCTCCACTCAACCCAATCAAATAGTCCACGAAGCCCTAGCAAGTCTTCACGTTTCCCACTCCTGATACTTTCTTCGAGAATGAGACGGACATCCACAGCATTCGCCGCACTATCACCCACATCTGGGCCGCCAACACCGCGGTCAAGAACAATGCCACGTTCAGCATGTGTGAGTTTCTGCAAAGAAGGTACGTTGTTGAAGAGCCATTCAAGAGGCTGAGATCCGCCTTGCGGGGACACACTTGCAGGGACACCGTCCTGACGACCGAGAGCGAGAATAGTCGCCGCAAACGGACTGTCGCTAACGGTGCGTCTACGGAGATACAGCGCTTGTGTCCGTTTGAAAGCATCCGCGTACTCTGTGTGGGTGTTAAAGTCTAACTCAAGGTTCCAGAACTCAGGAGATTGAGTCCGCAAGCTTGATATTTCGTTCAAAGGAGGCAGGAGGCATGGAGTTGTGCGTAGTTCTTCCTTTACTATAGACGCAGAATTCTGGAGACGGATAGATATCGGCACGCTGACTGGCGCATTTGTGGCGACGTCCTTCGTAACGAGACATCGTGGGTCAGTAGCCAATACCCAGAAATGCCGGAATGCCTGGAGATGGCTCTTGTTATCCTGTACCGTATCCGGGAATACAGGGTAGAAAGCAACTAGGAGCGAGGCTATCGCCAAGTTGGAGGTGCTGAATGTCTGTGTCCCACAACCTAATGATAGGACGCCGATGGCCATGTGCGTAGCCATATGAGAACCATATGTAGTTTCAGAGTCGTTCCGGCCGTGAAGAGACCGGAGGATTCGCAGAACTTTTAGATCGCAGGTTCCGGCCATAACGGTGGCACACGACAGCGATACCACATCCAAGCACATACGAGCTGTGACCAACATACACCTTTCGTCAAAACTAGCCTTTGGACGGGGTATTCGGCACAGGCCGTAATATCTATGAAGATAAGACAGGAGGAGGTCACGGACGGTTAGGTTACCCGATCCTGCAAAACGCAGGGCCAAGGCGAAACAAAGACCAGCCAATATTGTAAGGAAAGGCAAGTGGGTGGAATTGAGCGGACCTCGAGATGAGTGGTCAAAAGGTTGTGTGGGGGGGTGGACTCGAGAATGGTAGCGTTTAGGGAGGTTCTTGCGAATCCAGTCATGACTAGGGTCGATCTCAGACCATAGAATCAAATGTTTGGCTACTGTTCGGAGTAGGAGGATGTCAGGACGGATGTAATCGAATTGCAGGATTGCATCTGGGACATCAATCTTTCTGGCTACTATGTGGTCTTCCGACTTCATATAGATAAGGGCAATGGCCATAACGGCTGCAGCGCTGGATCTGTCCAAGACATGCACATGTTCAACCTTCTTTGTAGTCGAAGCTAAAGTTAACAGCTTCTCGGTAATACGCATATCGTGAAGACCTTTAAGATCAGTGCCCTTGCCTAAATTGATAAAACCTAGAGCAAAGCCAGCAGCAAGCCGGTAGCATTCGCTACGTAACGGCTCCTCGTCGTCTTCCGATTCGATGTGCTCAATTTCAGACATCATTATCTCGCTCATGCGGCGATGTTGGCTGTTACAATAGAGCAAGCCGATTCCCATGATTCCGGTGGTCTGTGTGAGGGGGGATAAATTCAGTTCGGCAGCACCCCGTGGAAGCATGCGGGTGACATGGACCGATAAAAGACGCGTGATCAATGAATCCATGGTCCCAAGATATGATGCTGCCAATCCCAAGAGGAGTCCAATAGAAGTCATAGTATGTTTGGGGGTCAGATATTTGAAGGCGACCCATTTCGCAACGCCTTTCAGATGACCATTGAGTCCCAATGCTAGAAGGAATCCAGCGTGTCGGTTGTTGAGGTCGTTTCCAGGTTTGTTATAGAGAATCCAGGACGTATCTATCCCCTTTGCCTGACGAGAGATAGACAATCCTGCGGCAACACCCGAGTGAAAGAAGGCCCATGCTATCTTTTCTTCCGTGAAGAGCATCTTATCAACACCAACAGTTACATTATTAGGCTTTACAGTACAATTAAGTACGAAGCCGTTTATATGAAATTTCTGAGTGAGAAGTGGGAAGCGAAGCCCGTAATTCATCAATCCGCGGCCAGCTGGGATGGATAAGGTGTTTGTAGCAAGCCTCGTCACTAGCTCTTTCTGTTGTTCGAGGTACTGGGGCTCTGTCCACTCAGGAAGAGGGTCAAGGCGTACGGAGCGAGGCTTCGTAGTATTTAACATCATCTTTGTTTCATCGAGACGGCGATCCTCCTTGAAGATCGCGCGAATCACGGCCTGTTTGTCACTTTCCGCCACATCATCAGCCGGCGCATCATTGAAGTCCATGACGTTTTGGCATAGGGAATTGAAGTCCCAAGAAGCAATATGTGTTGGTGCCTAGGTCAGGTCAATAACTTGAGTAGATGAGTTCTTGTGGGTAACTTACAAGGAGGTTGGCAGAGTGAATTTGTGAGTGACTCGATTGCGACAGAATTGATCCAATATCATTCCTATTGACCAACTCCAGCATTTCTCTTGACCAAGTCGGAGGGGGGCTTGCTTGGCACCGAGAGATGGTATCTTGAAGCGGGACTAAAACAGATTCAGGTAGCGATTCTAATACAACTCGATTGATGCCACTTTCGTAGATTGCCTCAACATAGTCAATCGGCGATTTGCTTCGCAGACCAAGCTTCCTGAAAAGGGTGTCGAACATTCTTATACGAGGAATAGCCGAACAGCTGATAAGTGAACTAAGTGCTGGTATCGGCAGTGGGGACTTGGGTTCACGAGATAGATTTGCCTGTATCCAGTCAATGGCACCCCAATAGTCAGGTTCAGGGGGCAATAGAGAGATGTCGACAGTCTCCAGCTCTCTATGATTCTCCGGCCAGTCTAAGGGCATCTCCAATTCGTATAAGCCGGTCCATATAGGCCACTTCATCCAGGTTGCAACTCGAAATAGAACAGCCCTCAAGTCAGTCAGACCTGGAGAGGTGGTATGAGGGGATGTGATGTTCAGTTTCTGCTCTTCAAGCAGAATATGCAATGCCAGGAAAACCTCTTGAGCGTGTCGCATTCGACTCATATTGTCAGTTCCCGGAGCAGTTGGGAGATAGCTTTGGCCGCATACTGCTTCCCTACCACTAGACAAATACGCCAAGGTACGCTTCATATGCAACGTTAGAAAATCTGAGGCGTGCTTATTGATGGTTGGTTGGAACATGAATATGTCAGAGTCGTCTTCTTCCATCATCCACTGCCAAGCCTTGCTCTCTGCCCAGGAGGGATGTGTCAAGGACCCTGGTGTTTCGTATGCGTTCATTGACTCCCAGTCCTCGAGGTCAATCTGTGCGCCGCTACTTGATCTTAGAAAACCTCGGGACCTCCTCTTGGGCGCTTGGTCGATGAGAAAAGCCGCATTTTCTACGTCTAGCGCGAGATACATCGACATCATCTGGATGACGGTAGCAGACCACTCGATATCAACAAGATCTATATCTTGCTGGCGAAGCCATGAGAGAATATCCCACCAACCGGCCATAAGATTATCCCCAAACGTGGAGGGTATAACAGAACGAATTACATCAAGTATTGTCAAGACCAGAGGGGATAAAGGCTGGAGCTGAATACGTATCTGATGCAGCTGTTGAGTGTCCCCATCTACGATGTCGACAATACCGTGTAGCTTCGGGTGCCGCATGCCCGCAATCTCACCAATTTCAGGGGTTACGGCTCTCCTAATGCCAACTTCGCGATTGACAAGACTGCCCCGATAGTCAAGGCTACGTAGGTTCGCGAGCGAGAGCTTCTGTGGAAAGCAAATAGGGGTGAATGGACTCCACGGTGCTTGAACACTAAGCTCACGCTGGCCGTTGTTGGCCTGTGATAACAATAAGATCATAGAAATGTTTCCATCGGTGATCTTGCTCGAATCAATAACATTTTGAGCTTTTTTAAGCTGCCCGAACGTCACGACTGTCTTATCAGGCATATATGAACCTGACGAGGTCTTGTTTGATTGCAGGTGGAGGGTCAAAAGCTGCAGGCGCTTCTCCATTGGGTCTTGAATACCTACCAAGACTTGCTGTCTTTCGAAACCATCCGTGATGACCGGAGGTCCACAGACGCAAAATACTTTGCATTGCTTGCGGGCTGGCTGCTTTGAAAGAGAGTATCTGACATTGCTATTATCGATAGGAATACTATGGATCTTGGTGAGTAAGACCTCCTGGGTGAGCCCATCGAAATCGTGGTCATCGAGACCCATGGTATGAAAGCCCTCAAAGTCTCCGCCGGCTCGTAATTCTTCTAACAAAGTATCCACGGGGGCCTCTAAGAAGCTTCCGAGGTTGGTACCAGGGTAGTTGACACTTGTACTGAAGCTGGGGCCAGAAAAAGCACTACTTGTGCGATTTCGTTGACTTCCAAGCGAAGTATCCCTTCTTGTGTTGGCTATCCCTGTAATTTGTGCCTGGTCGGCGAACCCAGCCCGGTCTTGCGAGGCAGAGAGATCTGCTCTCGCAAGCATGGAGCTTACACGCCGGGAGGTCCGACGAGTTACTCCCGACTCCTTGTCGATGCCCAATGACGATTCAAGCTTTTCCAGAGCCCTGTCATTTTTCTCGACTTTCTCGCTTTTTCGCGACCGCTTTCCGGGCAGAGTGGCACCGAAGCTCTCTTTGAAATTTGTCTGTAAGGGCGTAGTAGCACCACTAGGTAGGCCAGGCTGCATGGAACTACGTCGCGGGCCTGGTTTTCTCTTCGAACCTTTACGTGGTCCAAGGAAAGGGTCCTCGTTATGAATATAAGAGAGTCGCCATACCGTATACAGAGAGGTCTCTCGGTTCACGGTCACAGCAAGGACAAGTTTTCCGTTTCTCGTTTCCGTAGATGTGCCACATGGGTGGATTGCCTCTACATGAAGTATTTCTTCAGCCCGGTCGAGAAAATGTGGTGCCCTGGCTAAGCTTTTTCGAGTCTTCTGCTTGGCAGACTTCTCTGGTTGAGTTACGACAAGACCCAGTTCCAGCAGCGGGTCTGTGAGAACGACCAGACGTGGCCATGAAGAGTCATTCTTCTCCTCCGGGGCATCCCAGAGGTTGTCAAAGTTGGAACTTAGTCTCAGAGGCAGTGCCTTTGGCTTCCCAAGCGTCTCAGTCGTGAAAGTAGATAACTGGGAAGTCCGAGCGGATATGGGAGAGACTTGGTTTGAGATAAAGGAGTTTGGAGGAACCTTGGGGAACTTTAGGCTCGAGGTGATACCACTATCTGACCGTGGTTTTCGTTGTATAATCAAACCCTGAGGTGCAGCACATGCCGATTCGACTTCGAAGGGCATATGCACGACATGGCTTGTGCCGTCCAGGAAATAGATGTGGGCCTGGGTCTTGAGCAAGACTACCAATGCCTTGGACATGACACGGGAAGCATTCTTAGCTTTGGCTGCCCCTGGGTCGGCGTCATTTTCGGAGTTGGGAAAATATGTCAACAGAGCTTGGGTGATGGGTTCCTTCTCAAGCTTGAAGCCAAAGCATTTGCGGAAGATGCAGCCTCTGGACCATATTACAGAGTCCTTGGTGACTAGCAGCTCGTCTTCACCATCGCCGTCCCCACCGGTGGCCTGGTCAACAGTAATATCCCATTCGTAAGATGAACTGGGGGGGTTCTCGGGGAGAAGCTGTTCTTGAATGGCATACTGGAGAGCAGTGGGTTGGTGCAGGCCGAGGGAGGTCACCGATGCCATGGTGCCCAAGAAGCTGGATCCATTGAAGGAGGGATGGAGTTTGGGCTAAAGGCGGTTTGGTGACGGAAGACCTAACATTCGACGCAGAACGCAGAATAGGGCCCTCAGGATGTTATACAGGTCACATGTGTGTAACAAGGCTTGGTTTCTCTTGTAGGCATGGAGAGTTGTTGCAGTGCGACGGACAGACGTGATATGATGATGGAGGTTTTGGTGCAAGGCTGGGTGTTGATTTTTGATGGAGACAGAGGTCGGGACTCGACGGTCCAAGAATTACTTGGTAGATGTAATTGGCGGGGGCAGGGTTATCTTTTTTTTCTACACTAGCGTACCTTCCTTACTTGAGTGCTGATTGGTCCAGCATACTGTGGCCCCAGTTAGGGAATCTGCAAGGCTACGATAAAGTTGCAGTGACCCACCGACAGGCACGGTCAAAGCCCCAATCAAGCCCCAACACGTTCGATAAATACAGTGTGATCACAGTGTCCCCCCCATGTCTTGCATAGGTATTTCTTGAGCTGCAGCTCTGACGTAGCTCAACTCCCTCATCCTATCATCATCCACCATGCATCATCCTATTATAGCTTTGGATAGCTCCATATTCGCATTTATATCCACTTCACCCAGCAGATAACGAATAGGTAATACCTGCCTACATACCCCCGACCTCGCGCTACCCTCTTCTCCATCCCAATTCCCCATCTTCGCGTCCAGGAGTCAGTCTCATTATGCGAGCGTCCTCTGCTAGTCGCCTGTCATGACAGAAGCACAGCCCGACCTGGGCCAAGAGAGCACCCATGGGAACGAAGCGCACGAACCAAGCACCCTCGCGAATAAAGACGAAGAACGCCTGCAGCCCGACGAAACCAGCTCGCGGGAGCCCAACGCCGACCCCGATCCTGACCCTGACTCTGACCCTGACAGCCCGAGTTCGGACGAACGCAGTCACGGCCGAGATGCGGGTGGTAGCGCGGAAGAGGCGATAGGCCCAGAGAAACAAGAGCAGAGATCTGGGCATGGAGACGTACATGGAATTGTAGTCGAAAAGGAGGGCAAAGTCGATGATGAAGAGAGGGTAGAAGAAAGAGAAGGGGAAGGAGAAGGAGACGAGGAGGAAGAAGAAGAGGAAGAGGACGATGAGGAGGACGAAGACGAGGAGGATGACGAAGAAGAAGACGACGACGAGGATGAGCCTAAACTGAAGTACGCTCGTCTAACACAGCACTTAAACGCCGTCTATAGGAATGGCGACGCTACAAGTGCCTTTCTTGTCGCCGGCGACAAGATGATTGTCGGCACACACAACGGCAACATCGTAAACAGACACCACTCCCCGGTCATCTCCTCGCGTCACGCTAACATATCGGTAGCATGTCATCCAACTTCCCACCTTCCAGTCCGTACGCGTCTACCATGCTCACTCGGCCTCAGTCACTAGTATATCCATATCACCCTACCCACCGCCTCCCCTCCCGTTGACCCTCAAGCCCGAAGCCGTCACCAGAACGGCGTCCCAAAGCTTTAGCCGTCCATCCTCGAGACACTCTGAAATAACTCCATCTGGGCACCGGAAGACTCGCGAAATACCCCAGGTTCCCAATATCCCTTCGAATAACATATATATCGGCACCTCATCCGTGGATGGGAATGTCTGTGTCCAGTCTCTCATCGATCTACGCGATGTACAGCTGCGCAACTTTGCGCGACCCGTCCAGGCCGTAGCCCTATCACCAGATTACAAGAATGACAAGACGTACCTCTCTGGTGGGCTTGCTGGCAACCTGATACTCACCACCGGTGCTCCCTTGGGTCGCAGCACATCCACGACCGTCGGCACGGCAGCAGCAACGGCGTCGGGGTGGCTCGGCAGCATCGGATTGGGCGCAAACACAGGCAGAGATACCGTTCTACATTCTGGTGAAGGAACAATTAGCACCATCAAATGGTCACTGTCGGGTAAATACGTTGCATGGTTGAACGAACATGGCATCAAGATCATGCGTTCCAAACTACACCTCGACACTGCCGACGCCGAAGACGCCTGGAAACGCATTGGCCACATCGATAGACCCCAGACAGACGAATGGGAGGAAATGGCTGGTGTCTGGAAAGGACGTGCAGAGTGGATCGATGACCAGGCTATAGAAGGTGAAGACGGAGAAGGGAAAGGCGATGGCCCAGTACCTTTGACAAGTTTATCACCAGCTGCTACTAGTTTAGCCCAACAGGCCCAAAGTTACGACAAGAAGATAGAGCGACTACTGGTAGGATGGGGCGGTACAATATGGATCATCCATGTCCATCCCGGTGGTATTGGGACAGGCAAAAATGCTGGAGAGAAATCCATTGGGAGAGCTGAGATAGTAAAGATGTGAGTATTCCAGAACTTTTGGTGCAATAATGCATGTACTAATATCTCCAGACTCCGTATGGATTGCATCATTTCTGGAATTTCGTTATATACCCAAAACTTGCTGTTGGTACTTGCATATTGTAAACCGGATGAAGATGACGATGGTGACAAGGGCGGGAAATCGAAATCCGTCAAGCATCACAAAGCGAAGTCATCGATCGGCTCGAGCGGTAGCGAACCTTCTGGGGGGATTAGGCGTCGCCAAAATGCCCTACCTCCTGAACTCAGGCTGATCGATCTTACCTCGCAAGCTGAAGTTGACAAAGACAGCCTCACTGTTGGCCGATTTGAGCGCTTGTCTTCCAATGATTATCATATCGGCGTGCTACCTGCTAATAGAGCAGCTTCTGTGGTAGCCTCGCGAGGTGCTTTGGAAGCCCTGGCGGGTCTAGGCACTGACATGTGGAATGCTGCGATTAATCCAAGGTCCTTATTCAGTTCTAGTGCCAGCATTAGAAGTAGGGATAGCAATGAGGCAGCTTCAGGCCATAGAATGCTCAGCACCGCCGGAAGTATTCGGGGCGTTCCTCGTTCAACAGGGTCGCAAACAGTACACCCAAATCTTGTCAAGCCTGGCGCAAAAATATTCATACACAGCCCGTACGACTGCATCCTCGCTACTAAGAGAGACCTCGGAGATCATCTTACATGGCTGTTGGATCATCAAAGATATCAAGAAGCCTGGGAGCTTCTCGACGAACACCCAGATATCATGAATCCTCCATCGGATAGACCTGAACTAACCCCACCTACTCCGGATCGAAGATCGTGGGCACCCGATGACTTCTACGATGATGCTTCGTCTGCTGTAGATTCTCACTACCGCCTCATGAACAGCTCGGCTGAGAAAGAAAAACGTCGGATCGGTGAGCTATGGGTCCAAGATCTCGTCGAAAACGGACACTGGGAACCTGCCGCCCAGGTTATAGCCAAGGTGGTAAATACCCCTGACCGATGGGAGAAATGGATCTATAATTTTGCAGGAGCGAAGAAGTTTGACGAAATCGTGAACTACATCCCATCGGAGCCGATGCACCCCCCAATTCCGGGGACAGTGTACGAGGTCATGCTGGGACACTACATTCGCAGCGACAAGCCTCGGTTCAAAGAATTGTTAGATCGCTGGGGTCTTGAACTTTTTAATGTCCACGAAATCAGCATCGCGCTCGAAAACCAGCTCAAATTTCGCGATGTTAGGGAAGACAGTGTCGATGATGGAGAGAAGGGACGCGACTGGCGGATTGTGATGGAGTGCTTGGCTCGACTCCAAGAAGCAGACGGTCGGTACCGGGATGCTCTAAAAGGCTACATCAAACTCCAAGACGCAGACTCGGCAATGCGATTGATAAGAGACAATCATCTTGCCGGCGCCGTTACTGACGATGTTCCGAGCTTCATCGCGCTTAGGGTGCCAGAATCTCAACTGAGTCGGATGAGCGTTGCAGAACTTGAAGAGGCCACTTCTGAAGCAATAACGTTACTAGTCGACGAAGCATACCGTGGTCTCATTAAACCCGATATCGTGGTCACTCAACTAGATCAGAAGAACTTGAACCTCTATCTTTATTTCTATTTCCGTGGTCTCTGGCGAGAATATCGGGATCGGCCCATCGATGAGTCTGTATCGCTTGTTGACGAGTTTGCCGATATGGCAGTCCATATCTTCGCGGTCTTCGATCGTGAGCTACTTATGGATTTCCTGAAGGTGTCAACATCATACATGTTCGAAAAGGCAGTCCAGGAATGCGAAAGTGCCCATTATATACCCGAACTCGTATACTTATATTCCAAGACCGGACAGATGAAGCGAGCTCTTTACCTCATCATCGACCGACTTGGAGACGTCTCCCAGGCTATCGCATTTGCCAAGGAACAAGATGACCCGGATTTGTGGGAGGATCTGCTCAATTACAGCATGGACAAACCCCGTTTCATCCGTGGATTGCTCGAGGAGGTTGGTACATCAATCAACCCCATTACCTTAGTCCGCCGCATACCTGAAGGGCTCCAAATTCCCGGCCTTCGGGAGGGTTTGAAACATATCATGAAAGAGCACGAGATTCAATATAGTATATCATCTGGTGTAGCCCGTGTCCTCCGATCGGAAGTCGCCGCAGCACAGACCCAGCTTCGCAACGGCCAGCGTAGAGGGATCAAATTCAACGTTGTTGTACAAGCGGAAGATCACATTGATGTGGAGGCCAAGGATGTGGGCACTGTCTCGGCCGCAAGAAGCTCATCTCCAGCTGGGACAACACGCACAAGCGGCGCCGGCACCGGTACACCCTCAGCAGTATCAGATGCGATCCCCCGTTCAAAAATTAATTCGCGAGACACACAACCAGAACATGATCATCGAGAACCTAAGCCCGGCCACTGCGCAAGCTGCCATGAGCCCTTCACCCAATGGGAGACAGAAACGTTAGTAGGGTTTGCTTGTGGACATGTCTTCCATATCACCCATTTACTAGAATATTTGCACCCTGGACAAGCATTAGATCCTGGCAGCTTCGGAGGGGGGGATGAAGACCGCTCAAGAGGTGGAAGGTTTGTCGGCAGTAAGGTCACGCATGCGAGACTTCTTCGTGATCGCATCGAGAAGGGCTGCCCAGTATGTAAGATTAAGATGGAGACGGTCGAGGGTATCCAGTTGTAAGCGAGACATGGCCGAGTTCAAATCCCTTTATCCAGAGTTGGGAGGAGTATTATATGTTAGCCTATTTTGTTTTTGAGTTTACAAAGATCATCTACATGCATTCGAATACCACATGCAAGATACATTTCTATCAGTTTATTAGATTTCCACCATTTCGTCAGCCCTTAGCTTGTCTGCTTTGGCTCTACTGATATACGCACAACTCATCAACTAGATCATATTTGAATCCGTCCTTCGTCAACGCTTATGAAACCACAGTATTTGAACAGCCAATGCTGTCGCGTAGTCGGGACCGGATTGCTAAGGACATATCCCGTCCCGGGACTTCGGATTTGACAAACGTAATACTAGATGACATGGATTCTACTACATAGGTATCCACCTCTGCCGTACGGATGGATAAGAGTTGGAGATGAGATATGCGTGTACTTACCTACCTACTCAAAGAGGTACCCGAGTATATGTTATTAATTTTATTGACTTATATTTCCCATAACAGCCCTATACTAAATAGTGTACTTCCCATGGACGCTGTAATCACTCATCCAGGTTGCTTTGTATATGTCCAGATTATAAGTATTACAACCTCCATGCGGTTGATTTCATATACCACCTTAATGTCTGTAATTTGACGAATTCTACCTACCTATTCTCTTATATATGTATACATGAGGCCACCTATCATGGCACGGGCCGATCCCCCAGCAGGTCGACCAGAGCTGCCCGCTGTGGATCTACCAGGTGCGGGAGGCGACGGAGTGGACGCCCAGGCACTGCTTCCCCGAGGTGGAGTTCCTGCCGGAGGATATACAGGGGATGATGAATCGTGAGTGAAGTTTCGGTGCCGTGCGTGCGATTTGAAACTTTTCCGTTGTTATGAAGGGCTCTCTTTTTACCTTTTCCCTACGTTTGGTGGTTTACCTACAGCTATATTTTCATTTACCATTCGAATCTACGCACCAGTTCGATGACCTAGGTTGGTCATATTTACTAACCTAATCAAGTCCGAGCTTTGCTGTTCCGGTGTCGCCCTCCAGGAGCGAAACGTCTCTCTTCACGCCGATGGTCCTAGTCACACGGTTCACCACCGACACGGAGACCATTGATGCAGCGGGGACCAAGCCTCCCGGGGATTTGACCACGCCGAGGGGCCAGATCAACGGGGTGATCATCCTGTGGGAAAACACGCTAAGGTGGCGGCGCAACGGGGAGAACAAGCTGAAGATCAAGCACCAGCGGATCGACGCCCTCCGCAGGTACTTCGGCACACACCTCGACGAGGCGGACCGGGACGCGATCAAGGGGACGGTTAGTGAGATCGTGCGCGGCGGTAGTGGGCTCGGCGATTGGATGAGCGCAACAAGTGAGGCTTAAGGGGTAATGTGTGGGATGGAGATCCAGCATAGAACGCCAAATCAGAGCGCTTTGTTATAGACGAGCAACTGTGGATTTGTGATCTCCATCCGAGCTCCACTCACACAGAGAGTATCGAGTTAGTCCAGAACCACCTCGACAACACGAATTCGGAATTCTATTAACCCAAACCCTAGGTTATTTTGGATTCTTGCACGCCTTAACTTGCATAGGTAGTCGTGAGCCACGTTGCGAACGAAAAGAAACCCTCGTCTCGCTACGTGGAACAACTTTAATAAAGGGGGGGGGGGAAGGACAGTCACCGAACCCAAATTCCCTGGTTTTGCCCTAAATCTTGATATACTATGTATACTATTATTATACCCCCACCACAGGTTAGTTGTTCTTGTTTTTAGTAAGGGTTTTCTTTTTTTTTTTTTCTATTTCCCCTTGTCCACTGCACGGCATATCCTGACAAGAGGCCAACGCCGCATCAGGAGCCGGGAACGTTCTAGTGCCGAGACTAAACCGCAGTAGCCCATCTCCGATAGGGCGACGTGGTCGTTTATTATTATTCTGGGCGCGCGAAGAGCGGGATTCTCAGATAGCGTAGCTACATACCTAGTGTCGTCGGGAGAACGAGTTTTTAGGGTTTTGTTTTTATTTTCATGTTCAATTTTTCTTCAACGGACAGGATAGACGGTTTTAGTTTTAGTTTTAAGACATCCCGTCGTTGGTGTCTCATGACGTTTGTAAAGCTCACAGCTTCTTGTTAACCGAAAGATTAAACTTTTTATTCTCTTGAAATTCACTATTCACTATTCACTCGAACTAACCTAGCTAATTTTAACGCCATTATTAAGGGGCTAAATCCGCTGTAGACCAGACTTCTCCTACAGGCTTCTGTTCCCCTTAGCCCCCCCCCCCCCTTATTCCATCTCATTCCGTTCTGCTTCTAGAATATGGCAGACAAGGAACTAGAGCGCCTGGCGCACGCCGACTACTGGGACGAGCGGTACGCCGAGGCCGGGCCGGACCGGCGTGTGCACGAATGGTTCCGGTCCTTTGGGGACCTGGAGGGGTTCTTCGAGAAGCACCTGTTCCGGCCACGGGGGCCGCAGACGGGGCCGCGTATCCTGCACCTGGGATCAGGGGATAGCGTACGTTGCGCAATTACTAACACCCTTCCTCCCTCCCTCCCTCCCCCCTGTCTACCCCTATTCGTTCGCGAAACGGACATCGGAAGGCTAACTTTTGGAGCGTGGTTTAGACGGTGCCCGGAGACCTGGCGGCAATAGGGTACGCGAACCAAATCTGCGTGGACTTCTCGGCCGTCGCCGTCGAGCTCATGGCTAGGCGATACGCGGATGTGCAGGGGATCGAGTGGAAGCGTATGGACGTCCGGCACATGGACGAGATACCCTCGCGCTCGGTGGACGTCGCCTTCGACAAGGGCACGCTGGACGCCATGATCCACGGGAGCCCGTGGAGCCCGCCGGCCGACGTGTTAGATAATACGGGGCAGTATCTTAAGGAGGTGAGATTTTCCCTTTATTTCTCTTTCTTCTTCTTCTTTTTTTTTTTTTTTTTTTTTTTTTTTTGCTTTCCCACCGGGAGTATTCCTCGTTACAGAGAAGCTCACAGTGGAGGTTTCTAATTAGGTCTTGCGCGTGCTGAAGCCGGACGGGGTATTTCTCTACGTCACATATCGCCAGCCGCATTTCATCAACCCCTTGCTCAACCGAGAGGACATGCGGTGGGACGTCACGGCAGAACAGATTGGAGGGTCTAACAGCTCTTTCGGTTATCACGGGTTTATATGTAAACCGGTGGATACAACGACGGCTGGTACGTGAGGGGTCTCTAGGAATATGGTGGTAAGTACTTATAATCCTAGTGTAATAATATGTTAACTGCCTTGTAGTAGTCAATGACATACTACCAGGTTTAAAAAATAGGCTTATTCCAGACAATGAGCTCTAGTGAAATACGATACGATTTTGTTTCTGACGCGAGCTTAGGCTATAACCAGTAATTACCTAGGTATACCTTAATTAGAGAGTTTTCGATCCAAGTTGGTCATACAATTGAAAAGTTCTATTTCATAATCTTCTTCATCACCTTGATCTTCTTTGCCATCCAAGCTTATATCTTCCTTCTTCCCTCGCAAGAATTTCTTTCTTTGCTCGTCCTGGGCGCGAGCCTGCTTCAGATCTGAGCCCAAAATGCGTCTCGAAAAATAGATCCCGCTGATGAAAGCTACCACACCCTGGTTATCTTCATGGATTTCGAACGACGAATTAGTGCTGCTAGATAGCCATTCACTAGTTGGCGTCAACGTGAATATGCCTGGGATATCTGCTGATATGCCAAGTTCGACAGAGGATGATTTTGAGGACATAACAGCAACAGCGCATCGATGAGATGTGTACGTCTTTGTAATAACCCATATACCATGCTTGTCGATAATAGACTTATACCCCTTTATTAGCGTGGTTTTGTTGGATTTTACCCACTCCACGACTGTCCCCTCATCATCTATCTGATGTTTCAAAACGGGATTTTGAGTCACCATAATTGCGCCCTCGTCGCTTTGACATTGGACCGAAAGCTTGAGTGATGCTTCAACTGGTACAACCATCACACTATAACGACGTGTTAACAAAGAAGGTCGTCTAGGCTTCGAGGTAAATGTCCACTTTGCACTCAGATTCTTCAAGGATGACTGCAGGCCTGAGGTTCTGGGACTGTACCTACGGTGTTCCAATACTGCCACCTATCTGCCGCCAAACAACCGACTCGGAGCTCTTAGGCCCCCAAGCCAGCGGCTCTGGTTCTCGGCTATCAGCGTCGAGAAGATGATTTTGGATCTTCTGCATCATGTTAGTAGGGTGCCCTTGACGAATTGGGTTGAAGACGAAACTAGGAAACACTGACCAGAGCCTTCCAGTCGCCCTCAGAATCAAAGTAGCCAACGATGCCTGGGCGCAAATCCTTGGCTGATACCTTCTTGTAGAGGGCCCATCCGTACGGGTGGTTCATCAGGAGTCGTGCAAAGACTCTATCGACTCGTGATTGGTTCGTCATGGGGAATTTCGTCAAGTCTCGTTTACAAGGGGGTTATTGATGGAATTTAGAGCGTCATAGACTTGAGTAAATAGATACCTTGAAGTAGGTAGTTGATAGGACAGCACATCGCGGGGACAGCGGGCGTTATAATAGGCGTTGCATGTTTATGACAAAGTGCGGGGCAATATTCGAGGCGAACCAATGCTGTTAGAGCACGAGTTCACCAACTCCTTATATGAGAAGCATTTCCTCACGACTAGACTCATTTAACCACCATAACATAATCCCTGATCTAGCGGTAACACTGAGATCCAGGGATATCACTCTGGATGCGTACTAGTGAATGATGATTGTCTGAAGAACAAGATAAAACTTTGAGGACAATGACATCCTATCCTACCTCCTCACATGACGGCAATAGTCCCGAATAGCACGAGAGTAACTATAGATGTTCCGAGCTTTCGTTAGGTAGTTCTGTTTGAAGAAACCGAGTGTCAAACCCTACACGTAAAATGGTTCTTGGAATATGAAAAGCGTTCAGCCTGACAGAAACTAAATATAAAAATGCATTAAACAAGTTGTAGTAAGATTTACATGCCAATAAGATGATATATTAGTAAATGTTTAAATAAATAGGGGCCTCAGTTATGATATGAGGTATAGCCACTACCTATCACGAGGGACCTTCCATGAACTTAGGTAATCATGTTGTTGTTGCGAGGAACTAGAACCTAGTACAACTACCTGTGATCCCGTTACGTATACATCCTAACGCTCTCTTTGTTTACTAAGAGGTACGTACTGCCATATACCTTTAGATCTATCACCTGTGACACTACCGATTTTCACATTCCTGAGAATACATATTTCCATTTTACTACAAAATATGCAATGATACGCGCAGATACATAGCTAGGTATATACGTTTTTTTTCCCTTTATACATTTTTTTGTTGAAGTGTATAGAAACGTATTGGTTAGCTAGGTATGTGACATTTGGTATTGCCAGGCATACCACAGTATGGTTTACCCCTTTCTTTTATGGCGGAATGCAAAGCTTCAATTCGCCACCCACTTATATCACCACAACGTAATAACCCCATATTAATGATCGACCACCTCTATACCCTTCGATCATCACTAACGCCTGTTAGATATCCCATAGAATTGAACAATCAGTCCAGATTGTCCAGTCTACCATTAAAAACTACCCATCTTTAACGTCAAGAAAATATTGCACGCAACCCTTCTCCATCATCTAGAATTCTATCTTAGACCAGCCCTCTAAGTACCTAAATGTCTTCTAGGTACTTACGTAGGCTGCATAGGGAAATGTCACAAGATTTGGAAAGATTCTTCAGGGGCGCCGCGAAGCAGCTCCCGGCAATTGAGAGTAGTTCGTTCGGTGCCAATTTCGATGCTTTCGGAAGCTCACGTCTAGTCCTCATTGGTGACGGCAGGTAAGCCGAAAAAGACTTCCATGCATGCCGTATCTTAACGGGCGGAAAGTTGACTGGGCTATTGTCCTTTCATAGCCACGGCACATCCGAGTTCTATCGGGCCCGCGCTGAGATTACGAAGCGGCTGATCAAGGAACATGGCTTCAATATCGTGGCGATCGAAGGCGAATGGCCGGATGCTCGCTCCATCGATCACTATACCAGGCTACATCCTTCCCGTTCTAAAACAGTCCCTATCCGTGTCTTCGATCACTTCCCCCGCTGGATGTGGCGAAACACTGAGGTACAGGATTTTGTAGATTGGTTACGAGAGCATAATGCCGCCTTGCCGATGGACCAGAGGACCTCATTTAATGGCCTAGACGTCTACAGCATAAGTTCGTCGAAGAATGCAGTGGTCGATTATCTTGAAAGAGTTAAGTATCTACCATCCTTTCTTTTTTGTAATTATTTGTTAGTGAAGCTACTGATTTACCAACTATTGATCCAAGGTCGACCCGAGTCTTGCCAAGAGAGCAAGGAAACAGTATGCGTGTTTAGATCCGTGGCTTGATGACCCAGCTGAATATGGCCGCGCTTCTTTCTATTCAGGCACAGCACACTGCGAACCAGGGGTCGCCAAGGTGTTGCAACAGCTCCTCAAAAATCGGGCCAGGTTAATGTCACATCACGAGAACGGAGAGGCATTCATGGATGCCGAAATGAACGCACGTGTAGTACGAGATGCCGAAGAATACTATCGTGCTATATTCCACGGCGACAGGACTTCTTGGAACCTCCGAGACACTCACATGTTTAATGCCTTGACCAGGCTTCTTGAGCTGAGGCCTGGATCTAAGGCTGTAATATGGGCTCATAATAGCCACGTTGGCGATGGGCGATCAAGTGCCGGAGCTCACCGTGGCGAAATCAACCTAGGGCAGCTATGTCGGGAGAAATTCCCTGGAGAGGTCTCTATCATCGGGTGTGGAACGCACACGGGAACCGTAGCCGCTGCGGACGAATGGGACAACCCGATGAAGGTTATGGACGTCAAACCGTCACATACAGATAGTTACGAGCGCGCCATGCACAACACGGAAATTCCTTCCTTCATGGTTGATCTGAGAGGGGCTCACACGGAGCCTAAATTACAGCGCTTCATAGGCGTCGTCTACAGACCCAGAACTGAGCGATGGAGTCACTACACCCAGACAGTGCTATCCGGGCAATACGATGCATTCGTTTGGTTCGACGACAGTACTGCTGTTCATGCCTTCGAGACCGCGCAACCAAGGGAGCCCTTGTCGAAAGGGGAGACGTACCCGTTCGGGGTTTAGGTAAACATAACGGATCGAGCATAAAACATATCATCTTGGAGGATTATTTTGCTAATAATGTTAGTGGATTACACTTTCGGCCAAAGTTGAACGAGATTGGCAGTGGATGTAAAGCCGGTGTAATATGGACGAGAGCACAGTTAGCTCGTCATGGTACACTTACCATACTGTTGACGTCGAGTACATCATTCACCGGACGAACGTACCTAAGCAACTTATATTGATCATAAGCCATAATAATTCAAGGCGCTTATTACCTTTTGCTACTCATTTCATCAGCTTATACTCGGTAAACTTGTCCTAATAACAACATTATTCTATGGTCCAACTAAGACATAAGTTATTACTGACAGATTTCACTACCTTTATAGGTCCTCGTGACTTACAGTCATTATGTAGTTCTCGCTGGTCTAAGAAAGAAATCAAGGGATGTATGTTAGGTCATCTCACTTTATTCATAAAACAAGGCTACCCCATGACAGACCTGAAGCTGAGGTGAGGACCATTTATCATAAACTTAAGTGTCAGATGAGATGTTTTAATACCTGTGTAACTTTTTATATAACAGCCCTGTTTTATTATCGTTGGTATGTATCTTCTGTTAGTTCTCACTTAACAAAGAACGTCAGATATGTTGGGCCCTCTCCACAGCCAAGGTATCAGTGGTTCCCACAAACATAGATGCCCAATGGATGAGTGCTATAAATGCTGAAGGTCAACAGGTACTATATGGAAAAGTTCTAACCCATAATACCACCGACCTATCCTCTCCTCCTACAACACCCCCGAGACGTCATACCGCCCGGTTGGAAATCTTCGACAATCAAAGGATAAACGCTTTCATTCAAATCGCCATAATGAATCAGTTCCAAACGCCAGATAGTCACGACGCTTTCGAGTCAAGTAGCTCGAGCGAACAATCCTCGCCGCGCACGTCGTTCGACGACGGTCCAGCAGATGCTCTACCCCTGGCAGATCTAATGGTCATGATCCTGAGCGAACCTGATACCAAGCTCAGAAAAGTAGCAGGTGTTGAAGCGACCTGGGAGCAGCTCTGCGACGCGTCGGTCGACATGTTTCTGGAAAAAGTCGGCTTCTTTCCCTTGTTCTGGGACCTCATCCACGAGAAGGAGACTCCGGGGAAAGGCGTCGAGGACAGCGTCGCCACGAACCTCCGTGGAGCCATGGACAGACTCGTGAAGCTGGTTCGGACTGTCCGCGCCACTGCGATGAAGAACAAAAGCGCATAGATGGCTGTTCACTCTGCGTGAGGGGATATGGAATCACGGTTTGATGATCGGCAGCCCAGAGGGCTATCTAAGTTGGTATAATTCGGGTCTATGGTGGATTACCCAGTACTAAGCGGCGTAGAATGTGATATGAGCACAAGCCCCCCGAGTCATTGTTTCCGAGATCAACATCACAGGATACGAAGAGTTGTTATTGGAACATCCCACCTTGGGGCAGATATATATATATAGCATACCTACCTCTTGACGAGAAGCTTTTTACGAAAAGATAAAAGGAGCTGAGGTCGACTGCCTTGCATACAAATAGATAGCAATATATCTTTTCACGGATTTTCTACTTTGCTATAACGGAATGGATGCAATAGAGATAAGTATGTTCATTAATGGAACGTAGAAGCATAGGTAGTTAAGTATAACGTATATTCATCGCGAGTTCTTGCATCGTCAGTATATACCACGTACTACCCTCCGTAGTTGTCATCTAACACACAATCCCCCCCCCCCCCCCCCCAAAAAAAAAAAAAAAACCTCCATCCCCCCTTTCCCTGGAGCTGCTCAATATTTCCACCACTAGCTAACTGACCTCCGCATCCCTCAACCTCCTCCCTATGTATAGAACCCAACATCCCAAACACTCACCAACCGCCCCCTACCCCCGACTCCCAACCCTCCACCTCGGCCCGTTCCATCCTCTCCACCACCTCCGCCACCTCCGGCTCCCTCACCTTCCTTTCCCTCTCCCTCTCCCTCTTCTCCCTCCTCCCCTTCTCCCTCTGCCTCTCGACCCTCTCCCGCTCCTCCCTCTCGAACCTCTCCCTCGCCCTCGCGCCCCACTCGCGCATCCTTCCCGGCTCCCTCGCGCACAGCAGCGCCAGCTCGCGCGCCGCCAGCGCGTCCTCCACGCAGTCGTGGCCGCCGTCCCGATCCTCCTGGATGCCGACGCCGCGCAGCTCGCGCATGAGGGCGCCGAGCCCCTAGCGGCGGCGCAGCCGCCCTCCCGCTCGCCGAACGCGAACCGCGCCGCGGCCGTCGACGTGTCGAGGGCGCGCGCGTGCGCGACGCCCAGCGCCGCGAGGTCGTGGTGCAGCGCGTGGCCCGCGACGATCGTGTCGCGGTCGACGAGGCGCAGCAGCGCCGCGCGGGCCGCGGGCCAGCCCGGCAAGGGCGCGGATGCCGCCGAGAGGAGCGCCGCCGACACCCCGCTGTGCCGCGTGCGCCAGTCCGATACGGGCAGCGTGGGCTGCACGAGCGCGTCGATGAGGACGGCGCCCGTGATGAGGTCGACGACGCATAGGCGGACTGGGGGGGTAGGTAGCGAAAGTCAGTCACACTTTTCTCTCTCTCTATATTTATATAAATATTTTCCAAAAAAAAAAAACTTATGGGACTAGCCCGAATATCGCTCCCCCCCCTAACCCAGGGATAGGTCAAAGCGAACGGAATGAAAACGAGAGATAAAGGAGCTTTTTCCTGGGGACTCACCGAGCTCGGCGCGCCTTTGCTTCTGGCCGTGGGAGACGGGCGCCAGCACCTCGACCATCTCGCAGTCGAGCGCGACGCCGAAGCGCCTCCGCGACTGCGGGTCCCGCGGCGGCGCGGCGAGCCACCGTGGGGTCGTCGTCCCGGCGAAGGCGCTGGGCGACGCAGGCACGCGGTAGCACTCGTGGTCCTGCAGGTCCTGCGGCGAGAGGCAGAGGCCGCGCAGCTTGGCGTAGATGGCGCGTCCCGGGAGGGGCGAGATCCAGGGGTACGCGGCGCGGTAGTCGCGGGAGGGCGGCACTAGAGCGCTGGGCTGCTCCGCGGGTGGTGGTGGGCTGGGACTGCTAGCCATGGCTTTGTTGTTGTTGTGGGTGTTGGTGGTGGTGGTGTTCTCGTTGGCTGGGAAGTAAGGCGGTAAGTAAGTAGGTCAGTTAGCAAGGCAGCCATTCTTTCTATGAGGGGAGCGGTATTATACGAACCGTTTGCAGCTGCAACGCCCGTTTTCTTCTTATTGCTCTTCTTTTTCTTCTTCTTCTTCTCCTTCTTCTGCTCGGCTTCTTGAGATAATGGTGCTCCTCCAGCTTGCGACGTCGAGGGCTCTGGGGATGGCGGGCCTAGGGGCATCAACGTCTTCGGATTAAGAAAGCAGCCATACATCACACTTCCGAAATTCCAAGTACTTTTGGGACCAATCCAAGGGGGTCTCTCACTCTCGGTGATGTCAGGCGGACCGGTGTTACCAGATGCGCCTGAAGCATCCGACACTTTGGCAGCAGGTTTGGTCGTACTTCCCGTTGGATTACCGGAGTTTATAGATGCCTTTACGGACGCACCCGTCGCATTCCTAGCTTCATCCATTGATTTGGCCTGTGCCAGTCTCTTCTTCTTCTTCTGCTTCTGCTTCCTCCACCTGATCATAAACCAATACGGGTGAGTATGCCGTGGTTTGGAAGTTTGGTTATGTCCTTCTTGTTCCTCCATACTGCCGAGTTGAGAAGGAGTCTTGTTGGTGACCTTCGACTTCTTCTTTCCCCGTCTGGTTCTTTTGGGTTTTCCTGGAGAAACCACCGCGGCAGTGGTTGGTGTTGACGAGGAAGCCTCCAGCATTCTCCGGTGCCTGAGAGAGCTCCGCTGATGCGCCACCAGGCCGATCTTCCTACGAAATACCTTGCGACAGGGCATGCAAGTTCTGGCTTTTAGATGGCCAGTCTGGACGACATGCTCATAGATGGCTCTGCGGTTCTCAAACCGCAAGGCACAATCACAGCGGAGTCCGGGTGTGGTTGTACTGTCGGGTTGAGCCATTTTGTTGACTTCGGCATATACGAGGCATGTATATATAGTGACACCAAGCCCTCTTTCTACTTCGCACCGAGCAAGAACGGTGAGATGCCGTAAGCTGAGCTCTCGCCGTAGTCTTATTAGGTAGAGAAGCTGTCCCTGACTTTTATCTTCCCCCTTTTTATCTTTTTTTTTTCGGAATCCGTAAAATTGAGATGTCAAGTTGTGAGGTTAGTGAAGTTCTAAATAGAGAAATTCGACCATCCAATGAGAACAAACGACTCGAACCACATCCGTGCATAGGTTTCATGCAGAGGTCGTCGGCTCCTTCAACACGCCTAACCGGAGAGAGAAGAGATCGGGCGATGGATGCAGCAGCACAAATAAAAAAACTGCTATCTCTCACACTTTTGGATAATATGTAGTTAAAGATTTAGGTAATTATTACTATTATTATCAGTATAATATCCATCAATACTATTCGAACGAATCCAAACGGAACTTGTTTTTTTTTTTCTTCTAAAAGCAGTACTTCAAGTAAGGGACATACTTCATCATCATCATTATCGTAATACTCATTATATCCTGCAGCAAACTCAACATATACGACGCCGCCCGGGTATAGATCGAAAAGAAAACCACCTCCACCTGACCGACCAGTAAAATATCAATATGCACAAATATGTAGGTTAACTGACCAAGAGTAACCCGCAAGTTGAATTTGTATCTCCCCCCAGCAATTACACCATACCACCAAGCCCAAACCAATACAAAAAGAAAAGAACGCCCCCGCCACCTTCTCCTCCCAGATTGGGAGAGAAAAAAGTGGAAAAAGAAAGCTATGTATGATGCCCAAGCATCAAGACACAATCCCCGCCAAGATCGCCATGACAGTGCCGTAGACGCCCGTACAGACGCAAAAGTCCCTCGTCGCGTTCACCCCCACGACGTGGCCCTGGATCAGCGCGCCCAGCACCCCGAGCCCGACGAGGAGCACCACCGTCATGCGGCCCAGGAACCCCGGGATCACGGTGAACGTCAGGATCGGCACGATGACGGCCGCCGCCAGCGCCAGCGACAGCGGGACGATGAGCGACGGCGGCGGCGGCGGCAATGGTGGTGTTTCTTCTACGCTCCTGCTCTCACCGCCTTTCGCCGCTACCGCCGCCGTCGGCGCGGGGTTCACGTTCTCGTTGAGGGATAAGGAGGAGGGAGCGGGAAACAGCTGCTTCTTCTCCTCCTCCTCTTCCTGCTGGCGGGCCATCGGCGTAGCCATCGCCTCTTCATCTTCATCCTCTTCGTCGTCTTCTTCTTCTTCTTCCCCCTCGGTCATCATCATCTCGCTCTCCTCTGGCTCGCCGACGCAGACCAGGTCGTCGGTCGCGTCGAGGAAGCGGGTCTCGGCCTCGGCGATGGGCGCGTGCGTCGCGAGGTACCCGCGGTACTCGTGGATGTCGGCCAGGGTCGGGGTGGGCAGGGACTGGGTCTTGCGGAACGAGGAGAGGACGTGGTCTAGGTAGCCATGTGATGTCAGTCAAGCGAACGGACGCCCGGATAATGGGATACATGGGTAGGTAAGTAGGTAGGTAAGTATATCAAGTGTCTTTTTCTCCTTCTTATTTGCTTTTTTTTTCTCACTCACTGTACTGCTCGAGCTTGAACCCGATCTTGCCCAGTATGTCGGTGCGGTGCCACTGCAGCTCCCCGCCGGAGAGGTACTCGGCGCGCCGCGACGCGGGCAGAATCGCGTTGCGCAGACGGCGGTTTTGCGTATCGGCCGTGTCGAGTCTGTGCAATTGTTCCTCTAACTCGCAGATCTCGTCTTGCAGGTGCAGCAGCAGCCGGTGGTTGAGCGTCTCGAACCTGCGGTACATAGGCCGCAGGTAAGGGCCGCCGCTCTGGTGGTCGGGCGACGTGGTGGAGAGTCGCGAGGCGAGCAGCTCATAGCCCGTCAGGGGCAGCTTCTCAGCTCGTGGGAGATGCTTGGGGTGGCTCTGGCTCGGCGGCGGACGGGGCGTCAGCGCATCGGGCGAGATGTGCGGATGTTGAGCGTTCCCCCGGGGCATCTCGGGCGTGCCGTAGTTTCGCTGCTTTCGCTTGTGGTCTTCCCCGCGCGGTTCCAGCCTTGCCGATAGGCGGTTCACGCTGTCGCCGTCGATGCTGCGCTCGGGACTCGTGCTTCGGTCGGTTTCGTGGTCGCCGAAAGGGTCGGATGCATCGTCTTGGAAGCTGCTTGACGTGGAAGAGGTGGGCGATATGCCTTTCGTCGCGTTAGGAGACTGGATTGAGGCATCCTGCATCGATCGCTTGATGGCTTCGTCTGTTATTTGGGGCGAATCGGAATCCAAGAAGCTCAGAGCATCCGGTCTCGTCACAGCAGACTTCCTTGCTTTCTTGGGGTTGTCTTGTTTTGCGAATGTGGCCTCGGTAACGGTCGCGGAGCTCTCACTAGAGCTCTCTGACTCGTTTGGATCTGTTGGTGCAGGCGTTGGATTCGAGGGAGTCGTCGGAAATGTCAGTCGACCACGGTTTGGTTTTCTTGGTCCAACATTAGGGGCCTTATTATCTTCCCCGTCCTTAGCAGGCACGCTGACTGAATTAGATTGAGACTCTTCTACTTCCCCGGCCCACCCGGGATTCCATTTAGGAGGCCCATCGGCGAGAAATGTTGTCTCGGAAACATTCGCTACGCTGGAATATCTTCTATGCGGTCCCCTTAGGCGACCGGCGCCGTTACCAATAGTTGAATCGCTATTCCTGCCATCATTCGTTTGCCATGCTGAACTACTCCGTCTGGATGAAGGACGCGGAGGCTTTGGAGGAACTTGGAGTCTCGTAGGATGCTCCCAGTCATCAGCCATGTCGTATTTCAACTCGATGCTACGAGGTAGGTAGGTAGGTAGGTAAGTAGGTTATAGGAACAATAGTTGTCTTATTCCCAAGGGAGGCCTCTGGTTCGGCGTCTTTCGACTTTCCTCTTGAATACGGCTGGAGCAATGTGATGGTCTAGGAATAGGTGACTCAAAAGCTGGGGGCCCAAGAGTTGGAGTCTTTATCAACTCTTTCTTACGTCTCGGTTATTCGCCCGCCCCCTGGACTGAACCCCGCGACAAGGTAACGCGAGAAACTGCACACAACATCAAATACAACTAGTAATAGTATTACCTCGCAATATTGGGCTGCACATAGGCATCCATCCACTGGAGGTATAGAGAATCCCTATTGGGTTTCTGAAGAGCGAACAGAATGGTGCCAAGTATCCAAACAATATATAGGGATGGAAGAGAAACTTCTGATATGACCTAGATAGAGTGAGTGGATAGGTAAAAGGAGTAAAATAAAATAAATAAATATTCGGGTTGGACAGAACAGAACAGAGCAGAACACAGCGAGATACTAGAAGACGAGTGACACATAATAATTACGATGAGTTCTCGGGATAGGTATTTTTCAACTTTCTTTTTTTTATTTCTATGGGGAAGAGAGACCTTCGCGTATAGACATTACTGCGATGTAGGGATGTAAGTGGAAAGTGGAAAGATTGTCGGGATAGAAAGAAAAAAAAATAGCACAATCTGAGCGTCTGATGTATGTGTGTGTGTGTAGAGTGTTGCCAATAAAAGCATGGGTTGGTGTGTCAGGCGCAACGAAAGTGTTTCATATGACAAGTTGAAAAGGTGTGTTTAGACGATCTGGTCGCGGAATACTGCCCACGTGGATGCTGAAAGGTCTGTCAACTCGAGGGTGGGTGTGTTATATAACCTTAAGGTTAGTGAACTCGATACATGTAAGAACTCGCCCGTGTTAGTCAAGTTGAATAGATTACCAACTATCTAAAGTACCCTAGGTTAGCTACATAACTAAGATGATGCATCAATTACGAATTATTGGGCACTGTAGTTTTACTATATAAATAAGGATAATACCTGGCAAATGTTAGATACTATATCATGTAGTTAGTACAACTAGTATCGAGTTTCATCAACGAATTTGTCTGAAGTTTGCAAAGGGTGGGAAAGGTCATGGACGCTTTGCCCGCCGATCTGGTTCATTAGTGGAACTCCCCTCCCCCCACCCACCCATCACCAAGTGCACGGACTACCTACTGATCCATGGATGCATTAGTAGCAGCTAGGTAGTATCCTTTGGTTGATAACGTTATCTCGATAGTGTAGGTAAGGTTATCGACCTCAAGACCCTATAGCACAGCCACATAAGTATCCCCTCCTCCAAGGTACGACTAAGTACATATGTACTTAGGTAGGGACCTGGTACCTACCGATATTCTTCCGGGCTTCAACTCCTCGAAGCTCCTGTCCCACTCTAGTAAGTACCTACCTACCTACTTACTTACCTAACCACCAGCTCTAATGGTTACGGCCAATTCTGGTCACCATTGCTGATGATGGTACGCTTCCGCCCTACGGTCCTTAGCCGATACCTGCTACAAGGGCAGTTGTCCACCACGGGCTGTTTGCGTACCCAAGCTCGGCTTCCAAGCATCGCGACGCAGAATCGCGGGGCTTCATTGCCTTCGTATGCGCCAGTGAGACCTCTCCACAGCCAACCTGCACCACCCGACTCCAATGCGCCAGACCCGACTTACGTCCCACTACGGAAACAACTAAAAGACGAAGCCAGGAAGCAGAAAGCGTCGGGCAAGAAGAAGAAGAAAAATGCCAATAACCAGGTGGTCGAGGGATGGGAGCTCACGGTTGGCATCGAGATACATGCCCAGCTGAATACGGCAAAGAAGCTCTTCTCGGGCGCTGCCACCTCCTTCAATGACGATCCAAACACCCATGTGGCCTACTTCGACCTTGCTATACCCGGCAGTCAACCCGTATTCCAGAAAGAGACCTTGATCCCTGCGCTCCGGGCCGCCTTGGCACTGAACTGTGACATCCAACAAGTGAGCACATTCGATCGCAAACACTACTTCCACTGGGACCAGCCCTCGGGGTACCAAATCACCCAATACTACGAACCATTTGCGCGAAATGGTAAAATCACTCTGCAGGCGAGAGACGGCATCGCCGCTGAGGACGAGGAAGGCATTTCCGTTGGCATAAAACAAATCCAGATGGAGCAGGACACAGCCAAGACACTCGCCCAGGTCGACAATGTGCACTGGGTCGACTTCAACCGTGTCGGAGTGCCGTTGATCGAGATAATAACTTTGCCGGAAATACACTACCCTGCTACCGCGGCCGCCCTGGTCAAGAAAGTACAGGAACTTCTGCGTGCAGTAGACGCCTGTGTGTCCGGGATGGAGACTGGCGGATTGCGTGCCGATGTCAACGTATCGGTCAGGAGAAGCGATGACCCATCCGCCCCCCTGGGTCAACGCACCGAAATCAAGAATCTAAGCAGTTTCAAAGCCGTCGAGGACGCCATCATCGCCGAGCGAGACCGCCAGATAGCCGTCCTCGAATCCGGCGGCACGATAGCAAGTGAGACACGCGGGTGGTCCATCGGCTCGACCGAGACCCGTAGGCTACGAGGTAAGGAGGGCGAAGTCGACTATAGGTACATGCCCGACCCGGATCTGGCGCCGATAATCATCGGCGACGACCTCGTGCAACATCTCCGCGACACCATGGGCGAGCTTCCCGACGCCGAAATCGACGGTCTGATCAGGGACTTCAAGCTCACGCCTAAAGACGCCCGGTCCCTCGTCGGTCTCAACGCGGGCATGCGCGTCGAATACTTCTGGAACGTCGTCAACACCCTCGCGAGCAGGCTGGGCTCGGCCTCCCCAACCGCCGAGCACCTACCGTGCTACCAGCTCGCTGCGAACTGGATCCTGCACGAGTTCGGCCACCTCTGGTTCGACGAGCGCGAGGACGCCGTGCAGGACTTCGGCTTCACCGAGGACGGTCAGTGCCAGCGCGTGCCGGTCGACCACCTCGCCGACATCCTGCTGTACCTGTACCGGCGCCAGATCACCGCCCGCGTCGCCAAGGAGATCCTGTGGGCCGTGTTCCGCGGCCGCGTGCCCGCCGAGTACCCCACCGTGCGCGACGTGATCGAGCGCGAGGGCCTGTGGTTCCGCGAGCTCTCGGACGCCGAGTACCTCGCCCTCGCCGACGCCGCCGTCGAGGGCCAGGACGGCGTCGTGCGCGTGTTCGCCGACGCCAAGCAGCACCACCAGTACCCCCAGGGCAAGCTCATGTTCCTCGTCGGCCGCATGATGCGCCTCGGCCCCGAGGAGCGCATCGACCCCCGCAGCGCGGAGCGCGTCATGCGGGACGCCCTCGAGACGAGATACGTGCCGCGCTACGAGGCGGATAATGCCGCTCGGGCAGATACTTAGGTAGATTACCTACATAGGTGGGTAGGGCAAGGTGTTTTACGCAGTGTTGTGGGTGGGGTTGGTTGGTTGGTTGATGTGTGAATGAATGAATATAACTTGTGCAACGCTCGACAGATACTATATAAAGTAGGTACATAGATAAATAACAGAATAAACAAAACTCGAAATGAAAATACATGACTTAGAGGTCGATATATATATATATCAGTGTGTGTACCTACCTACCTATTCTGATGTGCAGAAGAAATAATGCAATGATGATGACTTAAGGAAGATATGTGAGTGAAAGTATCCCCCCTCCCCCCCCAGCTATGGCATACGATCGAGAACCCTCCTCCCATCCTCCCCTCCTCCCTCCTTTATACATGGGATGATGTGGGTATTTTCCCCGGTCCCCCTTTTTTTCTTTCTTTTTTTTTTCTTTTTCTTTCCTCGGTGTTAAAAAAATGGTTGTAATACTTACTTACTACCTAATAAACTTAGCTCCATCTGAATAACTAGACATCGGTAGGTAGTCAATTGCCTATTACATTTGGCCCCCCACCCCCCGCCCTGGGATCTGGGGATGAGGACGAGACAAAACGAAACGGGACGTTCAGGAAGGGAGGGGGTGGGTGGTGCTAAGATGGGAATATGGATATTCCAACCTACGGCCATGTTGTGTTGTGTTGTGTGCTAGGTACGCACCGGGGATTTATTTTTATGGCTATCTGGTATACCTACCTAACCTAACCTACCTAAGGTTAGATACAATACTTAAACAGATAGGTAGGTTAGGTATGCCAATAAGTAGCAGGGGCATCGACGACAGCAAAAAAGGGGTCAACGTGTAAAATGCTGATTTTAGATGCTAGGTCAGCCTAGCCTAGCAGTATGGCAGCGCGTGGATAAGCTTATATATATTTACAGGTTGGTAGTATGGTTAGAGACGGTAGTATTTAGCACTAATAATATATGTCAATGCCCCCAGTAAGTACTAAGTTATGGTAGATAGACCCTTTTTATTCTCTTGATTAGGTAGGTAGGTAGGTCCACGTACTACATACCTATCCCACGTGTGTATCTGTACGTGTGTACCCTTGACTAGTACCTCCTCATTCGAATTACGGTGATACACTCTTCACTCTCTCTCTCTCCCGCTCCGGCCTCGGACATCTTCTGATTGGGTAGCCAAAGAAGTCTTCACCCCTCCCCATCTCGTTTTCTTCTTCACTCTCTCCTACCTTCTTCGAAGATGCGACGAGTAGGTAGCCTGTGTATATAATTCGTAACGTATATTTGGGTTCTTCCGCGAGGAAGTTTATGGAAAAGGTTTATCAAACGTTGCGCAGTAAAGTAGTAAATAGTAGTAGTATTAGGAAGGACGCGAGAGAGAGAGAGACAAGGCGAGAAAGGGAAAGGTAAAAGAAAAAAAACAAATATTAATAAAACGATTGAATGATGTGCATATTAGGGGGTATTGATAATAATGATATGTCTTGCCCTGCTCTCGGCTCCGCTCATATGAAGGCGGGAAAATGTAAGAATTGCCCTCCCCCTCCCCCCTCCCCCCTTTCCCCCTTGCACCGGCTAGCTAGCTAGCCCATACACACTTCCTTTGTACCGCAGGCACGACAGGCAAGCGACAACGGTGTCGAGTAGAGGCCATGAAAATAGATGATGGCCTTTTGTTTCATGAACCAGACAATAAGCCAGCCACCCTTCCCCCTCTCCCAACGCCGTTCGCTTGCGCAGCAGCAACAGCAACAACCCTTCCCTCCAGGGAAAAAAAAATGATTGCGTTGTGATGGTCATAATTCTAGGGTATCTTCGTCGGTGTTTTTTCCCTCCTTCGTGTTTGTGTCATATTCGTTACTGTGCGTTTGCGCGCGTGTGTTTTCTTTGCAACCCCTTTTCCCATTTCCCTCTCACCCACTCATGCAGCTGATTCTAGTCCTTGGCTCTTGAGAAACTCAATGACGTCCTCGACGGTCCGAGACCCGTGTATCCAGTGCGCGCCCCTCTCATACTCCTTCCATGTCACGTTCATGCCGTAGAGCTTCAGGACGTCGCGGAGCCGTCGGCCTTGCTCTATCGGAATGACGTTATCGTCAGCCGAGTGGCTGAGGAAGACGGGCGTTTTGAGGTAAATGGTGTTGCTCGGTGGCGCACCACCGAGGCTGAGGGCCTCGCGGCTACCTTGCGGAGACCCGGTCCCGAGCGACATCCAGCTTGACAGGCCGACGAGGGCGCACAGGCGATCAGCAACCTCGTCGGTGCCGGGCGCGGGGGCTGGGTAGTTGAGTAGGGCGTGCACGGCGAGCGTGCACCCTTGGCTGTGGCCGGCTAGCACGATGTTGCGCAGCCCGACCCGGCATGCCTCGCGCTGGATGAGCCTGATCAATTTGCCTGTGCTTTCCCGCATGCCCTCGACTTGCAGCTCACGTCTCTCGTCCGGGTTGATCGGACTCCAGATATCGAACCACTGGGACACCTCGTTGCCAAGGCGCACCGCCCAGGTTGTCTCGGCCTCGGGGAAGACCCATCGGACGGAGGGGAAAATGTGCTGCAGCGACCGCCCACGGGCATCGGTGCTCTCCAGAAGACCGATGCCGAATTCATGGGCCCCGGCCCCACGGCCGTGGAGGAAGATGACCGTGTGGGTGTGCGAGTTGTGAGGCGGCAGAGAAACAGTGCTGAGCACCATCGTCGACTATGAGGGGGGCGGGAGACAGGAGGGGGGCGGGATGGGATTTAACGAGCGCCCAAGCTGAGGGGATGGTCCGAGGCTCTCGAGTGAGACTGGAACTGCAGGGATGGATGGATGGATGGATTGATGGATGGCAGAACTCCCAAGAAATACGTAATTGGCTGGGGAAGGGAAAAGGTAAGTTTAAGTTAGGTAGGTTAGGTTGAAGTACCTCGCAAAATCACGTGTGGATGGCTGCGTGCTCTCATAAATTGCCGTCATAGGAAATGCATGTAAACTTGTACATGGCATGCGCATGGTTGTTCTTACCAATCCTCTTTTTTCCCCTCATTCTCAATTGGACGGGCGGATTTTGTCCCAAGAAGGGGAATAAAAGGGTTTGGGGTGTGGGCTTGATATAAACCTCGTATACTGGGAACTGGGAACTGGGGGAGGGGAGCCTCACTATAGCATGGGCCAGTCTAGAACTCCATCCTTTCAAACTAATAGACGGCCGCATTCGTTAGCTCAGGTCCGCAAACAAGTCGGGGCATGGCGATGCACGGTAGCCATCGCACGGCAAAATTATGTCTCGTCAAACTACGAGATATCGTTGCAAACATTGTTGGTATTACTAGTGAGTTATTTGCCTCATCAAGCGTGTGGAGCAGCTGAAACGGCATGTGGCAAGGTGCAAAGCTGGAGGTGGGATTGGGGTTTGTCGAGAGAGAGAGAGAGTGAGTGCGTGTGTGTGTGCGTGTGTGTGTGTGTGAGCGTGTTAATGCGACCACCTATTGTATAAGGTAGTTAGGTAAGAATGCTCTGGCTGCACAGGCTGATCGGGTTCCATGTCCCGAGTATTCACAAGGAGGCTTCTGCAGAAATCTGCGCAATACGACATGCTGTTGTTTACTTTATTTGCCCTCAGGGGCTGCGGTTGTGTTGTTGGCTATTCGCCGATGAGGCAAGCCTCCATCCCTCTCTCTCACGTATAAAGCTTTCAACCCTCTCGTGTCTGTTGAGGAGGGCCTGCTTATGTTGCCTCTGTCTCAAGTCCTGGCCGATGGCTCTGTGTTTCTGGTCGCGCACCTCTACAAGGTTCATCGAGCTAGTGCTTGCTCGCCTTGCTTGGCCCATACTGCCGACGACCACGAACATGCACAACAGGCCAACGAAGAGCCCGTTGGACATGTATACCGGCTGCTGTTTTTTGCGTCTGCCATCTCTCTCTTCGTACCAACGCTCCCAGTCCTCCCAGGTAGCGTTCATGCTGGCGTTTCCGGGCTCTTCACGCCATGACCTATCGGCCTGGCGATAGTAGCTCTGCATACTCCGCTGTCCACCCCAGCCTGCACCGTAGAGGTTGTATTCCCGCCTCTTCACAGGGTCGCTTAGGATCTCGTTCGCAGCGACAACCAGCCGGTACCGATCAAGGCGCACAGAATAGGATAGGACCTGGCCGGTGTCATGCTGATGCCTATCTGGATGATAGATCTTTACAAGCTCGTAGAACTTGGCCTTACTGTAAGGCGAATGTCTGTGCTGGCCGAATATCTCGTAGGGCGTTGGGTCCCGCGACGAAGGCCAGCTAGGAGGAGCGGGATCGGAGGGTTTACTCGAACGATCATCGGACAAAGTAGCATAGGTCCGTGTGTCTCTACACCTGTGCTTGGAGAAGAACAAGTTTTCAGGGCCGCGAGGTCGTCTCGTGCTTAGCTTACATAGTGGTGACCTTACGCATGGTGCCCTTGGAGGCGATGGCGAAAGAAGGGCGGGAAGGCCGGCAGTGGAAGTAGGACAATAGTAGGAGGAGGAATAGAGTGCGACGGCGGATGTCTTCAAGATCATATTAATGTCAAGTTACCTGCCCATGAAGCTCCCCGTAGTGGAGGGGCTTCATGACGATTGATCCAGAGTGTTGGGTTGGGGTAAGAATCGATAGGTATAAAAGGTAGGTTAGATGGAAGGAGAGGAACAACTTTAGAGTTGATTGACGGATGGCGTCAATGACCCCAAATAGCGCAAGCTTGCGCAGGTGCCGCTCCGCTGATAGTGTGCCTAGGTACTAAGCACCCGACCTAGAGTTGCTTGAGTTAGTTGCTTCGCTGCGAGTGATCAACGGGCGGTACGGCACAACGGCGGGGGTTCAGCGGTCCCCTGTAACGGTTCTCGGCTCTGTAGGTGCCTACCTCTAACCGACAAAGGACTAGAGGGATGCTGTACCGGATTAAGGTTAGCGTTACTCTTGTTGTTCAGCCTCACTTCGAACCCCCAACTTACAACAACACGAGCCAATAACCGGCCCGAGACCTTCAGTTCAGCCTCGCGGATTGCATAACTTCAAGTTGAAGTTTGGACCCGACCCGAGTTGTAACTTTAAGTTTATCTAGGTAAGTACTAAGCTTATGCAGATGGTTATACATTGGTATTAAGTACCACTTCTGATACGTCTATGAGGTCTTTGTAGGTGGTAGGTGCATATACACTGGTACCAGATGCTAGATAGAGGTGGATTTGGATGTATCCGTCCATGTATATTTAGGTATACGGGTTATGTAATTCGTATAATTCCGTGTTTGTGGCACGCACATGGCGGAAAGACCTCATGCCCTTAATGTAAGTAGTTCAATTCTTTTTGGGGCTTTTCTTAACTTTTTTTTTTTTGCTGCTTGGCCCTTGCTAGCGACTAAGTTGCAAGTACTTGCTAGGTACTACACACTGACAACCTAACGCAAGACTCTGATTCGGCAAGGGATTGACCACTGGGTAATTGATCTCCAATTGAGATTTTCTACGGAATACCACGAAATACTCTTTGTAGGTATGTACCTAGTGTCTACCTAAAAGAATACCTTCATAGTACTAGTAGACCCAAATCCCTGTTCCAAAGCACACACTCTTTCCACTCCACCACCACCACCATCATTATCTGCTACCACCACCACCGTCCGTCCATCCTCTCCCATCCTCTCCCATCCACATCCACGTCTATGTCCACGTCCACGTCCACACATCCACGTCCACAACCACAACCACAACCACGACCGCACCACACCACACTCCTACTTCTACCACACCCTACCGCTATCACCACTGCAATATCCTCTTTCTGACGCCCCAACTCCTTTTTTTTTTTTTCTTTTCCTTTCCCTCTCGAGGTTTACCTCGCTCTACCTTCCCCGCACACTAAACCATCTAATCCTGCCTAAAGAACGTCAAGAAGATCCCTTGGTTTTTCAAGCGTTTGCTAGCCTGCGAGATCTCCCACACCTTCCAACCCGACCTTGTCATTAGACATTGTCACTCTCGACTCCCCCCGAATCGTCCATTCCACCAGGAGGCAGTTCTTCCTGCATTCGCCTGCATAACAACCACGAAAGCCGAGATCGGTCACGAATACCATCCATCCACCAGCACTGTCTGCCTCTTTCGCCCGTCCAACTTATAGCCCTCGGCTGAGCATCCGCAACTATTTGCAAAGGTACATATCATGTTGAACTTATATGTTACTTGTTTGTTACTTCTTATTTCTTAACCATTCATTTGTACTTGGCAAAAACATTTTCATCTCGATCCATTTCAGTCGCTTTACCGGCCCTCAGATTTTGCCTTTGAGTCTGTCTCGAACCCTTCGAAACTCGCACACTTGTATAAATGCAAGGCATTGAGTCTCTCGACACCTTTGAAACTAATCCGGCTTCTATAGTTAGGCTTGTTGAGTCTCCTGTCATCCCACCCGTTACTTGTTAACCCGGTCACTTCGATCCCATTATATTCTGACTACACGGACGAAATCTCTACACATCCCAAGTCGCCAAAGCAAACTCCCAGCCTCGATCTCCAATAACACCAAGCACCCAACCCCAACTATACAAAGACAACCAGATGATCTTGTGATCATTACACGATTATCCCTTGTTCCTCTACGTGCCCTACTCCCCTAAAACCCTGGTCACCTTGACGCCATTAGGCTTGGTACTCTCTTTCATTGAGCCATAACCTCCCATAGACCCACTACCTAGAGGCAGTGAGATCAACGCCCGACTCCTTTCTACCCTTAGAGATTACAAAAACCAAGCCAACCATGTCAGACTCTCTAGCCGCGCAGCTACGGGCTTCAACACTAAATGACACTCCTGAAAATGATGATTGGAAGAAGAACCTGAATATTCCTGCCCGGGATAGTAGGCAACAAACAGAGGTCCGTGCTTGACTGAGGGGCAACTCCGCTTTGGGATTTCTTGAGTATGGCTATGGCTAACATGCTTTCTGCTGTAGGATGTTATGAACACTAAGGGCCTGGAATGGGAGGACTTTTCACTGAAGCGAGACCTCTTAATGGGCATCTTCGAAGCTGGTTACGAAAAACCCTCTCCTATCCAGGAAGAATCCATCCCCGTAGCTTTGACCGGGAGGGATATACTCGCGCGAGCCAAGAACGGCACCGGCAAGACGGCAGCTTTTGTCGTACCCGTTCTAGAACGCATCAATCCCAAGATCAACAAAATCCAATGTCTAATACTCGTCCCCACCAGAGAGCTGGCTATGCAGACGTCCCAGGTTTGCAAGACCCTCGGCAAACACCTCGGCGTCAATGTGATGGTGACTACCGGAGGTACTGGGCTGAGAGATGACATCGTTCGTCTGCAGGATCCTGTCCACATAGTGGTGGGCACGCCTGGGCGTATTCTCGATCTCGCTGGCAAGTCGGTAGCTGATCTGAGCGAGTGTCCCATGTTCATCATGGACGAAGCTGATAAGCTTCTGTCCGTTGAATTCACCCCGGTCATTGAACAACTACTGCAATTCCATCCCAAAGACCGACAGGTCATGCTCTTCTCGGCTACGTTCCCGTTGTCGGTCAAGGACTTTTCAGACAAGAACATGAACAAGCCATACGAGATCAATTTGATGGACGAACTTACGCTTCGGGGTATTACACAATACTACGCCTTCGTGGAGGAGAAGCAAAAGGTTCATTGCTTGAACACGCTTTTCTCCAAATTGCAGATCAACCAATCTATCATCTTTTGCAACTCTACCAACCGCGTTGAGTTGTTAGCCAAGAAGATCACCGAACTGGGCTACTCTTGCTTTTACAGTCATGCGAAGATGGCTCAGCACGCCCGAAACCGAGTGTTCCATGATTTCCGCAACGGCGTTTGCCGTAACCTAGTGTGCTCTGATCTTCTCACTCGAGGTATCGATATTCAGGCTGTGAACGTCGTTATCAACTTCGACTTTCCTAAGAACGCCGAGACGTATCTGCACCGTATCGGTCGTTCCGGTCGATATGGCCATCTTGGTTTGGCTATTAATCTAATCAATTGGGATGATCGTTTCAACCTCTACAACATCGAGAAGGATCTTGGCACTGAAATTCAGCCAATTCCTGCCACTATCGACAAGAGTCTCTACGTATATGACAATCCTGAAAGCATCCCGCGCCCGAACAACACATACGCAACGAAGCCTCCGCATTCTGGTTCCAAACCTCAACAGAATGACCCTTCACAACAGCAGCAGCAACAACAGCAGCAACAACAACAACAACAACAGCAGCAGCAGCAGCAGCAATTTCCACCGCAGCAACAGCTGAATCAATCTCACGGAAGAGGGCAAAATAATGATAGCCGCAACGCCAGTGGCCGTGGCGGTCACTTTAATGACTCGCAGCCTCGACAATACCAAGGCAACAGAGGAGGCCACCGTGGCGGTGCTCGTGGCCGCGGCCGTGGTTACAACAATTACGGCGGCCGTGGAGGCGGTCGCGGACAGAGCCAGCCGGCGCAACACGTCTAACTCTAAGCTGACCCCAACTACATCGCAGACCCATTCTACGGTGTAAGATTTGTGGTCTTTCTCTTTCTATCTTGTACATATTCCTGTCTGGATTCTTTTCGTGATTTGTATCATACCCATTACGACTTTCGCGTTAGTTCTTCTTTGGTTTCCAGCCGTTCCTCGATTTCATAAAAGATTCTCGCAGCATTTGAAGTCATGAGGCCAAGCCACTTCATGTTTGGACGAAATCGGAACGGTAAAAAAAAAAAGGCGTTGGGCGTTTGGTCCACCTAGAAGGGGTGGTTGGCATCGGCGGGGCTTTGAAAGATACCGTGCGCTAGACACGGAAGAAGGGGGGATGATTCAGAAGATAACACCAGGGAACCGTATATGCTGTCGATTCTCAACACGTTATGCCTCTCTATTTCGCTACTCGTGGACCCCTTCCAGGATTCCATGGAGCGGAAAGGAGGCTACACACCGACTAGTATTACACTACCAACATCTTCTACAGCTATACGACGAAGAAAAAAAACCTTGATAGGGACGCTCGGCACAGGTGCTAATCCCTATATACCTCAATCTTTTTTGGCAATGTCACGCACTGCATCGATTCGACAGCAGGAGCATTCTGGCATGCATCTCAGCAGTGTCGTCTACACGAGCTGCGAAGATATTTACAACATGACAAGGCATCGATCATTGTTGCTTTGGGCAGCAGGCTGATGAATGTCGTACATGAATCAGTGAAGACTGCGCCTATTGTTGACTAATGATTAAAGTTGATGGGGCTCTAGCACTCAACGCATCAATGAGCGGCCTAGACGACCGTATTACGAAGGATAGAGTAATCTGCTCAAACGGCAAACCCACGTAAAGCCCAGGGGCTTTAGCTACTACGCCCTTATATGCCGTTCAATTGAGTCCCTTTCACAACTCGAACAATACTACTTAATCGGAAAAAAAAGACTAAAAAAATATTTTTGAGGGGGATCGTGGATGAACTAGATAATTCTCGCACCAGTTGGGTTTTGATACGAGACCTCAAGGGCTGGTGGATTAGATAGTTATCTGAATAAGAATTATGTGGCTTCTCAAGCCATATTTCCCTTTCATATGCTGCGCTTGATGCTCGTTTGGTGGCTTGGTTTCCTTGGCCAAAAGGGACCAAAAAGAAAAATATCTACATGTCTACATGATGTAGGTAGGTCAATGTGTGCACCGAGTATATTGAAGAATGCACTCGAGAACGGTTCGTTTGAAGGACGTCCGCATCATGCATCTTGGATAATACCGGGGCTAACGCTCCCACTGAAGAGCGGGAGCGTTTTTGATCTTCGGATGGAATGAGAGCCAAATGACATGGAGTAAATGGTCGAAGAAGCCCAATTTAAAATCCGGTGTGGTTGCTGCCGCCTTCCACCTCTCTATATTTCATTATAGATGTCACAGGACACACCCTCTCATACATACTCTGGAGTACAGGAGGAGCGTACAAGGTACCTACATTATAGTATAATTAACTCAGTTGGAGAGAGAGAGAGAGAGAGACTTCCAACTTTCCAAGGTTAAGAGGTACCTGACACATAGCAACATGAGAAAGACGCGGATGGTAGAGGATAGACTGGAGATGGATGATAATGGCAGTCAGGCAGTCAGAAGAAAGCTTATGAGGAAGGAAGAAGAAAAAAAAGATGCGAAATTTAGTAGGTAGGTTAAGTAGGTAGGTAAGGTTAGGTGGGTAGTCTACAGAAAAGCAACGCACAGACCATAATCCATCTAGGTTACCTAGGTACATTACTACATATGTACATAGGTTAGGGTGGATCTTTTATGCACCTAACTAAAGGTTGCGTAGGTACTACATAGTAAGTACCTAAGTAGATACCCAGTAAAGGACAGTATTATCGTTGTACCGAGGTGCATGGTTTTTTTTTTTTTTCCAATGTATATCAACCACGGTACTTCAGGACGCCGGGGTGACGGTCTAAGAAAAACACATATTTAATACCTTTTTTTCTTTTTCTTTTTACAGGACAAAGAACTGAGTCCATAAGGTTCTTTCCTTGAATAAATTAGATTAAAGTTATTTTTTTTCTCAAGGTTAAAAAAGTCGTCGTAGACTTGACGATTACAAGCCGGGATGCTCAACAGTCGTCGACCTGCGATCTCACTTATTGCTCGGACACTGGCTCGTCCAAGGTCCTATGTAATTCCATCTTTTTTCACCATGGACCAACCTCATTCCACCCCGAACCGGGCACCCAGATGGAGAAACCAGAAGAAGGCTGCTGCTAGGCGGTCAGGTTTCCATGCGGCATCTAGAGTTCAGAATGCCGCCTCTTCTGCTGCTGCTGCTGCTGCCCCATCACCCTCACCAGATGTCCCCCAGCCCTCAGACATCGAGGTGCCTCTGGCTACAAATGAATTCTCTTCATTGGCCGGTCTCATTCACCCGCTCCTCCTAAAAACCATCACCAAGGATATGCAGTTCCAACATATGACGGCTGTTCAAGCCGCTACACTTGGTCCTCTCCTCACCGAGCGCGCGGATATCCTGGCCCAGGCTAAAACGGGTACCGGCAAGACGGTTGCTTTTCTGTTACCCGCCATTCAGCAAATGCTAGAAAGCAATAAGAAGCACGGTGAATATATCTCTACTCTTATCCTCACTCCTACGAGAGAGCTGGCCCTGCAGATTGCTGCCGAGGCAAAACATCTACTACAACGCTTCCCGCAGTACAAGATCTGTACTGCCATCGGTGGCACGAACAAGAATACGGAAATGATCCAGTTACGCTCGGGCTGTGATATCCTCATTGGCACTCCAGGCCGGCTTTACGACCACCTGATGACAAAAGAGAGCACCTTGATCGAGAAGGTCGCAAATCTGCAGTCCTTAGTTTTCGACGAGGCGGACAGACTTCTAGATATGGGCTTCATGCATTCTATCAAGCAAATTATTGCCTGTCTACCCGACAAGAGGACTTCCAAGAGACAGGGTGTCTTGTTCTCGGCTACTGTCCCCAATCGTGTCAAACAAGTCGCCCATCTCGCCTTGAACAAGGATTACAAGTTCATCTCTACCATCCCTGAGGGCGAAGTAAACACGCACGAGCGTGTCCCGCAGGAATTCGTCGAGGTGCCTACATTTTCCGAACAAGCCGCCGCCCTGATTGATACCATCAACTACGAACTTGAACAGGTCGGCCGGGATTCATTCAAGGCCATCGTGTTTGTGCCCACGGCCCTACTCGCCGAGTTCTTCACCGAGATCCTCAAGCGGACTTACGAAGATCTATCAGTAGTGGCCCTACACTCACGCTATACGCAAGCCAAACGGATCAGATCTACCGAGGAGTTCCGCAGGGCCTCCAGTGGCGTGATCGTCGCGACCGACATCATCGCCCGTGGCATGGACTTCCCCGCCGTCAGCAACGTCATCCAGGTGGGCCTGCCCTTCGATAAGGATACGTACGTGCACCGGCTCGGGCGCACCGCGCGTGCGGGCGCCGACGGCCGCGGCACGCTGATCCTGGCCAAGCCGGAGAAGTTCTTCCTGTCGAACGAGCTGAGCGACATCCAAATGACGCATCGCAAGCCGAACCTCAAGGCGCGCGCGGCCGCTCTTGAAATCTCCAAGTCGGCCATGTTCGCCGACAGCCCAGCCGAGGCTCACGCCAAAGTCTACCAGTCCTGGTTAGGCTACTACAAGGGCTACGTCAAGGCCATGGGCTGGGACCTTGAACGCCTCGTCACGGAGGCGAACCACTTCGCCAAGAAGGGCATGGGCGCCACCGGCATCCCGACGCTAACCAAGGCCAATGCCAGAAAGATGGGCATTGCGAGCGTGCCGGGGTTGAACATCATCCCTGATCGCCGCCGCGGCTGATCAGGTGGTGAAGGAGGCCTGGTAGAGAGTTACGAAGAACGTCGACGCCCTCCCTCCCCCGCGGTTTGACCAGACGATGTTATAGGATATACGTTGGCTGAGGTGACCAAGATGCGGGAGTTGGTGGATGTAAGGAAAGGTAACCACTCCATTAGGGGAGAGAGAGAGAGAGAGAGAGAGAGCAAGAACGAAGAAAGAAGAAAATCCCGGCAGTGGAGGGATTTGATGTTTTTCCTACTTGGCAAGAGAAATGGCGGTAGAACGGGGGTTTCGTCTTGTTCCTCTCCATGGCATTGGCCTCGAAAATGGGATGGCGGGGAGAGTATAAAAAAATAGAAAAAAGACAGGCAGGATGATGGTATATTAAGAAGGGAAAGGGGAGATGACAGATCTTGAGCCATCCTCCCCATCCCCTTTCTTTTTTTTTTCGTTTGTAAAATAGATTACGACTGCTACTGCTACTGCTGTTACTACGAAACGGCTGCTTTGTACGAAGAGGACAGAAAATTAGGAAAGGAAATGCCAAATTACCCAACTCAATAGACAGAGAGAGAGAGAGAATTAGTCTGCAATCATAGATGTCATGGGAAGGTATCGTGACTAGAGAGATTAGGTATGTGACATGGCTTGCTTACTCCGTAACGTCTTGTTCATAGGAAGGAACTTGGAGGTAGGTAGCCTTTGGCTTCCTCTATATAGTTGATATCAGGTAACCATTCAATGCTGGTGATCTATTCTCCTCCCCGAGGTTCCTCTTTTTATATATATACCTACCTACATACCTACGAATCAAGGTTCGTAAGCATATTTGATGGATTCTGAGCAATATATAGAATGATTTTGCTTCCCCCCCTCCTCAATAATGTTTGTAGATAGGTTACTCATTAGTTCCATTCATCGCCCCTTTTGAGGGCTATTTTAGCCCTCTCTCAGACTTCCCATCACCGTGTAAAGCATATACACAGAATACGATGTACTCATCTTCCCGTCTTACGTTCATTACCCAGCCCATCATCACCCTCTTAAAAACTTTCAACGTACAGAATCCCTCCACCCTCCGGAGAACCCACCCTAACCCCCTCCCCCTCCCCCTTCTCCCCTTCCCCTCCCCCTCCTTCTCCCTCTCCTCCCTCTCCCTCTCCAGCCTGCCCACCCACTCCAACACCGTCAGGTTATCGATGTACTCGCGCTTCTCGACGATGCGGCCGGCGCGCACCACGAACGCCATGGCCACGTCGGGCGCGTACGCGCGGCCCGCGCCGGGCCCGCACCCGAGCACCTGCCCGTGCAGCATGACGCGCTCGCCCTCGGCCACCAGCGCGTCGACGCGCACCGCGAACGACGCGAACGACCCCAGCACCGCCGCCAGCTGCGGCAGCCGCGCCGACGCCGGCTGCGCCCCCGCGAACGCCGGCGCCCCCGGCGAGCCCAGCACCCAGTACGGCGTCGAGGGCGAGGCGAAGAGCGCCGAGAGGGAGCCCCAGTCCCGCGCGTTGAGCGCGGCGAGGTACGCGCGTATCACGGCGCGGCTGGATTCGGTGGTGCTGGTGGAGGAGGGAGAGGGGGGCGAGGCGAGGGGGAGGGGGACGGGGTTGGTGGATGGGGATGGGGATGGGGATGGGGACATGATGATGGAGTTTGGCTTGGTTTTTGGGTTTTGCGAGCTTGGAAAAAAAAAGGGGGAGGAATCTTTTTTATATCTAATCAGATAACCACAACCTCCTTTTTCTTCTTCTTTTTCAAAAGCCGTCCAACTTCATAGGTAGTAGGTAGGTAAATCCCGGGCAGTATATATAAAGGCAAACTGGGTAATTATGCGTATAGTTCGTCCCCCGCGCTGGATAGGAACAATGATTCCAAGGCCAGGATAGAATAGAATTAAACAGTACAGCTGAGCAAGGCGAGTTGAAGCAGAGCAAAGCAAAGCAAGGCAGCCGCTTTTTATACCCCTCCAGACTCAGCCCCCCCTCCATCCATCCCAGGATTCGGGGCTTACGGGCAGGGGGAGATGATGAGCCGAGACGAGACAAGACGATACGAACAAGTAAAACCCGTCCGTTCTTCTAGGTTAAGCGAATGCTCCCCTCCCCTCTCCTCCCCCCCCCCCCCCCCCTTTCTAAAGTATAAGGTACCTTGTGTAGACGTGGGATGAAACCACAAGGGATGATTTCCTACCAAAAAAAAAGCCCAGTTTATATCTTCAAAGAAAGCAGAAAGATTCGCTAGAGCTAGTTAGTATGTACATAGATAGTCACTATTTAACCCAAGTTACCTATTACCTAGTGTCCAACCTAGTATGTATGTAGGTAATGTAGGTAGGGTATCGTACATCAAATACCCCGCTTATGGGCAATACCTACCTACATACCTACCTGCCCAAGGAATGTCGTGTTGCAGCACTAAGAAGACGTTATTGGAAAAAAAAAATATAAACCCGGTTTCCTCCTCCTCCTCCTCCTCCTCCCCCCCCCCCTTTTCCACCAAAAACTTGCCTCAGAGGTAACCTCTACGTAGGTATATGTAGTATAGAAAGTTGTTATTCGACGATGCGGATACATACATAACCAGAACCGTCCGTCCTTTCGTGCCAGCGAGCTTGGTATATTATACACTTATATATACTCCAAGATCGCACAAGGAACAAAAACAACAATTGATGTGAAATACCTACCTACATCCTACCCACCTACCCACCTATAAACAGGAAAGGGGGGATACCTACCTAGGAAGCACTCCAAGGAGTGGACGTCATTTTATACATACTTACATCCCCCTCCTCCCCCTCCTCCCCCCTCCGATAAGTACGGGCCCGAGAACCGAGGCTGTCAGTACTTACATAGTAGTTTCAACGGTCAATGGTTCGGAAATTCCAACGCCACTACATAGCCGGTATAAGGCCCTGATCAATATACATAGTACTATCGGGACTCAGTCAACCCCAACCCAACCCAACCAAAAAAAACCTATAACTTTTTCAACATCCGCTCCCCTCCCCTCCCTACATGATGATCATGAAGCACTTAAACCACAATGAAGGAGGCACCGAACTTCTGATGGGACATTGATTAATATTAACAATGCTGTTTGGACAAGGAACAGCTGCCTAGGTATAGGTATAGGTAATACCTAGCTCATCTTGAGCCCACCTATACTTACATACCTCCGAGGGCCGATCGAGAAACAAGTGTAGGTTAAGACATGTTACCTACCCCAAATGCTCAGCTCCTACTACTACCCGTTGACCTAGTCGAAAGGTAGGTAGTGTGCATTTTACTTTTATACTCCGTTTCGCCATGGCTTTGTTCCCGTATACAAGCCAGTACAGACAGCAAAAATTCGTCACAGATAGTAACCTGATCTGGGTATCATATCCCCCTCAGATGCTACAATATCCACTCTTCGGACATGGACAAATTCCTCCTTTTTTCGCTCCTAATCATTCACCATCAACATCCATCCCCTCATCAGCCGAAATATTAACGTCCTCGCCCTCCCCTTCCTCCTCACTATCACTCTCAGAGATAATTCCGGCCTCCTCTCCCTGTCCTAGACCCCCTCCATCCCAACCCAATTCCTTGTCAAACTCCATATCCAAGTCCCGCGCCCTCTCCCACAGCCTCTGCGCCCTCTCCCGCAGCGCGTCTTCTGCCTCCTTGATCATTATCTCCCCCACCCACCGCGGCATCCACCCCGGCATATCGCACGCCTGCCACCAGTCCTCTTTCCTTGGGACCGGCACTCGCCACCCGCCTGCGTGCGATATCTCGAGCGCCTTTTGACATGCCACACACGTCGCCTGTGCTGTCCCCAGCGTGCACAGGCCCCACCGTAACATACACGCCTCGTGTAGCACCGCAAGTGGCAGCACGGCTGGGTTATCCTTCATGTTCTTTTTGTTCTTATCATGGGCGATTTTGCGGAGCGGCCGCCACTGCTTGCCCAGGTGATGGAGCGCGGCGATTTGCATCTCCGCATGGCAGAATATCGTTGTTGTTGTCGTTGACGTAGTAGTGGCGGTATTGCCGTTGTCGGTAAATAGGGAAAGGCCTTCGATGTGCGCGAGAAGCGACTCCTGTAGCCTCTCCGACAGCCGTAGCTTGCGTATCGCTTCGACCGGCGGTAGCACATGCCCTGCGAGCCGCGGCGCGGGCGTGTACGATATCGGTTCAATGCGCACAGTGCGGAGGATGTAGGCTATAGGGCTCTCGTACCGCGGGGTAGTCAGTATATCCATTGCGATCTCGTGCGATAGCAGCAGCCAGATATAGGATATCGCGGCGATGCACCAGGGGTCCTGGCATGAAGGGGAGTCGAGCGCGGAGGACTCAGGGTAGAGCGGGTGCGAGGGCGGCGGGGAAGGGGGCTGCCTCAGGTCTGGTGCCGTGTATGAACGCTTTGCCACCGGCGAGGAGGGGAATGATATCGCGTCTGTGTACGAGTGTAGGGCGCTGAGCCATGTGAGCTCCGCTTGTAGGTCCACAACGAACGCTATGCGCAATATGTCCAGCGCTGATATGGCTCGCAAGGTCTGCTTCGTGTGGCGAAGACGCAGTCCCTCGTCGAGCTCGAGCAGGATGAAGCGTAGGACGCAGTGGAACATGAGCGAGAAGCAAAATATGGGCTCGTATTTCCGGTCGTTGCCATTAGTCTTGTCAAGACCACGCAACATGTCGACCGGCGCTTCTGTGCGCCAATGCATGCAGAGGCCCGGATATCCCGAGATGAATCTGTCGAGCTGGCACATGCGGAGCCGAAAAAATGCGTCCATCCCGCAGTTTATATATTTGCACAGGTCCGCCGCGCCGGCCATGAGAGCGATCTCCCGAACCGGCCGCGTGAGTGTCCAGAAGATATTCCGGCCATGGCAGAGCTTCCCAAAATCTAGCCGCTGGCGCATGAGTACGTGCGATGAACCTATGATGTATCTCTGCAGCTCCAGGCGCAGTTCGCAGCGGTTACACGGCTCCCGGAAGCATCGGTACTGGGTATGGGTGAAGGTATTGCAGGGCTCCCTCATTTCCCGCTTTTTAAGACAGGATAGCGGGCAGTCATGTAAGTCCTTGAGGTACTTATGGACCCGAAAACAGTGCTCCTCAAAGCAGAGCCTTTCATCTTCTGATCCATCATCTGACTGTTCCCGTGGTACAGGTCCGGTGGGTGTTGATACCGCCACCCTTAGGCGCTTGAAACTCTTCGATATGTGTACGGCGATGGTCTCATCACCTCTTGCGAGTAGCCGAGCGAAGGCCTGTATATGGGTATAAATCATATCGTATTTGGCTTGGCATCTGCAGTGTTTCCTGCCTTTCTTCTCTTGCGCACGACCTTCATTGCTAGATTCTAAGTTATTGGTATGTTGAAGGAGCAAGGTGAGGGTACGGAAGCAGAGCCTCTCTTGGTCTGTGAGAAAATATAAAGCCAGTTGGCTTGACATGGTGAATTGATTATTAAAACCTGAAGACGTGGGCATGAAGGGTATCTGCGTTCTTGGCAGATGTTGTCGTCGTTACAATTGGAGGTTGGCACAATATCGAGGGTACAACACGGACGAGCACGAGTCGGCCAAATTTATAAATTTCAGGGCTTCCCAGGATATTGTGAAGAAAAAGGAAAAGGAAGAGACCTAACGACAAGGCACATGAAGGGAAAGGGAAAACCTTGAGGAAAGGGAAAGTCCAGATGAAGGGAAGAACCTTAATATGGCCTGGAGGGTTTGTGTGTGGTCCACTCATGTGCAACGAATTTTCCTTCTCACTTGGGAAACCGCCGCTGTCTAAGTTATCCAAGGGAAGTTGCGTTTCTGTACTGAACTTATGCTGATCCAGATAAAAAGGGGCTTCAAACATTGGACACATCAATGCTACTTATCAATCCATGTAGGGAGAGAAAGAAGCATTGGCAACAGCTACATGACATTAGAAAGACTACCAAAAAAAATAAAAAATTTGAGGCCGGACGGAATATTAGAAATGAAGATTTCAAACAGTCATTCGACGAAAAACTTAGGCCGACAAGGTCTCAGAATATGACTATGTCACGTATGCCATACGTATATAAGAGCTAATAGCCAGCACGGCAAAAGGTGTTTGCTTTTGCCACAGACTACTAGTTGGTATAGGAGATATTGAGCACACCAACTTATGAGCATAATAGAGCTCTTGACCAACAAGGTTTTTTTCAAGAGAACATTACACACATTTAAATTATCTTTTTTTTTCGTCTTGGCTTGTAGTAGATGGCTAGGTATCTACGATTGCTCGTAGCAAAAGTCTTAGCTTGACGATATCGCCAGCTTGGCCACGTCTAAGACCCAAAACGACGAAACACCGGCTAACCATCCACTTCCTCTCCTCCCCCACCAGCGCCTTTCGCTATGCAGTAATAATACGACAGACCAATGCCACAGATTGGTAGACCCAACAACAAAAGAAGAAAAGAAGCAAAGGAAGCAACTCTAGTAAATCAGTCCTCTTTCACATTTCTGCCCGGTCCGGCACTTTCAGAGGTTGATTGTAGTACATAGCTACAGATCCTCCTCAAGGGGCAGAACAGAGAACAGAAAACCAGTCTATAGATATCCGCGCCACAGCAAACCCATTCAGTCATCATACCCTAGAAGCTCTTGTGCTGGATATTGTTGCTACGGGCGCCCGGACGGAGGTCGTGGACATAAAACTCGAGTTTTTCAGTCTCGTAGACATGGCCAGGTGGATGCCCCGTCTCGGTGTACAGATTATCTACCGAATGCTGATGGAATGTAGCCTTCTGCGTACATTGTAGAACATGAGGCAACCCCGGAGGATTAGTCAAACGGAATATGCCGTATCTATACAAGGTTGTTAGTAGTCTCTTTTAAATAAACACGTTATCGTCGTTCGAAGTAAAAGGGGTAGTCAACTTACGAGGGCTGGAACTTCGGTGCGCACACAATGGCAATGCTCTCCGGGAGCATGACCTGGTATCCGGATTGGGTGTGCAGGTCTCTGGAGCTCATAAAGCATGTCTGCGTCGGATGCGTGTGAATCCACCCAAGAATCAGCAGTTCCTCACTCATGCAATAATCTAACATGGAATTCTCGTTCTCCGTCTCGCACGTGTCCGAGGTACACTTCTGTTCGGGTATTAGAAGGCATCGCACGAACAAGGCGTTGTTAACCGCAGTTCCGCAGAGAATGCCACACATTTCTAGACCACGCCTAGTGTTTTCCGACGCGATAGAGAGGAATCGCTGTCGCAGCTGACTGGGCAAGAAGATAGGCCGCAAGGGTTCTCCATTTTCGAGATATGCGGCCGGACGGAAAGTAAGACGCTGTTGTTTCTTCACAGGTGTTAGTGCCGCCTCGTGGACCTTAGGAGGCCGTGTAGGAAGCTCCTGCGACTGGTCGGGAGTTGGCGGTGTTCCATCGGGGTATATCTGCACCTTGGCTGGTAGTTCCGGCGGTCGTTGGCTAATTAGCTGACTTGAGCCGTCTTCGTACGGACGGGAGACGTGTTCCTTCGGTGGCCGTGGCGGTTGAGGCGTAATATCCTTTCTGAATACTGCTCTCTGAGCATCGTATCGGATAGGCTCCGACTTGGATATCGAGGGGTAGTGGTAGCTGGAAGATCTTCCATCTGGTGTTGCAGAAGACCGGACGCTCTCCCTTCGGGAATGATCTATTCTATAGTTGGAGTCGTCTGTGTGGTCTCCGGTGCTTCCATCCAGTCTGCTCCTCGTCGACTCCATCTGTCTTCGGAAGGTGTCCTCATCTTCGGCCTGCTTATCCGCCAGCTCCGTCGTCCAATTGTCCCAGAAGCCGGCAATCCTTCTGTGTTGTTCCTCCTGCGGCGATACGCCGGCCATCCTAGTAGCCTTTCTGTCGGCGTCTCTCCGTCGGATCTCCTTTTGTGCTAGGTCAACAGCAAGCTCTTGGTTCTCGCCGGCGTCGAGCAGCCGTGCAGCGGAAGATAAAGCAGGGTCTTTGGATGCGTATCTCTCGTATGCGGACGGGCCATCTGGCTTTTCGCGTTGGGCTTGTTGCTGGTCTAGACGTTCTCGTCTCCTGGCCTCGGAGGCTTTCCAATTCTCGTAGTCTCGCTCGACAATTGGTTTGATCTTCTCGAGGTTTGTGAAGACAACATCCATAGTCATCATTTTCGATTTGATGGCTTTCTTGCCTTCGGGAGTCTTGGATTCGGGATGGGTGTTCAATAGTTCTAATACGAGGGTGGAGTATCGGAGGTAGAGTAGATAGGCTTTCGGGAAGTTGCCCTCGCGCAAGTATATCTCGCCCTGCATAGAGAGAAAGAGGGAGGTGGGTAGGCCATCAGCGTCAGCTCGCCAGCCTCATAGGTCAGAGGGACCAGAGGCGTCAGAGGGGTCATGGTTCACAGTGCTCACCTCATTGTGTATTGTATGCGCGGTACGAAGCCAGGCTTTTAAGGGTATGTTCGCATTCCACTCGAAAGTCTGGGCCAGTTCTGAAATCTCCTTAATGCTCATGGGCCGGCTCGGGAGGGAGAGCGAGGACGAAGCCATCTTGTCGCATGCATGTGGCGCCGCGGGGGCCGGACTTGTTCTTGTAGAGGATGAGGTCGGAAAAGGTACATCAAGAGATACTATTGATCATGTCTTCATTTAATCTGTCATATGAGAGGTCCCTATCGTTGCTGCCTGAAGGGAAACTTGCGTGGAATTGACGATGATGACGACGATGTTGGTTATTTGGTAGATGATCGCGGCCTGGAATTGTGGTTCTATAAGAACTACACTAGGTACTGGGTGATGTATGTAGCTAGGGGCCATAGCTTGGTACATATGTATATAGTAGTCTTGGGGGTCCCGCACTACCTGCCTCTAATCTAATCCGGCTCACTACATAACCAGGTATCAAATAAGGTTAACCTAGGTAGGTAGGTATGTTGGGGATCTTCACCCAAGCCACATCGCGGGGCATGTTGTCTGCCCATGAGTGTCTAGAATTGCTTGGGGATAAATAAAAAACTACCTACGTCACCAGCACCAGCCACACAACTACCACATGTGATGCGTGGCTGGTCTCATGTATTGTTCTTTGTAGGTAGTACCTATGTAGGTAGTAGCTTACCTACATACCTACATACATACCTACTTACTTACCTACTACGCACTCAAATATTGAAACACATGTAGAAAGTAATAGAAACCTAGATTAGGTTGGTTTATTTCAAAGTGTACGTAGGTATGCATAATTTTACTGGAGTTGGCCTTCATAGGATCTCACTAAAGTATCAGCTCGGCAAGTTTAACCTACCTTCCTGTGACATTTTTACCTATTCTGTTCTCTTTAATAGGTATCGATGTGCCTATTCATAGTTACCTAGTAGGTTAGTACATATGTATGCTGTGCGTTATCCTTGCTCCTCACAATAAAACACCGCTCTGCTTTATGTCACACCGGATCCCTTTATCATTATGGCTCGCTTGTGCAATATACTACCTGGGTATCCTAATCTTTCCCATTCTATGCTTTTGCAGTAGCTGCGCCTGGAGGTCCGCCTGCCTGTAGACCTGCCTGGATCTGAATGATGTCTCCCTTTTTCCTCTCGATTTTCTCCTGTATCTCCTTTATCTGGGTTTCTGTCCGTTCACTTTTGGACATGCGGTGTTAGTCGTAGCACTCTTACGTAGGTAGGGCACAATGGCTGTCTTACAGTTCCTTGCTGATGAACTCTAGTCGGCCGTTTACTGTGCTCTCTGCTTCCACCTTGTCTTGCTTGAGTAGCACTGGGCCCACTAGCTTGTATATGTTCTCCCCATCCTTCAACCGATCAAACTCCTTTTTTTCTTCAGTCAGTTATGAACTTGCTTAGGCATCTAATAGAATGTGGGATTTCACTCACTGCTTTGACGCCCGAATTTTCCTGTTTCTGAGCTTCGAGTTTCTGTCGTGACTGCACCACCACTTGCAGCTCTTGCTGTAGTGTTGTGTATTCTTCAGAGAGACTCTGCAGCCGGGCCTGAACTTCAGCCATAGTGTGTGTACCAGCTTTTCCACGGAGTATATGCTACTTGAATAATCTTTTGCAGGTGGTGTGACGTTTAATGTTCTGTGTATCGAGAATAGTGCCTGCTGCCCCGGGAAATAAAAAACTTGAAAATGACCAGTTTTTTATTTAGTGGCGAGTCTGAATAAATGAAAACCAACTGATGCTGGAGATGGTACGAGAGAAAATAGTATTCTGTGTCGAATTTGTCCTTATGTGCCACGCTTGCATTGGTAGTAGGTAGACATTGATGTAGTGTATTTTATAGGCTCTCCCAGGTTAGGTCTCTCTCATGGTCTAAGCATCCTGCCCATGGGGGGACCTCAGAGAGGGGCAGAAGCATTGTGGCTTTGTGCTGGGGTTGTACACTAGATCTTGAGTGTGGCTTGAGTGCCAGTGGTCTTATCATAGGTCAACCAATCGATAAGCAATTTGATGGTTAGGTAGCGCATAAGTACCTTAGTAAGTAGTGTACCTAAATCTGCACCCCAAAAGGTTCAAGGTTGTAGCAGTGTACTACTCTTCAGGTACGTACCTCGTCGGTTGTACTTCCCCCAAGGCGACAACAAGAATATGAACTGGTGCTAGTTCCAAGGCCTCACTAATACCACCAAATCTCCCATTCCCATTCCCATTCCCATCCCATCCCACCGACCTTTTCCCATTCCTCCAATCCTCGCACACTACCTTCCCGGCACTCTCCCACACCACTTGGGGTCCCTGATTTTAGGCTTCAATTCTCATTGGGATACCCTGAACCGAGAGAGACCGTCACAATGTCCAACACCGATTTCCTCGGCCGAGCTATCGATACCGTGCGCCGTGCTATAGACGCCGACAATGGGAACCAGTACGAGAAGGCCTATCAGCTCTACTACCAGTCCCTCGAGCTGTTCATGCTGGCCCTAAAATGGGAGAAGAACCCCAAGTCGAAGGAGATGATCCGCCAGAAGACGGCCGAGTACATGGACCGCGCCGAGAAGCTCAAGGCACATCTTTCCGATGCAGAGGCCAAGCGGAAGAAACCCGGCATGGTTGGTGCCAACGGCACCTCTACCGGCGGCACAGGCAAGGGGAAGCAGGACGGTGAAGATGGGGCTGTTGATGAGGACAACAAGAAACTACGGAACGCCCTGGCTGGTGCTATCCTACAAGAGCGGCCGAATATCAAATGGGATGATGTTGCTGGGCTTGACGGTGCAAAGGAGGCGCTGAAGGAAGCCGTCCTGCTGCCTATAAAATTCCCCCATCTGTTTCAAGGGAAACGCAAGCCGTGGAAAGGTATCTTGCTCTACGGACCACCCGGTACTGGTAAGAGTTACCTAGCGAAGGCAGTGGCTACAGAGGCAAAGAGCACGTTCTTCAGTGTGAGCAGTAGTGATTTGGTGAGCAAGTGGATGGGTGAAAGCGAAAGGTGAGTGAGCCTGTTCCCACCTCCGTTTGGCGTCTTCAGGGCGTTAGGTGCTAACTTCCGCGGCGATCAGATTAGTCAAGCAGCTATTTGCCATGGCGCGTGAGAATAAGCCCTCGATTATCTTCATCGACGAAGTCGACGCGCTCTGCGGCCCCCGTGGTGAAGGTGAATCTGAAGCATCTCGGCGAATCAAGACCGAAATGCTAGTGCAGATGGATGGTGTCGGCAAGGACTCGACTGGGGTGTTAGTGCTTGGAGCGACAAATATCCCCTGGCAGCTCGATGCCGCTATCCGGAGACGATTCCAGCGCAGAGTCCATATCAGTCTTCCGGACATCAGTGCAAGGACAACTATGTTCAAGCTCGCTATCGGCGAGACCCCTACAACACTAAAGAGCGAGGACTACCGCGAACTTGCGAAGCTATCTGAGGGCTACTCGGGGAGTGATATCTCCATCGTCGTACAAGACGCGCTCATGCAGCCAGTCCGAAAAATCCAGCAAGCCACGCACTTCAAAGAGGTCAGTAAAGCAGCTTATCTTCTTCTCCCCCATGTAGCTGCTAACTTGAGAGATACTACAGGTCCAGGTCGATGGAGTTACAAAGCTGACGCCGTGCTCGCCTGGAGACCACGGCGCTAAGGAAATGACCTGGGATGACCTCGATGGCGAGAAGCTCCTCGAGCCACTCGTCGACTATAAGGACTTCGTCAAGGCAATCAAGTCTTCAAGACCGACAGTAGCCAACGAGGATCTGCAGCGTAATTCGGAATGGACGAAAGAGTTCGGCAGCGAAGGTAACTAGCGGAAGAACGATGGGGGTTGGGGGCTTTGGGGGGGGAGAGGCGGGAAGGGTAGGATTTCTAAAGACTCTTCAAAGCGTACTGGGCATCAATTCATCATTCACCATCACGAGAGGGGCGTTTGCGGCGTAGTACACACATACACAACACATACACATACATTTAAAGGGGGGGTGGTTAGGGGAAGTAGGGGATGGGCTACCACGTACGTATGGGAGGATTGGTTTAGTTACCGGACCTCCGTTTTTTTTTCACGAGCCGAAAATTTGCGATACGATACCATAGACGAAAAAAACATCCAATTGTCGTGCATCAGCCATACATATCATACATACTACTCGCGACTTTTTTGTCTAGACAAGGTTATCTAGATATCCTCCCTAGGTATCTATCTATCTACCTTAGTACCTACCTGCACGATTACGATTCGGAACTCAGGAATAGGGAGAGAGAGGGGGAGGTAATCATGTGGACTAATTTCTGATCATCACGGTATTCACCACTCAAGGGTTGCGAAAACACACACATAGTAGACCTACCCTCCACCACTCTCATCATCATCATCATCATCATCATCATCATCATCACTACTACCTACGATACGATTATTTGCCATTGATACCTACCTATCTATCCTTAGGTAGATAGATATACGCCTATCACGCATATCTATCTATCTCTCTTTCTCTATCTATCGCACACACACCCCCGCCAGACCCACGACGACAACAAGACAAGTCTACAAGCCAACCCTTCCTCCTCCTCTTCCTCCCCCTCCCCTTTCTGTGCTATACGCCGCTGCCTCCCCACAAAACAAAGGGGGGGGGGAAGAAAATCATACTCACGAGCGATATTATATCTCGTTCCCTTTCTCCCCCCACCTTTTTTTTTGACCCGCGTGGTGGTGGTGGTAGTGGTGGTGGTGATGGGGCCTTTCATCCATCATGTTAGTAGTAGGAATGTTACATAGACGTACGTACACCACAATAATACAATGCGCAGCTTAGCCAGCCGAGCCGCCCTCTCTGCTTGGATAATACCAACCTACGTCCTCCGGTAATAGAGAGAGCACATTGTCAGAGCAGAACACACACACCAAAGCGAATACAGAGTCGGACCTAGATATATATATTTCTAGGGGGATAGAAAGGTAGAAGAGAAAAAGAGAGAGAGACAGAGAGAGAAAGAGAGAGGTATACCACCAATGTTTTCTTCTTATCTTGGCCAACTACCTAGGTATATCCGTAGTAGGCCCTCCTCCTCTACTTACTCCCCCATCATCATCATCATGACGACGTTCATTTAGCAGCGGCGAAGAAAGCGAGTTCCGGTGTTTTTCTTCTCTACATACCTAACCTTTTAATATATCACATTTCTGTAAAAAGTACCTACCTACAATCATAAAAGCCCGAGCAGCAGTGGCAGCATATCAACAATTCCGCTACAACTGTATGGGGGGATACTATCAAGACTTAGGTATCGAGTGAAGCACGATATGGCCTTACCACAGAACCCGGCCAAATCAAGATAAGAGACGAGACGAGACGAGACGAGACGAGACTAGATTGAGAAATGTTGGGTATAGTCCCAGTAGTCACATATACCACATAGTAACACCTTTACACGATAAAGAAACAAGAAAGAAAAAGAAAAAGAAACAACACCCTGGTTTTCCCCCGGAACGCCTGAGCCATGCGCAATTATCCATCCGGTCCGGTTATTTTATCTTGCGAAGCCAGATTTTTTTTTCTTGGTTTGCCCTTTTTACGCTTCCGAGTGTCGCTTCTTCTTCTTTTTCTTCTCGCCGTTGACTTCGGCTTCGGCTTCTACCGTGCCGTTGACGTCGCTGTGTTTGCGCTTCTTCTCTTTTTTCTCCTTTTTCTCCTTCTTGTCCTTGGACTTCTTTTCCTTCTTGGGACTCTCTGTGGTAGTCTCTGCGGGCTTGGGTTGAGGCGCATCGATCATCTCGGTGTCGATGGCCATGTCACCACCCTCAGCGAGGAGTTCGGCTACCGCCTTGTCCTACACATGTGTTAATATTACATCTGAAGCTCAATAATAAGATGTTACTTACCATCGCGTCGACGTTCTTTGTCGGCTTCTTTCCCGTAGCGTAAAATTCCAGGCGATCCTCGACTTGCCCTCTCAGGACCTCACCAAACTTCTTGGAGGGGTGCTCGGCAAAGTTATCGATTCTACTAGCTATACTGCACTTGTTGGCCAGGTATCGCGAAATGCGGCCCTTGTCCTTAGGGCTAGCACGACCAATGTAGGTGCTGTGGTAAATAAGACCGAACTTGGGCGTGTTGCTCTTCGTCTTCAGTGCTCGGAAGAGAGCCTTTTCGGCACCCAGGATCTGAAGGGTGGAAGCAGGGTACTTGGACAGGTTCGTGAGGGAACCAGCTTTCTGGATAAGACGGGCCGCCACCACCTCGCCGATAAGAGCTGCCAAGTTGGGGGCAACGGTGCTCATCTTGTCAGTCAGGTAGCTGAAAAGCGTCCGGCGGTACTCAGAGAGCCTGATAACCTTGCCAGCAAAAGTGGCGATGTTCTCCATATCAACAGCCGCAAGTTCTCGTCCCATCGAGATCCTCGCCTTGTCGATGATTGCCTGCGCCTTCTCCTCATCATCGTTCACCAGGGCGGCTAGCTCGTGCAGCTTCTCATCCGAGAGGGTCGACTTGTCCCCAATGAAAAGGGCAAGCCGTGCGTAGGTCAGGTTGTCCGAGGCAATGGCGTAGAGCTCGGGGAAATGCCAGCCGTACCACTCACGCACCTTCTGGGAAAACAGGTTCAGGCCCTTATCCAGGTTGTCCAGAGTAGCGATGGCGCGGATGATGTGATTGTCGTGTCTGTGGACGGAGAACTTGACCTTGCCTCGTGAGTAGGCGTGACCGAGACCGAGCTGGGCCTTCTCAATATCGCCCTCCTGGAGACTCTTCAACAGTTTGGACGCGTGCAGGCGCACGCCTCTAAGCAGGTCTGCGGTGGCCTCGGAGGTATCGCCGGTCTCAACCTCGACGCCGGGGAAGGCTGCCTTGATAGATCCACCAAGATTTCGGTCGGCGACTCCAAGAGTTATCTTGCTCTTCTTGGACTGGGGGAGGTTGAGCTCCAGGTGGGACTTGAGGTAGTCGGTCATGATACCTTCGGACACACTGTTGATGTTCTCAAGAGCGTCGGCAGCGTTCCTGTTGGCGGAGATGGGAGGTTAGCTGCCATTAAGCAATGTTCTGAGCGGTGTCTGGATTACCTCCAGGGCGCAAAGCTGACCAATTGCACCATCTTGCCCAGTTTCGCCAGGTCCTGGCTGGCCTCGCGCACCTCCTTCAGGTGTAGGCCAACAGAGTCCTGCTGGTGCACAACCTTGAAGAGGGCATAGCCCACAGAAGCCTCGTGCAGGAGGAAATCTACGTGCCCCATTGTGTCTGTGGTGTCAGTGTGCGTGTGAATGGAGTGGGGGGCTGGCACAGTTGACGTTTGTCGTGATCGGTTGTAAGAAGGGACGTGGGATTTGAAGCTTCGCAAAAAGCGTCGAATTTTTTTTTTTAGTCTTTTTTTTCTCCTTCGTTTCTTCTCCGAGCTTCAGGTTCCACTTATTTTCTTATCCTCTTGGACTACCTACCTATCTGGCTGCACATGAGCTCAGCAGGGTGGGCACGTACCACCTACATTCGTGAGTTCGTTCAATTGTGGGGTTCCTAGATCACTCTTTTAGTCGGGTGTAGATGGGGGTCGGTTAATTGCAATAGGTATTTCGCCAGCTGTCGGCAGACATAAACCAACACCCCTTATCAATTTGGAGTCTTGTTTTCATAGATTGATGTACCTTCGCAACATTCAATGAGTTCCATTCGAACAGTTTGTCCAAAGTGCTCGCAAAACTCGAAACCCCCAGGCTTATATCAAAGCTCTCAACCTCACGCCAACCACATCGATACGCTATACAGGGGCTATCTTATACTATACCAATTCATATTATATACCTAGATACCTAGGTATATAAACACGAAAATGCCCATCATTCTATATTTCTGTGTTATATATCCAATATGAAGTTTGCCTATACATGCCAGTGTGGCCATGTTAATCCCGAAAGGAAGCTCACTGGTGTAATCCTCCCCTCCTGTGGCGCCATCGACGCGATGCTTAGGATAGGTCCAATTGGATTGTTCAAACTCCAACGTATACCTACCTACATAAGTCACAATACTGCTTGTTGGGGTTTGAAGAAAGATAAACTCGTATCGCCAGTCCGCTGAGTCCTGGGTTCTGTGACTATACTCGCCGGTTTTCTGGCATGATGGCCCATCTTGAAGCTTACGACCATATCTCTCCTGATTCGGGATTTCCTACCACGCTACATCCCAACTTCGCCGTCAGAATAAAGGATCACGTCCCTCCAGAGCCCGTTCGCCAGGAGATATTCCCTGAGAAAGACAGAGCTGCCTTCGCAGATCCGGAAAAGAAAGCCCTGCTAGCTAACGCCAACAAGGTTGATCTGACAGAGTCGATTGGGACTGTCCTTGAGAATATTCAACTATCAAAGTTAGAGCCAAAGCAGCTCGATGAGCTGGCCCTGCTGGTCGCCGAGAGAGGCGTCGTCTTCTTCCGGGACCAAGACCTCACCACGGAGCAGCAGGTGAAGCTGTTCGAGCACTATGGCACTCTGGACCGTCACCCGTCTCAAAAAGACGCAAAGCACGTCGTGATTCGAGGTAGCCGCGAAGACCACCGGGAGATACTAAAGTACACGCCTTGGCCTTCTGGAGACTTTCATGCCGACACCTCTTTCGAGGTCAACCCGCCGTCCTATTCGCTCCTGCGCATGGAGGAGCACCCGGCCGTGGGCGGAGACACGGCCTGGGTCTCGAGCTACGGACTGTACGATGCGCTGAGCGACGCGATGAAAAGGTTCGTAGACGGGCTCCACGCGGTGCACACATCCCGGCTCCAATACGACACCATCCTGGATCTCTGGGGTGTCCCGCCCAACCGTCCCCCCATCGACACCCACCACCCAGCGGTGCGGACCCATCCGGTCACCGGGCTCAAGGCTCTCAACGTGAACGTGGGCTTCGTGACGGGGTTCGCCGAGCTCAAGAAATACGAGTCGGACAAGCTGCTAGATTTCTTCACCTACCACATTCACTCGGCCGACGACCACTACGTACGCTGGAAGTGGGACGTGGGCAGCGTGGCCATGTGGGATAATCGGTGTGTCGTCCACCGCGTCATCCCCGGGACCTACGAAGGGAACCGGCGAGGTATTCGGACAACCGTCTTTGGGGAGAAGCGTAAGTGACTGACATATTCGGTTAGTTAAGGAGCACAGTAAATGTCTAATGGTTATTACAGCGTATTTTGACCCGTCGAGTGAAGGCCGAGCAGAAAGACAACAAAGATTGAAAGAAGCGCAGACGAATGGACAAGGAACAAAACCATGAATCTCGCAAAATGGGGTTATCCGTCCTCCCTCGCGGCTTTTTCCCTAGACCCGTTCTTGAATGAACCTTGAGCGTTTTGATATATTGAAGAATAAATCCCCTGTACCCCTTCCCTCTCCTGTCGTAGTTGTGGAATTCATATACCCTGCAACAACGTTTAATGGTTGAATACCTACCTAGTTGAGATTGTACTTTCTACTGTAGTTTAAAACATCCATATTGCCATTGTTAAGTTCATGTAAGCTCGCAGGGTAACTATAACAATGTCAGTATCCTAGGAAAGCGTTAATGATAGCTGCGTGCTTTTTCCTATGCCATACGGTGTATACATATTTATGTTATAGGCAGGTACATTTCTCAACTTTAGGATCAAGAAACACCTTTCTCCCCTACGCACTTAATGCTCATCTCAATTAGGCAGTTCGTTTAGAAGTTCTTTACCTCAACACTAGTCCGACAGAGCATGAAACGACACCTGAAGAAATCGCCAAAATTCCGGCTATCCTGAGAGGGTCTTTGCAGAGGTCGAGAGCTGCTAGAACGATATGTACGAGATAGAAAAAAAAAGCTTCATGTCATCTTGTCAGTGACATCCGAACAGAAAAGTTCGGATTCTGTCAACCGATGTTTGGACGCCTTCGCAATACTTTCCTAACTGAGAGCACTTCGCGAATAGAGCAGTATGAAACACCCCACGATGAACGGTGGAGCTCCCATCAGGTCTTACCAGAACGCGCGAATCGTATGTTCGCCGCCGATGGTACGTAGTGATGGGTTATCGGCACGATCGCTGGATCAGCGAAGCTTACATACCTGGGGAGATCACCCAGGCGCCTGGGCGATTAACAGATCCCCGAGGATCGAAGAAGGGCTTGGAATGATCTGTGAAGTTTGGCGAGGGGGGCTCCCTCCGGCACCGTCTCAGATGGCAGATCATACCATGATGCCGCAGTCTGAACCTGGCGGCGAGCAGGGTGTTTCATCGCGCAACACCCCCTGCTGAGCTCGTCCCCGGGTCGATCCTAGCCGCTCATTGGTGAGCTGGTGAAGAGTTACGGCACTGCTCCGAGGATGCACGCCAGGTCCAGGGCTATACTCCGCGTGAGTAAACATCTGCCAAGCTCTTACCCGGTTCCGGTTGCTTTGGCCCTAAAACCTTTCAAACCGCTTGCTCTCTCAGCATTTTGCGGTTGGGCCGATGAGCTTTCCACTTCCAGCAGCTATGTACCTAAACTAACCCAGCTGCCTGATGCAGCTTGGGCTCTGACCCAAGCTCCTGAATTGCACTGCCACTCGAGCAAAACACCGCGGGTACTGAGACTTCACGTCGTAGTGGGCTCTGAGAATAGTCTCATGTTTTCATATATAAGACACGGGGTTCGCCCAGCATCCCATCTAGCATCGTCCCATTCTAATAAGGTTAATCCATCTAATCTGTGCATTCTCTATTACATCAATCAGTCTCCTGGCGAGCGTCTCATTCGGTATCTATATTATTATTACTACTTTATTTTCCATCCGAAAAATACACTTAAAAAACTTCATTCCACCACCCTAATTAATATCTTACCAAAATGTATACCGCCCGAGCCCTAGTAGCCGTTCTCCTGGCCATGAGCGCCACCACCGTCACAAGCGCAAGTAAGTCATAACTCGCCAACCCCCCCTCCCCCCTTCCCTTCGCGACAGCATCTCGAACCCCCTGAAGCTAACCATCGTCGTCACTGTTTAAAAAACAAAAAAGGCATCCACAGACGCCAGCTGCTCGACGGCCTAAAATGCAACGTCGCCCGCCTCCGCATCGTCGGCGCCCTGGGGGACACCCAGGACGCCGTGGCGGACATCCAGGACCCGACGGTCCAGCAGGCCGCGTCGACGGCGCTCGACCAGGCCCAGGGCGGCATCGCCCAGATAGCCAAGGCCATCTTCGCGGGCGAGGCCCCGCCGCAGGACGGCCGGGACCAGGTCGAGGCGGGGCTGACGGCGGCCGGGGACGCGCTCGGGAGCGCTGGTTCGAACAGGTAAGCTGGCTCTCTTCCCCATCCCCCCCCCCCCTAGACTGTATGACTTGCCAGGGAACGAACGACGGTTGTTTGCTGACACGCCTCCCTTAGCACGGATACCGCGGTGGCGGACGCGCAGTCGTCTCTTGCCGATGCGGTCCAGGCTGGCAAGGACGTCGTTGCGAACTGCTAGACGGTGGTTTGTACGGTTGGAAAAGGGGGTTCAGTCGTAATATCGAAACATGGTGCTGGGTTTTGCTATTGGGGTAGTGTCATACCTACCTAGGTATACAGGACTTGGAGTTAAGATGGTGCACACTTACAGGGGCGTCGGGTCGACGAGGAAGTGCGAAGGTCAACTGAATATACCCACGAGAAACATGATGCGGGAACGTTAGCCGGGAACGTCTTACAAGATAGTGGAAAGCACAATGGAGAGATTCAAGATGGCTATGAACTGAAATTAACCGTATGTTACGAAACACCGGGTATCGGCTCTGATAAAATGCTGTCGTCGTGTTGGTATATAGAAAGCTACTTCAATATACCCTTTCATATCTTTACGCGTGGTAATGCCCTCCGCATTACCTAGCAGGTTCCTATTCCCATATAAAAATATGTACAGTCTTGTACCTCTTAGTCCTAGTACCACAACTCTCGAAGAGACAAGCATTCAAGGTATTAGCTGTAGTTGACCTTTAGCTGTTTGCATAACATCTATCTTATAATATAATACCAAATCTCGAATAAGCGTCCCCTTGGCCTGCACGCCTCTGTACCGGTACCGTTTGTATCCGCGCAACGTCCGATTAATTTTGCTGACTTTTTTTCGTTTTTTTATGCTTTTTACACGCGTTTATATGCTTTTAAAATTAGTTAGTTTTTAATGTTTTTGCGCTTATATAAAGTATTGCGTAAAGTTAGCGAAATTAATAAAGTTTTTATAAAGTTTATGTATAATTTGCGTATAGTTTGCACGTATAGCTTGTTTTTTTTTTTTTACGATTTTTTTTTTTTTAGTTTTTTTTTTTATATACTTTTTATTTTATTAACTTTAATTTATATATAAAATATATAAATTAAAATTATAATTATTTTAATTAAATTTATATATAATTTTATTAATATTTATATTATATATATTATATATATTAATATAAAGTTTTTTATTATTTTATTTTATATAATTTATATAATTATAATTTTAAATTTATATAATATAAAAAAGCTTATAATAATAATTTAATATAATTTAATAATAATTAAATAAAGCATTTTATTATTATAAAAAAATAAAAATATTATATTTTAACGTGTATATAAAATTATATAGTTTATTTATATATATATTTACGCTTAATATAATATATTATTATATATATATTTTTATATTTTTATTATATTATATATAATATTATATTATATTATATTTTATTATATTTTATTATATTTTATTATATTTTTTTATATATTATATATATATATTATATTTATTATATATATTTATATTTATATTAAATTTAAAAATGTTTAAATTTTATTAAAAAAAATTTTTATTACGTAAAAATATATAATATTATACGTTATTAACTTTTTAAAAGCAATTATAATTATAGTTTAATTTATAAGTTATAAAAAAGCGTTATTTTTAATATAATTATTAATAAATTAATAAAAAATTTATAAAATTATTAAATTATAATTATTTTTATTTTTATTATATTAAAAATAATAACTTTTTAAAATAATATAAATTATATTATATTTATATGTTTAAATTTAAGTTTTATTATACGTATAAAATTTTATATAAAAGTATTATAAAAGCTAACTTTTTTTTTCGTTTAAATATAATTTATAACTGCTATAATGTAATTTGCGCAAAAAAATACTTTTTTTTTAATTTTTAAAAATTAATTATATTATATGTTTATTTTACTTTATAAACATATTTATAATTAAATTTAAATATATATAATTTAAAATAAAATAGCGTTAATATTTTTAAAACTTTATATTTATTTAATTAGCGTATAAAATATATATATACACGTATTTATTAAATTAAATAAATAAAATTTTAAAATAATAAATATTATTTAATTTTATATAGTTTATTATATTATAATAGCTTTAATTTTAATAATATTATAAATATATTGCTTATATAATTATAATTAAAAAAAACAAGCTATTTATAAAAAGTTTTTTAATATTAAAAATATTTTTATAAAAGTAAATAAAAATAAAAATAATATTTTTAATAATAATATGTTAAAAAGCGCGCATAATACGTTTTTTACTTTAATTTATTTAAATTTATTATTAAATAAGTTAATATATAATAATATAAAAAAAACGTTTAATTATATAAATTAAAAAATTAACGTTTATAGTTTATTAAGCTTTTTTAACTTTATTAATTTTTTAATTAAAACTATATAAAAAATAAAGTAATTATTATGCTATTAAATTATAAAAACGTTAAAAATAATAAAATAAGTTTAAATAAAAGTTAAATAAAAAAAAATAAAAAAAAAATAAAAAACATTATAAATTTAATTAAAATAATAAGCTATTAAATATACTGTTAAATATTAAATAATATTATTTAAAATTATATAATTAATAGTTAAAATTAAAAAAAATTAATATTATTATTATTATATATTATATATAATTATAAAGTTTTTTATATAAGTTTAATAAAAGTTATTATTTAAAATAAGCTTATATAAAAATAAATATTATAATATATACTTTAATTTAATACGTATACTTTTATATTTATAAAATTTTTTTTAATATAATATATTTATTATATTACGTATAAAAATAATTAAAGTTTAATATATAAAAAGCTATTATTATTATTTTTTATATAAATTTTTAATAAAGCTGTATAAAAGCAGTATTTATTATTTTATATGTAAATTTTATTAAAAAAAGCGTAATAAACACTTTTATAAAAAATTAACGTTAATATAAAAACTTTATAAACATATATAATTTTATTATTTTTTAACTAGCTAGTTAAACGGTTATATTAAAGTAAATAAATAAAATTTAAAAGTTAATAATAATAATAATAATAATAATAATAATAATAATAACGTTAATTTTATAAATAAAATAATATATTTTTAAATATAATTTTATTTATTTTAATATATATTATTATAATAAAAAACTATAATTTTATACTTATTTATAATTTTTAATTATTTTTTAAACACATATAAACCGCAATTATATAACTTTATATAAACTTTATTTTATAATCGTTATAAAATAAATTACATTTAAATAAAATTAAATAATTATTAATAAAAAATAATACTTTAATACATTATTTTTTTTATATTAATATTAGTATTAATATTAATATTAATATTAATGCTAATATTAATGTTAATACGTTTAATTCTGCACGGTATTTTTTAAAGTAAATATTAAAAAATAATATTTATATAAATTTACATAATGCCGGTTTAATTATAATAATTACGTGCGAGTATTATAAAACATTATTTTAATTAAATAAAAAAATTAAATATTTAAATAATAAAAATATAAAAGTAATAAAATGTTATAAAAAAAGCAGTTTTACTGTTAAAATTTAAAAAGCTACTTAAGTTTATATAAAATTTTTTATTTTTTAATACTTTTAAAGTTAAAAAGTTTTAAATAAATTTATACCGGTATAATTACGCTTTTATATTTATATTTATAAAATATATTTAAATAAATTATAAAGCATTTAATATAAGTTTATTAGTTTTTTAAATTTAAAAAGCGCTTTATTATAAAATAAAACTTTTAAAGCTAAAATTAAGTAAACTAGTATAATAAACTTAATTATATTTTTATAATTTGCATAAAATTACATAAAAACAATTAAATTAAAACGTAAGCTTAAATAATAACATTATTATTAAATTATTAAAAAAAATTTATTTATATAATCTTTATGTTATTTAATATTTAATTATATAAAAATAATTATAATATAAAATAACCTGTTTATAATAAAATAGCCGCAGTTTTAAAAAAATTAAAGTTATATTAATATTAAAGCTTAATTTAATAATTAAATATAAAGCTAATTAATATTATAAAAATTTTTTTATAATAAATAAAATAATAGTAATTATTTTAAATAATAATAAAAATTTAAACTATTAACGCAATATTATACTAGTTAAAAAAAGTTTTAATAATAATTAAATAATTTTATATATTAAAATTAACTTAAAATATTTAATATATATGCTTTTAATTTATTTTTTTATATTTTTTTATAAAAAATAAAATTATAATATTAATTTTATTTATAATAATATTAATTATATGTAAAAATAAATTAATATTACGTTATAAAATTATTTTTAATATTATTTATACGGTTATTATTAAAAATAATTATTTTTATTTACGTTTAAACGATTATTTTAATAGTTTATTATAAATATTTAAATAATTATAAATTAAAAATAATTAAATTAAATTTAATTAAATTAAAAAAAACTTTATTTAAATTTATATAATAGTTTATAAAATGCTATATATTATAATAATATTAACTTTTTTATATAAAAGCGCTATATAATTTTTTTTATTAATTATAAAAAAAGTTAATAATATATATTATAATGCTTTTAAAACTTAATAGTTATTATATAATAATTAAAAAAGCCTACGTTATTTATTATAATAATAGTTAATTTAAAATAATTTAAAATTATATAAAAATTATTTAAAAATATTAAAGCTATTAATTATTTTAATTTAATTATTTATATATTTTATATAAAATTTTATAAAATAAAACTATTTTAATAAATATATTAATTATATTTAAACAATTAAATATTAAAAATAAAAGTTTTTATATATATATTACTTGCTATTTTTAACATTTTATAACCGTAAACAGCTATTATTATTAAATAATATTAATAATATTATTTATATAAAATTATTTAATAATAAACTAAACTTTATTAAAAAGTTATAAAAAATTATTATTAATAATATAATTTATAAACTTTATAATAAAATAAATTAAAGCGCTTTATATATAAATATTATTAAATATAACCGTATAATTTTAATTTATATAAAATATTATTTAAAAAACTTTAATAAGTTTATAATTATAAATAAAAATAAGTATTTTAAATATTATTATTAAAATAATAAAAACTATATAAAGCGCATAATTACGTATAAATTTATACGTTAAATTTTTTAACTTAATAACTGTTAAATAATTTTATATAACTTTATATTTAATATAAAATATTAAACGTATATTAACATAAAAATATATATTTTTATAAAAATTATAAAGTATATTTATAAATATATATATAAAAATAATAATTAAATTATAATAAAAATTATTAACGTAAATAAGCGTATAAAAAAAAACCCGTAATAAAGTAAATAAATATTTTTAAAAATAATATATAAACTTTATAAAAATATATTAAAATTTATTAAGCTTTTTTATTAGCGTATAAAACTTTATAATTATACTATTAACTATATACTTATTAAAAAAATAAAGTATATTATAAATAAAACGTTATAATTAAATAATTATAAATAAAACTTAAATAAATTTAAACAACTTTAAAAGTATATTTTATATATAATTACGCTTATTTTAAAAATTATATAATTTATATTAAAATTTTTTTAAATATTACGTATAAAATAAATTAGCATAAAAATAAACGTAAAAGGTTTAAAATTATATAAATATAAATTAAATATAGTTTATTTATTTTTTTAAAAACAAGCGGTTTTATTTATAAACGCTATTAATTATATTTAAAATTATATATTTTAATAATTTTTATGCAGTTAATATAATTAATAAAGTTATTTTTAAATAAAACTGTTTTAAATAAGGTTTAATTAATAATAATAAATATTAAAATAGCTTTTTTATTAAAATATAAAAGTAGTTTTTATTTATATAATTATAAAGTTTATTTATATATATTATTATAAAAAATAAATTAATAAATTTTTTTATAATTTAAAATAAGTTTAAAAAAAACTTTTATAAAGATTTATAATATTAAATAAACTAAGAAAAAAGTATATTTTGCTATATAAACCAGCTTTATTTAAATTTTAAGTTATATTTAATTAATTAAAGCTTTATAAAAAAAATTAAAATATAATAAAAATAAAGTTATTATTACTTTAATTTAATTAAAATAAACATATAGTTAATAAGTATATTTAAATTAAATATTTATATAATATTATATAAAAAAAGGCTTTTTTAATAAAACTTTATTAAAATTAAATAAATAATAACGCTTTTATTTTAATATAATTATAACTGTTATTAATTAAAATTAATTAAATTTATACTTTTTTTTATAAAAAACTATAAATATAAGCAAAACGTTTTTTTATTATATGTTTTTTTATTATTATTGTTTATAATTTAAAATTGTTTTATATATAGCTTTTTTTAATATAATAACTTTATTACTTTTAAATAGTTAAATTATTTATTTATAGTTTAAAATTTCGTTTAATTTTTATAAAAAGTTAGTTTATTTTATACAGTATTATATGTAGTTAATAAAATTATTTTAAAAACATTTTTAATTATATAAAATAAAGTTATAATATAATATAAATACGCGTTTAAAACCGTATATAAAATATTAATAAATATTTAATAAAATAATCGTTTTTTTAAAAGTATTTTTATATTTTTAAAAAAAAACTTTATATAAATTTTATTAGTTATGTTATAAAGTAGCTGTATTTAAATAATTAATGTTTATTTTTAATTATTTTTTATTTAAAAAAAATTAAAATACTTTTAATTTATTAAAAACATATAAGTTTATATAGTTATAAAAAATAATTAAAATTTTATAGCATAATTAAAAAATTTATTATATAATTTAAATTTAAATAAATATATATGTTTATTATTATAAACTTAATAGTTTAATTAATTGTTAAATTTATATAATAAAATATATTTAATATATATGTTTAAAAAAGCTTTATTTAATTTTAAAAGCTTTTATTTATAAGTAATTTTATTATTATTAAATTTTATTATTTATTATATTAATATTAAATTATTAACATATATATTAAGTATTATTAAATAATATTTATTAATAAATAATATTATTTAATTAAAAAAGCATATAATTAATATATTTTTATTTAAGTTTTTATAATTTTTATATTTAAATAAATTTTTTTAATAATATTAAAATTAAAAGTTAACGCTTTTATATTATTTTTACGTAATTTAAATTTATTATAAAGTTTTTATAATAAAATTTATATAATTATATATAAACTTAAGCAATATAATATAAAAACGCGAATTTTAAATAAGCGTTTTTATAATAAAAAGCGGTTTATATTAAAAATTAAATTATTTTTAAATAATAACGTATAATTAATATTTTAATTACGTATATAATTTTTTTTTATTATATACTTTATTATAATAATAAATAAAGCATAAAGTTAATTATTTAATTATATAAAAATAAATTTATAAAATTTTATATTTATATATAGTTAATTTTATATTATTATATTAAAAATAATAAACGTATAAAATTTAAAAGTATTAATATAAAATAAACTAGATTTAATTAAAGTTAAAAATGTAATATATTTAAAAGTGTTAATAATGTAATATAAAGCGTATAAAAAAAAATTTAAAAAATAAAAAAATAAAAAAATAAAAAGGTAAAAAGTAAAGAGGTATAGGATATAAGGGTATAAGATAAAAGGTATAAGGTATAGAGGTATAAAGTAAAAGGTAAAAAGTATAAAAATATAAAGTAAAAAGTAAAAAGTAAAAAGTAAAGGGTATAAAGTATAAAAGGTATTATTATAAAATTATATAGTTATAATTATAAGTATATAAATATAAAAAAAAGTTTTTTTTAAGTTTTTTTTTTAATTTTTTTTTTATTTTTTTATTTTTTTTTTAAAATTAACTTTAATTAAATATATTTATATAATTATGCATAAAAAATATAAATATTATATAAAATATATAATATAACGTATATAATATTATTTAAAAAATATAAAAAAATTATATTATAATTAAAAAAGTATATAATTATAAAAATTAAAAAGTTTTTTTTTAAACTTATATATATAATTATATATAAAAAAAATATTTTATTAAAAAGTTATATTATAATAAAATTATATAAAAAAAATTTATTAACTTATAAGTAAAAAATTTAAACGTATATAAAATTATAAAGTTATAATTTAATTTAAATAAAAATATATATAAGTTAAATTATAAAAAAAACTGCGTGTAAAAAAGTATAAAATTATGCAAGAAAATATTAAAGCGTATAAATTTATAAAAAACTACCTATAAATTAAAATAAAATAAAATAAAATAAAAAAAAATTATATATAAAAAAAATATAAAATTATGTAAATATATATTAAAATATATAAATTTATAAAAAACCGTATATAAATTAAAATAAAATAAAATAAAATTATAAAAATAACTATATATAAAAAAAAATAATATTATGTAAATATATATTAAAGCGTATAAATTTATAAAAAACTATATATAAATTAAAACGAAAATTAAAACTTAATTATAAAATTAAATTATATAAAATTATTTAAAATTATATAAAGTTATAATAAAATTAAAATATATATAACTTTTAATTAATTAAAATTATAAAAGCTTATATAAACATAAGTAAATTTATATGTTTTTATAATTATATATATAAAAAATAAATGTTTTTATAAAAAATTATAATTAATAGTTTATAATAAATTGTTATTTTTTATAAAATTTTATATATATTTTAACGAAAATAATTAAATTTATATAAAATTATTAAAAATCGTTAATATTATTATTTTATTTAATTTAATTATTAGTAAATAACGTTATAAAAAATTATTAATAATTATATAAAAGTATATAAATTTAAGTAAAATATTTACTAATTATTTTTTAAATATTTAATAAAATAATATAAATTTTTTTATAATAGCTTTTTTTAAAAAAAGTTCGTTTAAAACATTTTAATTGCTTATTTATTTATATAAATTAATATAAATTTATTTACTTTTATATAAACTATACTTATTATTATTTTTATTTAATTAAAAACTATATTTAATTGCGTTTAATTTATAATAATAATTTATATAAAACTTTTTTATAATTTTATTTATAATTATATAAAGTATATATAAATTAAAATCTTTTTTATATAAATTATAACGATTATTATTTTTATATACGTTTTTATATAAATAATTTAAAGCTGATTTTATATTTTATATACGGTTTAAATTAAATTATATTAAAACCGGTTTTTTATAAAATATTTTTATATAAAAAACTATTAATTATAATATTTTTTCGGTTTATTTTATATAAATTAATATATTTTTATATAAAGTTAATTAAAACTATATATATTTTTACGTTAAATTAAATTTTTATATAATATTATTATTTACTATTATTTAAGTTTTTATAATAATTTATTTTTATAAATTATTAAAACTTATAAGTTATAAAAAAATTAAAATTAATTAATTTTATATAAATTTAAGCGCATTTATATTAAAAGTTAATAAACTTAATATAAAAGCAAGTAAAGTTTTATTTAAAATTATAAAATTTAATATATATTTATTTAAGCACATATAAGCGCTTTTTTAAAATAAATTATTTAAAGCATATTTTTTATATTTAAGTTTATATTAAAGCAATAAGCGTAAATAATTTAAATTATATTTTTTATATATAAATTTATATTAAAGTAATAAATATAAACGATTTAAATTATATTTTTTATATATAAATATATAATTAAGCAATAAGCGCATATAAATTAAAGCATTTTTTTTATATATAAATATAAGCAGATTTATATTAATTAAAGCATTTTTTTTATATATAAATATAAGTAAATTTATATTAATTAAAGCATTTTTTTACGTATAAATATAAGCAGATTTATATTAATTAAAGTATTTTTTTATATATAAACATTTATAAATTTATATTAATTAAAGCATTTTTTTATATATAAATATTTATAAATTTATATTAATAAAAATTAATATTATAATTAAATTTATATTATTTTAAATAATTACGTTTAAATTTATAAACAGGTTTTAAATTACGCTATTTTTTTATTATTTTTATTATTTTTATTATTTTTATTACTTTTAGCGTTTTTTTTTTAAATTTTTTTAAATAATATTATAATTAAGTTTATATAAAATTATAAAGCTTTATAAAGCTTTATAAAGTTTTATTAAGCTTTATATAAATTTATAAATATTAATTTAATTTTTAATTAAAAATAAATAAATTTATATAAGTTTATATATAATTATTAAGTAATAAAAAAATAAAAATAAATAAAAACTATTATATAAATTTATTAATATATTATTTATATAAATTTATATAAGTTAATTTAAAATAATAAATGTTTTTTTTATAAATAAAAGTAAAAAAAAAAAAAGTAAGTAATAAAACTAAATAAAGTAATAAAATTAAATAAAGTAATAAAGTTAAATAAAATAATAAAATAAAATAAAATATAATAAAATTAAATAAAATAATAAAGTAAAATAAAATAATAAAATAAAATAAAATAAAATATAATAAAATTAAATAAAATAATAAAGTTAAATAAAGTAATAAAATTAAATAAAATAATAAAGTTAAATAAAGTTAAATAAATAAATAAATTTTATTTTTAATACATAAGTTATATAGTATTATATAGTTATATAATATTAAAAAAACATAAATAATTTTAAATAAAATAAAAAAAGTATTAAATAATATAAAATTATATAAAAAATATAAATAATAGCTTTATTTAATATAAAAAAGCGTGCGCGCGGGTTTTTTTTAATAAAAAAAGCTTATTTATAAAAATATAAATAAAAAAATTTTTTTTTTTTTAAAAATAAATAGCTGTAAATAAAATTAAATAAGCTTAACTTTAAAGCGCACAGATTATATGCTTAACTTTTTAACCTTATATAATTAAATATGTACTTATTTTTATATAATTAAATACATATTTATCTTTACGTAATTAAATACGTACTTAATTATATAATACTTTTATACGTGTTTATATTACTATTTTAAATAAAAGTTAATTAAGCGCTTGCGCCTGACTAACAATAACTAGTGTTGTTACTATATTATATACCGGATGACTCGTGATACCTGGGGATACCTGTTGGTGGTTTAGATAACTTACTGATTAGTTATAAAGCAAGATTTTATACTGTAGTTTTAATATCTCTATCGCATAATAAAGCTAACAAGAACATTACTGCAGTCGTGATATAGCAACATGTTACACGAATAAGTGTGGTGCCAGCACAATGGAGAACCAACTATCCTAGGGATAGGATTTCAGGCGTGATATAACTAAATGACCATGTGCCACAGGTCAACCTTGTCCACTCCTAAAAGCGACAAAGCGGATGATGCTACCAAATTCCGAGGCTAGAGGTTACTAGCAGGAAGACTTCAGAGTGATAAGGTCTACGGCTTACAGGAGACGAAACAAGTCGCGGACTTGGGTTGGAACATCCATATTACCCATAATATATGGTAAAGTGATGATTTTCCTATTCTGCAAATCACAGGAACGATCATAATAGCAAAATATGTCTACCACCATCACCTAGGTGTGTACATCATGCCTTTTTCGTAGCAAATATCATTACCAATGGTGTTTCGGTGCTCACTTTCTGGCCCCCTAATGCGCGTTCGAAGTCGTCCCAGAGACCTCTGAGCTTCGATTCCGGGATATGCGGCAACCACGTGCTGAAAAACCCCTTGAACCAATCGATCCCATGCACATCACACCAGTCCTTCTCGTTCTCTATCCAGACCTGCTCCTCCCCCTCGCCAACCCTCGCCTCCCCGACCCGGTCGTCTAGCACAAACGCCTCCGTGCTCCCGCGCGCGTTGAAGTACATCCTCTTCACATCGACCCAGTCCTCCGCGGGGAACCTCAGGCAGTCAAGCCCGGAGTTGCCTATCCGGTACGGCGCATCGTACTCGGGGCCCTCGTGCGGCGCCCGCGCCCGCAGCAGCGCCCCCCACGCCGCGGCCGCCTCCCCGTGCCCCACGACGTTCGGGCGCGAGTAGAAGGTCACGGCGAGCGTGCCCCCGGGCCGCAGCTGGCGCGCGAACTCGGCGATCGCCGCGTCCGCGTCCGTCCACTGGATGCACTCGCACGCCGCGACCAGGTCGACCGACGCGGCCGCCATGCTGCCGCCCTCCGCTCGCTCCCGCAGGAACCGGAACTTGGCCTCCTCCTCCGGCAGCGATGACGACTCGCCGACAAGTAACAACGTGCGCGCGAGCTCTGTGTACCCCTCGTTCGGGTCCGACACCACGACGCGCTCGAACCGCGAGGCTAGTCCCGCGGCCACGATCCCGCACCCCGCGCCGACGTCGTGCGCCACGGACCAGCTGCCGCCGCCCCGCAGCTGCTGCTGCTTCTGCGCGTGGTACGCGTAGATCCGGGCGAAGAAGGAGGGCGGGTAGATGGGGCGGTAGGTCAGGTAGCGGGACCAGTCCGCGCCTTGGCTCACCGAGAAGCCGAATTCGCTGGTAGGCGGCGTGCTAGTTTCATTGATTGATACGGCGGGTGTGCTAGACATTCTCTACTGGTTTTCTCGGAGATAAGAAGGTCTTGAGTTGTGCTGAAATACCTAGCTGTGCTATTGAGTCTTTATAAACGGTATGAGGCTTTCCGTTGGGGAATGGAATGGCATTAAAATGGCGGCACCAATGCAAAGAGTAGATATCTATAGTTTGAAAGATGATTACAGAGGCGAGTGGCCTGATAGTAAATATCATTGAGTGCTATAATACCACTAGAACGTGGCCTATGTGGTAACGTTCTCCGTGGTTTTCATCGGCATCCCTCGTTTGCCTATAATAGGAGGTATGCTGATAACCGACTGCAATGGCAAGGTGGGGAAGCATCGGTAATTATAACCTATATATATAATTCAAAATACGACAGGCCGATATTATCTTCACCAAAGTAGGGTTATGACATAACAGAGTATCGGCGTGAGCCGCGGGAAAGATGCCATAATGGGGTGCTTGATTCCTCTTTCTCCGTACCTTGTAAGCATAAGGCCAAAGCATAAGGCCAATAAATGGAAAGGAGATATGATCCCAGAGGATTTGGATGAAAATGAAGATTGTGTTAATAGTGTCTTATCATATATGTCCTGATATCTACACCTATCTCATCTATATAACTCCGGTCTAGCCATAGATATTTCCCCCCTCTCCGATAATATCTTCCTATTTCTTCATATCTAGCGAGGTATCCATATGCAGAAACTCCTCGATCCTTGCCACGAACAATTCCGGATCTTTGAGAAAAGGTGCATGCCCAGTCGGTATTGTAAGCCTGCGGATCTGCGGAAAGCTGTCGCAGAGTAAGTTCTGGTGCTGCACCGCGATTGCTGCATCGTTCTCCGTGACAAGATAGAAGGCGGGGATCGCGAGGTTCTCGGCGGCGTAGTCTACGGGATCGGTGAGGGAGAGAATGGACTGTCCCTGTAGGGAGGCAAACGATTGGTCTACTTCATGATCTGGTAGGTCGTTGAAGAAAGCGTACTTGGCGTCCTCTTTTGGGTATGCAAGCCCGTCCTATAACCGACTTGTCGTGAGTCTCCATTTCGCTGTTTCTAACGAACCCTCCCTATACTCCACCGAGGATATGGGGAGAAGTGCTGCTAGAACTTACGTCTCTGCCCTCCACCGGCCCCTGCCAAGACGGCCAGTTCCCACCAAATGTCTGGAGAAGGCTGATACCCGATCGAGGTATAAACGCGGAGCCGATCATGATGATACAGCGGATACCGCCTTTCTCCCCCCTTGCTGCCCGCTGTTCAAGGCTATTGCCCTTCGTAGCCGCGATGGAGGGTATGGAGCTGTAGGAATGCGCCACGAGAACGACCTCCCTCCCGCGCTCGAAATGTGGCGCTATTGACTCAATTATAAAGTCACGGTCGTGGTACCAGGATTTATCAGCGTGGCCGACGCCCGGAAGAGTTAGGCTGATGGTCTCGTATCCCTTGCTTCTGAAGATATTTTCGGCTTTCTCGAACACGCTCGCCGAAAGGCTCACCCCGGGTGTTAGGACTATGACAGGACGTGGTACGGATTCCATCTTGCACTTGCTACAACTTCAAGGAGGTCGTCACGTATATGGGAATGTATACATTTGCGAACTTAGTATTGTGATTTGAGAAGGACGTGTCGGAGTGAGGGCGATGGTTTTACGAAAACTTCAAGCTTATTCTTCGTAATCCCCGTATTACTTGCCAAGCTCCCTTAAGTCCTTAATAGTGATGATTTACTGAGCATAACCTACCAAAAGGTATTTATCGTAGTCGTTATTGCTCGTAACACTAGGCAGACTGTTAGAATTTCTGAGCATATGTTTGTGGAACTTGCTAGAAAAATTGGGTAGCTGGGAGTCGAGCTTTTCTATTGAGACTGATCGAATATGAAACAAGTCCTCTCGGTGAGGTTCTTGACCTCTTTCGTGGAATAGCTGACTGGAATACAATGTCTCGGGCTATACGGGGTTTGTAGTATTCCGTGCTTATGGCATGCGGCAATACCAACAAACTCAAGCTCGGGTCAGCAATGTAATCATGGCCATTTGTAAGGCTAGCCATACAATACAGACTGGACGCGTCGCGGTTCAAAATGGCCGTGAGCATCTTTGGACTAAAACCCCCTTGCGTTTGTGAACGCCTGTAGGTAGCTCCCTACGATGAACGCAAGGAAAGTACCAACAACGTTGATTCTCGCGGCACGATTGCCATAACAACACAAGATGATATTGAGTAGGATCATCGTTCTCTGATGATCGTGTTGGAAATGCTCATAGTCTCGTTGACACCGTCGTCTCACCCAGCCGTGATCAGCGGCATTTCCCTGTCATGACATACAAGAACTCTGGGGAGGCTTTTGCGGCTGACAAGTCCGTCCGAGAAATGCAAATTGTGGATGTGATGTGGGAAAAGTTATTCGAGATGATTGGGTAACTTCGAGTTCCTTACTGACACAAGAACAGGTATATATAGCCGGTGCAAGCCACGTGCCATGACCGATCTGCTACTCAATATAGTATGTCCTTCATTCAGCCGTGATCGTTAGAGAAATATTTGGCGAATTACCTATCATTTTTGAATGCGCATACTGCTGCTGGCCCGTCCACGAGTGGTTGGGGTTGATATTCACAGGTAATGGTTAGACCCAACCTAGACTGATATTGCGACACGGCAAGGAGTGATATATGACCTGATTTCTAGATTAAACACCGTGCGCCCTGGACAACCGGAAAATTCTTTAAAAAGAAATCATTGAACTGTGCTGTTGAAATTTCCCATCTCAGTTTGTACTCCCGCGTGGTAGGTACCTGGCCGCCCTAGGCATGACGGCTCTGAGTTATAATATATATATAGCATGCAATAAAAGTGAGCTGCTGTTAGAATAAGGCTTACCCATGTATGATGCAAAATCTTAGAAAGTTCAAGTCGATGCTAATTTCTTCATGTTTATAATAGATTGGTTGCTTTGATATGCCTCTTTGGCAACTGTCAGCGCCCAGCGTTCCAAAGGGCGGTGACTAGGTAAGCACAAGCAACACAAGACATCGGTCCAGTGGCAAGTAATCTTTGCGCATATGTGAAGGCTGTGACTTGGGCATTTCTGTAGGTTAGGGGTTCCTTGCATGTGGCACAATGGCAATATCTACATGCCCTGATATGTGTTTGTGGAGGGGGGGAAAGCAAAAACAAAAGTACTAACAGAAGGCCAAGAAACAAACTGGTAATATACAAAAGCATTCAATCATTCAAGTCGTCTTCAAATGACATTTGTTTAGTTGCTACATTACTCACATATCACATTTTCATATGCTTCCTTTAAAGAGGAAAGGGAGGGGACACAGGTCTCACAGGAAGAACATAAAACCAAAAAGTAGCTACATCTTGAATAATAGATAGACATGTATAATCCTGGATTAGGAAATGTGCACTATTGACTATTCATCGCCACATGCTTGAGGTTTATCCCCTCCCCTCGATTTTTACCAAGAAAGAAGCAATAAGAGAATTTCATAGAGCACGCGAAACCTCTCTCGCCCCTTTTACTCAAACAGCAACGAGGGATTTCTGTCGTATTTGCACAATACAATTTTATTGCAGTGCACCAGGACCATCATTGTCTTAAATCTTCCATTCTCTCTTTTCTAGTTTGACATGGGGTAATCTTCACCAAGGCTGAGACTCGCAATTCTATAACGGCTACCGAGGACAGATAACTACGGTGGCCACCCCCTCTCCCCATATTCTCCTGACAATATCCATTGTCTGGGAAGACACTCTCTCGGCGAGCGTGTAATGGGTTCGGATATTTGGGTTCTTCAACCCAATTCATTTTATATCGCACGATAAAAAACACAGTATCGGTGTTATCCCGGATCACCCAGGTCGCCAAAAGCGATGCCACAGTCACAGCCGCGTGGTCTACTGTACGAAACCAAAGTTGTCATATCCCTCTTTGTAGTTTTTACCATCATCACCACGATCGCCGGTATCGGTCGTATTTTGGGGCGCAGAATTGAAGGAGTTAAGCTTTGGGTAGACGATTATCTCATTGCTATTACTTTGGTACAGTTATTATTTTTATCAATGCACGCCTCGTTATGCTTTTCTAACTTTCAGCAGCTTTTTCAGTACCTCCTTCTCGCGAACACTTTAGTCGGTAAGTCGATGCGTATTCATCCCGAAATAGTACCCTTTTCTAATCATCAACTAATACTCGCAGCGGTCCATCATGGAGGTCTCGGAAAGGACGTGGTAGATGCTATAGCAGTCGACCCTGACATAGTTCTGAACCAAGTCAGTACTAATATACCTCATCTAACAAACTACGGGAATGGCAAGCAGTTGAATAAAAGACACTAACCACAACATATAGTGCTTTTTTGCATTTTGTCTCCTCTATGGACTATGCTCCACGCTGGCGAAGATAGCCGTCCTCGCGGGATATTGGCGCTGGTTCCCAACGAAAGCAATCAAAATTGGGGCATGTACACTCGGAATAACTTGTATCGGCTGGTTCGTCGCTATCGAGCTTTCAACCATCTTCCAGTGCAGACCGGTCACTAAGCGGTGGTATCCAACCCTTGAGGGTTGGTGCATCAACAATTTCGCACTGATTACTGGGAAATCGATTTCGAACTGCGCGCTGGACCTGATCATCTTGTTCCTCCCCATCCGCGAGATAATGCGTCTCAAATTGACAATATGGGAGAAAATCGCTACGGGTTACCTTTTCGTTCTGGGCGGGTTGTAAGTCTGACCTCGACCTCTCTGGCAGACACAACTAACAGCCTTTAGTGTGCTCGTTGCAAGTATCTTCCCTTTGATTGAAATGACAGTCCCGTACTATAATGATAACATAACACGTAAGATATAACCATCCATCCTTAAGAACGAATCGAGATATTAATAACATCACTTATAGAGCAAGGCCTCCTTCCATGGTTCGCGCTTACCATGGAAATAAATCTAGCAATACTCGGTATTTGCCTACCAACATTAGGGCCCACGATTCGCCTAATATACGGCTACAGCAGAAGAGTTACGAAAGGGCTTTTATCCGGGGGTGTCCCCACAGGAAGCGAGGCCAAAGGATCCGGGACATTGAACAGCATCATGACGATGGGGAGAACTTCGAATCGAGGACGAGGTTATGCGTCGAGCGTGAACGAGAGGCACGGCGCAGCAGAGGGTTCGTTTGTGAGGCTGGATAATGTAGATTCCGACATCGAAGGGCTCACGCCAAAGGGATACAACTACGAGCGACATATAAAGATTAAAAGCGCCCGATCAGGCGACGACGGCATTTACGAAGAACCAATTCCACTGGATGGCATCGTGGTTAAGCGCGATATGTGCTGGACGGAAGGCCGGCAGGTGTGATTGGGATGTTGTCTAGATGATGGTCGAGCTGGACCTGGATTCTCTTTTGTAATTTCTGGGTTACTGAACCCATGTATCAACGTACGTGAGGCTCAATTGACGTGAAAAAGAAAAAGAGTGTATTTGGTTTGTACCAAGGCTTGAGCTTCTTAAATGTATGATAGGAACTCCGGTATGCTAATGAGAATAGTAAGGCCCGTTGCCTCGCAAAGCTCATACATGTAGATCATGGGATGACGAACTAGGCGGGGAAATTCTCATCGAAAGCTTGAAGGCGATGTCCTATTGTATGATATGACAGAAAGGTCAAGACGAGTAGATAGTCAAAAAAATGGATAGGCATGATTGGGTCGGAGAACAGATCGTTTTACGTAGGAGCAAAGCAAATGGGTGTCCCATAGCCAGCTCCGTACCTAATATTACTACTCTATTACTTCAGCCTCGATAGTTTATATTCAGTGAGACAGGAAGGGGTTTATACAATGGTTAGGCAACTGTAGAAGCCAGTCGTTAATATTAGACTGAGGATACTCGCTCTATGGCTCTTACTTGAGGCCTGTGGGGCGCTTAAGACTCTTTGATATCTCTTTTCTGGTGAGTCTTTCTCGTAGTGCGCGTGACCTTCCTGTAGTTCTGTTCCAAACCCGGGCCCCGATGGTCATTTATCAATGTACAAGGTTATTTCAACTCTCTATTATCGTACCCTTATTCCTGATCCATCATAGGCCGCGTGGAGCCTGTCACCTCTCACATGTCTGCGCATACAGGGTAGAAACGGACAATGGCACTTGAACGGTAACTAATCCCCCCCCCCCCCTTTTTTTTTTTCTCCCTTTTTTATGCTTTAGTTAGCTAAATGTCTATCTCCTTCTCCTTAAACATTGAAACTAGCATCGACCACCTGCACACATATGGACATATTATATGCTTACTAAAGACAACTTAGTATAAACCTGATACCTTACACCTGAACATCATATAGTACATATATTCTGGATTTCGACTTACCATGGCATTGCACTCATATTCTACATTTAAAAACGATATAGATGAATTGAAGCACGGGGCAATCTTAGTTCTTATACCTGTACCTTAATTTTGGCTGGTCTGAGAGAAAAAAGAACCTGTTATGGCTCATCGGGATCGCATACACACCTCCTTATCTTATGTGCACTTACTATTCTGGCTTAGGCGCATATAAATGGGTAAGACAACAGCTTAAGGAGGTGTATTTAAGGTGTTTTTGTTTTAACCTTATTAATGTTCCTTTGTTCGCGAAGAATGGGCTCTTAGTGGGTGCAAATATATTGATGGAGGGTTTTATGCGCTAGGTTAGTTTGTAAAGAGGGTTGAGTTCATGGGAGTTTCGATATGTGTTTAAAACAGAGTACTGGGTTAATTTGGTATGTCGTATTGGGACTTACATTATGTACCTACCTGATATAGAAGCTAAGTAGATACTGTAGTAGGATAGACTGCATGAGATAAGTATCTAGGTATGATGCGTAGTATGTGTGTATGTATATATGCGAGGTCTGAGGCTGAGTTGGAAGGTGGAGAGCAAAACAGGTGCGGTCTTTTATGTGTATTGCCTCCACAGTTACTCTAATCTTTGATCAGATCAGAATAGATCTCTTCGTACCGACGGACTTGGTAGCTAGATAGATAAGTGGATAGATTGGAACCGGTAGATCTGGAACTCGTGTCGGGGTGCAACGCTACGTTGGGGATAATTTGTCATTATCTCTGTGCGAGAGTTTTTCTTTTTTGGAGCGAAGGGTATGGGTGGTTGATATTATGAGGAGATTAGAAGGGGAGAACATAGGGAGGGGAAGGATGATATGTTACTAGAGATTTTCACATAATATCCTTCTGTCTACCAACTTTTGCTAAACGCCTCCAAAATAAGAAAACATGTGACGGCATAGAGAGAAAATAGTTGGGATAATTAGATATATAATGGGGGTTTTCTTTTGGAAGTGCAGAACCGGTTCAGCTATTATATTTGCAGGCATAAGTATGTATGTCAACGTGCAGGCTGGTCCTTGCGATGCTTTTCTGACCAGCCACTCCACCTTTTCCTTTTCCCCTTCTGATCTGACCATATCTCGGAGTAGGTAGGCTAGAGCACATGGCTACAGCAAACAGGTTATATACTATACGGCGATGAAAACTATCTCTTGTAGATTCAGTGTGATATATGTAGCTTACGTACTTGTAGAACACCACTTGCATAGGTATGTATCACTTCTTAACTACCTGCATACGTTACAAGTTGAAACTAAATGACTGAATCCACGAATCCCTGCCTGTTTCTGCATGATCTTCTTTTCCCGCTGCATGAGTGCCATAGTATGCTATGCAAACTGCGCACTCGAGAGCAAGGTGGTATTCTGCTCGTCTAATATATTTGTGATTGGCCGGTGCTGGATCTTGGAAAGTCTATGTGCTCAGTTCCCGGGCTACATTATCGATGCTACCATGGGGTAGATAGAACAGTAACACGCTTCTAACGTTTAACATCGACATATTATTTGCTTGTACATACGATTAAAAGAGGGATAGGGCTAAGCGATATTGATGGCTTGTGTGCTATCGCATATCTGTATTCTCATATGTACGTGATGGTTTGCTGGGTACTGGAGAGGAGTGTCCCAGTCTCACTTATACAGGGAAAGGCACTTGGCTGTCAGACTGAATTGGTCCCAGGGCCTTGCTAGACTATACATGTCGGTTAAGATTCTCAAATGCTGCATTGATATATCAATATATTTATATAGGTAGGTAACAGACTCATCTAAGTCCGACGGGAGCAAGATTAGATGCATCAATGGCAAGCATGGGATTATGACTGTTACGTTCAGTACAGGTACTACAGAACAAATTAAACCATGTCGGTCAGTGCCTTACATACGAAGCTGGTAAGTGTACAACGCTTGACTGGTGACTCGGCATTTCAGCAACTAGGTACAAGCTTCATTTGCCCGTATGGGTAAACTGTTCGTACGCACATCATCCTCTCTCTCTCACTAGCCTGCACATACAGACGTTATACTGTAATAGTGGCTGGCACATCACTAGGTTTCAGTTCTTACCCCTCATACCATACATGATTGACCACTCAATAGTGTCGTACATTAGATTAACCTAGGTAGTTCTTCAACGGCAGGATTATCTCGCAGCTGATCTAGGCTTTCTTCGTGGTCTAGATAGGAGAGAATACGACTCTACTACATATCAACAATTCCACTTTATGCAAGATTTAACTGACCTATCATTTGTTTCATTCTTCACATCTTGAAGATACATAAATAAGAATGTAATATCCACGTGTTCCCCTGCCAACCCCTAAAATGCATCTACACTACTAGTCTGGGTTAGGGCAAATTAGCTACCCCCCTTACCTACGGTGGCGTTGCGCGCGGCCACCCGGATCGCTGACGTCCCGAGTCGTGGCACCCACATGGACCCGTAGACTAAATGCTCATTAAGTATTGATATTTTTTGCCTGCCCTATTGCTTGCTAGTTACTAACTTTAGCTTTCCTCCTCCAACCTAACAGGATATCACCAAATGTCATGTGGACCGGATCACCAAGTTCCTGATGCGCAAGCGGCAGGCCTGTCACCACGCCATGTCTCGATTCTCGTTGTAGGGAACATATAACTGGCTACGGGGATGAATAGATTGTAAATGTAAAGCGCCTCTGCTAAGTTGTCATCAACGCACGGGGTCCAGCAAAAGCGAGAGACCCAATCCCATCTTTGCAATTTATAACAAAAGAAGAAGAAAAAGGAAAGAAAAGAAAAGAAAGGAAAAAAAAAAGACCAAACCCCCCCTACTACCTAGCGGTTACGTAGTTATATACGTATATAAAAACTCTATGTTTCCTCCTTCTCACCCCTACCTACATCCAGGTTCCCGGGTAACCTCACATATCGATCAACTTAACTCAAGGCTTCAGTCTGCTGAGACCGGCAACTTTCCAATATAGCGCCTGTGCACAATATTGAACGACCGGAGACGCAGAGAGTGACCTGTCGTGTATAGTGTATATGTGGCGCGTGTCACTAACGCTTCTGCATACATAGACAGTGATTGGAGCGAGAGAAAGGCAGGGGGGAACCACTCTTTACCCCCGGCTATTCCCATCGTCATTCTGCCTGGCTTTTTATCTAAGTGGAGAGAGGGAGTACCTGGTCTTACAACCCTACAATTTCCTCTTTTCGTCCTCATACTCTCTTATCTTGGGAAGAGTAATAGTCGCGACAGAAAGAAAACGATCGGCCCCCTGAAATCTTGGTGGAGGGAACGGTTCGCCGGGCTCGTACCAGCGCACTTGTGTATGCTGTGCCCGTGTTACCGGGCTGCCTTCTAAGACATTATCAACGCGTTCCGGCAACCGGCACGGATCTGCCCTTTGTTTCATCGCAACCCTACACTACGTACATACATAGCTCGCATGTGTGTTGCCTCCCCGCATATCTGTCACGCCCGCTCGTCCTTCCCCAGTGGAGCGAATTATAGTTGGTGATTATAGCTGGTGGGTATTATTATTATTTTACCTGTCGCTACCGACTCAGGGTCTAACTACCGCGAAGTCGACAAGAATTAGCCAAGGGTCCGTGAGGCGGTATACAAAGAAGTAGGGAACGGAGGAGAGGAAGGGTAAGAGCAAGAACCGATATTATCATCGGCTCCAACATGATGGCGGCGACGGAATTTCTGCGTCCGCAGAACTGGCCGACTAGCATCTGGGTCCTGCTTCTCACGACCTTATTAACCGGCTTCTTCCAAGTCTTCCGGCGACCGAGTCTACCAAAAAATGCACCTAACGTATGTTGCCTAAGATTTCCCATCCCCCATCTATGTTCCATGCGTAGACTTTGAACGACAATGGCGACGTGCACACCCATGCAATAGCCAATAAGACAACAGGGAGGAGAGATGTTCTTGAGGTCATCCAGGAAGGCATTTTTCACCCTGAAATCTTGCCCGCTCCACCTTAGCGAAGGATGATGGAATGAAGATGATTCTTGCTTTTTATATGAAATACTCAGTAGCACTAACTGTCAACAGTGGTTCAAGACGGGCGACTGGCCCATTCTTGGCGCCTTATGCTTCTACAAGACGCGCAGCGACTGGTTCATGGAGGGGCTGAAGCACTCCCCGACGGGCAATTTCAGCTTCTACATCGGAAAGAAGCAGATCATCGGGATGTCCGGTCCTGAGGGCCGCAAGACCTTCTACGAAAACAGGGAATTGAACTTCACTGAAGGGTGAGTTGCTTGTTGATTCCTCTTATCACCCCTTTCTTTTTTTCGCGGCGCTCGATGTGACTTTTCGAGGGCATTCTGTTTCTGCCCGTGGTCTATTTCGCCCATACTCATCCAATAGACATCAGAGCGGAGAGAAAACCGGGGGGGGAGGAGGCGTACTGGGAATACAGTTATGATAATCATCATGAGCCACTTTTTTTGACTGACCCGTTTCTTCCCTCTAGCTTCGCTGAGCTCCTCACCGGCCAGCCCGCCGCCACAGCCGAGGCCGAAAACTTCGCCCAGCTGTTCAACAAGTCCCTCGTGCCGATGATGCGCAAGGAGAGCCTGAACCGGAATCTCGTGACGCTGTGCAGCGACGCGCGGCGCGCGTGCGAGGGCCTCGCGGCCGCCTTCTCCGCGGACCCCGCCCCGGCCTGGGCGGTCACGAACCCGTTCGACAGCCTCTACCGCATCGTGTACCAGCTGACGATGCGGACGGTGGGCGCGGAAGAGATCGCGAACGACCCGGCGCTGCTGCGCTCCACGCTCGCCATCTTCGAGAGCTTCGAGAGCGCCGAGTCCATCGCCCGCATCGTGTTCCCCTGGCTGCCGACCCCCAAGCACCTCTTCCGCGTCTATAACGGCGCGCGCCTGGCCATGGTGTTCCAGCGCATCATCGAGAAGCGCCGCACGACGGGTAAGAGGAGGGAAGACTCGCTGCAGAGCTTGATCGACCAGGGGCTGGGAATCAGGGATATCGTCGCGGTATGTTGTTTTCGATGCCCCCCCCTTTTTTTTTTCTTAAGCTCTTTTGCTTGCTAATGCTCGCTGTCTCCAAAGTTCGTAATCGGTGCTCTCTATGCTGGTCAGCTCAATAGCGGCATCAACGCAGCCTGGCTGCACGTATATCTGGCGCAGAGCCCAGAGTGGCTCGCGCGGGTACGCGGCGAGATCGACGGCGTGGTGGCACGGCACCGGAAGTCAGCAGCACAGTCGGCGGCCGACGTGCTCGATACGCTGTCCATCGACGTATGGGAGACTGAGTTTCCGCTGGTCGACGTATGCCTCCGCGAGTCGATCCGCCTCTCCATGCCGGGCACGGCCTTCCGCAAGAACACATCCGGCCACGACATCCCCATTGGGTCTACCGGCGAGGTCATCCCCGACGGCGCCTTCGCCGCCTTCCTCGTCGACGACGTGATGCTGAACTCGGAGTGGTACACCGACCCGGCCCGCTTCGACCCCGGACGCTACGTTGAGGACCGCGCAGAGGATAAGAAGGTCCCGCATGGGTATGTGGGATGGGGCTCAGGACGACATCCTTGCTGTGAGTAGAGTTCCTTTTTTTACCCCTTCTCTCCCCAGTCATTCGCTCCCTTCTCGCGCAGTGATTCGTACGAGTGGTTAAGACGGAGAATAACCCCTGTCGTCAATAGTGGGCATGAGATTCGCAAGACTCGAAATGGCGCTGATCGCGGCGTACTTTATGGCCATGTTCGACTTCGAGCTGTCTGATCGCGATGGCAACTCCGCCACCAAGGCGCCTGAGCCAGTGAACCGGAACCTCCACTCGGCGAAGAAGCCGCCGCGTCCTATATACCTACGTTATAGACCAAGAACACAAGGATAATTGGGGAGGTTGGGCTTGCTTTGTACGAAGACTTTCGACCTTTTAGAATAGACCAGGAGAAACTTCACGGGCCAAAGAAGCTTGCCGTCAACGTCGGTTGAGAACAAGGAAGAATCCATGCGAATTCAGTACATATGATATGATACACGTGCAGGATCTGATAGGTGTATAATTAGAATAGGAATGGAGTGTGTGTTATTCCAGTAATACTACCGTGGCTGGGCCTACTTTTGCTTTTTTTTTTCCGCGAGGGGAACCTTGTCCTCGAGGTCCGAATTCCATGTTGAACAAAACGCCTTCAATTACACATTTCCGAAGATTTATCGTATCTCCGAGGTGTCACTCTCATTGAGATATACTGCAGTAAAAAAACCAATAGGTTAGCTCAATAGGTATACAAGTGTGTAAACTAACGTGATTGGAAAGCCGAACGAAACTCCCTACTAAGAAAAGGGGGGGCGAAAGAAGGCAAAGACCTCAGTAGAAGAAGCATAGGAAAAGAGATAGCCACCACTCGTGAGTGTTTATACCATTGATATCAATAACCATCTGGTAATAAACTATATACCGAGAGGGTCTTATGTTTTACAGGTAATTCTATATCGATGTATCTAGAAGTTAACATGAAATTACCTACCTAAGGTATATAAATTCTTCCAGAGTCTCAATACAAAAATGATTCATTTCTTAGTCATTAACATGTTTTCTTTTCATCTAAGCTACACGCTCATCATTTTACAACACGCCCCTGATTTAATATTTTATAAAAACTTGGCTCCCTACGATTTGGGGATAATACGGAAAGCTCGTTTCTTTATTTTTACGTGGTCAAACTGGAAAATTTCATAGCCCTATCGTTGCGGAAATCCGGGATATACCAGACGTACAAGGGGAGGGAGGCAGCTACTTAGGCGCTTTTTGTTGTTGGTGACCGAAGCTTGTGGCCCGCATCGACTGCATTTTTCGTTTTCTAAATCTCAGCTGCGGATGGCTTTGCCACTTGAACACAGCATATTAAAGTACCCTGGGGGGGGGGGGTGTTATTCGCTTAAATGGACAGTATCCATCTCACCACCCTTGGAACCAGATGTATGGAGTCCATAGAAATGAAAGATATCAGTTTATACACAAGATACATGTGGGCGAAATACACATCATGGTGGTCAGTGAGCACCTTCATGTTACATACAGGCCAACTGCATAGACCTCATGACCACGAGCAAGCATGTTGGGGGGGCGGGTGGACAAAAAGTTTTCCATGCAGTTCCAAAGTACACACTTAGAATGTGATCTAACATTACTTGACACAAATTCGTGTCAATGAGCCGGATTTTAAAAAGACTTTAAAGAGATAAATTGCGACAGAACATTGATCCTCTGCTCATTGCTAGGTATCTATGCCGAGTTACGTCTAGTGGCCATGGGTGAAAAGAGTTACAAGGGGGTACGAAAAAACATGTGGAAGACTAAGAACTCCAATTGGGCTGGGGACGTGAAAGAGAAAACCCCTTCAGCTGGAACATTAAACGATTAGGGAGGTTAGATTAGCCCGAGAGGCTAGCAAGAAAGTCGAGGCCAGCAGAGGTTGAGACAACGAAACTCCAGTTATTGATCCAAGGCTTGTTCTTCAACTCTGCAGATACTTGAGTTCCCCAAGGTTAGATCTTCAACAGAAAGAAGGGGGGGAGGGGGAGGGGGCTACCGCCGACAACAGATGCTAAAACAACACCTATTTTCGGAGCGCTTTGACGATATAGCTACGAGGCTTGATGGCCTCGGTGCCTAGATGCCGAAACATTGTCGAGGGTATCACACTTACCACGGAAATAGTAAGTTATACGCATATGTGATGAGTCCAAGCCTTTGCAGAGCTCTTAGTTCTCAGATTTCAGCCTTCAAGCTCCTTGAGGTCACAGTCCGCATAAACAATGATTTAACTTGAACTGGAAACTTCATGCTTTTTCAAAGCACATACAATTACTGCGTAAGATATGGACTCACAGATACGACCATGTCCCTAGGGCAAACGTGAATACCAGACATATTGCATCGCTTAGCCGCTTCAAATATTAGGGATAGCCAAGTCACCGTGGAACTAATTTCTAGGTAGCCTGTGGCATGGAAGTCTCTGAGAAGCTTCTCTATCAGCAACCATAATCAAGTAAAATGCAAAACAGGATCTACGTTACGGGAAATCATCACAGAGATACGGTAACTTTTTTTGTTTGCTTGATTGCATAGCTAAAACCAGAGAGAGCATGGGCGGGATCACGATTAAGTCAACCCCTTTGACTGTACAGGGCATTCCCCCTCCTTAGATGACAAGTCCATGGATCTAGAAGTCAACTACCTATTCAACTAGATCAGGAAACTGATCAACTAATTCGGATATCTTTCCCTCATTAGTACGGTCAAGTTGACCCGTACCCTCGGTATAGCTTGTGCAATCCACGTTGATGTTAGTGATGGTGTGTAGCTGCCGTAATAGCAATTACCAGTTGACCTGCATGTTCTGGGTGGGTTTCTCTTCGCCCTCCGACTGTCCCTGGGTGGGTTCATATCCCTGCGCGTCTTGGGGCTGCTGTTGTCCATGGCCGGGGCCTCGATTCTACCACTGGCTGTCCTTGGCTTCCGTAGCACCCCACTCACCAGCCGGGGCACCGGCAGTAGCACCGGCCCACTCATCAGCCTGGCCGTCCCAGCCGGTAGTCTGGGCAGCGAAACCGGCGGGAGCAGCCTCCCACTCGCCACCAGCAGCAGCGAAGGTGCCGGCCTCAATGGCTGTCGCACCAACCTCCTCAGCAGAAGGCAGCTTCTCCTCCTCGACCTTCTCCTCAGCCTCGGCTTCAGGGTCACGGTCTGTAAAGCAACTTGTTAGCATACAATGGCAGAGCTTGAAGGAGGAAAATACAGGGTTCACATACAGAAGTACAGATCAACCATGACGTCCCAGGGGATGTCACGGCTGGCGATGGTACCGCGGATACGGAGGACCTCACGGGCCAGCATCCACCAGACGGCACCAATGGCGTGGCGACCCTTGTTGTTGGTGGGGATGGCAACATCGACGTACTCGGTAGGAGAGTCGGTATCGGTCAGGGCAATCACGGGGATGTTGACGTAGGAAGCCTCCTTGATAGCCTGGGCATCGGTACGGGGGTCGGTGACGATAATCAGACGGGGCTCCTTGAAGGACCGAGTGATGTAGTTGGTGAATGAACCGGGGGTGAAACGACCGGCAATGGCAACGGCACCGGTGTGGGCAGCGAACTTGAGGACGGCACGCTGGCCGTAGGGACGGGCAGAGATGACACAGATGTCGGCGGGGTTGTCGACGGCGGCGATGATGCGGGCGGCGAGGACGATCTTCTCCCTGAGGAATGTTAGCATACTCTCCTTTGGTTGCAGGAAGTGAAAGGGAGACGCACCAGGTCTTGCCAACGTTGATGACATTGACACCGTCAGCTCTGGTCTTCCAGAGGTAGGGCTCCATGTGAACCTGCAGGTTCTTGGAGCCGAGATGGCATTGTGCGGCCAGGAGGGTCTCGATGTCCTGGGACGTCGCGTGCATGCAAGCAGGGAGGTTTGCGGGCGCCATCTTGAATTGGAAGCTTGCGCTGTGGTTGAGGGGGGAAGGAGAGAGAGTGAGGGTGAGGAATTGCTTTGCGCGAACGTCGAGTGAGGTTGAAGAGAGAAGGGGACGGGGGGGAAGAAAAAAGTTCGCGATGATTTTCAACCAGAGAATAAAAATAACTTGTGGGCAGCTTTCGCCTAAAGGGTACGTACTGGAAGGTGGGGTCCTTTTTTGCATCGAAAACCTTATGTACGTACCTAGCCTAACCCATGGTCCGTGCAGTATGACCTAGAAGCTCAATCCGGATGACACACTTCTCCGATTCCGATTTCCAAACCCTGAGTCCGTGGCTGAATGGACGCAGTCTGAGGTTCCACTTCTTCTACCAAATGGTGGAGCTGACAGCCTCTACAGCTGCTAACTTTTTGATCCAATCACTATAGTACTAACCTTCAACACTAACCTACTTTAGCCATCTTCACGGCGGGACCTCAGTCTGCGAAATTTCACCAAGTTGGCTTTGGCTTTTGGCTTTGGCTTCGTCCACCACAACCCCAATCCCAATATGCCACCCCGAATACCAGGCGTACAGCGCCTCGGTACCTTCTCAAGTAAGCCGAATCGCCATTCCAATTGATCCCCCATTCCCATTCCCGTCCCGTCCCAGCAGGCCCGTTAATTGGATTCCCCCTCCTCCTTCTTCCACCTCGCAGTATGTCTCCGTCCCGCCGTCAAGCCGTCTACCGCCACCCTCGCCCCCTCGCTGCTCCCCATCACCCAGACCGCCTCCATGACGCAGAAGGAGAAGAAGCGCCTCGCAAAGCAGGACCCCTACCGCTGGGCCCAGATCCAGCAGCGTAAGGCCGCGCACCTCAAGATACGGGAGCAGATCGAGGCCGAGCGCGCCTCCAAGCTGGGCGACCCCATCCGCGGGTTCACCACGCCCTTCGTCGAGTCGTTCGACTCGGCCGGCCAGACCCCCGCGACCAGCCCCGTCGTCGACAGCAACGGCAACACCGTCGTGCCCGCGCACGACCTGCCCACGTCGCCGCACGTCCTGAACTACCTGATCCACCACGACGAGCTCGAGGCCGCCGCCGAGAGCGCCCGCCAGCTGACCGAGCCCCTGCCCTCCGCCGCCGCCGACGCCGACCCCGAGAAGTACGAGCGCGAGCGCGCCGAGCACGCCGCCCAGCACAAGAAGGCCCTCGAGGTCCTGCGGCGCATCACCCACCTCGACCAGGGCTCGGCCGCGAACCGCCGGCACGCCAACATCCAGCGGTGCATCGAGACCTTCGGCCGGCACACGACGGACGGCGTCCTCGAGCCGAAGGCGCTCTCGCGGGGCCAGGTGGCCGAGGAGAAGCCGGTGCGCGGTGGCCCCGACACGGGCAGTAGCGAGGTGCAGATCGCCATCCTGACGGCCAAGATCCGCAGCCTCGCCAACCAGCTCGAGAAGAACAGGGGGTACAAGGACAAGGTCGGCAAGCGGGACCTGCGGCTCCTGGTCCACAAGCGGCAGAAGCTTCTGAGGTACATGCACCGCAAGGAGAGGGGAAGCGCTAGGTGGAAGCACCTGATCGAGACGCTAGGCTTGAGCGAGGCCACTTGGAAGGGTCAGATCACGGTGTAGGTTAGGGAAAAGAAAAGCAGCCACATGATGTACGAGTGTATCATAAGCCTTCCCCCCCTAAAAAGCATATATAACGAGAAAAACCAAAAAAGCAGAAAACACGGATAAAAAAAAGATAAAAAAAGGAGAAATGCATATACCTGTATTGCCATCTTGCTGTGTAGTGTGTAATATACAACGCCCAGCCCACCTTTTGAAGAGAGAAATAAAACCTAGCTTTTTTCCTTCTTTCTTTTTTTCTCTTTTATCTCTTCTCTCCCTTTTCAACCGTCAGTACTTCTACCACTTCGTTTCGTTTCCCTCTCCTCCCCATCGGTCTTCCCCCTTTCTATCTACGATAAACGCATGAAAAAAAAGAGAGCCTTTCTTTACCCTCATTTCATAGGCGCCGACCTGTCTGCCTGTCTGTCTGTCTTTGGTTCTGAAGCCGTCATCACCGTGAATTCGCAAACTGGGAGGAAGGACGGATAAGAGACATAAAAAAACATACAATTGATAATGAAAAATGCATGCATGCGGAAAAGGATAAAAAAATAAAATAAAAATAAAAACATCCTTTGGTATCCCCAAAAATCCATTAATGCTACAGAAATTTGAACAAGGAAGAAAGAAAAAAAATCAGAATACACTGATATAGTTGCCAATCCTCTCCTTCTGGTTCTGGGCTATGCACTCGGCGATCCACGTGATGTTGCGGATTTCCTGGTCCCGGTTAGCTTCTTCTTTTTTTTTCTTGTTCAAGAAATCCAGCAATTACATATTGTAGTCTAAAGGGAGGAGGAAGGGGGGGGGTGTCACATACTTGCTCTCTCAGCTTCACCCACGCGTACACGATGGCGTAGGTGAACTGCCTCGTGAAGGCGCTCTTGGAGATCTCCATCTCCTTCTGGTAGAACATGTCCTCGAGGCTCCTCTCGCCGCCGCCCGAGCCGCCGGCCATGTTGCCGGGGCCCGAGGGCCCGCCGCCGAGGCCGGCGGCGTCGAAGAAGGCCTTGTAGTCCGAGACGCCGTCGACGGCCAGGCGCACGCCCTCGAAGTCGTCGGACCGCGACAGCATCAGCGTGCCTTCGGGGTACAGCCGGCCGAAGCTCGGGTACAGCTTCTTGCGGTCGGCCTTGCTCAGGTCGGTGCCGAACGAGTTGAGCGTGATGTTGATGGCGCGGCGGTCGGCCTCGAACTCGAGGATCTCGCTCATGACCTCGGCGGTGGGGGTGCCGGACATGTCGGGGTGCGTGTTGACGAAGTTGTAGAAGTCCTCGAGGTAGTTCTTGTACAGCGTGTTGCGCACGATCTCGATGTTCAGCTCGTCCAGGTCCTGGTGGCTCAGGCTGCCCTTGAAGTAGGGGGCCAGCGGGGTCTCGATCAGCACGCTGTTGTACAGCTCCTCCGTGTTGGTGGCGACGCAGAGGACGGGCATGGTCTCGAACCAGCCGAGCGGGTGGCAGCGCTCCAGCAGCTCGCGCGTGTCCCGCTCGTGCAGGGTGCCGGTGATGAGCAGCGCCACGTTGTCGATCATGTAGCCGTACGTCAGGTAGTCGAGGAACTGGGCGAGGGAGCCCACGGCGTTGGCGCGCACGTAGCGGAACTCGGACACGAGCTTGTCGGTGGTTTTGGCGGCGAGGCTGGACGTGGACGGGTTCGGGGGCAGGGAGCCGAGGAAGTCGCCGTAAGCAGGGCCGAGCTGGAGCTTGAGATCTATGCCCCTTTTGTTAATTCCCATCTCTAATTCGTCTCGAGGTCTGGGCGGTATGCATACCATCGATGGTCTCGCATTGCGTCAGGTTGGAATAGTTGGCACCGGTCAGGAGGCCGTTTCGATATCCCCGAACGATACCTTCGATGTAGCTATTTGTCGTAGTTGTTGATCGGCTGTTAGCTATGGAACAGAACAAACAAATAACCATACAAATAAATGATATTATAATAACACATGTACCAAGTTGGAGATGGGCTTATGTGTAGGATAATACTTACCCATTGTTGACATTGAAGAAGAGACCCTCCATGGTAGTGACAGATGGTGTTTGTTGTTGGTGTTGTGATGGTAGTGGTAGTGGTGGTTGTAGTGGTGGTGATGATGTAAAGTCTCGTCTTCGCCGGCTATGTTCAAGGTTAGATGTTATTCGTGAAAGCCTTCAATCTGCAATCCATCTAACCTAATCCACTAACCTAGTACGTGGAAAGCTTGCAGGCGGAATGTAGTGTAGGTAGGTACTAGTCAGGAAGGTTAGTAGAACACCAACCCAGAGCAAGGACCACATGCAGCGACCCACAATGGTTACCTGTTACAGTTAGGTCCACTAGGTAGCTAGTGGTGTTCTTATCAAGGCCCTTTGCAGATGATGTACCAGCCACTATGGTTGGGTAAATCCCCACTCCCTGTGGCTAGGGAACATAGCTCCCAGATTTTTTTTTTTTTCCTTCTTTAAGCTTGCAGATGAAATCAATTTTTTTTTTCCTGCTCAAGTTGGAGGGAAGTATATCTATTCCATAACACCTTTCCTCACCACATCATTAGTAAAGACTCGACATCGCGACGAAGGAAGCTGCGCAGGATCCTCAATCGGACATTTTACCACATCTCCTGCTGCAATGCCTCTCTTCGTTCTCGCCGAGACGCCTGCGGGGTGAGTTTTCCCTCTGCTGGCCGCGTAGATGAAGTGCTAACATCACCATAGCTACGGCCTGTTTAAGGCCAAGGACAAGAAGCTGCTGTCGCGGGATGATGTCTCCCAGCAGCTTTCCAGCGCCGAGGCCATCAATTCCATGTAAGTTGGTCCTTTTGGCTTCTCAATTGGTCCCTCTCGAGTCTGTCTACTCACGAGTCTGTCTAGGCTGTCGCTTAAGAAGATGGTCAAATTCGAGGATTCAGCTCAAGCGCTCAGCGAGTACTCGGCCTTAACCGAGGGCAAAGTCACCCCCATGCTCCAGAACCTGCTCAATGACATCAAGGAGGAGAGAAAGGCGTCGCTGGCTGTTGCCGACCCCAAGCTCGGTGCTGCTATCAACGTTCTGCCCGAGCTCCAGATCTCCCCCGTCTCCGACTCGTCCACGAATGAACTGTTCCGCGCCATCAAGACCTATCTCCCTGAGCTATTCCCCGAGATGGATTCCAGCTACCTAGGGAACATGGCTCTTGCCCTGTCCCACTCCATCTCCCGCCACAAGCTCAAGTTCTCCCCCGACAAGGTCGATGTCATGATTGTGCAGGCAATCAAGCTCCTCGACGATCTCGACAAGGAGCTGAACAACTATGCCATGAGAGTCAAGGAGTGGTATGGCTGGCATTTCCCCGAGATGGACCGTATTGTTAACGACAACCTCGCCTATGCTCGCATCATTATGGCCATGGGTGCGCGAGAGAACGCCTCTAGCACCGACCTCTCCGAGATCCTGCCTGAGGACATTGAGACCCGAGTCAAGGCCGCTGCCGAAGTTAGTATGGGTACTGAAGTTGAGGAGATGGACCTCGAGACCATCAAGATGCTGGCTGAGCAGGTCGTGAGCTTCACGGAATACCGCCAGCAGCTTTCGCAGTACCTGACCTCGCGCATGAAGGCCATTGCCCCCAACCTAACCGAGATTCTCGGTGAATTGGTCGGTGCTCGTCTCATCGCCCATACTGGTTCCCTTTTGAAGCTCGCCAAGAGCCCTGGTAGTACAATTCAGATTCTAGGTGCTGAGAAGGCTCTTTTCCGCGCCCTGAAGACCAAGCACGACACACCCAAGTATGGTCTGATCTACCACTCTTCTCTTGTTGGACAGGCAACTGGCAAGAACAAGGGCAAGATTGCTCGTATGCTTTCCGCTAAGGCTGCTCTGTGTCTACGTGTTGACGCTCTCTCGGAACTGAACACGGAGGGTCTCGACGGCGAAGAGATTGCGATTGACGATGACGAGAGAGCCGATATGGGTATTAGGTTCCGTGCCAACCTTGAAGACAAGTTGAGGCAGCTAGAAGGCAAGCCGCTGCTCTCCAAGGGTACCAAGATCGGCCCTAATGGCACTGCCCCTGGAAAGTTCGAGGTCAAGGCGACCCGAAACTACAACGCCGAAGCCGATGGTCTCGCTATTAGAGGAAATAAGAAGGCATCAAAGCCATTAATACAAGAAGTTGAGGACACGCCAATGGCAGATAAGGATAGCGAAGGGGAAGAGGAGGAGGATTCAGATACTGAGATGGCTAGCGCAGAAAATGGTATGTTCTCTGCTACTTTCCCGCCATGTCCCCCGGTCGTCTCTATTCCTTATTAATGCATCTACTAACACACGGGCAGCAAAAGAAAAGGCTAAGAAGGAAAAGGAATCGAAGAAAGACAAGAAGTCCAGCAAGAAGGATAAAAAGGCGGACAAGGAAGAGGCTGCCCCATCCACTCCTATAACATCAGACACCAAGCTATCAGAGGCAGACTATGCTCGACTAGCGGAGCAAGCCGGTATCTCAGTCAAGAAGTTTAAGCGGAAATTTGAGCGCGGTGATGTCAAGTTGAATGGAGACGGCTCACCGCAAGTGGTCAGCAAGAAGGAACTCAAGAAGCTGAAGAAGGCCGAGGCCAAGGCCGCTGCCGAGGAAGAAGAGGCTTCGGTTAACAAGAAGCGAAAGCATGACGATGATGGTGCCGAGAAGAAGAGCAAGAAGAAGTCTAAGAAGGAAAAGGCTTCATAGATATTGTTCGCACTCTTTTGTCTCTGTACCATATCACGCAAAAGTGTAATTGCTGTTCTTGGTCATGGACGGCGGCGTTCCGGATAGGTCATACCAGTACTTGGGTTTCTGTGTAGGAGTTGATTCGTTGTCTCAAGTCGATAGCTTTGTAGCTTGAATGCAAGCGAGCTTCAACTATTATTGTTCATACATATAATCTGATATCGTTCGCTTGCATTGACTTTCTGGGATTTGACTGGTAATGATGAGTAAAATCTAGTCCTGGACGTTAGAGTGAAGATGTAGTCGGGGTTACCTCCATCCGAGTCAACTAACCTACCTGGTTAGTACTATATTTCTGAACAGTAGAAACTAAATTGACTATAGTCTAGTAGATACCATCCGTCAATCGAGATCGCCAGTATTTCACGTAGAATCGTCCCGAATTTCTAAGATATAAATCATAGCTCCGATGCATTTTCCCCTCGTCTTATAAGTTTACACAGACAAACTTATGCCATGACATTCAAATAGTACTATAATCTAAGAGTACTCCTAGTGTTATAACTTGACGTGATCGAGATCATAAATTGGTGCCTTAGAGTATCCTAAAGTAAAATACAAGCTCCTTGAACATACAAATGAGGTTACCTTGACGTAGATCTCTTGCGAGCACACCCACCATAGTTAGCAAATAGCCGGAGACTAGAGTATACGGCGTACGCCAGTGAGTTAATTCAGACAATGGTGAGAGCAGAGTCCTGAAGAGGAAGGTATTCAGGAACAATGCCCGCACCGGCACCAGATCGAGTATTCCCAGTTGTATTCTGCGAATAGATGTGCGGTGTGGATGCAACCCTAGCTAGGACTTTGATTATCCCATCTATCAGGAACAAAGTACAAGTCCTAAGAAATCAGACTATGCCCCGCAGCTATCCATGTCGATCTCGAGATACGTCTTGAATACGACGTTGCAGCGAGATTGCAAGCACTTCGATGAAGGAGGTAGGTAGTCGAAGCAGCGGAAGATAGCTAATTGACTATTTAGGCGACGCATGTCGTCAAGATGGATATAATAGGACAAGGAACCTGAGTGCGTTTGACACTTGGTTCATGCTAGGCATGCATCTGCTGTGATAATCACGATGATGCTGAGGAAGAACGGTGCTCTCCTCTTCTTTCTATCTTCCCTCGCCGGGATCTGGTGCCTGGACGATACCCTCGGCCTCGGCAACGGCTATATCACAATTAACACGACGAACTTCAATGTCCAGCTCGTCCGTGATGCCCAGGTGTTAGCCTCTCTGACCGCAGCTGGTGACACTTTTGACTTCCTCCCTTTCGACCTGCTCTCCTCACGTGCGAGCAACAACCAGTATCACTGGGGTGATATCACTTTTCGATATCGCGAGGATGGCGCGACCACCTGGATCGACGGCGACTCGGCCGCGGCCCGCCAAGCAGTATCGGCGCTCAACAGCAACGGCACGCTCGCAGCCGCCGACCTCAGCGCGACACTACCCAAGGGCCCCATCAACGTGACGCGCGAGTGGCTCGACGTGTCAGGGGACCTAGGCCTGCGGTTCACGCTCACCAACACCGGCACCACGGCCCTCGAGTTGGGCAGCCTCGGCTTCCCCGCCGAGTTCAACAGCATCTTCACGAACCGGGCCGCGGCGGACATCCAGCGCCTGTGCTCCCTGTCGGACCCCTACGTCGGCCTGGACGCGGGCTACATCCGCGCGAACCCCGTGCGCGGCACCGGCGCGGCCCTCGTGGTCACGCCCCTCCCCGGCACGCGCACCCCGCTCGAGGCCTACCGCAACCTCGACGAGCCGTCCGCCGACCCCACCGACTACGGCAGCCAGACCTTCGAGGGCTTCTACGAGTGGCAGACGCTCAGCGCCGCGTGGGCCGGCGCCGAGTGGGCCGGCGCGCAGCCGTGGAACGCCCCCTCGGCGCGCACCCTGGCCCCCGGGGAGGCCCTCACCGTCGGCCTGCGCTTCTCGCTCGCGCCCGACGGCGTGCGCGGCATCGACGCCGCGCTCCGCGCCCTCGGCCGCCCCGTCGCCTTCGCCGTCCCGGGCTACATCGTCCCGCGCGGCGAGCCCGCGCGGCTCTTCCTCCGGGCCGACGCGGCCGTGTCGTCGATCGCCAGCGACCCTGCTGGCGCGCTCGCCGTCGCCGAGGTCGCGCCCGGCAGCGGCGAATACACGGTGACGCCCGCGGCGACGGCGTGGGGCCGCGCCCGCCTCACCGTCGCGTACGCCGACGGCGCCGCGCAGACCATCCACTACCACGTCACCAAGGCGTCGGGCTCGGCGCTCGACGACCTCGGCGCCTTCCTCACGACGGAGCAGTGGTTCGACGACGCGGACGACCCGTTCGGCCGCTCCCCCTCCCCGCTGACGTACGACCACGACGCGCGCGCGCGTGGCGCAGGAGCCGCGGGTCTGGATCGCGGGACTCAGCGACGAAGGGGGGGCGGGGCCGTTCGTCGCGGCGGCGGCGAAGCAGGCGCTGCGGCCGGCGGCCGGCGAGGTCGCCAAGCTGGCCGCGTTCGCCGAGCGCGTGCTGTGGGGCACGGTGCAGAATAATGATAGCGATATGTATGCTGTGCGCAAGAGCGTCTTCTACTACGACCCCGCCGCCGCGCCCCCCGGCTACGCGTACGACCCCGCCCTCGACTGGGGCAACTGGTGGTCGTGGGACCGCGCCGCCGCCGCCGCCACCGACCGCGCCTACGACTACGTCCACGTCGCCGCCGCCCACTGGGCCCTGTACCGCGTCGCGCGCGCGTACTTCTACGACCCGGTGAACGGGACGGTCGGCGCGTGGGACACGTACCTCGCGCGCGCGCGGGGCACGCTGCTGCGCGCCATGTAGGACGACGTCGCCTACCGCGACGTCGGGCTCATGGGCGAGACGGTGTTCGGGGAGATCCTGCGCGACCTGCGGCGCGAGGGCTGGGACGACCAGGCCGACGCGGTGGAGGCGAGCATGCGGGCCAGGGCGCAGGCGTGGGACGCCGAGGAGGTGCCGTACGGGAGCGAGATGGCGTGGGATTCGACGGGGCAGGAGGGGGTTTACTACTGGGGGAAGTAAGGGGGATAATTTTCTTTTCCTATTTTTTTTTCTCCCCTTTTGCTTTATCAAGGTCTCTCTTGTCTTTTTTGAAAAAGGAGGGAGATTTTGGTTATGAGAAGGGTTAGGCTTGATCTGGCTGTGGATGTTAAGTCAAAACGTTTCTTCCGGGACAAACGGAGCTGATAGTGGTTGTTGCTATTAGGTATTTCGGATTCACGGAGACGGCTACGAAAACAGTCAACAGCGTGCTTGGGTATATGCCCACGGTGCCTCATTGGGGATGGGACGGCAATGCTAGGCGGTACTGGGACAACATGTAAGTTTGTTCCTAAAGCCCCCCCTTTTCCCCCTTTCCCCCTTTTCCAACCCCCTCTCCTTAATCTCTATTTTCTAGCCCCCGCCACCTTTCCACCATAAACAGCACCAAACAATCTTCTCACACCACCACAGTTACGCAGGCAAGCTCCAGCGCATAGAGCGGCAAATCCACCACTACGGCTCCGCGCTCAACGCGCAGGTCCTCCTCTCCGCCTTCCGCGCCGACCCGACCGACACGTACCTGCTGGCGGTGGGGTACGCGGGGGCCAGCGGGCCGCTGTCCAACATCCACGAGGACGGGTTCGCGGCCGCGTCCTTCCACTCCTTCCCCGACACGCTGCGGTGGGACGCGTACAGCGGCGACTACGGGCCCGGGTTCCTGGGGCTCGCGCTCGGCTCCGGCACCTACGTCGCGCGGCACGCGGCGTTTGGGCTGCTCGCGTACGGCGGCGTGCTGGAGGAGGAGGAGGGGAAGGAGATGAGACGGTGGTGGTGGTCAGGGTCACGGGCCCGGTGGCGAGGCGCATCTTCATAGGCCCCCTGGGCGTGGAGCTCAGTGTCGACGCGGGCGCGTTCGAGAGCTTCAGGTTCGTGCTGGATTCCGGCCTCGTCGAGGTCACGCTGGTTCAGCCCGAGGGGGCACCGGTGGCGGAGGCGGCGGTGCTGTGGGTGGAGGAGAACGACGATGCGGTCTCGTATAATGTGTCTTCGCCCGAGGTCAGCGAGGCGCGGGGAGGGTGGCGGATTCCGCTTTCGAGTGGGAAGACGGTGGTCGAGCTGGTGCGGAACTAGATACTCGTAATACCAGGGAGATGTAGCCGGGTAAGGATACTTCGCTCTGTATCCTTTCCTGTGGGACTACCTTTCTGTAATGAATATACTTCCCCTGACTTCATAGACTGATTATTTGAAGCCTATCATCACAAGCAATTGCTTATTATTGTTACAGTAGTGCTTAGCACTGGGGCTTTAGTCAACGCCGCATATGAGCTTCTGTAGTACCGACAGGTTACAACTCATGGGTCCTTTGACATTACGCAGAAGCAGTGAATTAGGGTTGTGACCAGGTACGGAAAGGGCCGCTGAAAGCATGACGAGACTTCGAGGACAGTTGCATGCGAATAAAAATGAAGCTAACTTGCAGCTGCTCTGAGTGTCTCTAGCTGGTCTTAAGATATAACTTTTCTTCCCCAGCCTCAGGCCACTGTCATTCCGAATTCTTGGGGACATGATAAAACAGCTCAGTACTGATATCAGGACGGTAAAGCAACAGTATGAAACTTTCTCTATCAGCGAAGTTACTGACGACATGCTCGTTGAAGCTGCAAAACTGTTTAGCGAGAGCTACGGTATCTGGGGATAACAATCACACAAGTCAGGTAATATCTAGATAGACAAACCCAGCCCCCTCGGGCATTCTTCAGATGCGTATGAGTATCCGTTTGTCTTACGGGGAAAACGTCGCCGGTCCAGCTCCCGCTCATTGCCTACCATCTATCACCACCATGCGAACCACCCCACTTAGCGAACACGCAAAATGGACCAAAATACCCCTAAACTCACACACTTCACTTACACCGTTTAGGTTCATTTTTAAAGCTATTTTTAATTAAAATACATAAATAAATAACTATACTTTCGTAAATTATAATGTAATTTTTAATTGCTTTTTTCCGTAAAAGCCAGCTTAGTATTTAACCGTAAAAATAACGCGTTTTTAATTTATTTTAGTTTTTTTTACCTTTTTTTACTTTTTTTTTTTATAATTATAACACTAAATAATAATATTTTTATAAAAAAATCCTTATTAAAAAAGCTATTTATAAAATTACTTATAATAAAATTTTATTAAAAAAAATAACCGTAATAATAAAAATACCCCGATTAACCTTAATTTACTATATAAACAAACAACCAGCTTTATAAAACCAGAATAAAAACATACGGCTTAATAAACAATAAAAAAAAAAGCTCGTAAAATAAATCTTTTACTAAAAATCCCTTAATTTTACCCTTAACTACGCAATAATTCGTAAAATCGCTTAAAATTTTATAAAATAAAAAGGAAATTTGCGCATTTTTAACCGTAATTAAATAACGCAATTTATTTAATAAAATTTACAAAAAAAAATAAAAATTAAAAAAAAAATTAAAACTTTACAATTTAATACTTTTATTTTTAAAACTATAAACTAATATTTTAACATATAAAAAAAAATATAAATAAATTTAACTAAATTTAACTTTTAACCTAAATAAAAAAAAATTTATATTAAATTACGGTTTTTTTCCTTTTTTTTTAATAATAATATTTATATATTAATAAAAACACTAAAATTAAATTATTTAATAATAAAGTTTATTAAAATTAAAAATTTATATATAAAAATTGTCACGGGTCTGACCCAGGGTCGACGGTATGGCTGCTGCCATACCAGTCAGCAGGTGGAGGTGAGGGGTTATCACCGACTCCGCACGGTCACGTGAGGAGCCCGCATGTATATAGGCTGGTCAGCGCCCCAGGTGCTCCCGTTAGTTTCTCCTTCCCTTTTCTCCCTTCGTAGTCAATTTGGACTCCCTTTCCGGTTCACATGGTCCGCGCACCCTGACCCCGTGACAAAAATATTTTAAAAGCGCACTTAAACTTTATTTATTAAATGTGCCAGTATAATTAATAAAATTTTAAACTTAAAGATTATTTTTAAAAGTAAAAACCTTTAATTGTTTTAATTTAAAATTTTTTTTTAAAATATAGCTAATTAATAGTATATAATATTTTTAAATAACTAAATTTTAAATAAAATTATTATAAAATAATTAAAAAAGTTTTTATATTTTAAATTAAAACTTTTTTAATAAACTTTTTAAAACTATAGCTTTTAATTTTTAATAACTATTTAAATTATATATTTATAAGTAAATTTTTAAATTATTTACTTTTAAATAATAATTTTATATTTTTTTTATTTTTTTAATTAATTATTATAAAGTGTAATTAATATTAACGTGCGCAATATAAGTTTATATTTACGTGTTTTTATTATAATATTTACTTATATTTTTTATTAACTTATACGTTTTATAGCTTTTAACTTTTTAATAATAGTTTATTTAACTTTTTAAAGCATTATTTTTATTTTTATTTTTTAAAATTAACTTTTTAAAGTAATATTACGCTTTTTAATAAGTTAAATTTTATTTAAACTTATTTTTAAATTAAAAAGTCAGCTTTTATAAAAAAAACATTTAAACTAAGTTTAAAATAATTAATAATTAATTTATTAATAAAAATAAAGCTTTTAACTATAAAAAGTATAATTTAAACTGTAAAAAGTAAAAAAAAATCTTATAATTAAAAATTAAATTAAATTTTTTTTTTACATTAATTACTAGCTATTAAATAAAAAATTTAAGTAAATTTCGCACTTTAACCGTAAAAGTTACTTTTAAAATAACTATTAAAACTATTAATAAATAATAATTTTAATTATTATTTTTTTAAAAAAAACAAGGTTTTAAAATAAAAATTAAAGCGATAACGTATTAAACACTATAAAAAAATCTTTAATTTAAATATAACGTTTATAAAGCTTTTAAAAATAATAAAAGCTTTTAAAAGCTTTTTAAATAATAAATTTAAAAGTTTAAAAAGCGTAAATAATATAAAATTTAATGTTAAATTAAAAGGGTTTAAAAGTAAAAAAAATAAAAATCAAGACTTAATTTTATTTTTAAAATACACACAGTTAAGCTAAGTTATTAAGGTTTTAAGTAAATATATAAAATGATTAAAAAAAGAGCTTTTTAATAATATATTTATTTTATTTTTGCTAATTTAAATCGACTATTTATATTGCGTTAAAGTGTGTGAGTTTAAGGGTATTTTGGTCCATTTTGCATGTTTGCCAAGTGGGGTGGTTTGCATGGTGGTGATAGATGGTATATCAGATGAGTAATGGACGTGATGAGGTGGCTTGGTCGCTGAAGAACTTCATTTGAGTACTGTATCCTCAGTTGTATATTTGTTGGAAATAAGAAAGACTATATGCGTTTTACCGTAACGTGCTATACGCAGAGATAAAAGGAATTATACCACGAGAAGTAGGTATTCCATGAAAAGGGGGTGATGACCAAAGCCACTCAGCCACCCACCCCAGCCACAAACAGGTAGGAGAGAGCCAAAGCTCGAGAGATAAGAGGTGAGATAAAAGATAAGACCCCTAGCAGAGCAATTTAAGTGGGCCATTGACGTTACTGCTTAAGCTAAACTGTCTTGGCTTCTAAAGCAACGAAGTTTCTCCTCCGCAGCCAAAATCAACATTCAATCTTCAATATTTATTCAACAACATCAAAACCAAACTTACCCATCCACCCCGTCGGCATTGTATCCAAAAATGTCAGACAAGGCTGTTTCCCCCATTCGGGCGCGAAATGCCTCTCCGCCACCTCCCAAAAGAAGCAGGAGTGGCGGCCGCAGCCAGTCACCGCCTCGTAACCGCCACGCGCGCGACAGAGACGACGAAAGCCGACGCGAGGACACAAGACCACGAGACAATAGGCGAGATCGTGGTGACAGATACCGAGGCGGAGGCGATCGCGATCGCAACCGGGAGGATAGGGATAGGGATATGAATGGAGACAGAGACAGAGACAGAAACAGAGACAGAGACAGAGATAGGGACAGGGACGGAAACAGAGATCGGGGTGGACAACGACCGCCGCGGAAGAACTTTGGAGGCTTCAGATACAAAGACAAGCGCCGCGACGAGGAGGAGGAAGATGGCGACAGAGATCGCCGGGGTACATCATTCAGAGGCTATCGCAACCGCTCGCCGTCCCCCCGACGACGCGACCGCGACCGCGACCGCGATGCCGGCGCCGCCTCTTCCTCGTCCTCCAAAAAGCCCAAGAAGAGCAAGGCCGCTGCTGGCGATGGCGGCGACACCTCGCAGCCACCTGCGCGCGCACCCGCCGCAGCGCCCCCCAGCAGGAGCGGAGGAGCAGGAGCAGGAGCAGGAGAGGAGATGATCATCGTGCATGTGAACGACCGGCTCGGCACCAAGGCCGCCATCCCGTGCTTCGCCTCGGACCGCATCAAGGAGTTCAAGATCATGGTCGCCGCGCGCATCGGCCGCGAGCCCCACGAGATCCTGCTCAAGCGTCAGGGCCAGCGGCCCTTCAAGGACATGCTCACCCTGGCCGACTACGAGATCAGCAACGGCGTGCAGCTGGATCTGGAGGTGGATACTGGGGATTAGTAATAAGGAGGCAAAGGGAAATGGAGGAAAGGGGGAGGTGAGAGGGCGTATAATCAGGCTAGGGGGTATGTGGATGGCTACTACTGAGCCTGCTGGCATCGTACGAAATTGCTTGTTAATTTTCTTGTGGGGGAGGCATTCTAGGGAACAGAAAAATGATACCCATTCTTCGCGTTTGGCTAATACATCTAGAGTCTTGCATATATGTGTCTGTGTAACTGCTATCCCCCCGCGATTATGTTCATGTACTAGGTGCCGAGGCATTACCAGGCTATCTATCCCGCCTGTACGTGACTATGTACTCGGCATGGGCCATAGACTTCTGTTGAGGTACATGCTAGGTTATCTGGTATTAACAGGGAGAACGACCACGGTCGAATGTAAGGCCCTAGGTGTGTGATAAGAAAGGAGGCTTATGGCAGATGGCAAATTGGTACTTCGTTGCTGAACGTAGCACACGCGTTATGAGATAGAGACCTAAGCTCATGGTCCGCTACACTTCGCGGGTTGACAACACATATGAGCTTAGCTAGGTAGGCTTGTCTTCCTTTGCGCCAGTGTGTCAACTGCCTCCTGATAATTTTCACGAGCACAATGCTGTTAAACTTGCCTACTCCGATGGGACTTAGGCCGCCCCATTCCCTAGTCCCCTCTCTACTATGTGGTATTCCTATACTCACTCGCTCTCGGTGGCCAAATTCTTTTCTGATTTTTTTTAAGTATAAATTTGCAGAGACTAGTTACATGCAAAATCCTTCCTTCATTCCCCATTCATCTTGTGCTACACGATCCAGCTACATTTACATAGCCTAAAGCACTTTTGGGGATGTATGTGGCAGATCTCCTTCCCACGTATTGGGCTTGGTTCTCTCAAGAATAGATGATGGTCACTCATACAGCTCTGCTAGCACGCTGTAGAAAGTCGCTGACCATGGCCCTAGTTATGTACCTAGCCAGTAGAAAAGAATACACATTTCACCTACGTAAATAGGGGGCAAGTCACTCTCACGTATGGTGCCATGTGTATAAATTTAGAGGTGTAACTAGATCTACTATGTTATAAGTAAACGTCTAGCATTGACGTATCCAAATCAAGGAGGCAACTTGACCCAACTATTAACCCCCTGCATCAGAAGCACCAATATCCCTCAACAAATATTTATTCAACTCCCTGAACTCCAAACGCTTCGCAGAATTGATAAAGCAAAGATACCAGACAACGAAGTTGCCATTTTGGATTAAAATAATAACATACAGAGTCATCGTGATCTAATTAGTCGATATTTCTCCAAGTTCTTATTGCAACCTAGAAGATGTCTTAAATTTATCTTGTGTTAAGGGGTCATGCCTGTATTTCTAAAAACTAGAATAACTGTTTTAGAATGGCCTGAAGAGTTATTTCTCTTGCGCCGTCCTGCCCTTTTATAGACGTCGGGTCGGCATTGATTCCTCAGGTTGCTACTTCAAGTTCCTTCTACATTCTTATTCGCAGCTTGTTGATGATAGGTACCGCCATCGGCGGTTAGAAGTATTTACTTGACCTGTATTCTTTAATTCGATACCCCTCACGGTGTTCACATGCTTTCGACCTGCATAACGCCAACTTCCTTAGTCAACGGATACAAGCGAGCCTTGAACCACTCCGTAACATCTTGACTATCCGATACCTAAGGCAAAAGTGACACTCCTTAGTATTGCTGCATAAATACCTGCAGTTGGAATGGATATATGGTTCGGCTATGTTTTGTGTTCTTTTGAAACGGCAAATCTAACCTCATATTATGTTCGTAACATCAGGGAATCCGTGGCTACTCGAGCTTGCTCCTTATCAGAGGTTGAACAACAGATGAACTAACGCTCTTGAAATCGACGCTAAAAATAAAAAGGCAGGAACCCACCGGAGTCTATATACATACATACGGTAACCCCACTTTCTGTATTCGGTAATTGAACTCATCATGGTGATGTAAGCATCGCGTTCGCCAAATGGCAGGGACATGTTCAACTGTCTAACCTAAAGGTAAACGCTCCCGTTTAGACCCGCCCAATTTATATCAACTTTGCAAATAGCAGCGAAAGCGACTTATCCGAAATGGTAACTACACGCTCACAAGACAAGAATCGCCCCTCCGAGACAGAGGACCATGAGCCACGTGCCGGCGAGAAGCGCCCACACAATAAAGCTGCGCAGGCTAAAACCGACGAACCCGTCGCTAAGCAGCGAGAGGGAGGGCATCCTCACGGCAGAAGGGAATCCCGTGCCCATGACGTCGACAAGCAGCAGAAGGCGTCGGGCACCACGGATACACCAGAAAATTCCAAGATCGCTCAGCTGATCTCTAAGTACGGCGATCTGCCTCTTAGCGACACGGCTCTGTCCGAGCCCGACAAGCCAACACCGGACACGGTGCTGGCGCTACTGCTGAACGCCCTGCTCTCATCGACGAGGATTTCCCACGCACTCGCCGCCAAGACCATCGCAGTCCTGATCCAAGCCGGCTATCACAAGCTTGATGTCCTCGAAAAGAGCACTTGGGAGGAGCGGACCGAGGTCCTGACAGAAGGCGGATATACACGCTACAGGTACGGGCTCACCAGCTCCAGTTTACGCGGTGAAGGGGAGGGGGGACCCGGTACTAACGATTCTTTTATTCAGAGAGAAAACCGCTACCATGATGGGTGATCTCACCGAGCTGATAAAGCACAAGTACGGTGAGTACCTACATACAAATTTACTAGGTTATCTACATCCACGAAACATTTCCAACCTGGTCTGATGCGATTCTTTGCGCAGGGGGCGATGTAAACGCCATCCCCGGCCTTGCGGGGAAGGATCCGCACAAGATCCGCTCGGAACTCAAGAACGTCAAGGGGCTGGGCGACGTCGGCGTAGACATCTTCTTCGACACGGTGCAGCATGTCTGGCCCTGCGTGGCGCCTTTCCTCGACCCGAGGAGCCTGAAGACGGCGGAGGAAATCGGAATCGGAGGCGATGTGCACGCGCTTTGGAAGGCGGTGTCCGAAGACTCGGGGCAGATGTGCAGGTTGGCGGCCGCCCTAACGAGAGTGAGACTGGATGGTAAAGAGAGTGAGTTCACTGGCTAAGGTCGGAAATGCTCGTTGAAATGGAGGCAGGATCGATGTTGAGGGGAAGGGAATAACGATTCTAACCTAGGTGTCTTTGCTACCTCAGCTTTCCGTGCTTGAGATTCTGGTTTGCTCGGTTCTTCCGGTAATGTAAAAGTATCGTCAAAATGCAGAACAAAATCGCCCCAATATTGCTCGGTAGTTTTACGAACAACCAGGTGTCTCGAGAATCCGACTCAGAAAATAAATCACAAAAACGAATCTATCATTCGTCTCTCTAGATGTAGATCTGTCCAAACGGTCGTCGCCGCCTTTCATCATCGTGAGCGCTGCATGCTTGTTGGCTTTACATCAGCGCCGTCAACAGGCTCACTCGCCCATAAATATTCGCATGAGTCCTCGAGATTTCAATCCTTCCCTCTTCCCTCTTCCCCCCTTTCCCCCTTTCCCCACTATTTCCCCTTAAAAGGGGGTATCCTACGGCATTCGAATAATCCCCTTCCTCCCCTCATCATTACCGCAACTCTGCAATACATACTCCGCCAAGTAGGTACCTATTGAAACTCAATCACATAACCAAGCGGAAGAACCCGAGAATCAAGTTTAAAGTAAGTATCAATGAGCAGTCCCGAACTTCTTCTCTAATGTTACGTATTAACCCTCACTCCCACCCATATTGATCTCTCTTCTCTCATTCAGTGAAAAACAATTATGTACCATAGATATCTACCAGACATACCTGGCACATCTGAAACCCATCAACCAAGCCAAGCTAACTCAGAAGTGCTATATCTTTAAGTAGTTAGTTAGGTTAGTGCCATTGAGTCCCATCAATACTCTAAAAGTAGAGAAAACTCTAAGTCAATCCTTCTCTTTGTCCAAGTCAAATTTCAGCCTTATAGCTTCACCCCTACTCCCGCTGCCTCATCAAACACTCCATCGCCCCCTTCTCCTACTCACCCAGATCTAACACGCCCCCCCCCTTTTTTTTTTTTTTTTATCAACTCAGATCTAATACTCTATGCTATGCACCATCATCAGCCACACCACAGGCCCAGAGCCGGGCGGGGGGTTGGTCCTTCGCCCATAATCAAAAGACCCAGACCCCAAAAGACAAGGGGGAGGAGAGGACATCTATAACAAGAAGCGAAGAAAGTAAAGCAAAAGAAAAAAAAAGATTTAGTAGAAAAAGTCCATCAGTTCAAGTACGGTTAGTAGGTATGTATGTATGTAGGTAGGTATATGTAAGTATTTCTCATAATCAGAATCCGTCAGAATTATGTATAGGAAAAAGAAAAAACTAATAACTAGGTAGAGAGAGAGAAGGAAAGGAGTAATGTAGCTTGAGCAAAGTAGTAGTAGTAATAGTAATAGTAGGCCCCTTTATTTATCCCATCCCCCATTCTTAAACCCCCCACCAATCCCCTTTTCCACTGAAAAGACGAAGGAAAAGGGGGAGAAAAAAAAAGATGCCTTTACTCCACTCTTCTACCTCTCCCCCCTTATTCCCTTTCTTCCATCCCTTCTCCTTTATTCCTCAAATAGGTACCTAAAGTGAACAAAAAGAGAAAAAAAAAGAAATAGAAATAGCCACCGCCCTATCCCCCCTTGAACCCATAGTCCCATGAAAATGCAACGAGTGAAAGTTAAAAGGAAAAAAAAAAGAAAAGTCGTTGCCGTAAAAGCGAATCCACCCCCAAACCGAGAACCAAACCAGCTTATGCAATTATGTCATTCCTCCCCTATGTCCCTTTTCCCCTCGGCCAGCACGTCAAGTGGCGAAGGCGTGAGAGGCGAATCCAATAAAGAGAGAAACGTAATGAAGGAAAAATGAACATGGAAAATGAATGCGATGGGGAATATTTTGGTATCTCTGCCTCCGGTGCCTACTCCGTTTATGAAACACAAAAACAAACACATGCAATAGAACATACAAATAGGCCAGGACACCGTATATAGCATGAGTCGGGTCTCAAGCTATTCATCGCCTCGTGATGATCCACAACAGGTATTTGCCCGCCTAGGACCGCCCGTTCGCAGAGGTGTGGCCGGCCGGCGCGCTCACATTGCGCTCACCCAGGCCAGCCACCATCTGTCTACGCGGAGTCATGGCGCCCTGGGCGGCACTACGAGCCCGGCCTCTTCGCTCTCTAATCTGGGCCAGGGCTTCTTCGCGCGTCATAGTGGGTGTCAATGCGGGGTTGTTCACATCGAACGAAGGCGTGCGGTTACTGCTAACAGAGTGCAGCAGGGGGGGAACCGTGTGTGATCGGACGTTTTCGTCGCGGATGGGCACGGTCGTCGTCGTCGTGACGGTGTAGAACGGTACGGACGGTTCCGGTTCGGAGCGAGGTAGAGAAGAGCGAGCTTCTAGCCCAGACTGACTTCCTTCGTAATCTGACCGGTAGGCATGAGAGTCGTCGGGTACGGTAGGAATATCGACAAGGGTCGAATGGGCTTCACTCTCGCGAGGGGCGTTGAGGAGTGAGAGCAAGGAAGTTCGTTCTTGAACCAGCATCGCAAACGACGGCGGTTCGACAGAGGGGGTGCGCGAGTAGATGGAATGAGCCGAGTGAGCCGATTGAACCGATTGGGAGTGTGCGTGAGCCGGTCGCTCGGGTATAGACTCCTCGACCGTGTCCATGGCCTCTAGCTGTTCTTGGGAGATAGTGCGGAATATTCCCTCAGAGGGGACGAAAATGGTGGATCGACGCTGTTCTCTCTTCTCGTTAGGCCTTTGCGGTCTCTCAATCTTAGCGATTGGCGCTTCTGTAGGCTCAGGCACTGACGTCTTATGTTGGGCTTCTTGGGGCCTGTCCTCAGTCTGAGGAGACTGTTCTCGCGATGCAGGCTTTTCGCCAAGTATCATCAGGTCCGAGGGGTCGACGATGGGAATCGGACCAGATCGCTCCTTTCGGGTGGAGCTCCGCAGGCTGCTCCGGAGACTTCGTCGAGAACGCGACTTGGCGCAAGGGCAGCAGCGCAGTTCGCATTCAGCCTGAACAAACTCGAGATGCTCCTGAGTGCGGTCTGCTCTCTGCTTCTCCCATTGCCAGAGTCGCGTAAGCTCCTCGATTTCGGCTTCGCTTGCGGCCGACGACATGATTTCGGCGGCAGATAACGACTCCCTCGGTCTTTTGGGCGATGCAAACTCGCTGTCGGGCTCCTCGGGAGGTAGAGGTAGACGACCCTCGGCGGCGATGCGGGCAACCTCTTCGCTCTTAGCAGCAGCCTTGAAGGCATCACGCTCTTCCTCGACGTACTTTATCTGCTTGAGGGCCTTGTCGAGTTCGTCCTGAAGGCTGGCGAGCTTGTAGCGGGAGGCGAAAGCCTCTTGTTCCCGGGATTTGCTGAGTTCTTTCTCGCGTTCGAGGCATTCTTCGAGAGCCTTGGAGGCATTCCGGACGGCCTTGAGTTCCTCCTGCAACTTGACAATGGAGGACTGCGACTTGAAGGTTTCCTTGCGGGCCCGTCGGATCTCCTTTTCCCATATAGCCTGGGTATGCGAGTAGGTTTCTTTGGCTCGGCCGTAGTTCTCCTGTTTTCAAACAACAATCAGCATGCGTGTTCGGGACCGGCCCATGTGCAGCATCGCGTCAACCGACCATGACAGTCTCCAGTCTCTCGCCAACCTTGCGTTCTCGCTCGCGGCCCTCGTCGATCTGCTTGCGTAGCGACCGGGCCTCGTCTCTGTAACGGCGCATCTCGGCCTCGGCCTCCTCTCGTCCCACCATGGCACGCTTGAGAGCGGCGTCGGCCGTCTTTCGTTCGAGTTGTTTGGACATTGTGGTGGCACCGTTCCGACCAAGATGGGCCATGCTATTGAATTGACGGATCTTGTCGTGCACGTCGCTGTCGCGGGACTCGCCTGAACGTGATGGTGACAGTATAGGAGAGTCTCGTTGGTGGTTGACACGGTCGGGGGAGATTGGTTGTAGCGGTGCGGTGGGCGATGGACATCCCTGCTCTGTCTCCATCTCCCTCTCCATCTCCATTCTTTTATTTTATTTATTTATTTACTGTGGATTGTGGATTGTGGGTTCTGTTCTTTAATTGTTGGTGAGTGCAATTGCGGTCAGTACCTGGTAGAGTAATATTATGCGTGTCGTGTCCTTGTCGTGTTGTTTCTGTCTTTTCTTTTTTACCTGGGTGTGGTCTTCAATCGCATGTCCCGTTGGTGGAGTTGTGGAAAAGAAATGGGTTAAAGTTTTTAGTTTTTTTTCTCTTTTTTCTCCTCTTCCCGTCTTCGCCCTTTCTGGGGGAGTTGTTGCTGTTGTTGGTTGTTGTCACAGATGTGGCAGACTTGGAGGAAAGGACCCAACCAAATGTAGTTGCTGTGCAGAATTTGCCCATAGGGTACCAAACAGCACCCCTGCACATAGCTCCTTCCGTGTTTACCTCGTGCACAACCCCCCTGTCTTCCTGTTGCCGGGTCAATGATAAGCTAAGCCACGTGATCCATTAGCCAATTCTTATCTCGTCACCTGTCTCTTCGTCTTGGCACATGTCACCTAATCTTTCTTTTTTATTAAGGTGGAATAGGTAGGTAGGTGATGTAAACACAACACATCTATACTAGGTAGTAGTCGTACACTTAGGTACCTACACTACAAATAGGTACCTGACCTACTGATGGAAACCCGGGCCTATCACGAAGTCCGTACCTGATATTGTGCCCTTAGTGTAGACATTTCGGACGCGGTATGACAAGGTTATCACAGCCCGTAAAAAGTGGATACCGGGGCCTCACGGTAGGAAATTTAATACCTACTTAGGTCAGCACGCACACCTTAAAGAAGGTTTCGTAATACACCGGCTACCGTCGCATCACCGCAAGGTTTGTGACGGGATAGGTGGATAGGTACTACTACCTACTAGCTGAGGTAAAGGGACCGTCTCTTGAAATCCACAAGCCTCCGATCTCCAATTCTATTCATACAACCTCAAAATATATCCCGTTCCTTTCCTACTTAATCCATCATCTCTCTCCCCCTTTCTCGTCAGCATACACGGCACGCCATGGCTACTGAAACTCAATCCAACATCATTTCTGCTATTGAATTGCCCTATAAGGTAGCTCTATGCTTTATGTCATGATTGGTGGTCCCTTGCGGAAGTCCCCGGGTTGTGTATGCCCCATATTTGCCGGCGGCACGCCGTGAGATATCAGAGTGGGGGCCCATTATTCGATCCCGAAGTGCCCCCCACCGAGTTTTCCCCTCAAGGCATATCTCGGCTAGATAGGTAAGTACCTGGATAGGTATGGTATATAGACTATCAGACCACCCCCTTTTCAGTCTCTACCTAGTGTTCATGTTATACCCTCCGGTGAAGAAACATTCGGCAAATAATCAACTAAAGTTGACGATAATAGGCCGAAAGAGTTGTCCTTGGCCCGGAACTCAATGAGTACCTAATACTCCAAAGATTGTGACTATCTCTAAAGCTCCCAGATCAGGGGCAGATTATCTCACCCGTTCCATCGTGGGAAGTGTTTTTTTTCCCTCAATATCAAAAACATCAAACCTATTGCTTAGCCTATAATGGCCCGATCTATCGAGATCAACTGTGACATGGGTGAAGGATTCGGGAGATGGAAGATGGTAAGCGGAGCCGGGGCTCCGTTCCTTGGCTATTTGTAGTTTCGACTTCGAAAGCTGAACTCCCACGGTAGGGTCCCGACGAAGAGCTCATGAAGTACGTCGACGTCGCGAACGTTGCCTGCGGATTTCACGCCGGCGACCCGAGCATCATGAGGAAAACCGTCGGTCTGGCAAAGAAATACAATATCAAAGTAGGGGCCCATCCGGGCCTTCAAGGTATGTGTACCTACCTATGTTATATGTTTTTCATCCGTTTTTGCGTCCTTGAGTATTTTATAAGTTACCTAGCTAACCTGATCATTCTCTGAAGATTTGTTTGGGTTCGGCAGGAGAAGAATGAGCGTCGCTCCCGATGACATGTACGCCATGGTGCTCTACCAAGTCGGCGCTCTCAAAGCAATCCTGGAAGCTGAAGGCATGACGCTCAACCACGTCAAGCCCCACGGAGAGCTGTTTTTCTACATGCACCGGGACCACGGGATCATGGATGCGGTTCTCCGGGCCGTGAAGAGCTTCGGCGTGCCCGTTTACGGGATCCCTAACGAAGCCCAAATACTAGCATGTCAACAGCTTGGCATTCCATTCAAGTACGAGTTCTACCCGGACGTGGATTATAACGACGCCGGGACCTTGGTGTCGGTCGCAGAGTCGGTCGCGACGACTCCTGAACTCATCGGAGATCGCATTCGCAGGTTCGTGTCCGAGGATGCCGTGCTCAGCAATTCCGGCTCCACGGTCCCGTTGGGATTTTCCAGCGGTCCGTTCAGTATATGTATCCACTCAGACTTACCGCATGCTCTGGAGAATGCGCAGACAGCTCGACAAGTTGTGTCCGAGTTGAGCGAGAAGTAGTTGTTTTGGGGGGGGCTTTTGTTAGGAGTTTCTGGTTTACGAAAAATATAATCATAAATAAACAACAACATCGCGTAAGCTCTTCTTTAGCTAAGTAACGTGATTGTCGATTTGAGACCGAATACAAAGCTCACTCTGCGCCATTGATATTGGTCGATATCTCAAACAGATAATGAAGTTGTTTTCAAAGAATGTGACGTTAATCCTTCCTTCTAAGGGTCAATAGAATCTGGCCCGGGGACACAAACGAGCCCGGTTTAACCCAGACTCTGTTCACGACCATTCCATCAAACTCTGGATCCAATTTGACTTCTATCTCCATCTTCATCGCTTCGAGAACCACGAGTGTGTCCGACTCGGAGACCACTTCACCTTCTTTAATCTCGACTTTCCAAACCTTAGCTTCCTGATGAGATACAACTTGTGTCACCCCTTCCTCGGCTGCATCGGCCAGGCTTTCCTCTAGTCGCGCCTTTTCATCCTCTTCCTGTTCTTTCTGCCATTTCGCGTAAAGCTCGTCTTCTCGCAGCTTCAATGCAGATGCGGCCGCGTTCTGGTGCTTCTGGAACTCGAGCACAGCTGTGGTGGCCAGCGACCTAGTCTCCGCATCTAGTTCTGACTCTACGTCGAAGGAGATGTCCGACATGTCAATTTGGTAGATGCCGGCGTCGAACTTCTCCTGCAATGTATCGAATGTGGGAATGTCCACTTCGAAGAACGTAACTATATCGAAAGGCTCGCACAACCATGGCTTGCCGTTCGCGAAGTTCGGTTTCAGGCCATAAGTATCCCATACGGCCAACGTCTTGGCAGCGAGCATGTAACCACCTGGATGGTCGTCGGGGTAGATACAAAATAGCGAACCACCGAGCCCAACAGTCCCTTTAGGTGTAAACACTCTGCTAGGGTTATACTTCTGCGCAACGAGTCGGCTGAGAGGATCTAGAGGCAGCAAAATGGGAAGTCCCGACATGAAACCAACAGCGACCACGACAAAGCGGGTTCTCCTCAGGATATCGAAAACTGAATCCCGACTTGGTAGTCCATTATTTTCTTGTATGTAGGTAACGTTGTCCGGAAGATATGCTGCTTCTGCCCGCTGAGTGGCAGCATATCTGTCTTGAGCCTCCTGTATAGTAGGATGGTCGAATACAATAGGGAGCCTAAGCTGGCGACTAGGGATGGACCCATGCTGCTGGTCAACGCTATCCTTTGCTTTCTCTATCAGAGATACCACTGCATCTTGGGTTATATCCTCTGAGTTATATTCAATCATGATGGCTGAGTGTAAAAGTCAGTTACCACCCCTTTAATTCCTCAATAACTCGGCACGACGTACAACTGATGTTCACCTGCACAAATAGATCTTCATTCACATTTTTACCGAGGGCTCGAGCGAGTAGATTAGCCTCTATCGATGTCGCAAGACTCGCTGTTTGGTTTCCGATATCTACAATTATGAAACTGTCCGCACCCTATAGCGAAACGTTAGACAGCCATATCAAGATCCTCAAATGGTCCATGTACGTACCTGACGTATCGTTAATTTTGTTGATTCATCCCCCGTCTCTATCACCTTAAGGATTGACCGCGATGTGTCGAGCGGCAGTGACAGATCCAAACGCAATCTAGGATCAAAGCTGTTGTCCGCGGCAGAAATAAAGTTTCTCACGGAATTTATGTATGAGGTGATCCTAGTTGCGAGCTCACGCGCTGACGCATATGATACTGGACGCATGGAAAAGGTATCCCCCGGCCTGAGTTGGCCTAGTTTCCACAGGTCTGCAGATATCACAGTCGAGGAACAGATAAAGCCGCCAAGTCCGGGAGCATCCTGAGGAAATATAACCGCGCTGTCACCAGTCCAGTTCACCCCTCCAGGTGATGGATAGGGGTAATCGATGACATTGCTTGGATGAGCACCCCCTGCTCCCCCGTCAACGCGCGCCCATTCCAGTGCTGGTCCGATGAGTCGAATCCCTGTTCTGCTCGAGTTGTGACTGACTTTCCATTCGGTATTGTACAGTTTTTCACGGCCGGAAGCCGTGATATAGTCGTCAGAGTCATGAGGTCCTTGCATCACATAAAGAATACTCGTATCCAGATCTGGTATACAAGACATAGGTAAGGTGTAGGCAACAGATTCCTTCGCGTTTTCGCAAACTGGAGCTATCTCGAGATAGTCGCCATGTCGTAACTGTCGGCCCTATAAAAATTTCATCAAAGTTAACGGTGCTAGTTATGACCTGCTCAGATCAGTTTCATTATACCTGGAGGCCCCCCATACCTAAGCTGGGGGTCGTAGATTTGGAACCTAACCATTTCGGTCTGTGAGTGTTAGCGACCTCGAACCAGGCACATAATCGAGTAAGGTCTCATCATACATCTCTGGAAAGCCCCCCTTGATCGCTATATAGCACCGACAACCAGCACCGACGACCTTTCCAACTTCAAGCTTTTGAGATGCCTGCACATTAATTCTGGACCACATGCTCTGGGGTTTACCGTCCAAATTCACTTCGAATTGAGCACCACACACAGCCACGATAGCCTCTGTATGAAAAAGTAGCTGCGGTCCAACCATTGTAATCTCCAATAGCTCCACGTGAGGGTCATTCCCGACCAAAAGGTTCGCAACTATGATAAACATCAGCACTGCAGATTTGATGCAGTAGGAAGGTGCTCACTATGAGATGATATATCATCCATAGGTCCGCTTCTAGGGACCCCGTAACCCTTCCGTATTCGGCCTGGCAGTTGTTGAATCGTAGTGACGCTACCTGGAGAGATGACTTCAACCATTGCCGGGTGAAACTCGAACTTTTGGAGGAAGCTCGTTAAAGTCGATCCTCGTATAAATCCTTTCGAGGGTTAATATATTCCTTTATTCCGGATATTCAATACTATACCTTCACATTGGATAAGAGCTCCGAGGAAAGACTTGTTAGTAATAATGCCGCCAACTATCACTTCTGCAAGCGCCTTCTTCATTTCTTCTATAGCAGAAGGCCGATCGGGACGGTGTATCATGACTTTAGCCAACAGGGGATCTAAATAGATTATTAGAAACAAGACCGTTACAATAGGAGTCGAACGATAATCACCGAAATGTGACCCAATGGTTGTGCCAGTTTGGACCCAGGTATCAATACGAATGGAGTCTCCCGTAGGCCATCGCACTTCTTGAATCGTCCCCGTGCTGGGGTAAAAGTTCGCCACTGGGTTTTCCGAGTAAAGACGCAGCTCGATGGCAGCACCGTTCGGTCCCTCTTTTTGGAGCGGAAGAAGTCGATCGTCAGGAATTCCGCCTTTGCCGAGTAACTGATAGTCTGCTTGGCGAAGCATGAGGTGCACTAGATCTACACCGTAGCACATCTCGGTGATGCCGTGTTCGACCTGAAGACGAGTGTTCATCTCGAGGAAGAAGAACCCGCCAGTCTCGTCATCTACTAGAAACTCAACCGTGCCCGCGGACATGTACCCGATAGACCTGGCTAGAGTTACGGCTGCTGACGCGAGTTTGGCTCGAATATCGAGGTGGCCATTAACGTATGGGCTTGGGCATTCTTCTACAACCTTCAGAGCATCAGATATGAACATGACATCAAGCCTCTAGGAGTCACTTACTTTCTGGTGTCGTCTCTGGATGCTACACTCCCGTTCACCGAAATGGATCACATTCGAACCATTCCCAAAAACCTAGAAGGCATTGTTATTACAGCTCTCGCATGGAACCGAGATCGGGTTCTAGAAGCCCCTGAATCCCATCTTACTTGGACTTCAATGTGATGACTGTTCGGATAGTAACGTTCGAGGAACACGCCTGTATCCGCAAAGAGCTCCTTTGATCGAGCGAGGACAGAGCCAAATGCTGCGGCAACCTCATCCTTCGAAGAGCATATTTGCATACCCATTCCGCCACCTCCGCCAGAGGCCTTCAGCATAATCTATATCAAGGAATGTAAGTTTCATACAAGCTGTTGCGGAAAAGCAGTTAGAGGACCCCGACTTACAGGGTACCCAATTTCCTCGGCAGCTCTCACAGCATCATCAGAGTCGGTCAGGAGCCCTGAGCCGGGAACTACCGGGACACCTGCTTCTTGCGCAAGCTTCCGAGCATGGTGTTTGAGTCCCATAGCCTCAATGGTAGAGTAGTCCGGCCCGATGAAGACCATGCCACATTCCGACACCCTCCGGGCAAAGTCTGGATTCTCGCTAAGAAATCCATATCCTGGCAAAACACCGTCAACACTCTCTTGCCTACAAATAGCGATGATAGAATCTCTGGTGTATTCAAATTAGCATGATGAGATGGCATTCTTTTTTGCTCGACACAACCATCTTACATGTCAGTATATGCCCGTTGCCCCTCCCCCTCCAACATTATGCTTTTGTCTGCTAGTCGCGCATGTAACGAGCCGGCATCTGCTCTCGTGAATATCGCGATGCTCTGTATGGATAGCTGCCGGCAAGCATTGATGCAGCGAACGGCTATTTCGCCTCTATTGGCGATGAGCACGAGATGAAGTTTCTGCATCCTGACTACGGTAGGTAGGTAATGAGCAACCCTCAATCGGTGTACATACCGGGTTGAGTAGGTTATCGTCAAGGCAGTCGAACAACATTACTGATAAATACTAACCTGGGTAGATATAAGCCTGCCGCGACAGAGCTGTGGTATCATCCCGTTCCGGAAACTACCTGATGCTGTAGCTGATCGTCCAATCACTTGAGCGTGATAACATTTCCGAGCTACTGCAGTCTTCCCCTGGTTGATGCAACACCATCAGCACTGATAAGTATGGGGTATCGGGTCTACATTTGCCACTGGATACGGCATTTCCAAGCGTGTTGTAGCGGATGGTGGTTATCGTGGCACATTAGCACATTGGCCCGGACGACGGGATACCGTGACATAATTTATCCCCTCTCTTCCCCTTAAAAGGTTCCAAGAGTCGATGATAGGGATTACTGGTACTTCCCGAGATCTACCAAATAATCACTAAGATATCTATATATAGTATAGATAGCTTCTCTAACGTAAACAGTTAAGCCATAACACAGGGCGGGGCTATATGATCCTATCTATAGCTTCTCAAGAATGTTTAAACGGGATTCCCCAACCCCCGAGACCTACTATGGATTAGTACCTTGACAAAATAGATAGGTTCACCATATGTATATTGGTTGGAGAATGCAGGAACCACAACTCCTACGAGACCGTGGGGATGGATAAGTATATACACGAGAGGCGTAGGGCATACACAGCCACCCATTTAACATACATGACTTACTACCTAGTATGCTCACATACTGACCTTCTACCTCGACCTAATCGCAAATATATGGCAAAATACTGAATACTTCTTAACTTGTATAGGTAGGTAACTTCGAAAAGTTGCATTTTTTAACACAAGAATGATGTATACTAGCCCCTAGTTCCAGAGTGTCATATTACAATATTTAGGTAGGAGGATACAGTACAGATGATTTTAGGCACTTGAAAACACTACAGGCAGTCCTGACATTAAACCGAGGAGTTTAGACATCGATCCCAAACATGGCAAAATATTGTCAGACACGCGTGAAGAACAAAAGGTTTAAGCCCTACTCCCAGAGATAGACACAAGCGAGCTCTCTTGAATATACCTGTTGATGGACCCTTTCCCTTCCCCTCGGGCCTTGTATATCCGGGTCTACAGGCAGGGATGAAATTCAACAATGAGGCGAAGAAGAAGGATATATTCGAAAGCTGACAGGACGAGGACAACAAGCGGGGGGGCTAGATGAGATAATGCGCCTGATGCGGGAAGTGTAAGGACAGACATGAAATAATTTCATATCTAGTTTCAAAACTACCTACCTAACTATGAGAGGTAGAGATTCACTACGCTAGGTGCGTGTGTGCCTGTCATATGCAAATGTGTTGAGATTCGATCCGTATAGAAGACCCCCCTACACTGCAACACAACCTTGCATGCGAGAGAGCACCAAAGACGAGGAGCATCCTGCTTGGTGACTATACTTCGATCATAATCTCGTAGAACTCCCGGAGTAACTGGTGGTATGCCACAATCGTCAAGAGCAATAAATGAAGAAGACGGGGTTGGGTGGTCATAATATGCATTTCCCAGTAGAACTGGTCAAGTTGATTGATTAGGTACCGTATCAAGTAATTCTCAGATATACCTAACCTAAGCATACTCCAGGCCTCATAGCATCAAAATGCCCTGGAGGGGTTGACTAATCTATTTTGTAGGTATCTAGGTATGTAGAAGATTAAAAGGGGGGGAAAGCAGGTGCTGGACCCCCCCCTCTTTCTATCACGTCGGAACCGGGACGTCTCGCGTCCGGCCCAGTCCCTCTCGCGCGTAGTAGTCCATGGGATAGACGCCGGTGCTGCTCCAGTCCTCTCTCTCGTTGAGGGCAACGAGGGCCTCGTACGGGGTGAGCAGGGGCCTGGGGAAAGCGTAGCCCCAGTCGATGCTGAGTCTCGGGCAGGCCACTTGGACCCAGCACTCCACGTCGCTCATCATGGCCAGCTTCCCCGGGAAGATCTCGCTCAGCAGGAGGTTCACCCACGGGATCCCCATGTGCTTCAGCTTGTCCTCGATTAGCTTCATGGTGTGCGGATTGCCCTGGCGCCCCAGCGAGCCCAGGATTAGACCCCACTTCCGGGCTCTCTTCGCCGTCGTGATGGCGTCTCTGCGGACGGTCTGCATCTCCTCGTGGCCGTACGTCTCGCGTGTCAGTTTCCTCGAGTAGGGGTCATATCTATAGGCCGGGATGGCTGGGTTGTGTATCATAATGCTCTCTAGATGGAAACGACCGTCCCCCAGGTAAAGGATTAGGTCTACATTCTCCGAGTCTGGCAGACGCGGGGATGTGCACCCCAGAATCTCGCCCTTAGACAAAGGCGCGATCTGCGGGATGATCACCTTGAACCCGGCCTTCTCTAGGGTCGGCCGGACACCGTGTATGGTGGCATTGAACTGGATCGTCCCGACAATAGCTAGAGTCTTTGGCGGAGCAAAATTGCGTTCCAGGGAAGCGAGAAGGTGTGATGTGTCGATGCTGATGTCGACGAAGACATAGAGAACCTTGATTTTGGTCACATCGACAGGTATCAGGCAACTGTGGGCGTAGTGAACCAAGAGGTCGCAGCCCAGGGCCCTCGCAGTGTAGTCGTCGATGCAGCAGGCTCCGTACGTGACATCACCCATGATCAGAGTCTCGATGCCGGGGCAGAACTGGCAGAGAATGTCTGAGATGGTAGTGGCAAACAAAAGCAGGCCCTCGGGCATCTGCAGGGCCACCCTTTTGGCACCCGAGGAGCGGATGCGGTGGATAGTCTTGGGGATTTCAAAGGAGTAGTTAGCAGGGAGCAGCGCGATGGCCTCCTTCAGCTCCGGGTCATCCAGGATCTCAACAGGGACCTGGTTCAGCAGCCTCGGCGGCCGCCTGGCTTGGGATACTGGTCTCCTTCAGCTTTCAATATCGAGTGCGCATGAGGTAACAGTTTACACATACCCTGGACTGCGCCGTCCCCGGAACCTGACTGCTCGCCTCCGGCATTCTTCGCTGCTGTCCTTCGGCCTACAAATCTCTTTCTGGGCTGCTTTTGCGTTGGCGGAGGTTGGGGCACATGTGCCTCTTCTATATCAGCGGCAATTCCAAGCCCAGTCTGTGCTCGATCCTCCTCCATGGCAACGTCGTCCTCGGTCGCTAAATGGGGTTGAACTATGCGTGAGTGAGTATCGTCTCAAGCAATATTTGTCACCGATGAGATTCTCTTAGGTATTCGGCAATGACGAGTGCATAGGCCAAGTCCTTTTCTACAACGATGAGTAGGTATGATGCAAGAGTCGAAGCATGAGAGTTGTGGAAGTGAACGAAAACCACACTAAAATCAGATTTATCTTGCCCCGTCATGCACCAAGCACTGATAAAGAGATATCGGGGATATCGGGTTATCCATATTTTCTCACAGCAATACCAATATAACAACGCCGCTCCATGTCTATTGACCATAACAGAAGTGAGATATTCAAATTATGATATAAAGGCCAGTATTTAGTCCACTTCGTGTAAAAAAAAAATGGCAGTAACCAAAATAGCATATATGGTGATAACTAGTATACGCTATGTATCGGATCTGTAGGTACCGTACTTATACGGTGCTTGCTTCTCCTTATAAAAGGGCTTCCTTCCCTCATAAACAAAACGACGCTTCTGGTCAGGAGGCCCCTGAACCTATACAATTCACCAAGGGCACCAGACGTACCTACCTAACCTTTATGCAAGTCAACAATGTCACCCGTTCTGGCAAAAGAGCATTCCTCCATATATTTACCTAACCTGGTACACATAGCATTGATATACCTTAGGTTAGGTAGATAGTAGACAGGGCGGGACACGCTATACTTGACTTGCTTCATCACCAATATCGTGAATTTTGAAGTGACTTTGTTTAGATATAGCTAGGTAACCACCGCGTATACATAGATATTAATTAGGTACCTAGGTATTGTAGGTATGGTATTACGATAGATTCGGCCTATTACTGCTGCTACATCATCGCCAGCAAAAAGTATGGTATCAGAAGCACTAAAGATACAATCGAGAGCGAGACGTCCATCCCCTGTGCCCGTGCGCATCCGCTACTCGTGATAGGAGGAGAGCCGCCCGTGGGAGGAGCAGGGCCCGCCGGACTGCTAGGGGGCATAGTAGCGCTCGAATTGCAGCTGCTGCCACATCCGCAACCGCATCCGCATCCGCCGGCACTGCCGTGGCCGTCATCCTACGACGCCGCGGCGGCGGTGGTGTTGATGCTGAAGACGTAGCTGGCCTGGAGGACGTAGGGGTCGTCGCCGGGGCCGAAGATCTGCTTGTTGCCGCGCTGCCACTCGGGGTGGTTGATGGCGTCGATCCAGTCCTCGACCTCCATGACGACGCAGCCGTACTTGGGGATGGTGCGGGGAAGTCATCGCCGTCGCCGCCGTCGCCGCCGAAGAGGCCCTGGTCCGACTTGAGCGCCATGGTGCCGTTCTGCCCGTTGCACGAGTACATCTGGAACGCGTCCTGGTCCGTGTACACCTCGACCTGGATGCCGGACCACGCCGACTGCAGGCGCGCCACGAACCCGCCCTCCTCGAGCCAGTCGTACGGCCCCTTTTGGTCGCGGTTGACGATGTAGCAGGTATCTTCGAGCTGCCTGTTAGTCATAAGGTAACGCAGCGATTGGTAGAGGAGGGGGGATGATGGGAGGAGAGGGACAGGCACTACAATAGCAGCAGCACGCTCTTACCGTATCCCGTGCAGCCGAAGCCACAGTTACCATCGGCCTCGGGGTCTCCAAGAGAGGCGCCGATCTGCTTGGGAGCACTCCAGAAGTCGTTCACCGAACCCTGCTTGTTGGCTACGATGTCGCCAGTCGGGATCAGGATGTTGTCGACGCCCACGCGCTGGCCGCTGTAGGGCATGTACAGCGTGTGGTTCAGGGCGGTGTTGGTCTCGTTGTTAGCAAAGCCGTCCAGGTTCCAGTACGTGTGGCTGCTCAGCATGATGGGCGTCTTCTTGGTGGTAGCGAGCGCCACCATCTTAAAGTGCCACGTGAAATCCGCCAAGGTGTATGTGATGTAAGAGATAACCTCTCCGGGGAAGCCCTCCTTGCCGTCGGGGTCGACGATAGAGAAGGTGATGCTATCGTTGGTGTGCGAGACGACGGTGAAGTTTCGGTAATCCCACCCGTCATGGCCACCATGAAGCGTGTCAGCCCCTTCAGGCGCTTCTGGCGTAGGGTTCTCGTTGGCATCGACCTTATACGTCTCACCGTCAATCTCAAAAGTGCTGTTCTGAATACGGTTTGCGTAACGGCCAGGAACGCTGCCAAAGTGGGGGTGTTGCTGGTCGATGCCGTAGTAGCTGGCATTGTCAAAGCCGCCTACAATGTCTCGCTGGATGCCGTACTGGTCATGGATCAGCAGCTTCGCGATCGCAGCTCCGTAGGGGATGAAAGCGGCAGAAAGGCCTTCGCTGTAGATCCAATAGAATCCATTCTCGTCCGGCCCTGGCCCGGCCGAGTCCGCCAAGGCGGACGGGAGCAGGAGAGCTCCCAAGCTGACCGCGAGACTAGTGTTTACACGCATGCTTGGCTCTTTCACGACGAACTTCCACAGCAAGTGAGAGGTCAGGAGGACGTAGGTAGTAGTAGTGGGAACCAGGTGAAAGGAGGTGAGGGTTCCAGAAGCCGGGTCCGCGCCAGACTATATAGGCGGCCGGAGAAAACTGGACAAAGAACAGCAGACAAGCATGACGATCCGGGGAATGTAATCTTACTTTTCGGGTGCTGGAGCTACTCCACCCTGTCTAAGGCTGGGGATGGCGTTGCATTGCATGTTTTTTTGATTGATCTGGGGGCCTGTGGTGCAACGGCGCAGATCCAACATACCGTCAAGTTTCGTCAGTCAGATGGATGGCTTGCGCTTATTCGACCGAGGGGGAGGGATTGCTGTTGAATATGATATAGCTATGGAATTGAGGCCGATGATTCGTCCGCTACCTCGGGTCATTGGGTCATTTCACAAGTACCATTTGATACGACTAGGTTAGTTACCTACCTACCTACCTAGTTGACAAAGGATCAGGTTTCACTCTTTTCACCAAGTAGGTACAAGACTTGACCATCGGACTCTTTATTCTTTTTTTTATTTCTTATGGTATGATTCCCGGTCAGCAGCAGCACTGTTATTTTAAAATGTCCAGCAACCGAACCTAGAAGGTTGTTAAACGTATCATACATTGATATCACATATGGGAACGACAGGGGAAGAGAGTTATGTATGAGAGTGATTGCATCATAATCAAACAACAAAAACTTGAACTACACTAATACAGCAATGCGGAAAGCCGCGGGACGTTGGGGTAACTCGACAACAAACCTACCTAACCAGTACCTCAAGTAGGTAGTCAGGAGGTCAACTACTACTAATAAGCTAACCTAACCTAAGCTAGACTGATACTTGACATAACTTACCGTGCTACGTCAACTTAGTTACCCATGTGCTTGCTGGTGTAACTCTCTCGTATAACCTAGCAGCTCGGCCTATTATTCCATCGAAGTGAGAAAAAAAAATAAACCTGGATAAAGGTGTTTTAGCGGTCAAGCCAACAGGAGGATTTCGATGCTTACTTGTGGAGAAAAATGGGCGTCACCTGTTCTCCGTCTCCCCCATTGAAGCAAGTCCACTACCTACCTATGGGTATAACAACAAGCTTTGCCTTCAATGTTGGATCATAGCGTGCTCAACCTCGTAAATAGTATCATTGATATATCAACTTAAAGACTAACATTTCGTTAAAGTAGTTTTCATAAACGGCATGAACCACCCGCAGTACATCAATGTATGTGAAGTGTGTACAATGCCAGTGTATCAACAACAAGGAGGTAGTAGTATGTAGGTAACCATAACAAAGCAGACCACGCAGCTCCCGTCCGATCCCACCCTCCCCTTGCATTAAATCCATCCATAGGTTACCACGTTAAAACTCGAAGGTAAGTGGTGTAGGTTAGCGGATATAGGTACATACCTAAGTTACATAACCTAGTGCGGGGAAATAAGAATTACTACCTACAGACCACATGCGCTTACACAACAAGAATCATAACCGGTCCCTGGTCGTTGTTTGTTTGTCGTGCTTGTTTTACCTCTTACTACTAGTACCTTCCCCAGAATCCTTCTACGTGCTAAAAGGCCTTCCCCGCTTCCTGGCCCCAAGTCCCCCGGGCGTCATCCCCGCATTTTGTCCGTACTACCTAGCCTAGTATTAGTGCACGCCTTCGAGTCGTATTATGCCTCCCTCAGCTTGCTAGGTTACATACTACAACTACATATGTAGCTGGTACCTAACCAGACAATGAATGCCATGTAACCAACTAAACCTCCATCCAATCCAAGTACGTACATAAAATATCTGAGGCAGGTTATTAAAAAAAAAAAAAGCTTAGCAAAACTGTACGTCCTATGTATCAGCATGTGTAGCTACAATAACACTCGCATACCTAGGTACATGGTAATTAATAAAGGTGCCATTTCCCATAAGATCAAAAAAGGGGGGTAGAAAGATAGGTGAGAAAAAAAGAGGAAAAAAAGCTGGGAAAAGAAAAAAAAGAAAGGAATACAATGTAATGATATAACTGATAGTTACAAAAGTGCAAATAGCATATCCATAGCCACTAATTCAACTTCCATCATCTTATGCACTCAACCACTAGGTTACCTAACTTACTAAATCTCCTTTAGTATAATAATTTAGAGGAGATGTAGGCACATTTACTCCATTGACAATACCGTATTCTCATAAAACACAAAGCAACCAAACTTCTCTAGACTTGGATTTTGGACTTGGACTCGGTACTCGTACTCGGGCAATATTCTATGTATTGGATGCTGCTAATTTGGGTAAAAACCAGGTACTCCCCTCCCTACAACGTTGCTGCGTTTCCTAACCTATACACACACTTCCACACACTCTCTTTCTCCATACTCACACTTCATCGCGTAATTATACCTCGACCAAGTTCTCCTCCTGCTGCGGCTCCGTCGTATCCTTGACGCCTTTATCGTTCTTCTCCTTGGCCTTGCCCTTGCGCTCCGCCCCCGATCTCTGGTAGAACTCCTGGATGATCTTGGACGGGATACGGTTGAGCAGCTCCTTGGGAAAGATGCGCAGCAGGCTCCAGGCAATGTCCAGCGAGTCGAAGATACTGCGCTGCTCGTACGCACCTTGCGTCACGAACTGCCGCTCGAACTTCTCCAGGAACTCTAGCGACAGCTTGTCTTCTGCCGACAGCGCCTCCTCACCGACGACCGCCTTCATGGCCGCGGCGTCACGACCGATGGCATACTTGGCATAGAGCTGGTTGGATACGTCGCCGTGGTCCTTGCGCGTCATACCCTCGCCAATGGCCGACTTCATCAGACGCGAGAGCGAAGGCAGCACGTTGATGGGCGGGTAGACACCACGGTTGGCAAGCTGACGGTCGACGAAGATCTGGCCCTCGGTGATGTAGCCAGTCAGATCGGGAATGGGGTGCGTAATGTCGTCGTTCGGCATGGTCAGAATGGGAATCTGAGTAATGGAACCGTTGCGCCCCTCCACACGACCGGCCCGTTCGTAGATTGTAGACAAATCCGTGTACATGTAACCGGGGAAACCACGTCGACCAGGCACTTCTTCTCGGGCGGCTGAGACCTCTCGCAGAGCATCGCAGTAAGCAGAAAGATCGGTAAGGATGACTAGGACGTGCTTCTCAAGCTGGTAGGCATAATATTCGGCGGTGGTCAGGGCAAGACGGGGCGTAATGATACGTTCGATACTACATGATCAACACATTGTCAGTCGGGGGAGAGGATTCTCTATCAATGTCTCGGGTAGCAGCCAAGTCAAGCCAGGTTCAGTTGAGTGACGTACGTAGGATCGTTCGCAAGGTTCAGGAAGAGAGTCACACGTTCCAAACTTCCGTTCTCTTCAAAGTCGCGGGTGAAGAAACGAGCAGTCTCCAAGTTCACACCCATGGCAGCGAAGACAATGGAGAAATTGTCTTCGTGATCGTCGTGTACACCCTTATTGGTAGCGCCTTGTTGCTTGACCAGACGAGCTTGTCGACAGATCTGGGCGGCGATTTCGTTATGCGGCAGACCGGCGGCCGAGAAAATAGGGATCTTTTGGCCACGGGCGATCGAGTTCATGGTGTCAATGGTCGAGATACCAGTCGAGATCATTTCTTCGGGATACGCCTACAGGAGGTTGGTTAGCTGAGTGTGTAGGTATGAGAGGGAAATAAGAATGAGAAGAAAAAGCCCATACTCTTGAGAAGGGGTTGATAGGACTGCCGTTGATGTCGAGATAGTCTTCAGCTAGGACCTTGGGTCCCTTGTCGATAGGTCTGCCAGATCCATCGAAGATACGTCCCAGCATATCCTCCGACACGCCTAGTTTTAAGCTCTGGCCGCTGAACTCGACCTTGGTCTTCTTGACATCGATGCCCGATGTGCCCTCGAAAACCTGAACAACAGCTCGGTCGCCTACGAAAGAGCGCAGCTATTGGTCAGCTTGGACGAGCGAACAGACAGACAGACAGACAGGCCGAAGAGGAGGAGGAGGGGGAGGAGGGAAAAGAGATAAGTGCCCACCTCGCGCTTCGAGGACCTGCCCCGACCTCTGGGTGCCATCAGGCAGGGTCAGGTTGACGATTTCATTGTAACGGGGGAATTTGACATTCTCCAGAATAACCAAGGGGCCATTGACACCGCCGACGGTGTTGTAGCGGATCCTGGGGACGATGGAATAGGATGACGACTCTCGAGGATCCATAGTGTCGGTCGCGGACGTTGTGGCGGGGGGGCGCAAGACAATAATAATAAGGATGAATTGGGAGACAGGGATGAGAGGATAGAGGAGAGAGGAGAGAGGTCGGGGGTGCTCCCTGATATCGGAGCTATCTGTATTGTAGAAGTGATCGCAGTGTTGGAGGTAAGTAGGTAAGGTAAGGGAAGGGTATAAGATAATAGAGGGGGCCCTTTGTTGAAGTGGGAGAAGGTCGATTCAAAGCTCCAGCCACCGTTGACGTTTGGTTTGTGAGGGTAGAGGTTAGAAAAGCGGGAAGCTTAGGTATTGGCCCCAGCCTCAGCTCACAGGATCGGGAGGTCAGTACTGTAGCTACTAGGTACTACCTAGTGTACCTGTTACGAGGCCCCTAACTGCCAAGTTAGCGCTACCTTACCCACAAGGTTACAGGCAGTACTATAGGTACAGCACCTATGTAAATCACATGATATATGTAGGTAAGTAAGTACTAGGTAGTACTGTAGGTACTAGGTTACGGAATTACTGGATATCTTACTCTGCATGACTTCATCGTCCTACAGGTAGGTATTATTCATCCCCGGCGTCTTAACCCGCTAAGCTCCAGCGACTACACACAAATCCCTTCTATCCCCGCCATACACAGTCCCATCCCGTCTTCTCCAAATGTATATCCATCCCCATCCCCATCCTCATCCTCATTCTCACCCTCATCCTCATCCTCATTCTCATCCTCCACCTCCACCCTCCTTCTGACTCGAGATGAAGCAAGAATGGCCGCCTTGCGTCCAATGATTCGCTTGGCTCCCTGGCGGCGACTCACCCCCGCCTTCTCTCCCACCCTCTCTCCCACCTTCTCTCCTGCCTCTGCCTCTACCCTGCGACGACGATGTCTGGCCACGGCCGCCGACTCCAGGAACCCCTCCGCTGCCGCCCAGCCCCGACCTGACAATCACGTAAAGCTGGTCGAGGTCGGACCACGGGACGGGCTGCAGAACGAGAAAAAGTCGATTCCCCTAGCCACCAAGATTGAGCTGATCGAGAGGCTAGCCAAGACGGGCCTCTCCTTCATCGAGGCCGGGTCCTTCGTCTCTCCCAAATGGGTGCCCCAGGTATGTGATGTGAAGCCGACCTACACAATGAGTAGGAGATAGCTAACAAGTCCTTGTTTCCCTAGATGGATAACTCAAGTGCCATCATGGAGCACATACTCACCACCCACATCCCCTCTCCCGTCCCTGTGACTTACTCCTTTCTCGTACCCAATGGCAAGGGCGTCGAAGATGCCACGAACATACTGCAACAGCACCCAGGTGCCTACCTCACCCAGGCCGAGTCGCTCTCGGGCGCCACCGGGCGTCCAGCCGTGGAGCTCGCCGTCTTCGCCGCCGCGACCGAGACCTTTTCGCAGCGGAACCTCAACTGCGACATCGCCACCTCGCTCGAGCGCTTCCGGGACGTGATCCAGGGGGCCAAGCAGCTCGGGCTGCGCGCGCGCGCCTACGTCTCGGTCGTGCTGGGGTGCCCCTTCGAGGGGTACGACGTGAACCCCCACAAAGTCGCCGAGATCGCCACGTCTCTCCTCGAGATGGGCGCCGACGAGATCTCGCTCGGCGACACCACGGGCATGGGCACCGCGCCGCGCACGCAGGAGCTGCTGAAGTGCATAGCCGCCGCCGGCATCCGCCCCGAGGACGTGGCCATGCACTTCCATGACACGTACGGCCAAGCCCTGGTCAACACGGCCATCGCGCTCGAGCGCGGCATCCGCACCTTCGACAGCGCCGTCGGCGGCTTAGGCGGCTGCCCCTACAGCCCTGGTGCTACCGGCAACGTGGCCACCGAGGACATGGTCTACTTCATGGAGAGCCTCGGCATGGACACGGGCGTCGACCTCGACACCGTGGCCGACATCGGCCAGTGGATCACGGAAGAGCTGGGCAAGCCCAACGATTCTTCCGTGGGAAAGGCTGTCCTCGGGGCGCGTAAGGCCGCCGCCGCCGCCGCCGAGAAATGATAGTACACTCCACCAGATGACCAACATGATCGTGAGGTAGCTAGGTAGGTAGGTAGGTAGGTAGGTAGGGGTTGAGGTTGAGACCCAGGCGGAAGCTAAAAGTCTTTCCGATATATTGTATTCATTGTACATACCTGCCTAAATATGTGGCTGGCTCGAAAACAGGCCCCCCAAAAATATTCCCCGAATTTATCTCAAGGAATCCACCCACCGGTCAGCTCTTATAAAATATTTTATTTATGTTTATTATATATATATATCTAAACCACCTACCTACCAACATAACCTAGGTTAGGTTATTGTTAGTAGGTTAGGTGTCTGCCTAGTCTTGTTAATATATATATATAGGTACCTACCTAGGTATATATATATATGGATGCACCTAGGTACCTACATACCTATGTAAGCAGTGAAACTTGACTTTTTGAAAAAAACAACAACCCCTTTTTTAAATAACATTTTCCGGAGTCTCAATCCCGTCCCATCCAATGCAATCATCCAATTACTAGTTAATCACCTATCAATCAATAAATCACTCGATATACTACTCTCTCTCATAAAAAAGAAAAAAAGAAGAAAAAAAATACCCAGTGAATTCTTATTCCCATTATAAAATTGGGTTTCTGTATATTCTTCTAACGTCTCTTGTCGTTCTCATCTTTCATGTAGGGGGGCAGAGGGTTACTCTTATATCTTATCCCCCCCCCCCCCCCCCCAAGTTTGTTTCTCGGATTCTAAGTCTCTAACATTCCATATTGATCCCCCATATTTGTAATGTACTAAAATAAAACCTCTTCCGTCTCATCCATCCATCCATCCAGCCAGCCTTTTAGCATAATCATATCATCTAATAAGTTCCAGTCCAGTTCAGTCCAGTCCAGTCCAGTCCAGTCCAGTCCAGTCCAGTCCAGTCCAGTCCAGTCCCATACCAAGTCAGGTCAGCCCCGCGGACGACGCCGGGTCGACGTGTCCGGTTCCGGTCCCTAACCAAACCGTATCCCGTTCGTCGGGTCCCAGGTGCCGCCCTGCGGCTTCGTAGCCGCTACCGGCGGCATCGTGGTGGCGACTGCGTTGCCGCCCAGGCTCCCGCTGCCCGCGTGTCCGAAGCCGGCACCGGGATTCGGGTTCGGGTTCGGGCTCGTCCCGGAAAATCTAATCGGCATCTCCTGGCTCCAGAGGCTCTGGATCGGCTGGGCCCTGGGTGGCTGCGGCTGGGGTGCCACCGTCTCGCCGGCAGGTGCCCAGGATTGGATGTGCATCTCGGAGGGGTCTTGTCGGGAGGGGATAGGGGACTGGCCACCAAAGTATGGCTCTTGAGGCTGGTGTGAGGGTTGAGACGAGGGCGGGGGGTTATATTCCGACCCCCCGTTGAGCCCTCTCGCACCAGAAGGCGATTGTATATGACTTTGTGCACCTATACTGAGATTATTAAGTAGTGGCATGCTGAGTTCGTCTTCGAGCATGCGAGCCTCCAGCCGCCGTTCCGTGACAAAGGTGCGCGCACCATCCCTGAATCCGCCGATAATCCGGCTCAAGTCGTTATAGAACTTCCTACCAACTTCCACGTTGCTGATAAGCTCTTTATACTTGGAATAGGCATTGTCCAGCTTTTGAAGAGCCTGTTCTCTCTCCCTATTACCCTTGTCGCCAACCATCTTCTTCTGGCTCTCAAACTCGCGGTTGACTCGTATCAAATCCGAAATAAGCTTCTCTTGTTCCACACTCTCCTTGTTCACGAGTTCGAGCTCTGGCTCATACAGAGAGTCCAATCGCTTCTCGAAGAAGTCCTCGAAATGTGCGGGCACAATAGCGGTAGCCACGGCATGACTACGTTCCAGGCGAGCTGCCTCGGCAAGGATATCGGATTTGATGTCGTCATTGCGAGCCTTTTCACGCAAGGCCTCAGCCTTCCTTCTGCGGCGGCTTTCGAGCCGTGTCACATCATTGTAGGCGCTACGCAGACGCCCAATGGCTGGTTTCAGGGCCTCCGGAATTTCGGTGCGCCGGGAGGAGGGTACAAAGTCCATGATAACTCTATCCGGGCTGGCAAGGGTCATGAGCGTGTGCTCGATGGCGCGAAACTTATCACGAACCACCTCGTCGCTAGTAGCGCTGGTCCCAAACCAACCTTCTGCGTCGTTCATCTGGGTCCAGAGTTTCGCACCTTGGGTAGGCTCGGCGCGGCTCTCAGGGCGTGGCCACCGGTCGGTGCCGTATTTTCTTCGCAAGGCAGCATCCTCCTCCGCCTCTGCCTGCAATAGTTCCTTGCCTTCTTCAAACACGGCTATATCAGCACTACGCAATTTATCGATATCGGCGAAGCTTCGCTGCAACCGGTGTACAGCATCCGCTTGGCGGATCTCTTCGGCGTGTTGAACAAGGGTGCCCGGCAAACCCAAGGGTTTCTCAAACGCCTGTATGGATCCGGGGAGGTTAAGCGACGAGAGAACCTCGTGGACTCTCTCGTTCAAGGTCTCGAGCTCTCCTATGATGTTTTGGTTCACCATGCGATCTCTTCGCTCTTCGTAGATAGAGACGGCAATGTGTACAGAATAGGGTACTAGCTTGGTGAAAAGCGCAGGTCCGAATTCACCTTTCTCGCCGATGTAGTCTAAAGGCGCTGAGACCTGGGGTGGTATTCGAGCGATCGCCATCGCGGCGCGGCCGAGGATACTCAACTCGGATTTCGGTATCACGGGATCTGTAATGAATCGTCAATAGGGGCATGCTAGTTAGGTAGCCGAGAGAGAGCCATACTCAGGTATATCACGTCGTTGTCTCTCTCTGCACGTTTGAGGTCCTCCTCGACCCTCCTTTTCAGGCCGTTCAGGTCGTCTACAACTGCCTTGTGAAGATAACCGCCTCGGCTCTCCTTGAGCCCTTCTCCGACACAAGCAACGGCATCCCGTAGTCTCGCTACCTCTTCTCCGTATCTTCGCTTCTCGAGACAGTCACAGGCAGCGCGATACTGGGCAGCAGCGGCAAAGTGATGGTGCTTGGCGCTCATATGGTGGATCCAGCTGCTGCTGACGGCCTCAGACCGCATAGCTGCCTCCCCAGCAAGATTGTACAGATCGGAGACCTTAGCAGCCAGTCTGGCAATCGAAGCGTCCTTGTAGCCGTCCATAACGGCCTTCTGCCAGAAGCACTCCTGGCCTTGGGCTAGCTGCAGCTGTATGAGGGATTCGAGGGTATGCTCGTCCATGTCCTCGGGAGGGGTGGTGCGTAGCTCGGGAATAACTTCGTTCTTCAGGTGCTTCAGGACACCAGCAGCCTGACTAAAGTAACTAGCAGCAGTCTTGAGGCCTTCGGTATCGGAGCGGTTGCTAGCTATGGCCAGCTGGGAGTACAGGGCGGCGAGGTTGTAGAGGATATTGGCGAGTTCAAATTTGAGGTTGTTGTGAACGACGGGGCGCTCCGTGTTGTAGCCGAGCGAAGGGTACCATGTGAAGTCGGCGCCGATCTGTCATGACTCTCGAGAGTAAGCCCCGGCCTCTTCGCGCGTACAAAACATATAGCTGCAGAATACAGGGAGAAAGGGGAAACGCACATCGATGGGGAACTTGCCGCCTATCCAGACCAGCTGGGCAGCATAGGCCTGGAGCTTCTTGACACCACTCGGGTGCGGCTCCCGCAGGTTCACAGCGTCACGTCGCAGGGCATCGATGACTTCTAGGTCCTGGCGGAACATGTCAGGATGTTGGTCATATTTGGTCGAGATGTACTGGCGGATGGCCGAGGACAGGGACAGCTGGGTGCCCTTGCGGAAGGACACGGCGATGATGTTGCTCTGCATGGCGGGCTGGAGGCCTATCGCGTGTAGAAGGATGTATGTTATGTTGTTTGTCAGACGGAAAAAGCAGGTTTATGAGGTATGGAAATATCTGGTTGGCTTGGGCATTATTTTATTCTTGTCCTCCTTTTCTTTCCTTCCCTTTCCTTTCCTTTCCTTTCCTTTTCTTTCCTTTCCTCCTTCTTTTCCCTCCTTTTTTTAATTACTCGTATGTAGATTCGTTCGCTCGTTTGTATGTATGGATGAATGAATGTATGTATGTACAGAAGGTAGCACGGGGGGAAAGGGTGGTGAAAAGAAGAAGAAATAAAAATGTTGTAGTAGTCGCATGCATTTTCAATAGAGGGGAATTTTGGTTGATGGGGGGCGGTTTAGGTAGTTAGGTAATTGTTTACCTACACTACTAGGTTAGGTAGGTACCCGCCTAGGTACCTAATTAGGTACTGCCCACCTTTAAGTTACTAGGTTAATATGACTTCATACGGTAGCCCGTTGCCTACCTCCTACATAGGTGACACCACTGTCTAATGGAATACCCCGCTTGTCTCAGCAATTGCATTGGATGTGTATATTGATAGACTTATACCACCTTGTGTAACTGCTCAGATAAAAACGTGAAGACATAACCTAGATAAATACCTAGAATATTCACTTCATCCTCAATACTACAGTACAGTAAAGTAAAGAAGTAAGAAATGCTTCTTCCCGTTGTTTTACAAACACCAGCCTAATTAAAGTCGAGTAGGTTAGTAGGTAATTAGAAAAATCACTCACACAAGCATAGCAACAGTCGTCTTTGTCAAATTAAAGTCTGAATTTTTCTTTCTTTTCTAGGTACCTAGGTAGTCATCATCTCCCCCCTATTCATCTATATACAGCCCTCAGGGGAGGAAATGCTTTTAAAAACATTCTCGTCTCGAGCACTTCGATACCGAGTCTCATGTCCCCCTCCAAGCGGCGCCTCATATTGCATCCCTATTCATATACATAATCCACTTCGAACAACCCATTCCTTATCTCATAGCCTAGAGGGAAAACATATGAAGGGCGAAAAAAAAATATTTTAACCAAAACCAGAAGAAAAGAAAGAAAAGAAAAATAGGAAAAGCAGATGCGTTTCCTATCCAAGAAATGCCCTTGCCCCTGCCAGAAAAGCTTTTGTGCCAAAGAACCCAAGTCGGAAACGCTCTATCCGAGAAAAATAAGAAGTTACTCCCGACTGCCTAGCTAACAGCTCTATGATACAAGAGGAACGTGTGTGCTCGTCGTTGTGAGTGGGAAAAAATGTCCGCAATTCGAATGTCCTAGAAACGCAGGGTAGAAGAGATAATGTAAATACCTGCTTGATCGCTACCGCCGAACGCCGGGTTCTGCGCCGATACTGAGCAAGCGGGAAAGATGGAAACGGACAAGTTGAAAATGCCACAGTATCAGGCAGATGTGGGTGTGGGTGTGGATGTTGAGCAGGTTGTTGTTGGGATGTAGAGTCCAAGAAATACCCGAGTCCGTGTAATCATGCTCGCTCCTCATCGACACCTAAGTCTGGTATCATGCGCAAAGCTGCTCTTAAAGTGCGTCGAGTCCTCGATCAGCCAAATGCATTCGACTCGAACGATATCTCATTCCGCTGTGAATTCGCAATTCCATCACAAAGCAAAACCCCATCTTCCAGCCGTCTGTTCATTATGCCTCGATCAATTAGATCATCCATGTCCTCCACCGCACAGCTACGACGGGCATTCCTTACGGCACCCATACGAGCTCGATGACGCCATCTGCCCTGGACATGGGCTCTCCGTTTGCATCCACCCATCTCCAATCATTGGCCTTCCGCACGTAGATCTGGCTTACTGTGTTGTCCGGCTGCAGGATGGCCTCCTGAAGATCCCAGCTGATCTTGCGGCCCGTCTTGAGAAGGCTAGGGCGCTGCGGGTCGAAAATGTAGTCCAAGTTCCATCCCTTGTCCTGCGGTGCCGCCGCAAATGTACGTTCCATCTGTGCCAGGTTGAAGTTGATGCCGAGGGGGTAATGAACGACGCTGAAACCCGTCGAGATGATGAAGTTGTCGGCCGTCTGGAATCGCTGCAGGGTGCAATCTTCACCACAGATATGAGCGATCTTGGTGTATTCCCAGGGCAGGGCGCTGTGCCAGCCGCCGCCCTTGAAGTGGTGGAGCGAGACGGGTTGGATGCCGGCCTCGTAGAAACCAGATGGGTCGCCGTACAGGTCGAGCTGGTATAGGCCACGCATGATAGACAACCGCACTTCGGTATTCTCGTAGATGCACTTGCGGAGCAGGATATCACCCTGAGGACCCCAACCCGAGTTGGACTCGTGGATCTTCTCGTCCGTCTTACAACTCTCGTAGTGGTTAGTGATCTGCTCAGCCAAGGGGACCGACAGGAATACACCAGCACCGCCGAAGGCCTGGGAACCGTGACGGTCGACGTTGTTGACATCCTCCGACAGTACACCAATGTAGAGCATCTCATTCGGATCATACGCCTCCATCTTCTTAGTCAAGGTGTGGACATTAGGGAAGAAGGTATCGTCATCGCACGACACGAGCCACTTCTTTGTGCGCCTAGCAGGGTGGTTGAATAACGTCGGGATAAGCGTGAGATAGCGCACAGCCATCTCCATGGACGAGTCGGAGTGGTATACATCTACATCAATACCAGCACGGCGTAAAACAGTGGTAGCATGTGTAATCTGATCCTCGGTTGCGTCTAGCAACAGAAGAATCAGCTTGCCACCGTTCGAGTTCCCCTTGCCATCGGTGAGCCAGTATGTCCATTCGTTGACCGGGCTCGTCCTAGGACCACTGAATCGCTCGAATGTGGTGGAAACGCCGAACATGAAATCCGAGAGGTTGGCCGTGGCCGGGTAGGGAGAGAGAGGCACCGGAACCTGGAGGGGCTCGATGCACTTCTCCTGGCCATAGTTGTTAGGGTACTGCAAATCGATCGTCTGGAAGTTGTTGGGCAAGAATTCCTGGCTCAGCTTGGTAATGGACTTTCGGGGAATTGGCTCGCGGTTGATCTTGACATAGCGCTTCAGATACTGGAAACCGTCCTCAAGCTCATACTTCAACTTGATGTCCGCCATGTGGGAAGCGTTGACGCTGCAATCCATCACATGATTGGAGACGGGCGGGATATCCAGCTCGCCAGCTTGGGGTGCATCGCCTAGTGGCTGCTGAGCAACACCAGATTTGCTATGAGTCGATGCAGCGTTCATCAGTTGTGTGCCCACATCTTCTATCCGATCCGACTTCCAGGTAACGGCCAGGAGCATCAGCAATGCGACCGCGAAGAGAACGCATCTCGAGAACGGATTGCGCATGCTGAAAAATCTCTGGTGCGGCGATGGCATTTTTGCTCCCATCGTCATCGAGGGAAGGGCCTGCCAAGGGGAAAGGAATGTCTCTTTTACTCCAGCCAGCTTGCCTAGGCCGCCTTGTAGGCTGTTGCTCTGTTCCGTATATGTACACCCTCGGTAAGAGTATATGCAAGGAAAGAAAGTAGAAACCGTCCTATAGCTTGAGTTTTTCTTTACCTGCGTAGGTTAAGGTCGAGTTGAAGGGCCGACATGTATTACGCCTAGTCGACGACACGATAGAGAGGTCCTGTTATTGTTGTTGATGTTCAACAACTTCGAAATCGCAGGTATGTAACGAACGACAGCCCACAAACAAAGACCAAATATGTGTTTTGAAAGGAGCAAAGAGAGGGATAGGGGGGTGTCGGCCCAGTCTGACGTTGAAAGTGTCAGCTTGGGGGTTGTTTAAAGGTTGACAAAAGAAGGAAGAAGTAAGAGAAAAAATAGAAACGGAGTACAAAGAAGCGAGCGAGTGGAGGGAAACCAGCAACAGAAAAGGGAGGGTTCTGGTTCTCGCGTGGGATAGACTAAGTGATGTACGGAGTAGGGGTGCGTACAGTATAGATAAGTCGGGTCGTCAGATCAGAGGAGGAAGGTAATAAGAAAGAAGAGAAAAACAGGAACACTTCCGTTAATACCACAAACGGACAAGCCCACTCGACTGGGGGGGGTTAACGAGTTAAATGCTCCCGGCCCAGATGACCAGGATGTGACCGTTGCCGTACCTGGTCTACTTTGCAGATCTAACTGGGGGGCGGAGGGGGGTGGGTTGAAGTAAATTGGGGAGGAGGAGGTTACATACAGGGATTGGTTATTTACATAACACTAGGTAGGTCTGGTAAACTGACTAGGTAGTATACAACTACTACACTACACTACAACTACCTACACTCACTACGGAACACATACCTACGAGTTGTATGTAGGTACTTGACATACCGTACTATGCTATAGCTGTTATGGCTATGCTACGGCGAAAGCCACGCAAGCCGAAAAGGAGGCGAGTTTGCATACAGGCAGGACAGAAATATCCGACCCCTACACCACAACCAACTTTTTTGAAAAAAAGACCCAGAGACTCCTTTAAGCGCATGGTTGTTATGTATGTTCTTTTCCAATTTTATTTCTTCTTATTTTTCTGTTCTCATTCACTGTCTGTATGCATCTAGAGTATCCAGTTTATTAGCTATGAAAATCCACAATGTCTATTAAGCCTGCAAGAAAGTCCCCGTGTAGGTAGGTCCATAAATATAACCATCTTCCTACCTCCTGGGCACAGTATATATGTATTTGTTTTATTTTTTTTGCAAGTGCTTTAAGCTACGCTACACTACACTACACTACACTACAAAGCGCTAAACGGGTGTCGAGCTGGTATGTACAGGACACTAGCCAATTAGAGCATGTCTATCACAGTAAACATGACTTGAAACGGCTAGGCTTGGATGAATTTACAATTTGGTTGGTGGGCATTCCACGGTGCCATGCATCACGGGAGGGGCGCCAGAGTCCAGTGGTGTCCACTAGACTTCCAAGGTACTACCTAATTGATCCAAGTTGCGTGATCAGCCATGGTGGGGAGAGAGAGAAGGGGGGTTCACCGAGAATCAAAGAAATAATGCTAACAATGCCTACCTAACACAACATCGATGGCAATGGCAATAGCGATAGTAATAGCGAATGCATTGATACGTGAAACTTGGTTTTCAGCTCGTAACTAGTTAGCCTTGCTGGCGTAAGCCCCCCGGGGAATAAGCAGTGAGAGTGTCAGGATATGAGGAATATAGGAACAAGAAGACGTACGATAGTGTAGGATGACGCTGCGGTTTCTAGGTGACTACTCGCGTAGTAGTGACGAATCTACGGTGACTATGTTCCCCGATTCAGTAACCCCTTTCAGGGGGGGAAGGGGGGGGCTCTTCCAAATATAAGCGCCTACCTACAAGGGATATAGATGTGTATGTTAAAGCGTACAGGTAGGTACAGTAGTAAATGACTTAACAATTTCCTAACGAGGATCAGATCTCCCTCCCTAGTGTACAATTCCAAAAAGGAAAAGAAGGTGAACAAGCGCGATGTTCACTTGACAAAGGGGGGCGAAAAAAAAAAGGAGGGAGGGAGAGTAAAGAGAATGCCCTCAAAGCCGCCTCTCAGGCTCTTACGTAGGTTTTTGCCTCACGCTTCTTCTACTAGCAGTAGCACTAAAGCTGGAGAGGCTCTGCATCTTGGCATGTACTTACAGGGTACACAGGCGGCCGGGAGGTCAACTTGACAAAAGAAAAACCCCTTTCCTCTCTCGATGCCGTCTTTCGATAAATGCGTAAACCATGATTCCATGTGCGGGCCCATGTCGTAAAAGATCGTGTTTGTAGATATAGAAAGAAGCCTTGGAAAAAACCAGAACCTCACCCTGTTGCCGGTTGTTCTGGCTGTCTATTTTTATCCTGCAGTGCCTCGCATCTTCGTACTACTACTAACTACTATGGTGGAGAGTTGCCAGGCTACATACGCTAAAACAATATATCGTTTCTCTCTTACATACCAAGTTCAAGACAAATGGTGGTTCCTACGAGTACGACTACCTAGTAATGGTATCAGACTTGTGTACTTCGTATGTGTGCGTGGCTCTACCTATTTTGAATACCTACATCAATACGAAGTACACACCTATCCACGTCCTATAGAGGACATTATGTTCATGTACAGTATCTGATGCCAGCAGAGTCCACCCGTTTCGTCCAGTCTCTCTTACAATATACACTATTTCTAGGTTCATAATGTCGGATGATCATAGCAGTTGGCAGCTGATGTTTATTTTTTATTTTTCTATTGTTAATGCATTATACGCCACCCACTACCGGCTCTCCGTCCTCAACTGAAGAAATCCAAAGCAACGGGTCACGTCTAACTACATTGAGTATCCCGCGGTCGGCCATCTTGAACATCACTGCCAATTCTGTACGCAGAGGCTTTTGTCTCATCATATATTTAGTCCGTATAAGACAGCCACTTGTCATAGTGTGTGTATGTACAGCCCGCATAATCCCCCACGTATTTTTGATTCACTTTGGCTACATTCGTTGATTTCACAACTATGGTGATACGTGACATTTCGGTACAAGCCGATGGTATTTGAATGGCAGAAAGAGAAGGACTATACATATCCGGGGGAGGAAACCCTCCGAGTTGCCCAGTCTTGAAGTCAAAAATAGGCTTATGTAGTGGGTAACATTTTGTTATTAACTAGGGGATTGCGGTTTCTTTAATCCCTCCAGTCTCTCTCTGTCTCTCTGTCGCTCTTCTCAATTGACCCAGAAAAACCAAGCACGCTATTCCGAACCGCGTTCAGGCTTCATGTCGCTAGTGTCTCGCAATCTGCGTTTTCAAATTAACATGGGGATGTTTTATGCTTGACTTTCCAAGGCCATCACTCGTCCGCGAATTTCTCAAAAAAAAAGATTGTTTGTATACGCACTCATTAAAAACGAAGTTGAAGAAACTCAGTCAACCATAGGCTGCACGCATCTCATTTCTGCTAAGCATGCCACTTTAAAGAATCGTAGCATGACTACATTACTAAGTTCAATAAAGCTAAAACAAACATTGCCAACGTCTGGCTGTCAACTTGTCTGATTTGCGACTTTATCGTATAACCGCAGTGGGAAGGGCTTAAAGTTATCCTGGTGCATACATAGATGTAGTGTACATATCAAATGTATCATTGATGCACGTTTTAATGTACTCCAGAACTATATCGTGACGTGACGGGGACGTCGGAGCTGAATCAGTACTGGCCAGGACGTGGACTGATCAAATGAAGAAAAGAATCACGCGTACTCCAGAACTTGGGCATATCATCGTGACGTGGCGACGGGGACGTCCCATGCAGCTTGCTGAATCGACTTTACACGACTGGCTAGGCAAAATTCTTCCACATTCGGACGAAGTGGATCTGCTGTCTCAGCAATCTTTCTCTGACTTTGTGGGAAAGGTTGGATGATCATCTGCGATCTCTGACCTGTTGAGCATTTTTCTTCTGGGGTGTGTGTGGAAAAGACTCCTGAAAGTATTCAGTTTCAGCCATTTTATTTATGATTCCTATTCTTCTTTTTGTTGATTATTGATTGTGGGTTGTGATGAAGATTCCCAGTCTTATTGGTTCCACTCTTCATTCTACCTGACCCCTTCAACAAGCAGTGTCTCCATAGCCACACTGGGCACTCAGTTATTCCTTTACCTTCCACACCTCACATTTGTCTGTAAATTTTGCTTTTAGGATCTTCCCTTAAAATTACAGACCTCTTTTATGGAAATTGCTCTCATATTACCACCATTTTCAGACTATGTGTCTTCCTCTCCAGCATTTTTGATTGATTCTAGTTTAAAATTATCGTTGTTTTTTTCATCATTCCCACTATTAAACATTTTGATTTTTTTTTTCCAATTTTCGTGTCCTTGTTTATTCTCTGTTGTTATTCATCTGGGTTTTTTCAAACTATTTATATACCCTTATCATATTTCCATTTGTTGATGGTTATCTTCCAGTTAAGTGCATTATGGTTTCCTAACATAGAAACATACTTATTTTCCTTTATGATACATGGGTGGAGGTCTCTAATTTGTTTTGAGTCCATTGCAGATGGATCCTTTCCAGCTTCTTCCATTTTACAGTTACGCCAGCTGGGGACCAGGCAGCATTTGACTCTTATTTTAGCAGGTAAAATGGTGATTTATGTTGTTCTCAATTTTTCTGTATACATTACGATTTTCCATATTTGAAAATCCACTGTTGAACTTATTATATATCATGGGCATTATTCTTCTTAAGCATGAAGCTCTGTTCTTTCTTTTAGGAGTATTTTTAGTTATTGTGTTTTCATTCAGATCTGTTACCTCTACGGTGGAATTGGTTCTCAGCAATTTCATTCAATTTCCAATTCCACCACGTAATATCTCAAAAACTCTTAGTTGACTTTGTTAAGTCTTTTCATCTCTCAAGTGTATTTTTATGTAGTATCCGTTCAGTCCAAAAAGAGCCATTGTTATAAATAACAGTAATGGTTGAGCTATCTGTCTAACTAATGCAGAAAATACATTTGCGGCCGGGTTTCCTTAAACTCCCGAAAACCCAACAGCTTGGTATAGTCTAAGAAATCGAGCACCGATTTTGAATATCCACAAGGAAACTTCCCTTCGTTGAATTTATATACTACTAAATTGAAGCTCTCATAATATATGACTTGGCCAAATTTTTAGTCATCAGGTATCATTGTTGGTTTACTAATTTGGTAATTGGAAGATGTAGTTACTTGCTCCTTACCAACGGTGACAATGAGGCTGTTACGAGTGCCTACTTCGTTACCGGTAAATGGATTACTCTGGCTGATGTGTCCGCGATATCTTGAAGTTGAAACACCCCTTTAAAGCCCATTACCATGTTGGGGGAAAAAATTCTTTAGAAAAAAAACCCCAGAGATATTAATAGTAATAATCCCTAGAAAGAGGGAGTATTGGAGTATTTAATATAGGTTTTTATACAAAAACCACAGCCTTCAAGTTCCTCTGATGTGATTATGTACCTAAATAAGTTGATTAAATGTGTGTAGGTGGTTAGCAAGGAATCTGCAAATAAACATCTGTTATAAGTTACATGTAATGTGTGAAAATGGCATAACATCCAAAAAGTGCTTGCACGCTATTGATATTAATGCTCTTATAGCACAACACTTTAACGAGCTCGATATTGACCTACCAGCAGAAATGAGGCTTCGAAGTTATAAGGTAACACCTCATCCGCAACCCTGGTTTGCTCTTCCACGGCCTTCAACCTAAAAAAAAAAAAGCAGAAGTAGCAGCTCAGGGGCCATTAGTAGACAATTACTGGAAAGTAGCAACTGTATAGATTCTGCCACAGATACTATTAGTAATGCTAGACTTAGGTATGTAATTAGGAAAAGAAGCGCTGCTAACTAGGTGCTTCAACCTCACTATTACTGCATTTTGTCCATGTTGGGGTATCTCAACAGGCAATGCTGCGATGAACGGCATATAGGAAGATCACTTGGCTGTAAGTCAACTTGCTTCATGGATATTGGTCTACAATATTTCAAGTAGTGTCAAGATAACTTGGAAAGAATCAAGATAACAACTCCGTTAAGATATTGTTTCCATCTAGACATTTTAAAGAAATATATCCGATTATACACCATCTCCTTCCTTCAGCCCTTCCCATACTTCCTACAAATGACTACATACATACATAGTACAGCACATTGCTATAAAAACAAGTTCCTTTTCCTTTTCTTCAAAAAATAATGACTGAATACAGGGCTCCCGGACCTCTCAGGCACGTCTTATACCAATCAATCAGTCCAGTTCTTGGGCTCTCGTGTTTCGTTAGCCGCTATCTATCTATTTATCGTTATTATGCCACCGTCAACTGTTACTTTCCCTTTAGCCCTCGCCATTACAGCCCAAATACCTACCTCAACTTCTCCTTAACTTTTGCCATTTTAAACAAATTGACACAACAACTAAAGACTACAGAACCCAGGAGTGTTAAAGGGAAAGAGGGAGGGGGGGTTATCTCCGTTCTAGATTGCCGTTGTCTACGTATTCACGGGGAGGGAAATATTGAGTAGGTAACCAAACGGATCACCTTAGGATAGTCGGTCACATAGGTAATAGCCAGTCATATAACTACCTACCTAGGTAGGTACTTATCGATATAACTGGCGCAGTTGCGCTTATGCAACCCATCGTGAGAGAAACGGAGGTGAACTAGGCACGACAACGATGGCAGACAAGTAGGTTAACAGGAAAGTGACTTGGTATTGATGTAACAAGGGAGGTTCCTAACATCAATCCTACCTAGCCACTTTAGCCGGTACGTAATGTTGCTACATAAACCCTCGTCGATGATAATCGTAACCCCCCACCCCGTAACGGTGTCCTATATCCAACATTGTGCCTAGGAATGTTTGTAACTTGTTTTGTTTGCTTTAATATAGTTAACCTAATTATATAAAAGTCTTCTATGCGGGAAAGATCCCTCCCGCTACTGTAAATCGAGCATCCTACCTACTCTCTACCCAGGCGTAATATCCACCAGGTTCTATTGGATCTACTCACTTAACGAGAGACAATACAGTTGCGCACATCCATAGCAAGTGTATCGCGAAGGAATATTGGTGGTAGCACGTTATAATGTACTCGTGATTGTTCTCGTGCTGACTCGGGATATATCCACCTACCCATGCCACATATCCTTTCCCCTATGAAATGTGCAACACGTCGATATATTATCAACAGAGAATCGAAAGGTATATGTACTGTCCATATCCGACTATCTAGTCCTTGTTAGGCTGAGAAAACTGGTAGTATCTCACCACGACAGACAGAACCAACGCAAGGTAGGCAGGGTTTGTACCTAATCTTTCCACATACGATCGATCCATCCTGTTTTCTGCGCTCGCCCCAATTCAAGTGCAAATATGCGCCAACATACCGAGACCTTGTGTGTCCGGAAGATTCTAATCGCATCGCATCATCATCATCAATGATTCATTATACATTGCCAGCGCAGTTCATTTTTGCCGGCCCAAACAGCCGCAAATATAATATCTCAACCACCTCTCAGGGGTTGGTCAGAAAGAACAGAAAACGAATAGCAAACACTTCGCAGCTTGTATGACCGTCTCTTATGCTTTGATTTATTGCCGATTTATCACGCGCCATGCCCTCTCTTGAAAAAAAGACCTGACCTCCTAAACCGCCCATGTGCCCAACTATCCGATGTGTTGCCAGAAACTGAGAAATCACACCATGTCGTCCCGAGACGATGACCAGACCGTTCAGGTCTCTTCAATACCCATTCCTGTCATGATAATATTTTAGTAACTCGTTGGATTTTTCTTTGCTCTCCATAACACGACGCCGATGTGGAGTTCGTCTCATGGGATGGCCCAAGGACGAGGATGTTGATGATAGGATATGCAAGTGATACATGTGCTATCTGACGACGCCGACCCTACCTTCCTCTAAACACCTTCTCTTCCCCAAAATGGTATCGCCCGGACAGTCCGAATCGCGGTCTTCGGAGAAGCTTGCATTAAAAACTTCCGAGAGGACCTCTCTCCTGCGCTTGGGCGACGGGGGTGTCGACTCGGGTGTCGGCCTCAGCTCATCTTCGTACGTGTCCATGGGGACGCCGTCGAAATCACCGACGAGGTCTGAGCCTAGAGCCTGACCTAGACGCTCCTTGAGACCCAAGACCGGCCATATGGGGACTTGGACATGCTCGATATTGATCCCCACGTCGCCAATAGGGGCTTTGTCGGGTTGGTGGAACATGGTGAGGAGTCCTGCCGAGACAGTGCCGGAATAAACGATGAAAGCGTTGTCATCTTCCGAAACAGTCAAGACGCGGACCTTGACATCCTGTGGTTTAAAAACAGCAGGGTGGTTGATATCGCCATGTACATATTGCTGGGCCATAGCTATCATGACAGCCACGAAGTAGGAATCCTCGTCGAGGTTTTTGGGCATCAGACTTTTGGACCGGAGCATCTGTAAGCGGTGAACAGGCCCGTTGTACGATCTATTGGGCCCGCTCAAGACGCGGAAGCAATTCCGCCTGACGTGGTTCAGATGACTCCGGCTGACGTAGACTAGTATGGGGGCGTTGTTGGGAGCGTTTACAGACATGGAAGCCATCAGCTGATTCGCGGTGCGACTGGACGTCCAGGTGGTAGCCGAGTTAAAGGACATGGCGCTGGGATCAGGCTGAGTCCAGATAGCCTGGCAGCGGATGGCCTTCCCATAGTAGTGACGGCCGAAGTGTATAGGGAGGTCGGCGCCTGCCTTAGGACGCGAGAGGTGGTTCGGAAACAAGACGGAGAGAATCTGCTTCATGGCGCGGTTCTTGGTCATGATGGGCTTCGAACCGTCAGTCGACATGAGTATATCCAAGTTACTGCCGAGAGTGACGACGGTGGGCGGGGCCTTGGGGGAGCGTCGAGGCGAGGTTGTGGTGCAAGGAGTTGGCGTCTTCTGAGGAGGTAGCTGGACGAAGCGACAGCCGAGTAACCGCATGTGCAGGTCGGTCCAGCATATGGGCAGCACGTACAGCGAGATGCCGGCATGGTCGTGCAAGATGTCGTAGAGGGACCCGATCTCGGGAACGGTGTGTCTCCGGCGTATCTTCTTGTGCTTGGAGTCTGTCGTTGCGGCACTCGTGGTATTCGTGGGCTCCATCGCCGACGCGTGTGTTGTCCCCATGGCGGCCGCGTGGGAGGCGAGAAGAGAACTGGGATACCTGGTAGTAGGAGTAACAGTTTAGTAAATATAAATATATTATATAGCACCCGAAGGGAGAAGAACAGGGGGAAGAAGTTATGAAGTAAATAGTGATCAAGTAAATGGTGTAGATAGGTAGGTGGGTAGGTTTGCTTACCTTGCTTGGGTAGGTAGGTATCCAAGGTATCTTGGTGACAACTCGCACACCCTGGTCAAGGGATACTAAATTTGGGGGTATGGATGGATGCAGCGATTCCCTCCGTGTCTCCCCCCTCCTAAAAAAGAAAGAGGAAAAAAAATTAAAAAGTAATAACAATAATGCAAGTTCACCTAGGTAGAGTATGCGACAGAAGTGAGACGCAGCTCAAAACAAGGCGGGCGGCAAAGAGAGCTGAGGAGAATGATTGTGGTGGTTGTGGTGGGAGAAAGGTGGGAGGAGGGACTCGGGGGTTTCAGAGATAAAAGACGCGACTTGGGAGGGGGACCTTTTATTTTTGCTTGGCTGGGGCTTGAGCCTGCCCTTTTACTGGGATGCGACATTTGCGCGAGTTCAGGTGACCACCTGCCAGGAGCTTATGTACGTACATTTATGTAGGCTCCAGCATGTACCTATGTACCTACTAGTGTACCAAGTGTCTGGTACATACCTAGGTACATAGACATAGCCACTAGGTGACTGCCACACCAAAACAACCACAATCTATGACCTCATGGTAAGTACCTCGTACGTCAATAGGTACATAATACACACTAAGGTTAGGTAGTCGTAGGCATGAGTTGGAAGGTTAGGTACCTACATACCCTATGTAGGTAGTCGTACGGACATCGGTGATGAGTAAGCTGTGTAGAAACCCGACCAACAACCAACCCGGCTAGTCCGAAATGCCCATCCGCATTTCCTAGTAGTAATGGCATTACGTAACGGTAACAGCCGAGGCACATTACAGGTTTTAGGTAGCTATATGTATCTAGGTAACACAGCCAGCACAGCCCAAACAGAGCCGGCGTTTCTCCGTGAGAAGAGTGACGTCTCTCCCTAACAATTTCAAGACGTCAGCCTCAAAGGTACTACGTTACCTAGTAGTTAGTGTACCCAGTATCAGAGCTTCCATACCTAGGTCATCCTAACCTACCTACCTACACTAGATACCATTCAATCAATCTTCAGCCTCACCATCCCACCCGATTGGAACAGCCGGCGCCTTTATTCGTAAATACCTACCTATCTATCTACCTACCCATTGCCCGAGCATCACCGACTCCCTTCGGTGCCCACATTGACACGATGCCGGTATGTTCTATTGTCTCCTCTCCGCCCATCTCGTGCTTCAGCATCAAATCATTCTAACAATACACCCACTCTCCCCTCCGTCTAGGCCTACAACTCCATGTTCAACGGCGACCCCAACGTGCCGCGCCTGATCGGGAACTTCCCCTTGCTGCCTCTGCGGACCAAGACGCGGGGGCCCGCGTACACGCTGCCGGCGCCCTCGGCGGCGCTGGCGCCCCACGAGTCGCCCGACCCGGACGACGAGTCGTACGACATACTCGACGAGGTGCTCTCGCTGTTCCGCGCCAACACCTTCTTCCGCAACTTCGAGATCCAGGGCCCCGCCGACCGCCTGCTGATCTACGGCATCCTCTTCGTCAGCGAGTGCCTCGCCAAGATCAAGCCCCACCACGGCGTCCGCGACGCCACCAAGGAGGTCCTCAACACCGCCCTCGACCTCAACTTCAGCATCCCCGGCGACCCCGGCTTCCCCCTGAACCAGGTATGGGCCTTTTTCTATTTCTCTCTCCTTTCCCTTAGTCTAAAAGGGCTATATATATATGTGTGTGTGATGTATATGCTGACTCGGGCAATTTTCACATGATACCAGATGTACGAGCCCCCGCAGGACCGGCAAGACGCCGAGCAGCTGCGCCAGTACCTCTCGCAGGTGCGGCAAGAGCTGGCCTCGAGGTTGCTGGCGCGGGTCTACGAGGAGGGCGGAGACGGCAAGCCGAGCAAGTGGTGGCTCAGCTTTACGAAGCGGAAGTTTATGGGCAAATCTTTGTGAAAAAGGGAAAAAAAAGTGGCGGTGACAAAAAAAAAAGAGAAAAGAATAGGGGAAGAAGGGGACGAGGGGAAAAGAAAGAAAGGAAAGGGCGTATACGGTACGTCCGGAGTAGAGGAGATGGAGGAGGAAGACAGACAGACAGACAGCCAGTTAAGAGGGGAAAAGAGAAAAAGAAACAAAACTGGTTGCAATCTAGAAAAATAAATCATGACTGTAGTATTCAGATATCACGCGAGGGCCGGGCGTTTATCCCCCGCGTAATGTTGATAAAATAGCAAAGCAGGCAATAAAAAAAAAAGCTCCTGTTGTGTTGTGTTCGGTCCCGTTGACACGACACGACAAGACACGCCACGGCACGGCACGGGTAGGGGGTCAACTTCTATTACCAAGTATTGTATAGGTAGGTACACATGACCTCTACTGTTAGTAGCTAGCAGTTCGATGAATACCTAGACAACATAACAACTATGTAGGTTAGGTACGGTAGGTACCTAGGTATGTAGGCAGCCAAACTAACCTACTAGAACCTATGTAACCTAGTTGACTGAACTCACCATGCCATTGATGCTCACTCATCTCGTTCATTCGATCTTGTAAAGTACCTACATGTAATACACAGTACAGTCGCACGATTGACTAGCCTACTACTACTACTACTACTACTACTACATCGTCCAGCCACCCTCACATCAATTATAGTTACCTAACCTAGATTAGTATATTATATACTAGTAGTATTCTTACCTAAATAAGATGTCTTGCTTCTTCTTCTACCTCGGATTTTATTTAAATTTAAATTAAATTTATAAAAAATAACATAGGTACTCATGCCCTTCCTCCCTTCCCTAATATTTACCTACCTACCTACCTACCTACTTCTTCGATATTCGCTACACCCCCCCTTCCCCTTCCTCCACCTTCCTCTTCTTCGACCTCTTCTTCCCCCTGGCCTCCACCTTCCCCTCCGCGGGCTTGACCCTCCACCCGGTGAAGACGTATCCCTCGGCGCCGCCCTTGCTCGTCATGAGGGGGTGGGTGCGGCCGGGGAGGACCTGCCACCTCCTGACGCGGGAGGTCTGGATCGACGCGCCGAGCACGAGCGTGGGGTTGAGGGGGAACTCGTCGTTGCCCGCCCAGCGCTCCTGCTCCTCCAGGCCGCACCCCGCGAGCTCGTCCGGCGGGCTGGCCACCCAGGCGCCGCGGCGCGCGATGCTGTAGCAGTCGGCGAGCGCGGTCAGCGGCTCGATCGCCTGCGAGTAGATGGCGATGGGCGCCCCGCCGGCGAGCAGGGGCACGCAGTGCCGCATCACCGAGACGGGGTCCATGGTGCTGGCCACCACGAGGCCCGAGAACCCGCCGCTCCGTGCGCTGTCGATGATATGATGGGTTCGGGCCCAGCGCCGCCGCTTGCGGTGGTACGTGCCCCGGCGGTTGGCCTTCCACGAGCGTAGCTCCTCGGGCGTCGCGCTGGGCGCCTCGGAGCTGTAGATGCTGTCGAGTTGGGGCTCGAGGAGCTGCAACCACGACAGCGTCATGAGGTGTCGGGTGAGTGGGTGGGTAGGTGTGTGGACCGGATTCGTGATATCGAAGTCGTAGTACCGGAGGAAGCTCAGGTTAGGCTGCGAATTCTGGTGGATTACGGTGAGGGTGTTGGCGTGCGCGTAGGGGACCAGCAGGTCATTCGATCGTTGTTTCGTCTCCCCTGGTGTTTTCCTGGGGGCCTGGGGTGATTTGGGTTTTGACGGCTCGTCGTCTTGGGGTCCTGGCTTGGTATCAGGTAGGCTATCGTCGCCCGTAATGGGCTGATGAGTTAGGACATTGCTCTCAGTTGCGGGGGTCATTACGGGCTGAACTGGTGGTTCTCTTCGGCGGGCTTTCGGTGACCGTGGTCTCTGGGGTTCTTCCAGAGCATGTTTAGATTTGGGCGGGTAAAGTATACCCATGCGCTCAGCCATAGCAGCAACCAGCAAGCCTCCAGTGTCATCGACTACGAGCCAGCGCCCCGGTGTCTGTTCAGGGTTCAGAATGCTCTCGGCCTCTTCCTCCTTGGAGGATTCGCTGTCACAGGGGTCCTCGCCACCGAAGTGCACATTGGCCCAGCAGCCTAGTAGCGCAACCATCTCCTCCCTCATGTCCAGGATCTTGGCAGGGTCCTTGTCCTCGAGAAGCCAGTAGTCCAGCTGGGCCACGTCGAGGGGCAGCACACTGAACCTCCGTATGTACTTCCGTGTCTTGAGCAGCTTGTACTTGGCGAGGGAGTATTCAGTCTTCTGGTCGATAGCGGTATGCGACAGCATAAGCTTGGCGATCAGGCCCTTGCCGGCGTCGGTGCCGTCCTTCTTGAGTTCCTCGATCTCTTCCATAGTCAGGGTCTGGCGTGCCTCGGCATTGAGTTCTGCGCGGTCGGTAGTAGCGACGACGGCGCCCGACTCGGGGTCTACGAGGGTGTATTCAACCCCGGTGGGCAGGGGAATATCGGCTTCGTCGCCATCGGGGACGGGGGTAGCTTCTTCGGGGGAGGTAGAGGAGGTAGAGGAAGAAGAAAGGATATCGCTGTAGAGCTCGGCGGCGGGCACAATCCGTAGTCGGTTGAAGGTCTCGGGAGGTTTCTTGTCTTGTAGTTCGTAGGTAAGGTGGTATGGCCGGTGGATGATCAAGTTACTGGGGAAAGATCCGTATTTGCCCAGAGACACGGTGCTGCAGTATAACCAAACACATCGTCAGCGGGTGCGACAACAATGTCTCTCTCTTCTCTTTTTCTTCTTTTCTTTCTATCCTTTTCTTTTCGCACATACGTATTTGGTATGATTTGGAGAATTCTGGTGTTTCCCGAGGGGAGCTTTAAAGCGATCCAGGCATTGGGCTCGACTAGTGAATGCATCTGGGCGAAAAAACTGCCCTCTCGTGGAGGGTGAGGTGTAGGTAGATCTGGATCGAGTGAAACTTTTTGAAGCTATGGATTTCCTTTTTTCGAGAAAAAAAAAAGATTCGAAAGTCGCCCACCCAAGACAAGACCGGATAAGATATAGATTTAGTTACATTTATGAAGCTAATAGGTAGTAGATAAGGTACCTGGTATGTAATAATACAGGGCAAGACCCCGCAAACGCCGCTGTAGTGCGGGACTAGTGTAAGGTTTAGAGGTTAAGGTTACAACTTTTCCCTTCCCTTCCCCTCTCCTCCCCTCCGAAGCTTCTCAATTCAATCCCGTCTTCCCCGAAATTGCCCTTTTAGGAAATCTGTATGGCATCCTATTTGCTTCGTTTCATTTTGTACGACAGCAGCACTTTCAACTTTCATAAAGGCAAGAAAAACACAGAAAACCAATGCATTTGATATATGAAATCGAAAGAAACTAAGGTTAGAAACCACCTGCCAAAGGATATCATCAACCGAACGCCTCCCACTAACTAGTATTTATACCTAAACATATGCTAAGAGTGCCTGGCACCAGGTAGTCGGGTATCTCTATCTGCCTGCACTTATTCACAACAAAGGAAATGAATGAAGTCCTACTTCTTATTTCTTGCCGTTGACCGCTGGTCCGGTGCCCTGTTGGTCGCGTCTGGCGACCTCGTTGCCCGGCAGGCGGCCAAACTGCCACTCTGGGAGCGTGATGCCCGTCTGTTCGTGGATCGTCGACATCAGGGGCGGCAAGAGTTGATAGACCTAGACATACAGAGGTCATATCGTTAGCTACCATATTCCTGATACGTAATTCTGTCTCACTCATCGGAAGATATACGTCAAGTATAGGTAGGTAGGCTTACGTTTCTCATGGTCGCCGCGCTGTCCTGGCCGGCTCCGTTGGTGCTGCTGCCACTACCCGAACCCGCCTCGGCTCCCGTGTTCCAGACGCTGATCTTGGGCTGCATGCCGTTGACCGCGGCGGCGTTGGCCCTCGCCAGCTCGACATAGGTGCCCTTCTCGATCATCATGTACTGGAGGAGGCCGGCCGGGCCGCCGAGGGCCTCGCTCATGCGCGCGTACGCCTCCGCCATGGCCGCCATGCCCTCGGCTTCCTTGAGCTTCTTCTGCAGGTTGGCCTCGGCGTTCTTGATGGCCGCGTGGCTCCAGGCGTCGGCGTCGGTCCGGGTCTTGTACGCGGCCGCGTCCGTGCTCTTGGTCGTGCGGTTGTACTCGGCCGCCGCCTGCGTCTCGGCGTCGACCTTGGTCTTGTACGCGCTGGCGTCGGTCGCCTTGGTCGACCTCTCGAAGTTGGCCCGCGCCTCCGCCTCCACCTCGTACGCCTTGGCGTCGGCCTCCTGCTGCTTCGACTCGCGCGCGATCGTCGCCTTGACCACGTCCGTCGCGCGCAGACGCTCGAGCTCCGCCGCCGCCCGCTTCACCTGCACCTCCTTCTTCAGGTCCTCGTCCTTCGACTCGGTAGCCCGAGTCGCCTGGATTCGCGCAATCTCCACGTCCCGGTGGAGGACCGTCTTCTGCGTGGCCAAGTTGGCTTCGGCCGTGGCCCTTTCCACATCCCGGTCTGTCTTTTGCACAGCCGTCTCGGCATTGCTGTCATATTATCAGTATTAGGGACAAAAGAAAAAGGGATTGGGGAATGTAAGGGTGAGTGAGTATAATCATTACATTTTGGCGATCTGTCGCTCCTGTTGGCCATGCCTCTCGGCTTCGCCAACATTACCGCGGAGCTGCGCATCGGCCACGTCAATACGAGCTTGGTTTGTCGCGCCTTCGTGAGCTTTTTGCGAAAGGGATTGGAAGTACGTCGAGTCAGCAGCGTCCCTGAGCTCCTTTACGTTGGCGTTGTAAATCTTGAGGCCGAACTGGTCAAGTTCGCCCTGGATATTGCGAAAGATACGGCGCTTGAACTCCTCTCTCTCGGTGAAGATTTCCTCCATGGTCATGCTGGAGACCAGAACGCGCGTCTCGCCTTCTATGATACCCTTGACGATGTTCTCCAAGTATAGTGCCCCTTTCTTCTGGCCGGTAGAGTCTGCTAGCAACATGGCGTACTTCATAAGAGCATCACCTTGGTCCTCGGCGTCCACATGGCTTGTTGACTGGGCCTGCGCAGTTAGGGCATGTTTCGAATTAGGCTGATGCTTCGGTACCTTCGCATTGGCGCCGCGTGCGTTTACGTCCCTATATACACGTGAGAAAGTCATCCCTCTCGAAGGTTTATCTGCCGCTGATAGATGGAGTTCACATACGGGCCAATAGTAAACACGACAGGTAGTAAGAATTGTAGCTTCTCTTTGGTCATCGCTATATTGTCGAAGTCAGCAAGTGAAACGGGTACGAATATAAGAGAAGGATAATTACCTTGCAGATTCATAGCATAATCGTGAGGTTGCACTGAGAATTTCGTGCATCGTTGGAATGGCCATACCCAGGCGGACTTGGTAATGAGCACATTTTTGACGTTTATACCTGTGATAGCCAGGTACTCGTCGGGAGCTGCGATCTTGTACGACATGGTCGTGTGTAAAATAGGAACCCTAGACTGAAGGAATAGAAACGTGAAGAGTATATCCTATTATGGAGAGTGGGGTTGACGATGTGATATCAAGTTGCTATCCACGAGAGGATGGAGAGCAGATATCTAGGTTAATTAGGTACAGTAAGTACCTAGGTAGCTATATGTATATATAGTCTTGAATGCCGAAGAAGTATGGAGGAGTGAGGGTCATCCTAACGAGGTAAACACAGGCTTTAAATACTTCACACAAAGGCGAGGAGGACTACGTCCATATATGCCTACCTTGGCGAATTCCAAAGTCATTTCGAGTGTGGATATGGCAGACGAGGGAAAGGAGGCTTTTCTAAAGTTTGCAAGGAGTACAGTCTATTGTGCTTCCACGTGGGTGCAATCCCTGAGAGGCTATGCAGGACGAGGCAATTTTTTGATACATCAAGGGATGGCCTGATACTTTACTGATGCCCTCGGCAGGTGAGCAGATGTACCATACGAACAAGTAGGTAGGTAGGGCATAATATTTTACCGTCTGACAGTTGTACTATAGCTATTCAACACACCTATCTACACATCCGCATATCCGCATACATGAGTAGCTGTTAGTCAGATAGGCATACACTACTATTGGCCTTGGCCACTGTGGAATATCCGTTTTGGGTACCGACGATCCCTGTCGTCCTATTGCCCAGATGCAAAGTATACTTAGTCTACACACCTACCTGCCTAGTGCTATTGACGTGTATCCATCGATGACTTGCGGCCGAGTTAGAAGACTTTAATGTTGTATATTTCAATACTAATAACTCTTTCAATATTATCAAGTTAGGTTCTATTTAAACTCCGATTCATACCAGATTCTCACTAAAATGGAATTTCGTAGCAGGATATCAACTCCACTGGGATTGCAACTGATATCTAGCGATAGAGTTAACTGTCTCCCCAAGGTGTATTGATGTACCAGCATACCAGACATACCTAGTGTATACTCGAGTCAATATGCCTGTGGCTGGGTCACGGGAAGGCAGTGGAATCCTTCTAGTGTAGTTTAGCATGTTTCTCGAAGCGCCACTTAGACCGTGCCGTACGTAGGAACCCAACAGGGTAGTATTTCGCTAATAATCACCTCTCCTAGGCAACCTTGATGAGCTTCTAACTTAACGCATATACCGAATAGTTTTGTTCACTGTATGATACAAGAATTTCGGAAACCGAATGTTAGCTAGTTTTTAAGAATGGGTTGGTTCGATTACTATTGATTAGCTATGACTGACTATGGCGAAGCATCAATTCTCCCCTCTTCATTTTTCAAATGACAAGAGTTCGCCCCTGAAGCTGAACATTTAGCGCAGAGGCTTAGCTTTCTGTCACGATACATACATACACCATACAGCTCCTAGGTACATACAGAAATGTTGCCTCTATGGGATAAGTGCATGCAAGGCTGACTGAACACGCTTTCGCTAGGAACAAGAGAGCTCGGGAGGCAATTTATCTTAGATCAGACGGATTGACTTAGACCCTAGGTACTGCCCGATATCCGTCTTCCAACTACAACTACAAGTTGGGGTCATGTTATTATGGTGTGCATTCCAACCTCTACGAAGCAAACCACCAAGAACCCTTATTCCTTGTGAGGTAGAAGACCATAACGGTGGTCTCTTTCCATAACCTACACAAAGTTAGGCACAAACAATCCTACCATCCATCGCCTTTGAAATCTTATACCACAGCCACAGATCCATAAGACAATAAACCTTCGACCGGGTTACGCACATTGTCGGTTGTCGGTTTTTTATCTACCTACCCACTTACACGAGCCATTAGATCAACTCATATGCTTCCTGGGCCATCATAAATAACAAGTAGCTTTTTTAAGTCCCCCGTCTTTCTATCTATCTTCCACCGAACCAGACTACCTCTGGAACAAAAATGGACAAAAAATCAAGTCTCGAAGATCTTCCACCACCTTACACCCTCAAAGATGACTCTACTATTGCATACAATCAAGTCCACCCCACCTCTCTTCCCTCTCACCTAGGACAGGTTCTTGCATCTTTGTCTGATCGAATTCGTTCAACACAACAAGAGCGAGAAGACCAACAATCACTTGGCGATTCCACCATCCTCGGCTTTATAGTACCCGCAATCGAGGAATTTATTGCTGATCTGGGCTCTCGGCATAGATTACCGCCAGTTGCCACTTTGACAATAGTCCCAGAAGTCGCCGTGCCCGAGAATGCTGTACTAAGTGGCATGGAGGAAATGAAGCGTCGGGGTGAGGTCAGCTTAGTTTATAGAGTGCAGGTAGATCGAAACAAGAAGACCTCTTCAAACACTGGCTCACGCTCCGTCGGCGGTAACGAACAGCAATGGACTTCGGGAAAAGAGTTCAGTGATTGGGGTCGCTTTGGCGACCCTGAAGTGTCTGGGGAGAGATCTGAATCGAGCCAAGAAATGCTTTGGTGGAGGGATGAAGACATGGCACGTCGTCTCGCCGATCATCTTCAGCCTAGAATCGAATCACCAAAGCCATCAGAGCCCGCTCCACTAGTTACAGTCGTTTCCGAGGAGAGACTGTCATCACGCTCGGGGAAAAGAGGTTGGAACTGGGCTAGAAGTAGGAGTAGCCGTAGCTCGGGGACTGGAACAAGCAGTTCGAATTCTGCTATCCAAAGCAAACTGAGCCCATCGGATAAAAAGAATCCATCTGCTGAGTCTGGCCACTCTCAAATGTCAGTCACGGCCCAGGAGGCTGCATTCCGTCAAGAAAACGAGTTTGGGATTATAGAGAGCCATAGAGGGTGGGCCATCACAGTAACAGTGATTATTAGGGCATAAACCTAGATCACGCGTTGCTACAACGCAGAGTTGTACGAATATACTTGGCCACGAGCGCGAAAGTTCTCCCTCGTGATCTTGGGACAAAGGGAACTTGATGATACGGGTTTTATAACAACAAACTTTTTTTTGGCTATACCCATTAAATATCGAGTTACCATGTTAGAAATAGTCCTTCTCTTTCATATTTGAAGTGTATTCAGTTCAACTTGAATAAGTCGTACAATAGGTAGACATAATATTTTGGCCATATGCGTATTGAAATCACTAACACCTAATAACTAGAACTCCGGAGATTCTTAGAAGTACTTGTTTCTTCGAGTCAACACGTGATTCATCTACAGTTACTTGATATTCAGTCTTGTATCTAACACATTATACAGTTTTATATGAAAAGACTTTCAAAGAACGTTATATATTACTATGGTCGTTTTATTTAATCTATTTTCTTCGAGCATGCAACCCAAGTTCCATATACACCGGTTTGCAAGTCTATGAACTTCATGGATTTCCCCCTTTCCTTTACCATACGCGTGACTTGTCCGTAGTTACTCAACACATGCTTTGTGGGTACGACGTGTCAGTTGCTTCCATAAGGACCTTTGGTAAGGTCTCGTGGCCAGGCCATATCCTCATAGTTTTCATGTAACATCCGTTCTACTTGTAAACGAACTCCTCCCAACACACACCATTTTCTTCCCGCCTACGTATATCATACACCCACCCGTTTATCCTTCACTCGACTAAACTCAGGAGTAAAACCCAGCTAACTAGTCACAATGTCGCTATCTTGGTTACCTAATTTCCCTTTGCCTGAAACTGGCGTGGATATGTACTCTACCAAGAGACGCAGGACTGATAGATGGAGCGGCTTCATACCAACTGCTTTTATACCCGGTCACCAAGCTTACGTTGATGAGCATACGAGACAGTCACGTCAGGCTCCTATAACTCACATTTCGGGACTCCTTAACTATAAAGAGAGTGATGCTGTAGCTCACGAATGGAACCGAAGTTCTAGGTATGATGGATACATAGAATACCACAATACGACACCAGGGTTAGAAACTAACTCGAATAGAAAACGAAAGGCTGCAGCCCTCGAGCCACAGCCCGAAAACATGTCTGGACACGACGACCGCTGCGAGCGAGTTTCACATTCCTACCATAGGGGACCATATATGATAGAGAGATTGCCGAGGACTGGGACTATTTCTCGACCAGAAGAAAGACCACGACTCCCAGGGTTCAAGGAAACCTTTGGTGATATTCCACCGCCGTATTTTCTGTGGCCAGAATATAGACATCATCAGCATAGAACAGTTGATCCCTCCAATATCTATGTCAGGGGTTCCACCCCAGAAGAACGCCGACAACCACCTGCACAGCATTATCCCTCTCAAACGGGTCATAGACTCACCCCACGGCAGGATATGAGTCCAAAGACGCGAGTATCAGGACAATACGATTCTCATGGATACCCACGAGGACCGTACCAAGCTCAAAGTGAGCACTTTACCAACCATGCCACCCGAGCTGTTGATTCAAATTCTACACGTCCCGGCATTGTCCCACCGCACAATATCAATGGCGTCGTGCCACATACAGCTCCGCCAGACACATTCTCAAGTGTTATACCCACGGGAACGAGCACTTGCACAGCTCGTCGACCTTTACATGAAGATGTGACCGGGCGAGAGGTTCCTCAAGATAAAAACAAGCAGTCGACGGACCAGATCAGGCAATATTCAGACACTACTTCACAAAGCTCACACAGTATCAGCACCGAACCATATGAACCTGAACATTGCCCCATGAGTCTTGACCAGTTGCAAGCCATCGCCGCTGCTGCCACAGCAAAAGCAGATAGAGATAACCCGTATTCCTTACCTCCCGGAGCTCCTTACAGGGAAGATTCCGCGCCCGATGCTCCCGGGCCCCCTCCGGCATCTTGGGTTCAGAAACATTACGACTATTGGAGGTGGAACGAAGAGCTGGGCTACTTGAAGTGTACATACTGCGGAGTTACTCGTCAGGCTCACTGCTTCGAAAGAGCCGACGACGAGAAGTCACATCACCACGAACTCCTCGCCACCTGTCTAGATTGCAGAAACCTGAACAAAAAGAAGAACAGGAGCTCTAGAGCAAAGGCAAGCGGCGGAAGAAGCCAAACGCAATCATCCGACGAGCCCAAGATGATGATCTGCTGGACCATTAGCACAGCTACCGGATGTGGGAAAGTCAAGAGCAAGGAGGACTTCACGACCGAAAAGCACTACTATGGGCACGCCGAGCGGAGTCACTGCCGCAAATGCCGCGGACCGTCTCTATCCAAGACCGAGTACTTCTCCAGGATGTCGCAGTCGCAGGAGAAGAAGCCGGAGCACCCGGCGAAGCGGCCCTCGCCGCGGGAGTCCCAAGTGGAGCACCACCACTACATGACGCACTCATGGTGCCGCGCGTGCGAGAAGTTCGTCGCGATCAGGAAATTCGACATGGCCCCCTTCACCAACAAGGCGGGGCTCCAGGTCCCCAGGCCGATCTGCCGGGACCACGCGGACGCGGGCGCGGGCCCGCCGGGCGAGAGCTTCGTCCGGGTCTGCGGGGCCTGCCACCGCACCTGGCACATCGGCCAGTTCTACAACAAGAAGGGGGAGTGCTACGACTGCAAGATACACGGCCGCAAGGTGCCGACCGAGGAGGAAAAGGAGGCCAAGAGGCAGGAGAAGAAGATGAGGAAAAACGGCGGCGGGCAGAAGGCGAAACAGCCCGAGAACGCCCGCGAGGGACACTAGTAACAAGAGACGCTGAGCCGTAACGCTTTGGGGGGGGGGGGGGGGGGGGGGGGATTTGAGGATTTTATTCACGGATAGGTTGGCTTTGAGTATTCATAGTGTGTATGTCGTGCTAGACATGAGATAGGAAAAAAAAACACAAGTTACCGCCTAGCTGAAGAATATCTGTTACGTGCCCTAAGTTCAGTATACCACGACTATAGGGACACTTCATAAATACAATCTGGTCTCCTGTTAGGTAGTTGGGAGAGTAAGATAGTTGAGATTCGTTAGGCCGCTCTTCCATTATTGCGATATTGATTCTAGGCAACTATGGTCTCCGATGATGATTTTCGATGCCTCTCCCCATTCTCAAACTACATGTCTAACCTAGTTACTACTCGCATTATACCACGGCCCCTAGAACAGCGGCCTAAGCTGAGACCAAGAGACAGAGAAGGGGGGTGGGGGGTTGTTGGTAAGACGATGGGATTTCTAGGACTACCTAACCAAATCTAACCTACTCCTCCTTACTTACTCCGCCACCAGCGGTGCAAGCCGGCGACATCGCACCAGGGCAGCCGAGCCGGGTTCTCGAACCACCAGCTCTCGCCGGGCACCCTGGGCCGGTCGCTCGCGTACTTCTTCAGGCACCCGCCGTCGAACCGGTGGTTCTTCACGCCCAGCAGCAGGACCACGCTGCCCACGGCCGGGCAGAAGCGCTGCGGGTCCAGGAACACCGTCAGCAGGACGTGCTTGTCCGTGGAGGGGTCGGCGAGCCGGGCCTGGCGCTGGCGGTAGGGCGGCAGGCCCGAGGGCTCGACGTCGGACAGCGCCGACACGACGGCGAGCACGTTGACGCTCCAGTTCTGCTTGTACGGCAGGTTGGGGATCGAGCGCAGCTTGGTGAGCTTGGGGGGAGGATTTGCGAGGAGGAGGAGGTCCTGGCCCGGCTGCGGTGCCTGGGAGTGGGAGCCCGCGGTTGGAGCTGCTGCGACTCCTTGGGATTCTCCTGCGCTCTGGGTTGGCATGACAAGATGGTTCCGGTTTTGCGTCCTCTGCTCCTCGGAGATGGGCATGACCTCGAACTCGTCATCTGCGTCGCCGGGTTCCTGGAGAACCCCCGTGCCGCTGTCAGCCTCCACCTCAGGGGCTTGACCGGCCTCGGTATTTGTGGAGGTCTCAGTTGCGGTAGGAGTCATTCCATCTATCTCTTCGTCGCTCTGGACATCCGCGTGCCTGGTTTCTGGGGGTTTGCCGTCCGCCGAGTCGACTAGCCTGTTGTTCCACCCCACCAAGATAAGGTCTTCAACCACGAGGTATACGGCCTGCTCCTCGTTTCCAGAAGAGGCCCCCATCGTCTTGCTGCTGCTCGTCACTGATGCGTCATCCATACTGTCGCTCGAAACATCCATCCATTCCAGGCGGAATCGTTCTAGCTTGACGTACGAACCGAAGGCGATCTCGCCCCGGTCGGCGAACCCATGCATCGCAGTCGCCAGCAGTGCCTGGATGCAGAGTTCCCCGTCGCCCAGAAGCAGGCGCAGTGCGCGCCATCTCTTGGAGCGCGAAGTATACACGGCATCGATGCACTCGACGAGAAATATGGAGCCGGGAACGCAGTAGCGGGTGCGAAGGATGTCGGCGATGACAGGTCTAGGCTCGAAGGGTTCCGTCGCAATGCATGTTATTTCGGCGGATGCGGAGGGACTTTCTGGGGCCGAAGCAGACATTGGTCGCGAACCGCCTCAACCATGATTTGGTGGTAAGCTGAGGAGGTCAGACCCAGGAGAGTATCAAAGGTCCTAGCCCGAGAATGAGGTATGCGTGCCTAGCCTAGGTAGGTATCGGAAATGGATGGTTGTGCTTTGTTGATTGACGATGTCGACGGAGTTGGCGGAGGGGAATTTGATAGACTCATTAACTACATATGTTTGCAATTGAATACATGCCAACCTCTTTATTCACCTATACGGCGTTATGCAAGCTACAGCTATTTATCAGGCCTCGGCTGAAAATGCCTTCAGAAAACAAAATAAAATTCGACAAAATCAACCCCCGAGTCCGAAATAAAGAGAGTGGGATCTAAGAAACGAAGCTTACCAGTTCATCACTTACACTGGTACAGGTATGGACCCGATTTCACCACCAAACCGCATTCATCATCAGTTACGTGAGTATGAAGAGACAGGGTAAGTCGTGGCGAGAAACTATCCATGGCATAGTGTAGAAGGATTCGATAATAATATGTTGAATAAATCCCACCAATAAGGCTCAATCCCGAACAGGGATGTCTAGGATTATATACTACCTAGTGTATATTGATAGATCAATACGCGCTATACTATACAACTTGAGTTGCAGTGTAGATTTCAAAGGACCGGGAACGATCCATACAGTACACTGATCGGCTACTATGGATACATCATTATTATTCTATCAATACATCGTTCTAGAAGCCTTTTACCCAAAGACCTACAATGAGAAGGGGCGCTTTCAACAAGAAGTGATCTTCTAGGCGCCGACTTCATCATCTAACCTAGGTAGGTACAAATTTCTGGACATCAAATCAGTATCCTGGTGTACTGGCTCTTTCTATACCTATTTTCATGTAAGAGTATTGTTCAACTACCTTGACATCTACATATATAAAACTCACCTTATGGACCACTTTTTGTTTTTCGTCTGATCAAATACGAATATCTAGGTAGTGCTCCAACACTAGTCTTTCGTGCGGAATAATGACTCTAGCTCTTGGTGTTGATTGTAGGTAGGTAGGTAGGTAGGTAGGTAGTATTCAAGGGATCTTCAGGCGCGTCGGCTCGCCCCGGATTGTCATACTACTTTAGGCAAGGGGCTCATCGAATATCATAGGTCGACCCACCCCCTTTTGGCTAACCTAGTCGCTATGTATAAAGGTACACGGGAAAATCATGTGGGAATAGCCTCTATATCCGCATCTAATCAAATCCAAAAACTACCTAAAATAACACATCCCCTAAACACACGACATACAAAATATGATGTACCTACTCTACAGCGGATATTTCATGAAGGTATATTGCTGCAAAGACTCTATCTCTATACAAAATAATCAAAGGCAGCGGCTAAGCCCGCCCCCCCTGCAGAGGATCAGAACATGGGTACCTGTCTTGACAGGAACTACGTTTCAATTATAATGACTTTGGACTATGTGAAACAAGATGTAGTCCCACCATCTTGGGTGTCATTCTTTGAACCCGGGCACCTGGCAACGTAGAGAATAAGGGACTACGTAACTAGCATTTCACTTCTTACCACGCGACTTGCCCCTGGTTCGACCAGACACCATGCTTGAGCCTCATGTCTGTCTAGAATATACCACCACCCGGCTACGATTGGCCAACTACATCGGCCAGGGGCCATTCAACCCATCAATATCCCTTCATTTAGTTATCAGGCCCGCATCGAGTCCGAATGCCAGCTAGGTACCTAGTTGCCCCTACTCAGCCCATGTATCGTCGGGTTATTAGATGTCTGCCGTAATGTGTGTTCGTACGTATATATATATGCGCCGATGTCTGCCATTACATACCACGATCTTATACCTTAACTTGCACATCATTCTTTATTCTGCCGTTGATAGGTTCTAGTCTGTGACTTGACATTCGCTTTCTTATTCCTTCTTTAGCTACCTATACATTCTCTTTTGCCTGGTGCGCCTTGCCCTACCAACGATTTTAAATCACCACCCTTCGCTTTTCATCGTCACATTTGTCACAGAATCCTTCACAATGAAGTCTAGCACTACCACCATCATCAGCTTCGCCGGCTTCGTTTCCACGGTCTTGGGCCATGGGTTCGTCACCAGCCCCCAGGCTAGAATGCCTGGTGATGCCATGGCTGCCGCTTGCGGTCAACAGGTTGAGATCAACCAGCAGTCCGACAACTACGGCAACATCCAAGGAGAGCTTCAGGTCGCCAGCAGCCAGAGCGACTACAACGCAGAAGAATGCAACATCTGGCTCTGCAAGGGCTACAAGTTCGCGGACAACACCGCCAACGTGCAGACCTTTACTGCCGGGCAGGTCGTCCCGTTCGTGGTTGATATCCGTGCTCCTCACACCGGTATCGCCAACGTCACCATCGTCTCGACCGCTACCAACACCGTCATCGGCAGCACTCTGAAGTCGTGGGACGTCTACGCCTCCAACGCGTCGCCCATCCCCGATGACCAGAAGAACTTCAACATCACCATCCCGAGCGATCTCGGAAGCCAGTGCGCAACCGCCGGCGACTGCGTCATCCAGTGGCAGTGGGATGCCCAGTCTATCGACCAGACGTACCAGAGCTGCGTTGACTTTACCGTCGGCGGCAGCGGCAGCAGCAGCGGTTCCTCCAGCAGCGCCGCGAGCTCGTCAGCTTCAACTGCGGCTCCGACCCAGACAGTTACCGCAGCTGCTCAGTCACCCTCAACCACTGCCGCCACCCCTACTTCGACCGTGTCCGCCACCACCACCAAGGCCGCTTTCATCAACACCGCTGAAATCCCAGCCAGCCTCCTGACTTCTGTCATCTCAACTGCTCTGCCTACTGCAGTCTCCGCCCCTACCCAGCCTCTTACCGAGGGCACCACTATGCAAGGTACGAAGTACTCCCATATCAAGTATACTGTATAATGTACCATTTTTCTAACAGTATGCAGATCTCGTTGATTGGATCAACTACCTGATGTCGAGCGTGACCGTTGCCAAGCGCCACGCTCGGGATTTCTTCTCTAAATAATCATACAGGAGATTAAACCAACATCTCTATACGAGTTTTGCATTAGAGGGGGGAGGAATTACACGAGGCTGCAGATAACGAGTTTTCTGGCCTCCCGAGCAATCTTGGTATGAGAGTACGTCGATGAAAGCTGTGTTGTTTGGACTTAGATTGTAGGATATTTCAAGTTCTCTGTACATATATATGACGAATGAAAGGTATATTCATCCAAAACCATGCATCAAATGTAGCCTGTGCGTACCTATGTCGGCATTTTCTTGCATATTCACTACCGCGGATGAACCGTATCTGTGTCCATGTAGCCGCGACCTATGAGCCCCTAAACAGCGATATAACGAGACCTAGGACCTCACAGAGTTGTTTTTTTTTTGCCAGATGAGCTAGACTTCATCTGCCCGTGGTCGAGAATAGTCGTGTATGTATACATGAGGCGCAGTGCCATGACCATCCCCTAACAAGAGCTCAACACCCCGTCTTTGTCCCATTTAATTGATGACCTGGCAAGCTAAACTGCACTTGCATTCTATTGAAGATTACATCTACAAGCATGATACGAGAGTCGCTCCACCAACCAAGACCAGGAGAATTAACCAGTGCGGCGGCGTAGCAGTGGCTGCGGCCGCCGCGTTTTCGGGATTGTTCGTAGCTTTGGTTTTATTGAGAGTGAGTTGGAAGAGCGGGTCTACCGTCTTCGTCTGGTTGACGGCCATCTGGCTTCCCTGGACGCAGAACGACTGAGGGCTCGTCCACGTAGCATCTACCGCACGCTGCCACACCAACTCTGGTTTGCTCAGCATACCCGCGGTGTAGAAGAAACGACAGTTGGCGGGCTCGTACAGGAACTGTAGCGGAGTCTGGGAGTCGGACGGCGAGAATGCGTTCTTTCCATTAACAGCGCCCGCGCTCGAGGGGTCGATGCCTCGCTTGAGAGCGTATCCATCGGCGAGAACGCCCAATTCCCCGGCTAGGAGAGCAGTCTGGCTTGCTTGGGGGGCTAACTCGATCACCGCGTTGGCCAGAGAGGAGATCTCGGATAACTCAAAGACCTGGGCTCCCTCGACACCGGCGATCGACTGCATGGGTCCGGTTTGCGGCCGCCCTCCGACGGCCACTGTTTTCACATTCAGCTGGAAGAGCAGCAAATAGGAGAACAAAGTACACGTGCTTCCACATGTTCCATCAGTAAGGATGACGACGTTCTCGGGGCTGAAAACTGCAGCCGGCGGGTTCGAACGGCTCCCAGTCCCCGTCAGATTGAAGTCCGAGGCGGGCATATCTAGGGGCGTGTTCTGATATGCAGTGAAGCGGTCGTTCTTAAGCGTCACGGGGGATATGATCTCGTCTACGGTCGTAAACATTTCGCCATCTGGACTCTCCACGCCCCCGGGGATCAGGTTCGTAGTGATAGAGTTCTGTGCCAGGATCTGCAGGGCCAGCCGTTCATTGACCGTCGTGGGCTGGAAGTTTGCGGGAATCGAGGCAGATATGCGGGCTATGTTGACCAGACTGTCTGATAATCGGAGATTTGCAGCTCCGAATTGCTCAACATCCGGGAACAACTATACATGCGAAGAAAATGGTTAGCAAACTCCGTTCTTGGCGCCAAAGGAGTCGATTCCTGATTCACCTGCGCAAAGAGCTCGTATCCTGCAACGACAAATCCGCCCCCGTTCGCAGTGACGTCGATCACGAGTCGCTTCTTCCCGGCCTGGCTGCTCTGGCTTAGGAACGACTCCACCGTATCTTGAAAGTTCGTCAGATACTCGAGGGAGTCGACATTGCCTGCCGGCGCAAAAGACGACACAGAGAGAACGGCCACGTCGTCGTATCCCGTTCCGTTCAAGAAATACCCAGAAGTAGTGTTCGAGCCGCTATCACGCACGACCGGTGCCGGGTAGCCAGAGATCGTCGGTTCAGGAACTCCGGGTGCTGCCGAAGTTGTGGCCGCGGGTGCCGCAGTTGAGTTGGCCGCGGCTGCAGCGGCCGCCTCGCTCCCCGGGTTGCAAAAACGATTGTAGAAGTCCTCGCCACTTTTGATGCCTGAAAAGTCTACTCCGCTTGATAGCCTCGCGAAGGTATCCTCGGATTTCTGCTGCCCGTCTTCGTAGGTGAGCGTAACACTAGACCCTTGGAATGCTATCGAGGCTGCTACGACAAGTGCGCCGTCGGGGTTGGCATATGTAGCAAATTGCGTGTTCCACTGCGAGTCCGGGTCCTGATAGACACTGAATTTCGAATTCAGGTCCGAAATGAAAGTGACAGCATCCTGGCCATTAATTTTCGTAATCGCAACCGGCGTCTTCGTCGCATTAGATGCTAGGTCGGCTATATCTGTGAGAGATGTCTAGAAAGATGCAGCATCTAGCGAAAACTTACCTCTATGGTACAGCTTCGGGACTTCTAACCCGTCCTTAGAGACGGACACGATGTCAGAGGCTAGTTTACTTCCAAATCTGAACGCCTTGAATATATCCGGGCGATAGGAAAAGTGGCCGTCATGGGCTGCGGTGATAACCTGCACAATAGCGAGCTGAAAGTCGTACTCGGAAGCAAAACCACCAGCTGTTGCAGTCGCGGAGATGTTGTCCAGGCCGCCTTGGATATCGACGGGAGGCAACATGTACGATGCAGGGGGATCCTTTAGCCAAGCCAGAGTACTTTGCCATTCGACAAATGCCTTCAGACTCGTAATCAGCCTCTTAGCCGGGCCGGGCTTGTTCGGCACGGATCGTAGACATTCGATCGCGAGCGAGGCGGGAACAGTCGGCGACGCTGAGGAGGCGTATTAATCAACCCGGACTCTTTGGTATGCGCTCAAGGGGGAGGGGGTTAAGGCGCGCACCTGACGGACTGGCAACAAGAAGCGAAGCTGTCGCGGGAGATATCTGCGCACATGCTGACGGATTAGAAGTGGCCGTGGGCGCGAATGGCTGTGATGATGTCGGCGCTGCCGACACAAACGCAACCGTGATCGTGATGAAACACCATATTATCCTCGTCAATGGGCTGGATAGCTCAGCTATCACCGGGCCCTCTCGTCTCATGATGCGCTGCGCCGCTGTTGAAAAGGAGATAGACACACCTCGCGCAATGCAAGAGAGCACTCAACGATTGCGTGCCGAGGACGCCGGGCCATTTAAACCATCTTTGAACCCGGCAGCGAGGTCTCCGTTGCCACGAGCTGTAACATCAAACGTTACTTGACGGAGCCGATCTTGAAACGCAACAACCCTCATGATCGTAATGGATCTAGAGGCTTCAGCAAGCGCACTACGCCGGACGATATAAATCGCTAGGTTAAATGCGTAGGTAGTCAACTTGGTAGAATGCGATATTCACTTCGCGAGGCCTCGAATTTCCGACCTTATTCATACCAAGCACTTCGTTTGATTCTGATCACATGTCTTCCGAAGTCCGCACATCATCGCGAGTTCGCCAAGCCGTTGGCTCGTTCGATGGAGGTAGAGATTGCCAAGCAAGTGGACGGCCCTATGCTAAGAAGTCTCAAATCTGCAGATCTACACTAGCAGCGCAAGGTTAGCAAGGTTCATATAATTCGCTGAGCTGGGCCACAGAGAAAAAAACGGAACAGTCGCTTGTTGCCAAGCCAGTATCAACATGAGGTCGAAACGGGAAGTATTTGCGGATAGCCCACAGTTTGCCAGCCCTCCCCCTCCCTAGGTAGTCCAACCAAGATATATCCTCCATAATTTTATGCCCAGCCTCAAGTCTATAAATGGTGTTCTAGATAGCTCCCGTTTACCGCTAGACAGTAGCATGCGTGACACGCTTGGTTTTCTAGACCCCAGTCTCTATTAAACATGGTCGAGATGCGTGATAAATATAAACAAGTTATACATATCTCCAGATATGCTCATTGACTAAGATGTTACCTATCAAAATGGTATTCAGAATGCTGCTAGTATCAACCTTTTGAGGTCAAAGTCCTAGATGTATCGGATTCCATGAGTCCCCAGAATCTAGTATCAGGTGCAAAATAGGTATTGTAAAAGAGAACATTCTGTTTGGCTGTGTTTTATGATCAACTACCTATTTGGTGCTTATTCATCGCGTCAGATAAGTAATCATTCATATGTACAAGACAACTCCAAGTACCACTATGAGAGACAGGGATTTACATATATGTGAATAGCATCGTACACGAAGAATTAGGTACCACTGGAAGTTCTTTTTTACGGTCGGGCTCTAATACATACAAAATGGCTTTGACCTTTTTAAGAATCCTGGATTCCACCCCAGGTTGTCTCTATTGTCCTCACCGCTCCAGGCTTCTAGTTCGGTAAACTATACAGATGGAACAATTGGCCACTCGAGCAGGTTCACTATGTCATACCAAATGATTTAATAAACAATCATGATACCAATAGATAAATTCATTCGTTCTTGTGCTATTTAAATAGCTAGCGTTATCCAAATATACGAGCTAACAAAGGCCGAACGAGTGATCTCTCGATCCAGGGCACCAGTGCGCCCGGACTCTTACCTAGGTTAGTTATATACCTAGGGAGTACATGACAGTCTGCATGGCAGATGTATTTTGATATCACCATGCCTTATGGTATCTTGAAAATGGTTCTGGGTTTATCGCTTTTCATGCCCTAACCAACCCCCGTCAATGCTTGTTCATCCTTTCAACCCTGTCTATGCCGTGCTTGATCCTTCTGTCGACGTTTAGGGCGACTCTCTCCAACGGCAGCTTGTTGTCAATCTTCTTGATCGTTCTCTCGAGGCGGGGTTCAATCCGTTGTGCGATTCGCTGTGCCGGTGAGGCGAAGTAGGAGATGTTTCGTTCCCATCGCGGTGCCCAACGGGCTGTCTGGCTGGAGAGGCGTTCTTCAGCGCCCGGTAGCATGAAGTAGAATGGAGCAAAAGCGCCAATACCGGCAACACCAAATGTTGCGATCTCGGAAGATCTGGCCTTGGGAATACGGACAGGCATGGTGATCGGTGGTGGGGTGTAGAAGAAGTTGGAGCCTAGATAGCTAGGCAAAGGGGGGCGAAGAGAGTTGTATTTTGGTGTTGTAGTCGTCAACCAAAGAGGGGTTGGGGAAATATTGATGTTTATATATATATATATATTTGTGAATATGTGTATATGCGTGTAAGTGCGGATACGTACAGCCCCCTGTGAAAGCTGTATCACAATAATGAGGTCTAGGTCCGCCGAAGTTACAACAACTTACAACGATGACTCTAAAAGAGATGGTTTAGATGAGGTATAGAGTAGAAGAGAGTTTACGGGATGGTTTCTAGGATGATGGACTCAAGGGGGACAGGGCCGGTCTTTATTGCTGGCCTCCTGCCCTCCTACCCTCCTACCCAAGCCCTCAGCTCACGCCCAACTTGGCCTCCAGCCATGTTTGTCTGCTGTCTGGGGAAGACGACGCAGGAAGCGGGGTAGGCCAATAACAACAAGCCGTGGGTGTCGCATCGACATCTCCAAGGACCAATCGTTCAATAACATATCCTGGATTATCAGCTTATGCTGCGCCCAGTTGAGTAGGTCATACATGCTAGCCAGACGTAGATCGACAGAATGACGCCAGGTTGATAACAAATACCCTATTTGCCGACGGCAGCATTATTAGGTACACAGACTGGTCACTTGTAGGCTGGTAGGCTGGTAGGTGCCAATCGAATGTTCATATGTATGAAGACTCGTACATCCAGTCAGGGATTCGCTGTTATAATAATACGAAATAGTTACATACATACATGGAATGCTGTGTCGCAGGGCACCTCCGCTACCCACCCACCCACCCACTGACCTGAATCAAGTTGTCTTTTCTTTTCCTTCAGGTAGGATGAGGCTCTGTGGTATAACTTGATCTTTGATATATACCACCCAATATTGACATGCTTATACGACGTTGTCTTGATGTTTACTATAGCAGAAGACTATACACTAACACCATTTTACGAGTATCAATGTTCCACCGACTTAAACCAAACTAGTAACTCGTCGTGTATATCAATATCACAGAAGCTTCAGGGGATGTGGGACTACGCTAACCCCGCTTCCCCAGACGAAGAGAGCGGGTCCAGCCACTGGGAATCGATCCACCGACTCGATCAACCATGACACTATACCCTTATGTATCTAGTGTCTGAATCCACTCTACCTAGTCCCCCAGATTCTGACCATATATACTTAACCTAGACTATTACTGGGCACTGTAGCGTCTGGTAGGTTGGTATTTCATGTTATTATGTTAGATTCCTCCTGGATTTACTAACCAAAACGAAGATACAAGTGCCGACCTTCGTCAACACATAGCACATTGCACATAGGCGTAAACATCATGAATAAAGCGAACAAGCAAAATTGAGAACCCTAGAGAGAGCACACAAACCTAGGGTACCTAGGTATATCAATATGCGTACAACCAATGATACCTTGTCGACGGAGGTTTGGTCTCTGTCCGCGTGTATCATACTATGAGATGGCCTGATGCCACCACCACCCTACCTGTACAGCCAATCGTAAGTTGTTCAGGCATCTGGATACAGTATCGAGTATATCGGACCATCAGCCCATAACTGTGTCTCCATCTCTTTCGGAGGTCAACGAGAACCAACTATACATAATCAAGAAACGCCCAAATCCGTCACCTGCAGGCGAATATTGGGCAAAGTAGGTCGGTTAAGAGGTGGTGGTTATTCGCGGGGAGAGAGCGCCGTCTCCGGTCTGTGTACACGGGCCTTTGCCCTCTTATTGTCCAGTGCTCCAAATTTCTGGCAGTCTCCCATTTTCTCCTCCCCATCCTCCTCTCTCTCTCTTCTTCTCCTCCCCCGTCCCCCTTGTTTCCGTACCCTCCATTATTCCCGTTCTCCCCCAATCAACGTCAAGCCAATGTAGTAATCATCAATCCAAAAGGGGTATCGGCTTTATACATCTAACTTATGCACTTTCCTATAGGTTCGTCTAGGAAGACAATACCACTACGCGTAATTGTGCAATATATGATGTGCACAGAAGTAAAAGGGGGCACAGTCGCCATATCACAATGCTTTTCAGTTAATATTGCATGAGGAGGTAGGTAGTTACATCTATACATTTATGAATACTACGATTTCTAGAGGACTGTGAAATCCTTACCGTTTCCCAAGCCTTCATTACCGGTCCACCTTCGCCGTATTTCCCTTTTACTCATTTCCGTAAACAAGCCACATTTCGGTTTTACTACCGACGCAGAGCAAGACCTCATAAAAGGCGGCAGCACAAGTCGTAGTAGCACATACATACAAACAGGTGTTTAGTCCCTGGGACTAAGCTCTCAGGCCTCAGGCCCCAGCCTTTGAACTCCCATACCCACCTAGTCCCGTTATGCAGCAAAGCTTTCAATTGCTAAGTTGGTATTGTAATTACTCCGGAGTTATAGAAGCAACTCAGGAGTGTAAAGATCTTCTACTAGGTTTAGCTGGTAGTATATGCAGCAGCTTTCACCATCCACTGGGACTCTGTTGTTACTAATTCACCAAATATAAACCCGGTGGCCTACCCAGTTCTCTTTTGGTCGAGGGGTATGATTGGAAGCTGGGAGAAATGATTTCTAGGCGTTCCTAAACCCGTCAAAAACCACATCATTAAAAGTCGGGTTATGCTTACGAGAATGTTTATCAACGTAGAGAGAGCTACGTTCCCAAGTTACCTAGGTATATACATACGTATACAGTATGTCTTCATGTTCTCTATTCAATCAAGTCGACAGTCCCTACCACATATCCAATTACCCTTGTGAAAATATTACTCAGTCCAAGCTCCTCTGTTCGAAACAGCTCAATAATATAAGGCTCCAGTTGTGGACGTCTGACCAATGGTTCCCTTCTAATTACACATCTATATTCTCATCAATTGATAATACCTTGACGATTTAGAACACTGTTCCCGATGTATGTGATACATACCTAGTATTCTACATTTCACTACCTACCTATATCCCATCATCCTCAACACCGCATCTGACTAACCAGCCAATGAAAACACCTAATGTATGCGCACTCTTAGAACTTACTGTCTAGCGCATTAAGACGAGAGTAAATACAAGAAATGCTAGCACCAATAGACCCTTGGCGAACTTCTCAAAAAGTAATACCATATCCAGTGCTCGTCCTAATAGAATCCATCATCACATAGCGAAGACTGCGACATGGAGCAACATGATGCGCAATAGGGCACATATTATTCAATATAATACGCGGGTTATAGTTAGGTATGAAAAGGTGTCGTATGCTAGTTAGGTATTTGTGATGATACTTGATTCGAGTGCCTAGGTAGCTCTGCAGAAGGTCGCCGTCCCTGCTTATACTCCAGATCTTCCCATCCCGAAGTATAAAATCCCACATTAGATAGCATCAACATTCTATTCCCATTTATGAAAGAAAAGTCACGCACGACATACCTAGCATTCGAATGATGAGAGCCAAGAATCAGATGCTCCAGTTGATTTGACGCCAACTTCGCAGAATCATCCTCCAAGGCTTGGCTTACAACTAGGTAAATCGCTGCCAATAAAAACGCAGGAATATGATTCTTGAGCATAACCTCAAGAGTGAACGCGTCACTGTCCAGCCTCATCGCAAACAATAGTGTATAAGTCACATTTGTAGCTAAATTTCAGTAGTAACGAAGCCACCCCAGTAATAAAGCATCGAAGTACGTGACATGATGCGATGTCCTATAGAATAAAGCGTACAGCCCTGGAGCAAGGCGAAGGAACTTTCGATTCGAGGGTGACGTCGAAACGATACGAGCCATCGAATCAGCCATCTCACTAGGCTGCGCTGAAAACTTTACGTTTGGTGATTGGATGACTACGATCGACGGAGTGGCAGTCGAATAACCACCAGGCACCAAGCATGGCTATATCGTAGGTCGATCCTGTCGATCACCTCAACATATTAGGGCTCAGCTAGGTAGTGTAGGCGCAGCTAGGTAGGCCAAAGGCCATGTTCTTGGCATCCGGTCATGACGAGACTACCAAGACGGTCTGTCTACTACTGGCTCTAACGTTCCTAACTCATACCTAGATAAGGAGGAGACTCTCAGGCGGTGGTAATGGGTGTCTTTTCCGTCCTATGTTATGTCTAAAGTTCTGAAGTTTCCAACGACCATTATCCAAAAACTCTCACTTCATCGATGTTGGACGCACCTCACTAGCATCCTGTGGCAGTCAAGCTAACTCAACTAACGCTATTACCGCCGTTTACGCTACGCCTACACACCACTGGAGCCATGTCAACTTCAAACAGCGATATTGATAATCAAGTGAACGAAGCCCAAGATACCTACAACCGGACGGCGACTACTATACCTGTTGGTTGGATCGTGGGTATCGTTTTCATTGTCCTTTCGGTTATTATTTCAGGCTGCTATGTATACAATTGCAATAGCAAGAGGCGGCGCTCAAGAGAACAGCAGCTCAATCAGAAAGACGATGGCCCTACGCACGATAATATGGGGCTAGAAGGAGGATACGTCCAGCCGCACCCCACGCCGGTAACAGGGCCATGGGCACAACATAGCGAGGTCCACGGCAGCGCTATACCGCCGAGGTGCGAGGTTCCCAATACAGAGTTGCCATATAAGCAAACACCCAACAGCGATTCCTCCCAGAATTCATATTACGACCCTCCTCGATACGAATTAGGCCGGAGCGATGTCCATCGGAGTGAGCTTCGAGGATAGGGTGCCAGCGTTCCTACCGTACATCTCAGTATCAAAGAAAGAGTCGTTTGGGTCGATTCCACAAACAAAATCTACCTAAGTAGTCATGAAGGGTGCAGACCAAGGCGCTGCGAGGAATTCCAAGAGCCAAAATATTATACCTAGCGCAAATCGACCTTTATACAGCTTGACCCAGGGGGGGACGCAAGATGGATGGGCGTATCGACTTAGCTTTATCGTCGTTACTTCAAAGCCGTCCAATCTTCGCAAAGGAACCGCTTCCCCATTCAATATCGGGGATATACTACCTTATCAATATATTTATGACTTATTTAAGGCGGGTTGGAGGAAGAACAAACACCGCGAGAAATGGGGTTTCCCTTTCTATCTCCACGACCTTGGGGTCGATTGGACAAAGGCCTACAAGGGCAAGGACTCATTATGGCTTTAGCAGCTGTTGAATTTGCAATAGTTGAGGTTTGGGTATTCTAGCAACTTTTTATAGATTAATATTAAGTTTGAATCTAGAATATAAACCACTGAATTTAAATATAATAACTTTATCTTCTTTTAGGATCTATGGTGTCTGGCTTTTTTGGTACCCAATTGTATTACATAGAGTTGTCCTTCTATGTTCTTAGTCTAGTTAAGTGACTAATCTAGCACCAGCGAGGCAAATCTAGGCTTTACGAAAACGCCTTTACAAGTAGTACACTACATATGGTTGCTTTAATATACATATATGAATACACTAATTTCCAAACGACATGTCGCGCCCCACCGCATTTCTCTACACACACACACATAATTTTCGGGAATTAAAAACACACGCGTTATACACTTTTATAACCTTTTTTATTTATTTAACGCAGCCACGCAATAAGCTTATTACCTTTTTAATAATTTTTATTTTACAATTAATTTTATTTATAAAAATACTTTTATTATTTTTATATTACTAGCTTATAGCTTTAAAAAAAGCTAGACTTTTTATTATAATAATAAAAAATAAATTTAATAATAAATAATTTATTACGCAATTTACTTATAACGTTAAAACTATTTAATAATATAAACGTTAATATAATACTTTAAAAAAATTAAACATATAAAATAATTATAAAAAAAATAAAAATGCGTTAAAACTGCTATTATAAGCTTTAAAAGTTAATTTATTTTTATTATTTAAATAATTATAATTAATTAATATTTACTAATAATTAAAAAAAATTAATATATTATTTAAACTTTTATTTTAATAAAATATAATAGTTTTTTATTAAAGCATATAATATATATATTAATATAATTATTATTTTATAGCATTTTTTATTAAAATAGTTTTAAAAGCAATTAAAAATAAAAACAGCATAAGTTAATAATAAATAAAAACTATTATACTTATATTAAACTTTAACGTTTATTTTTAAAATATTTATATTTATAAATAAATTTAACGTTAATAAATAAAATAAAAGTTATAAATATAATTAAATATTTAAAAAGTACATTTTATTTATTAATAAAATCTTAAAAAAAGTATTAATTTAATATATTGCTAACTATTATAATAAATAAAATTATTACTAATTTAATATATTAAAATTTAATTATTAAAAAAATTTACTTTTTAATTGCAAAAAAATATAATACTTTTAATAAACTTATTTTTTAATTTTTATTTAATTTTTATTATAAATAACGCATTTTTTTATTATTTATAAAAAATTTACACAATAATTAAAAATAATAACGTTTATAAACTTTAATATTTACTACTTTATTTATTAAACTTTAACTTTATTAAAAAGTTTTTTAATTTATTAAAAGCATATATATATAAAAACTTAAAATAAAAATAAAAAAATTTTACTTATAAAAAAAATTTTAATTATTTTTTATTTAATTACGTTAACGTAATTAATTAAAAAAAATAAAATTTAAAAGCTTTTTAAACACGTAAACACTAATTATAACTTTAAATAAAAATAACAGTAAATAAATATATTAAAGTTAATTAAAGGCTATTTTAAAAAAAAAAGGGAAAAAAAAAAAAAAAAAAAAAAAAGGAAGTAAAAAAAAAAAGAGGTTTTAAGGTTTTATACTTAAAATAATATAATTTTTATAAATTTAAATAAAATTTTTTTTTTATAAAATAAGCTTTTTTAATTTAAAAATAAAGCACTTGCTATTTTTATTTTACTTTAAAGTAAAAATAGCGTAGCTTTAAATTTAAGTCTTAAAAAAAATAATTTTTTTTTTTAATTTTTTTTTAATTTTTTTAAAATTTCTTTTTTTAATTTTTAAACTTTTTTTTAATTTTTAACCCTTTTATACACATAATTACTAATAGCTTTTTTTTTTAATTTATATAAAAATTACTTAGCACTTTTATATTTATATATTTTTTTATTTATTTACATATAATTAATAATAATTAATTAACTTATTTTTTAACTTTTTTTTTTTTTTTTTTTTTTATAATTTTTTATTTAAATTAAAAATTATACGTTACTTTTATTTACGGCTTTTATTAACGCTAGTATTTAAACTATTTAAATTAAATAAATAATAGCATATATATTAATTACTATTATTAATATTTTAAAAAATTAATATTTTAAACAAATAATATAAAAATAATGCATTTAATAATAATTAAATAATAATTATTTAAATAAAACTATAACTTATTAATATAGCATTAAAGTTTTTTTTATAATTAAACTTTAAAATTTTATTATAATTTTTAAATATTATTTAATATAAAACTTAAATATAATAAATATATTTTAAAATATTTATTTAATTATATATTATATTTTTAAAAAATAATAAATTTATTAAATTAATATATAATTATTAAAAAACTTTTAATATAATTTTTTTATTTAATTTATTTTATTTAATAATTTATATATAAATATTTTTATTATTTTTTATAATAATGTTTTATTATTTTTATTTTTTAACATTAATAATAATAAATTATAAATAAAAAAAATATTAAAAAAGCATTTAATATAAATAATAATAATAAAAGCAATTAATTTAATAAAATAACTTTATAAATTGTAAATAATAAGTATATATTACTTTTTAATTTTTTATATTAATTAAAAAATCGTTTTATAATTTTATTTATTAAAGTTTTTATAAATTAATTATTAAAATTATTTTATATTATTTAAATAATATAAAAATTAAAATAATTTAATTTTTTTTTAAAAAACTTTATTAAAAAGCATATAAAATTATTACTATTAACTTTTTAACTATTTATATTATTATAACTTGCTTTTTATACTTGCTTTTTTTTAATTGTAAAAAAAACTTTAAATATAATTATAAAAAAAGCTTTAAAAAACGGTTTTATTATATATAATATCTTTATTTTAATTAATAATATTAATTATAATAAAAAAATAATAAATAATTTTATTTTTAATTTAATAAAATTATAGCTTAATTTTATAATAATTTATATAAAAAATATTTTTATTATAAATTAAAAATTTATAAAAACTTTTATAAAAATTTTATTTAATATTTTAAGTATTTATTATATTAATAAATAATATAAAAAAATGCTTAATTTTTTAACTTAATAAAATAAAAATTAAAGTTTAATAAAAATATTAAATAAAAAAATTTTTAACTATAAAAATATTAAAATTACGTTTTAAAAATTTTTGTGCATTTCTTACTTTTACATTAAAACGCATAGTTGTTATTTTTTTATATTTTAATTAATAAAAATAAAAAAAAATAAAAATAAAAATAAAAAAAAATATTTTAAAGTGCTTATATATAAATATATAGTTATTATATTTTTATAAATTATTTTACGCGAATAGTCGCGCTTTATATACTGTAAAATTTATATAAAGTGGTTTTTAGTAAATAATTGCAATTTATAGTGGATAAATTAGCGTGGTTGTCTACTAAAAACCACTTTATACGAATTTTGCAGTATATAAAGCGCGACTATTTGCGTATATAAATTTATAAAAATTTAAAAAAAAAAATACTGTAATATATCTGCATAGCTGTATACAGCTATATTTTATTTTTATTTTTATTATTTCTTTTAGCTGAGATATAAGAGAGTGACAACTATGCGTTTTGGTGTAAAAGTGGGGAATGCACAAAGATTTTTAAAACGTAATTTTAATAATAAATTAAATAATTAAAATTTAATAATAAAGTTTTTTAATAAATTTAAAAAAGTTTTTAAACTTTAAGTTTTATTAAAACTTAAATATTAAAATAATTAAAATAAAAGCTTTAATTAAAGTAAAAAAATAAATAATTATAATAAAAAAAAGCTTTAAATAATTAATAACATTAAAAATTTTTTTTTTTTTTACTTTACTTATAAAATAAAAATAAAATGCTTTTAAATTACTTTTATACGCAATATTTTACCTTATTAATAACTTTTTAATTTAAATATATATACATAAAAAAGTTTAATTATAATTTTTTTATTTTTTTTATAAATAAATCGCAAGCTTTTAAATAATAAAATCGTTAATATTATTTACAATTTTAATTTATTAACTATTAATATAATACTTTAAATTATTTACGTTAACTACTTTAATTATTTTACGTTTATTTTATAATTATAATTTAAAAGCTTTATTTTTAATAATAACGTAAATTTAATTAAAAATCTTAAAAATAATAAGTTTTAATATAATAAAAGTACATAAAGCTGCTAAAAAAAATAAAAATAACATTATTATTATTAAAATTATTAATTTTATTATTATTATTATAGGTTTTATTTTTTATACTATTAAAAATAATAATATTATTATCTTTATTTTAATTTTTCATATTAATAACCGCAACAGTAATATAGTTATTTTTATTTTAATTTTTTATACCGGTAACCGTAATAATAATATCGTTATTTTTAAATGCAGCAAGTAAAAAAGCTATAAAAAAAAGCTTTTAATAAACTTTAGTTAAAAAGCTCGCTAATATTTATATTTTTAACTTTTATAAGCTCTTTAATAGCTTATTTTTTTTGCCGGCAACCTATAAAAGCAAGCTTAATTAAAAGCTTTATTTAAAATGCTTTTTTAATAATAACAGCACGCTTTTAAACTGCACTTTTATAAAAATCGTTATTTTAAGCGTTATTTTTTATAACTTTTAATAAAAGTTTTTAAAAGCGCTTTAAAAGCATTAAATAAAAAAATTAATAAAGTTTTATTAGCAGTTTTATTTATACAGATTTATTTAAAAAATAAACGTATATAACTTAAAGTTAAAAGTAAAAAATAAAAAAATGCTTTTTTACTTATAAAATAAAGCGTAAAAATAAAGTTAAAAAATAAAATAAAGTTATTAACAAGTAAATTTATATACACTTAAGTTAGCTATAAAAGGGTTTATTTATAAAATAAAGTTTTATTTTAAAGGTTAAAAAAGATTTTAACAGCTTTAATAATTTTTATAAAGTTAAAGTTAAAAAAAAAGTAGTATTAATAAAAATATGTAAAAGCCACGGCAGTACCTTTTTAAGCTAGCGCATTAAGGGCGTATTTTATCCGCTTTAATAAAAATGCGCTAATAAAACTTTAAATATGCGCTATTTTTACAACTTTAAAAAAATAAAAAATTTTTTTTTAAAAGTTAATTTTAAAACAACGTTAACATTACGCTACTATTTAACTATAAGTAAACTTAATTATATTTTTTATAATTTTAACTTTTTTTTTAAAAGTTACTTAATAATAATAAATATTTAATAAAACTTTATTTGCGCGCTTATATAACGTAAAAAAATTAATACTTAACCTGCAGGTTTTATATAAAAAAAACCATTTTATAACGACTATAACGTAAAATTACAACGTAATTAATTTAATATTAAAAAAAATAATAAAAATTAATAAAAACTTAATAATAATAAGTTATTTAATAATAATAATATTAATAATTTTAAAGCTATTTAATAACGTATTTAAAAGTTAAAAGCACTTAAAAAAACTTAAAAAAAAATAAAAAAACTATTAAAAAAAACTATAAAGTTTACTTTAAAATAACTTAATTTATAAAAATTTTAATAATAATAAAGCAGTTTTTTATTAGCATTTAATAAAAACCCCGATTTTAAAATAAAAAATATTATTATATTTAAAAAAAACTAAAGTTTTTAACAGCGTAAAAAATAATTAAATAATTTAAAGTTAGTATATTAAAAAGCTTTAAAAAAGTTTAAAACTTTTATTAAGTAAATTTTATACGCTTTAAATAAAATAAAAAACAAAGTAAAATTAATTTAAAAATAAAAAGCTTAATTTTAAAAAATATTTAAGTTTATTAACGTATTATATAAAAATTATAAAAAATTTATAAATTAAATATTATTATTATTAAAAAACGTAAAAAATAAAAAAATTAAAATAGTAAAACGTTTAAAAAACGCGTTTTAATAAATTAATTAATTTTTAAAAAATTTTAACTTATATTTAAACGCTATAAAAAAGCAAATTAAAGCTTAATTTAAATATTTTTACGCTATTTTTTTTATATTAAACTATAACTTAATTTTTAAGTTTATTTAAAAAAATATAAAAAAATAAAGCTAATTATTTAAATTAAAATAATAAATTAAGCTTAAATTAAATAAAAAGCCTATATAGCTTAAATAAAACGCAAGTAAAAAAACTATTAAAATATTTTAAATAAAAAAAACAAAAAAAAATAACTATAAAAGCATTAAAAATAATAATAAAAAAAACAGTTTAAATAATTATTAAAATAATAAAATAAACATTTTAATAAAAAACTTTTTTAATAAAAATAAAAACTAATTTAAATGTTATAATTATAAAAGTAATAAACATTTTTTTAATAATAAAAAATGCTTTAATTATAATAAATAAAGTATAAATATTAAAAAAGCGAGCATAAGGGATTTTAAATCTTAATTGTACTATAATTAAAGTTATTTTTAAAAAAAATAAAATTTTTATTAAAAAAATAAAAAAACTTAATAAAAAACCTTATTTTTAATAAGCTTTATTTTTAAGTAAAAATAATGCGCTGATTTTATATAAAAATTTAAATAAAAGCGTTAAAAAAAATCGATATTTATATTGATTTTAACATTAATATTAGTATAAATTATGTTAATATTAGGTTTATTTAAATAATAAAACTTTTTTATATAAAGTTTATAGCTTTATTTATTAAAATAATAATAAAAAAATATAAAATATACGGGGTATTTAAAGTACTTATTGCACTTATAAATAATAAAAACACGCATTATATTATAAAATAGCTTTATATAGCAATTAATAAAGACTTTAAAAAAAATAACTTTTTATTTTTATTAATAATTATATTAAAAAAATATTATATTATTTTAAATATAAAAATAAAACGTTAATAGTTTAAACTTAATATTTTTTAATATAAAATTTTTAACTTAAAAAAATTTATAAAAAAATATAAGTAAAAACTTATATTTTTATTATTATTATGCTGTTAAAAAAAGTTTTATTATTAAACGAAAATAAAAAATTAAAAACATTAATTAAAGATTTACTTTTAAAGCTATATAAATATAAAAATATATTTAACTATATTAAAGCTAATGTTTTTTTAATATAAAAAACAACCGATTATGCTATTAAAATGCTATTAAAATAAACACTTTTTTATAGTTTTATATATTTTTTACATAAAATAAACTTAATATATTACGTAAATATTTAAATAAAAATTTAAAATTAAATTAAATTTAATTTTTTAAAAGCTTAATTAAAGCTTTTATATTGTTTATATTAAAAAAAATAAAAGCTTATAATTATATATTAATTATAAAAAATTAAACTGTATAACGGTTAAAAACTATTATGCTTTTTTATTTATTTTAAAAATTTTTAATAAAATTATAAAAGTTAAATATTTTTTTAAAATTAATTTAAAAAACACATATTATTATATTTGCATATAAAAAAGTAATAAATAAAAAACCGCTTTTTACATACAGTATAGCTATTATAAATATATAATAATGCTTTTTAACTTTATTAACGCTTTTATTACTTTTTAATATTATATTTATAAAACTTTTAAAAATTTAATAAATAATTTTTACGTAATATATTTAAATAATATTTTTATTTTTTTAAAAAATAAAAAATTTTATATTAAGTACTTATAAACTATTATAAAAAAATTAAAAAAAGCTAAGCTATATATTAAGCTTTTTAAATGCTTTTTTTATAAAAACTAGCTTAAATTTTTTAAATTTATTATATTTATAAAAAGTATTTTAATAAAAGTTAATTAAATTAAAATTATTTTAAAATAATTAAAACCTTAATTTTACTATAAAATTTAAATGTTTTTTTAATTTTTATAATTTTTATAAAAAGTTTATAAAAAATTATTTAATTATAATAAAACTTTTATATAAACTTTTAAAAAAAGTAAAAATAAAAAAAAATTAAAGTAAGTTTAATTAAAAATTAAAGCTATAAAAGCATTTTATAATCTGCGCGATATTTTTATTAAAGCTTTTTTTTTAACATTTTAACTTTATAACACTTATTAAATTAAAAATAAATGCGTTTAATTTTATATAAGTTAACATTTTATTATAACTTAAAAAGTTAAATTACTATTATTTTATAATATTTTAATTGCGTAAATTTAATAAATTAAAATTAAATTATAATATTTTTAATAAAAAATAATAATTATAATAAAATTTTTTAAATATTAAAAATATTATTTATAAAATAGTAAATATATTATTAAAATATTATTTAACTATTATAACTTTTAATTATTTATATAATAATTAAAATTAAATAAAAAATAAACTTAATAATATATATACTTAACACTTTTTAACTTTATTATTAAATATTAAATAATAAAAAAATAATCTTATTAATATGCTTTTAAAAAAATTAAATTTTATATTTAAACTAAGCATAAAAATTAAGTTTATTTTTACTTTATAAGTTAAACTAGTTAAAATAAAAAAAGTAAATATAAAAAAAATATTAATATTTTTATAAAAGTTTTTTAAATTATAAAAAAAAAAAAGCAATTAAACTTTAATAAAAAACAATTATTTATTAAGTTAAAAACTAGTTATTTAATAAAAAACAATAAGCATAACTGTAATTAAAAAAGTCTATTATAATAAAACAAGCTTTAAAAGTTTAAAAGCTTTAATTTAATAAGTAAAAAAAAAACCTTAAATTTTAACGTTAAAAAAAAACATAACGTAAATAAAAAAAAAAAACAGCTTATAATTAATAAATAAAAAAAAACTATTAAAGTATTAAAACTGCATTTTCGTTTTAAAAAACTCGGTTATTAAAAAAAAACTATTATAACATTATTATAATAACTTTTTAATAAAGCATTTTATAGTTTAAAAAACCTATAAATTATTAATAAAAAAGTTTTATTAAAAAAAATAAAAATAAAACGTTTATAAATAAATTAAAAAATATAGTATATATTAAAAAATAAAAACGCTTTAATACTGGCTTTATAATAAATTAATATTATTTTTATTTTTAAGCTATTTTTAATAAAAAATTTTATTAAATTTTATAATAAAGTTTTTATTTATATAATATAATAATAAAAAAGTTTATATAATTTTAATTATTATTAATAAATATATAAAAATATGCCGATTTTTTTAATAATAAAAACTATAAACGCTATAAAATTAATAAAAATATTTTATAAAAAAAAATTTTTATATTATAATATTTTATTTAATATTATATTAAATAAAAGCTTTTTATTTATAAATAAGTTTTAATTAATATTATGTTTTTATTATAAAATACGTTAATAATTATTAATAATATTTTACTTTTAAATAAATAATTAAATTAAAAAAATAAATTAAATATTAAAATTTTACTTGCATTATTTTATTAATAAAAAATAAATAAATTAAACCGCTATTTTAAATAAAGCGAAATTTACTTATAATAACGTTAAAAACGTAATAATAAAATTATTACTTTTTAAAGTATTAATAAAATATAATTTTATATAATTAAATAATATTAAAAGTAATATTTTTAAAAAAAAGTACTTACAATAAAAAATAAAATTTAAAAACTTAAAATAATTTGCAAAAAAGTAAAAAATATTAATAAAACGTTATTAAATTATAAAAAAAACATTATAATAACCGTTATAAATTAATTTAATTTAAAAAAAAACAATTAATAAAACTATTAATAAAAAATATAAAATTAAAAAATATTACTTTAAAGTTAGTATTAAAATTTATTAGTTTATTTAAAGTTATAAAAACTATTAAAAATTACACGTATTAACTTTATTTTTTTTATAAATATGTAAAACTATATAATATATTTTTAATTATAAAATTAAAACTTTAAATAATAAAAAAAAAATTAATTAATAAAAATTACTTATAAATACTTAATTTAAAAAAAAAAAAAAAAAAAAAGTAAAAATAATCGTAAATAAACGTTAAATTAATAACAATATATTATATTTTATAAAATAAGCTAATTAACTTTTAAAATATAATTAATAAGTTAATAAAAAAAACATATAAAATATACGAAAACTAGTTAACGTATATAAAAAACAAGTTAAAAAAGCAGTTAATAAAAAGTTAAAATATAACTAAAACGCAGTAAATATTAAAAAAAAAAAACCAAAAAAAGCATAAAACTTAATAAAATAAATTTATTATTTTTATTAAAAACTTTTTTTTTTACTATAAATAAAAAATAATTATAATTTAAATAAAAAATATAAAAAAATTTCATTTTTTATTATTTTTAAAATAATAAAATAATATTATATTAAACTTAATTATTTATTAAAATTAAAAAAAAACGATTTTATTTTAATAGTTAAAATATTTTCGCTTTAATAAGCAATTAAAGTAATAAAAACTTTTTTATAAAAAATAAAACGTGCTATATATTAAAATAAAAAGCTTACGTTTTTATATAAAAAATAAAAAATAATAATAATAACTTATTAATTTTTATTTTTTATAAATTAAATAAATAATACGTTAATAAATTATATTTTATATAAAGTAAAATTAAAATATTTATAATATAAAAATTTAAGTAAAAATAATATTTTATAAAAAAAAAGCAGCAGTTTATTAGTTAAAATTAATACTTAATATTTTTTTAAATAATATTATTAATATTAATAATTTTATAAAATATAAAAAAAGCACGCGTAAAAAAATATTATTTATTTTTTAGTTTTTTTTTACGCTGTTTATTAATTAAATAATATAATATGCTTTTTTATTTATTTTAAAAGTAATAAAAACTTGCATTAATGCCGTAATTAAAATAACGCAAAAAAAAATATACTTAAAAAAAAAGTTACTTTTTTTATTTATTATTTACGCTTTAATAACGTTTTATATAGTGTTAAAATACGCTTTAATTTAAAAAACGTACTTTAATATTAATATAAAATTTTTTTTTATATTAAAAACAGTTTTATAAAACGTTAATAAAACGCGTTTATAACGTAATTAAAAAAATAATAAAATTATTTAAATATATTTATATTTTAAGTTTTTATATTATTTACATTTTATTTTTATTATAAAATAAAAAACATATAAAAATAACGGCATTTTACTATTTATTAAATTATAATTAAATAAAATATAATAAAAGTAAAATATATAAAAAACCAGGCTTTTTTAAAGTAAAGCTTATTAAGTGCAAAAAAAAAGCGGTATTGTTTTAATAGCGCAACGCAATATAATATATGTATATATATATATATATATTTATATATGTAAATATATGTATATATATATAAATGCTAGCGTTATAATATTAAAATAAATGTAAAAAAAAATCAAGATGCTAGCGCGAAAATATCGTAATGCTAGTGTATAAAAAAAAAAAAAAAAAAAAACTAGCATTTATTAAAGAAAATTAAATGTAAATAAACTTAAAATAAAGTTATAAAAAAAAAGTTATAAAAAGCTATCGCTAACTCCTATTGCTAACTTTTTAAGCGGACCCAGCATATTTACAATTTAAAAAAAACTAACCTCACTTATTTCGGTTAAAATAACCGGTTATAAAAAAAATAATTATAAAAACCATAATAATATTTTTTTAAGCTAGCGCATTAAAAGCATATTTTATCTGCTTTAATAAAAATATGTTAATAAAACTTTAAGTATGCGCTATTTTTTATAATTTTAAAAAAATAAAAAATAAAATTTTTTAAAAGTTAATTTTAAAGCAACGCCGACATCACGCTATTACTTAACTATAAGTAAACTTAATTATATTTCTTATAAAATAACTACTATTAACTTTTTAAAAAGCTTAAAACATTAAAAAAAATTTTATAATAATTTTTACTGTTATATTTACAGCGTTATTAAGTAAAAAAAAGGTTATAAGAGTGTATAATGCATGTGTTTTTAATTTTTGAAAATTGTGTGTGTGTGTGTAGAGAAATGCAGTGGGGCGCGACATGTTGTTTGGAAATTAGTGTACAGCTATGCACGTATCCATATCTGCATGCTTTTGTGTCTTTCAAACACTTCCAACAGCTACCTAGGTTAGGTAAGGGGTGGCCGAGACGATCCCCAAATTTCGATCCGCCCGGAAGGATTTATTTGTGGGCATGTAATCTGGGGGGGGGGGAGGGGCTGGAGTTCTGAAATCCGTGGCATGCCGTGAGCTAAATGCTAAAAATAGTACCACACGGTAGTCTAACAACAACTAAACAAGCTACCTACACTTAGGTAGGTTAAGCTTGAATAGCAAAGGTACAGTGGGTTAATGTCGCTCATTGCCCCTTGAAGGCTATGTAGCGGAATTGAGAGTTCATGAGCTTCATTCCTTCGGCCTAATCCATGGAGTATCGTATGTACCAGACCACTGCAAACTGCAAACCTCAGAACCAGAACCATGGGGTTAGGGTTAAGAGCGAGCAGCAACGAGACGCGTTTAGGGTTGACGAGGAATATACTTACACAAGAAACTACATAATGTAGTCAAGTCAACGAAGGAAGCATGATTGATAGACCTGAACATAGTAAAACGGCGCTGAATTTAATAATTACAGAATAGAAGGTGAGTGAATCTTATATCCAAGATCCTAGACTATTTACCCAGTGAGAACCCAGTTTCCTATAATTATCCACCCCAAAGTCCAACCCAAAGTCATAGCAGTCTCGTCATATGCCTGGCACAACCTTAACCTATTATTTCCATTAACCCCCTAGTGCATGCGAAGTCTACGACTTCCGTCCAAGGCACCACGTCTAGCCACGGTAGTAGTAGGCGTTATGGAGCCGAAAGTTGCATTGTGAATTCTATCCATCACATCGCTAAGGAGTTCTATCGAGATAGCTGAGGCTGGTCTCTTCCATCCAAGTTCAAAGGGCAAGCGCTCCTTCTCTAGAAGGTCATAATTGGGTTAGTGTAATTCGTGTCTTGATAGAGGGAGGAAGCCCTCGGTAGGGTAGGTCTCACCAAACAGGTACTCGACCCGGGCTTTGGGTGCTACCGCTGCAGTGGTGTTGTCACCCAGAACGAGGAGGTACGCGGCGGCCTCTCCGGCGCTGAAGACCGATCCAAGCTCGCTCAGTGAGAATGTGGGATTAGTTTCCCGGGATGTACGCATGCGGGCGAGACGAGAGTTAGCAGCCATCTGCACATCCACCATGTCCCCTGTCCAGTACGCCCTGGTCTCGTTGAAGATGGTCTCGTTGAACAGGTAAACGTTTCCAAAGTAGAAGTCGGGGCGGCTATTGGGATATTAGAAGAGATTCGGGGCAATGTGATATCACCTAGAGATTCTGAAACCTGACTCACCTGAAACTACCGTCATGCTCTAGTATGTCATGTCTCCCAAGATCGTTGAGGGAAAACGTCGTGGCGTTAGGCGTTGGGTTAGTTGTGATAGCCTGCCGGTGCAGGAGGGAAGACAACTCGGAATCTATGTTCAAGGCTGACCCAAGAGCATCGATGGTTTTGTTTATAGTAATGTCTTTCCCATCGTGTGGAAGGATCCCGTGGTTTGCGAGAGTGTTGAGCATAGGACATGGAGCCCGCACTATGAAATGTTATTAGTCAAGGCAGTTTCATCGCTTATCGTAGGCTCTTCATACCGTCTCCGGGACCAGCTGGTGCCCAAGAGTATGCCGCAGCTCTAGTAGAGCTCAGAGCTGCAGTAGCAAGGAGGTTTGTAAGCTTCATCTTAAGTTAGGCGTCTGTTGAGTAAACTATACTGGTGATGAGTGATGAACCCAAACATGATTACAGCTGCATGACCGCCGGGCTTTATACAACTCTTCGCTTGCTCGTTCTCATGGCGAAAATCGGCCTCATAGGCAGACGGTAAATCGGTATGCTTGACGTGCCTCAGTCAACAGTCCGAGCGTGCCATTACACTGAGCCATGCTATACCCGGGAAGACGTAATCCTAGACAACGATTAATAATACGACCGTATTGGTTCGCTGCTAGAGCAGCTGCACGAAGTATGCCGTTCCACCCAATAAGGCGTGCCGCTGGCCGCCTCTCCTTTCTCAGCTGGGTGGGCAACTTTCGCGTTCTCCACCTTGTCGTCAACTTAACGTGGCTCGGCGCATCTCAAAGTTGCGTTTTTTAGCGGCCGAAATTCGCACAATGCCACGTTGAATATGACCTGTCTCATTAGATCTCTGCTTGTTTGTGGCAGTGTATTATACATCTCGACGCAATGCGGCACAATACGACATATACGACCTACATGCAGTTTCCGGAAGATCTTAAGAATGGAGTTAGTCATATCGCCGGCATATCAAAAGTTCTAGCATCGTCGTCGTATGCTTGAGATGAATGGATTAGATCATGTTGAATACGCTTCCCGGATATCTAACAGAGCTTGAAAGATCGTACAGATAAAAGGGCGTTTTGCTGTCACAACACAACTCTAAAGTAACTCCTTATAAGATTACAATAAATACAAGTACATAAAGAATTCGTTGGCCATGATCTATCTTACATAGCGTCATAACCCTTAGCCATTAAGATCGTGCAAGAGTTGCGGTGTGGTCTACACAGCCCTTAAGACCGAAAAACAGAGTATCTTGGGTACAATCCGCGCTATTTTCTGAGCAATTGCCTATAGTCCTAGTTTCCTGTAGAACAACTACGCCAACACACACGTTATTACCTGTGCTTTGACATGTAAGGTCTATGTAATCATGGAGCTTTTCCAACGCTGGTATCGGGGAGACACAGTAGGCATCTTCATATCGATTCAAGGTCCCTTTTTTTTCAGGCCGAGGACGCCTAGACTATAAGTTGAAAGATACCTCGGTTTCTAATGGTTTGTGACTTTCGTCCTATTTGATTTAATGTCAAAATAAGCCTTTCTATTTTCGTAAAGCTCACCACTATTTTTCCGAGCCACGAAAGAATAATTGTGGCATCTAGCAATAGCCTTTCAAGAGCCATAGTGCGGAGTTGCTCCCAGTTGCAATTCTTAACTTTTTAATAGTCCGTCAAAACTCAAAGTACCATTTCTGTACTTCCACACGCGTATCCCGCATAGGGTCATGAAAATCTCTTTTCTTTTGAGGGAGTACATATGTCGATTCTCTCCAAATATCACGTTGTATGTGATCTCCTGGGTGTCGTGATAATACGGGGTTACATTATAGAAGAAGCATGTCATTAGGCATCCATCACACTTCTATTTCTTTCCTTCTATAGGTCAAAGGCGTTTCTCTGTTTCCCGCACAGACACACACCTGCTCTCCGGTTCATGTTGAAGGGAAGAGGCCTGCAGGTAGTGTTCTCATACCCATTAAGGGACTCGCATCTGGTTCGTCTGAAAACGCTACATGCTTCCTAATAGGGGAAAATATTATAGCCACGGATAAGTTACCTTGCGTATCTGGGGTTTTATACCTCCACGCAACAAGCACACTGTTGTATAAGCCTACACGGGGCAGTTCGTTGCCGAGCCGGAGGGCATAGATATATCCATAATTACCTACTGTACTGTGATAATCTACCCATCACTTCATGCAAAAAACACATGACATTTCTTTCAGATATGTGCAAAGTTTCGTAACTAATGCACATTCTTAACCGGGGTATATGTGCAATATAATTATCCGTAAGTAAAATTGGTATGCCATGGATTAGTATCAGTTGAGGTTCGGGGATATTAAACCTGAACCATAAAAGCAGTTGAGGAGAAGCTTGTAAGGTCCAAAACCACCATCCACTCGTGTATCTTCTAACCTAATACCTTTCACAACATTACCATCACCTTCAAAAATGGGATACATAGGCAATCATGACGTGTTGTATCATTATTCACTTAAAAGAGTCTCTCGTGTCAACAACCTTTTCAACACAACACTTCTCTCGGATCTCCCCCTTTATACAATCTTAATGGCATCTAGGTAACCCAGTATGAAAAATGTATGAAAAATAACTTCAGCAGCCTATTCATCAAGCCCCGTTTTGCACAATTACGACGAGAATACCTGTCTTTCTTCTATGCATTTCTGTTAACATCGCGCGTGTGACTTAGCAGGATAAAAGGGATGGTGATGTTCTCCTATTATAGCTACCATGTGACTTGAACGTCTTCAGTTGGAAACCTGGACTCCTTTTGCGAGACGACGGGCCCACCCGCTATTGGGAGGAAAAGGGGCAGAAATACCAGATAAGTATAGTATTCTGTGTTTCACAAAACTGAATCTAACCCAGTACAACGGCTCGAATTCTTAATGTGATAGTATATATATATACTATCACATAAATTTTCACGATCTCTTCTACGTTTGATACTCGATTCCTCCTTCAGCATGCGTTAACCCATGCTGTTTAGAGGATATATAAGATAATCTGATTAAGTATGACATAGGGGGGATAACCAGCCTATGCTCTTGTTAAAAAAAAAAAAAGCTGCTAACGATATATGTACATATAGATGTACAGGAGATCGTCTCAATCTGACAGTAGCCTGAATATTGGCTTGTCAACTTTCCAATATGTTTCCTGGTGTTCCCAGCTGTTTATACAATATAAGCATCAAACGGCGACGACCCAAACTCCCTAACTCTCATTGCCAAACAATGCCACAGATACGTATGTGATGTGCGAGTTTCTCTTCGATAAGTTCGTGATTTGCTCATATATTCTACTCCCTACTAGTGCTCTTGCGAAATGTCGGACGTGGAGCACTGATCTCCCCCGGAGTTTCTCTGTCCTGGATTGACCATGCCTGCTTCACTACAATGCCCAACGGAGACATCCTTTCGAACTCGGTGGGGGAGTCCAAGTCCATGTTCTCCTTTTTACCGGAGCTGATCACGGTCTGTACGCCGGATTTGAGGCCTAAAAAGCGGTCGTTTCTCTGGGGCGAGTCCGTGTTTTGTCCTGGTATCAAATCCCAGCTAGGACGTATACACAAGGAACCCAAGGAGTCACCCGAAGGTTCATTAGAGCTCACTTTCTTCGTGAAAGTATTGGCTCTATCCAGCTCATCATGGCACGTGAGCTCGGTCTCGCTCCCTAAGTCTCGGTTCCGAGTCCTACGCGAACGGGACCCCACGCGTAAGGTATATATATTGAAACTGGTCGAACTTTGCCCACCGGGCTTGAAGGTAGACAGGAGGCCACGTAGTATCGGACGTATGGCGATAAGGACTGAACAAAGAAGCCCTGAAGTCATTTCGACCAAGGCCCACATAATCACTCGTTCCATGTCGTAAGTAATATCTTCACCCATAAATGCGTACGAGACTAGACGGATAATGGATATAGCGCACGTGCTGTATAGGTGTGTCAGAGTAGAAGTAAATATGATGAGATGGTCTCAGTGGTGAGTAGACTGTTACTCACAAGAAGCCTAGGGAAAAGATCCCGAGAATGGCCCATTTCCGTCCCTTTTTGAGATTCAACTGCCATACCACAGGCATCGGGAGTAGCAACACAATAACGTCAGTAGCTATATTCCCCCCTGAAGTTATATACACAAGTTGGGCATGGTCGATACATTTCGATGGGACGGATAAGTCCCAATAACCTTGGATGGGGAAGCAGGCGAAGACGATAAGAAGTATCTGGACGATAGACCAGCAGCCGACCAGGCCCATAATAACAAGATAGGCGACGCTGTATCGTGGGATCTCTTTCACTAGTCGGTAGTACTGGAAAAAAAGACTAAATTTAATAAGTAGAAGTGTAACATTGTACATGATCGAGATGGCGTATAGTAACTACATGTGATGTTAGGCTTCTGGGCTGAGACGCTCTATGGAATAAACAGCTACCTTAAAGTAAGTACCGAATACAGTGAGGTCTGGCAGGTCCCAGACGTGATAGCCGAGACCATATTTCGTCTGGATGCATTGTATTATTCCGCACGTCAGCGTTCCAACCTATGTCCACACGGTTAGTCGTGCTCCATCAAGTCCAGGGAGACCGGTCTGTCCCATAACGGTGTCACGGAAGGGAACAACATACTAGGGCGGCTGCTGCTAAGTAATCGTCTAACCATAGTTGATCTAATATGTAGTGTTTCGTATATAACCTCAGCAACACTACTATCGTAGAAACGGTCATACATAGCACACCGACCCCTATCGTCTCGGAGAAGCGGTTGCCATGGTCCTTCGCCGCGAAGTCTTCCGGGTCGATGTCCGCCGCATACGGATTCATGATTCGGTCTTGGTCGTGTTAGAGCCCCTCACAGACCGGCCGCGGGACCAAACAACACGCAGTACAGGTATGCCACATCTTACGACGCGGGGAAAGGAAAGGAAGGGCAAAACGCAGGAACGGGGAGGAAAAGTAGAATACATATGAGCCTACACTACTACCTACTTTACACTAGATAAGTCGTAGGGAACCCCAGGGTCAAAAGTTCAGTCCGCGTCCAGTGGGGCGGGCGAAATGACCTTGATTTTTTTTCCCATGTTATGTCGTCTCCACCTCGTCTGTATCAGTGTATGTGAACTGGAGGTGTTCTCCATAAGAACGCTTCTGACGTGCCATGAAAGAAGACATCGGCATGCGCACTGACACCACCCACGATAAGAGAAATATAACCCACCCTGATAAACTCGCGAACCCCAGACGACAGGGGGCGGCAGAGTCTGGCAGCCCAATCAAGCCGTTGTGACGAGGTTCTGAATGGTACGGGGTAGCATGACTATAGTCCCAGGGGGCCCTGCTCTGCTTGTTTGACTAGCACCGAACCAGTACTGAACGGCGAGCAGAGAGTAGGACTCGAGCGGCTTGACTGGCTCGCCTTAGGGACATTTCGCAACGATCCCACTGATGGCCATTCTCCAGCTGCGAGCTGCCTTGCAAGACATTTTAGCGTCGTTCTCGAACCCTGCGGATAATTTGGGTATTTGACGCAAATGGAAAGGGGGTCGCTGTATACGTAATATGTCGACCTGCTCGAGAACCCAGAAGCACCCGTGCGCCCTGCGCGTGGGAGGGATGGGCGGACCCATTGACGAATAAGGATACTAGGTATCTCTTGCGGACGGAGTTCTATTAGGTTAGAAAATGCGGTTGAGCTGAATGCTTCTCATAACTCCATAGATGTCCGTAAACATGCGAAGCGAGATGCAATCATCCCCCCCCCCCCCCCCCCCCCCCTTGGGCAGGCTATGATGGCCCCTTACTTCTTTATTCGTACCGGCACTTCGTTCTTGTCATTCTATAACTAATTACTGAACCGGACAACTGGGTCACACCGATAATACACTACCAGTCGCAAATTCTTGCTTACTATTCGGTCGCTTAGTGTTGTACGGTGTTGTTGCATTATAAAGATGGCTAAACATAGGTAACTATCTCATCCCATCCCATCCCATCGGAACCAGCAAGCCGGGTCGACCCATGGAGAAGGTATTACCGGTTCCAGATGCGGTGGACACATCTATACTAGGTGGAGTATTTCGCACGAGGTGTTCGAAGAATACATAGGTAATAGGTAGGCAGGCCCACGAGTTTATTCGCCATGTGTACTGCAACCAGGTTAAATCATTGCCTAGGATTGTCCAGATACGTGATAGTCGTAGTAAGTAGTAGGTAGTATGCATCGCATAAACTTCTCATCGGCTATCGTTCTATCGTCGGGACGATGTTCATGCCTATGGAGCTTGGGGGGACCACTAGTCCACCTACAAACGGCATCGCCGATATCTATGCAGTGCGCGCGAAGCTGGTTTTGGCAACTTTTGATTGTGACCCAACCGTGTCCCCAGCCACTCCGCAGTATTGTAGTGTAGTGTAGTAGTTCGACGCTATACGTTTCTCCAAGGGTTCTGGAAACACATGTTGTCTGGAGTTTCGCAGATAACAAACCCCCTGCCTCGGCTCGTGTCTGCAGAATTGATACTACTCTTTGTGTGGTGGTCGGAAACCTATACGCAGAAAGAAACCCCTCCGCCCTGGTGTGTATAGCCATGACTACTTGCCTGTCTGCTCTCGAACATTGAAACATCAAGGTCTACTATATAATATACCGGTAGGCAGTAAGTAACACGAGAGACAAAGATTCGTAGTGTAGGGACTAGCTCCCAGGATCTCGTATGTACATCTAGGTAAAATATGTTATGTATTCTAACCTAGACTACACTAGGGCCCGTTTCTACGCTATGTTGTGGATAAGTGTTGACAGGATTCAGGGGATCATGTGCTACCATATAGATCTGCAGTGTTGCCGGCACAGTCATTTGTTGACATGGAGCGATCATCCTCTCTAGGTGATCATAGGTAGGTAGTCGAAACCGCCGCATTATAACCTACACACCAGAGACATAAGCTTTACGTGCATGGAAATCTTTTGAAAAGATCTCATTTCAATATCTCATCGTGTTTGTTATGCCAATCCTACTATAGGACTAATTACGATAACTGTTTTTCATGTTTTCTCCCGCCTTGGGGTCTTCGTAGACAGCCACAAATATCAGCGACTATACCCCATATATTCCCATAAAAGAGTCAAATCTAAAACCCGAGTGTTATATGATATTGAGATTAAAACTGTCCTTGTGGGCACTGTCCCATACAGAACGTTGAACCAGATATTTCACAGGTTCCACCATCTTTCTTCTTCAAGAAGACTTCCCCAGAAACTCGCGTCTTGTTTGCGGGAATATACCTAGGTACCTATGTCAGCATGGACATCAATAGTAAATATAACATTAGTGTACGGAGGTAAAATCCAAACGATATGCCGGGAATGCTTGTACTTTATAAAGTCCAAACTACAAGGTTGACACGGGCAAACTTCTTTTTCTTTTCTTTCCTAAATTCTTTTCATCAAAAGCGGACATGTTCCAAGAACTCGGGAAAATACGTAGGGGCTATGTAGATCTCAAATATGCAGGCAGTTAAGTTAATTATAACTTGGCTCTTACACTAGATCGACATCTGCCCTTGTTTATCAATTTCTATGGAGTATAAACAAACTATACCGCAAGCAATTAATATAGCATAAAGTAATTTGGTGTAGATATTACAGTACAATTGCCGTTACGGCACCGGCCGCGGTTTAACCATATGAGTGGGAGCTCACCGCTACGTAGGAATGTACAATATAAATGAACGGGACACCGTTGGTGGAGAAGCCTTCCCGTTACGTAGAGCAATATTTACTAACCTACCCACCTCTTACGAATTGCTCGTGGGGTTGTCTTACAATAGGATCTACACTAGGTAGTTAGTTGGACGTAAGACTCGTGTCGAATGGATATATTTTTATATGAGTTTATTTTCGCACAGCCTTGCACTTAAACAGTGGTCGATTATAATGAGTTGATGAGGTATAGCGGCGCGTATAGGTATAGGTACTGTATCTTGAGGTTGGCTCAAGAGAACAGGCCTAACCGTAAGCTAGGTGATATTGTGTATATTCAGAGAATCTTTCACGACGCGTCTAGCATGTTCAACCCGTATTAACATATCGTTATTGCGCAAACGTTTAACTCAAGCCACAATTAGGTATTTGTGGTATCCCGTCCGGAGATATACGGGGCACCCGCTAGGAGCAGCTTCTTCGTTTCCCTAATAGGTACCTAGGTATGTACTACTCGGTGCTTCCTAATCTTATACTGTGACTCCTGAATTTCAGGACCGGAGAGAACGAAAAAGACATCAACTACTTATGAAGGTAAAGGGGCCCTGGCCACCCGCAAATTCACAGTTTTATCTGCCACTTAACTTTCTCTAAGCAGCAGCATCTATTCCCCTTCTTTTTACTTTACAGAAGTGAATCACTGACTACCACAGAGGTCGCAAAATAATCAGAGACCCGTCACGGATGAAGCTGCCAAGCAAGGACCACCTCCATAAATACATTAGGGTAGATTACACAGGCCAATATACGTAAAGAAGCCCCATCCGCCTCAAGGCATACGACAAGGCCGCACGGGACGACCGCTGGGAAAGTGTCAAAAAGGGGGTGTGTGTGTTTCGACTCAAGAACCAAGATAATAGCTTTAGAATAGCCTGAGGAGAACAGGTCAACTCTTCGGATCTATCTCAGGTCTTATAGAACCATCCTCGTCAACAAAAAGCCGGTGTTTTGCGAGACATGGTGTAGAGCAAAGGGCTTGCTCTTGACCTGTATTATGCCGGTAGCTTAACCTCAAAGGTTAACGACGACGCTGCAACGATTTCGTACGGGCTATGGCTACCGCAAGCAGCAGCACGAGGGCGCTGTTGGGAGAAGCTTTCTGAGAGCATGATGGGTTGGATACCTACACTATGAATTATCTCTATATAAACCTCAGTAAGAAGTAATTCAAATACAACCAGACAAGCCCACAGCCGTTGGACATAGGCACTTAGGTAGGTAGGTAGGTCGTCAAGTTGCCTTGCGTAAGTATCAAATATCAGATAAGTCGGTTGCATAGGTATGCCTCCTCCATTTGCATATCATCACCACGAATATCCCGTATTATCTCATAACATGCAAATAGGCGAGTTTACATTACCCAGAAAACAAACCAACCAACCTACATAGGGGATCCGACCATTTGATCCAGCAAGAATCGCGCTGACCTACTGCTTACCTCTCTCCTATCATCACCATCATCTTCACCTCCACCTCGACCACATGCGCTATCCATCGCCTGAACCAAAACACAAAACACTTGACACCAGAAATACATATATCAACAAACTTTCCAACTTAATATATGATTCACTAAACCAGACCAGACCAGACCAGAACCAGATCAGACCTAGGTAAAACAGTGCCCCCCCCCCTCAAAAAAAAAGCAATGCCGCGCACCGACGAGGCGTCCGCCTTCTACTACGCCGTGTACAGCGCTGTGCGGGAGATACCCTACGGCAGGGTGACCACGTACGGGCATATCGCCCGGTTGGTCGGGACCCGTATGGCTTCCTTTCCTTCCCCCTTCCCCCTTCCCCTTCCCCTTCCCCTTCCCCCTCCCCCTCCCGCCCCCCGTCCCCAACTCTCCCCTCTCCCCATTTTCCTCTTTTCCTACCTACTCATCTATTCCTTCCTTCCTTTCTACTCACTCACTCACTCACCAACTCACCCCATCCCAGCCCAGCGAGCCCGCCAAGTAGGCACATGCCTGAAGTACCTACCCCGGCGCGCCGACACCGACGACGACAACCACAACCAGAACCAGAACCACAACAACGACGCCACCGTGCCCTGGCAGCGCGTCATCAATGCCAAGGGTGCCATATCGCCACGGTATGTGTTCTCTCTCTCTCCCCTCCTTCTCTCTCCCCCTGTCCCCCTGTCCCCCTTCTCTCTTTTCTTTCCCCATCTTTCCCATTTCTCTCTCTCCCCCCGTTCTCCTCTTCCCTTAACGTACCATGAACGGGGAACGGGAATGTAATGGAATGTAATGGAATGTAATGGAATGCACATGTCCCCCTATCGTACCTAGTTACCACGTAGAAAAAGAAAACTCCAGAAAAAAAAAACCGGTCTCCCTAACTCAAAGCTACCCCCTCATCCATCACACACGGTCAGATCCCAACCCTCCGGAGCGCAGAGCCAGGCGGACGCCCTGCAGGCTGAGGGTGTCGCCGTGACCAGGGGATCGCTGGGCGAGCTGCTGGTGGATTTGGACCAGTATGGATGGTTTCCCCCGCGGTTACCGTCCGAAGAGGCCGAAGGAGGAGGAGGAGGAGGAGGAGGGTCCGATGATGATGATGACGGCAATGAATAATGAGTTAAATGAAAAAAAAGGGGGGGAGGCGGGGCGGGAAATTACATGCAAAAATCGACATCAAGGGTTCATGGGACAAACAACTCTTTATTATCGGCACTCCTTCTAGATCTAGGTATATGGATAAGCCACGGTCTACAAAAGAGACGCAAAGCAAAATTTCTATGGTCTTTTATCACCGAATCCTGTAGTACTAAGCTTGTAAGCTCTAATAACTACCTACCTAGCCCTATTTCAACGCACCAGGCAACCCAGTTCTGAAGTTGTATGGCGACGCAGGCCATCAAAAATAATCTTCCTATATCTTAAATCCTATTAGTACGAAACACTCGATAAAATACTTCGCTTAGAAAAGGAGGGAGGGATCGTCAAGCATCAGATAGCGGTTGGACATAAAGTGCTTCCACATGTAAACTTTCAGAACAGGTCTGTGAATTATGTGTTCTCATCATACAAGACTTGGGGGAGGGAGGTGGAGGTTAAAACCAGAAAGTTACAAGAAACAAGTGAGAGACATACCGTATTCTCAGATCAGGCTTCGCAAAAATCTCCGAACGCTCAACAAGCGAAGATCATCGCTCGTCTGGCTCCTCTCGCTTGCGTTTCTTGGCCGCCGGGCTAAAAAACGACTCCATCGTCCGCTGACGCGAGTCGAACTTAGCACTTCCAATACCGCCTCTAGTCTTTTTCAAGCCCCGGAGGTGATCCAGATTGTTTGTGCACCTGACTGTGAGCTGAACCGCAGGCGAGTGGGAATCTGCCGGCGCGGTTGAACCACCACCAACAGACGACGCCGTAGCTGTAGACTCGGCAGGCTGTCGAGATGAAACGGTTCCCTCTTTGGGCTCTATCTTTATCTGCAGCACCCCTGTATTGCTCCAAGCAACCGTTTGCCTCGGTTGAGCGCCCTTACCAGCGGCCAGAGTATATGATGGGGGATATTCCACTTGGTGGCGCTTGGTAAGCTTATGGAAGAGAACGTCCAGAATGATCCCGTGGGAAACGATGGCAACTGTGACCTCCTCGGAAGCATATCTGTTCATGACAGGATCTAGATGCGCACGAAGGAATCGGTTAATCCTTGTGCTCATCGAGGCATGCGATTCCGCGTCGTCCTTTCCAGCGCGGTCTCGCGTGCCGTACTTGGTGCCCTCGGCGGAACCGAAGTCCTTCTCGCGCAGCTCAGGCAACTGCACTACCTGGAGAGCATCTTGCCGTGCTCCAACCTCCTCGCCGTGTGACAGGCGCTGGGCGTCTGCGACAGCTTCGGCAGTACGCACAGCCCGCTTCAGATTCGACGAGAAGATGTGCCTGATGGGCCCAATCGAGGAGCGCTGCTTCGCCAGATGCTCACCAAGCCGCAGCGCCTGGAGCACGCCATGGTTGGTAAGGGGAGAATCACGGGAACCTGCACTGGGGAAAGGCACAGAGGGTTAGTTAGATCCGATCGAAAGGTCGTGTGGTAGTAGTAATATTGAAATGCGTGAAAGAGTTGACTTACTATAGACCAGCTACATTATCGACCGACTCGCCGTGGCGAATCAGCAATAAATACATTGCTATTGCTACGCGTCATTTTATGGGACGGTAGCAATGGCAAAGGTTTTTTTGCTGGTGAAGCGAAAGGGATTTTGGGAGTTGAGAGGAAGAAAGAAGAAAAGGAAAAAAAGAATTTTGTGTGGGAGAAGAGAAATGTATTAAAATAGGATTTTGTTGTAGAGGGGGAAAAGAGAAAAAAAAAAAGCTGGCCCGTGCTTTAGCTGTTATCGGGCACTTCTACTGCTTCCCTACATATCGAGCTGGGAGATGCCGCTAACGAGAGGTTACCACCTCTAAAATGCATGTACGGGGGGCTACCACTGTATGCATCCAGCCCAGCCCCTGGACACTTATACCCGCTCAGCAGAGCACTGGCGCATTACCTCTCTCCCTCCCTCCCCCCCAACATCTCACGAACACAGTTTATATTAGGTAGGTAGGTGAGTAGGCACAACGACATTGATCAAGGAGTGTGTTTTTTATATTGAGCTTCCAAACCGCAACTACGACCGTTTAAAGAGCGTATAAAATCGGTACCTAATTCACATTGTCTCATGCCTTAAGACTCGTTACTGCCTTTTCCCCCCTCTTGCTCTCTTCGCGAAGGTGTATGGTATGCTCTGTAACCTAGGTACTATCAGGGAGAAGCAGGAGTTGTGTTTTTTTATTTTTATTTTTTATTTTTTCCTTTGCTTAGAAGGCATTCTCCTTCTGGCGCTGCTCGAACACGGCGAGAGCCTCCTCCGCCGCCTTGACACCAGACAGGGCCATCGCACTTGAAGTAGACAGATCAGCAACCAACTACCACGGTATATGAAGACCAAGTTTCATATAGAAGGGTAAAGAAAAAAGGGGGGAAAGAAAAAAAAGAAAAAAAATCACTTACCCGAAAGTCGGGCCCATGCGGTTCGCTCCATCCACTTCAGACAGCTCCATGCCGCCGACAATCAGACCCGGCACAATCTCGCGGGTGCCCTTGACGATGGCGTCCTCCGCCGTGTTCATGTCGAGGCCGCGCATGCCGCCCAGCTTCTCGATGGCCTGCATGCTGACGAGCCGCTTGACGCTGAAGGCGCCGAACGGCCCGTCGTGGCCCGTGGTGCTGATGATGATGGGCGCGTTGATGGTGCTGGGGTCCATGCAGGACTGGTCGTCGTGGTGCATGGCGACGAGCGTCCAGTTGGTGACCACGCCCGCGATGCGGAGGCGGCCCGACTCGTCGCGGCGCGTGATGAGGTCCTCCACCGACGTGGCGTTGAAGAGCTTCACGTTGGGGAACGCCAGCACCTTGGACAGCAGCGTCGAGGTGAAGAGCGCCGCGTGCTTGACCACCACGTACGGGCCCTCGTCCTCGAACGGCACCCCGAGGTCTGTCAGGAACTTGTCCGCAGGCTTGCGCATAACCATGGCGCTGAAGAGCTGCCCTCCGAGCCAGGCACCGCCACCTTTTACCCTGTATTAGCTGGGGACAACAACAACGATAAGAACGAGGAAAAACGTACCAGGCGAGACGCTGGCTTCGATGATAGCGATCTTCAGGTCGGGCCGAGCCTTGGCCAGAGTGTAGGCGGTGCTCAGGCCACACGAGCCGGCACCGACGATGACAATGTCAGACTCGGCGTACGTGTCTAGGTCCTTGAAGTAGCGCCGAGACATGGCACGGGCAACCTGCGACTCGCGGATGCCCTCGAAGGAGAAGTCCTTCCACTTCCCCTCGGCAAGTTGAGCGACGCCACTAGCAGCGTCGAGCTTGCCGTTGCCGACAGCGACACCGCCCTTGTGGGGGAGGGTCGTGGGCTCAACTACTTCGATTGCAGAGGGTGCCATCTTCGATGTTGGTTAGAATGTAATGGTCCTGTGATGTGTCAGTGGGCGACCAACGGGAAAGGGGGAACTGAACATCGAGAGCATGATCCTTTCGCTGGTATTATCCAGATCAAGTTTAAGGCCGTATAATCTCAGAACGAGCTCGCCCCGTCTTTCTACGTATCTCCATCATCACGTCCTGTCTCGCACAATGCGAGACGGCACGGAACAGTGGTTGGATTCGCAGACAAGACTAGGCATGGGAGACTCGAACACCGGCTCATGACTCGTCAGGTCGTTTGTTACCTGATGGTATTTAATGATACTGATTGCATAGAATCATCCTGATTCTTGCTGGATAACCCGGTCCAGGCCATGTCCCGGGACGAACAACGTCGCCATCTTGGCGCGTACCGAATCGAGTTCGAGTTTTCCCTGCGTGTTATACAAGTCAGCTTGTAAAAACTCTCCCAGGTCTCATGATTGTGAGCTATGGTTAAATCATTGTGTTGTTTGGCAACGAGAAAGCATACGGTAGGTTTCAATGTTTTTCTGGTGATGAGCTATATGCAAATCTGTCGGTCGGTTGTAGGGTAGGAGTCGGGTAAGGAGAAGGAAAAGAAGTCCCAGACGATAATAACGACCGTCAAGATGTCTTTATAGCTCATCAGAAGCGGGGTAGGTCGCCAAGTGTCGTCATAAGTGCGAAAACTCTACACCATGGATGGCGATATAATTTCCCACGATCTCCATCGCCGGTTACCGGACTTACAACACTGGGCGATACTATATTAGGTATCCGTTACACCCGCACCGCCTGTAACCGCCGTGGATCCTAACAGGGCACAGCACTGAGAAAACATTGGGGACCGTCCGTATGCTCCGATGTATTTGGTACATGGATCGGAGACGTCAATTTTGTCAGTACCTAGGTAGTTGGAACGCCCAAGCCAAGGCACTATAGGAGCTTTTAGTACGCGGCACGGAGGGTCTAAGAGGGAATTGGCCATCCAAAAAAACCCCAGTACATATTTTGTTATCATACCAACTTTCATATCAATTCGCCCCTATCATTAAGCAAGTGAGTGCGTGAATTGAAAAGCAAATTTTGAGCAAGCGAGTTCGGATAGACGAAGTCTTAGCAAGCCCCGAGCTAAAATAACTAACCTCATTCCCGAGGGGAAAGCTGTTAGTCAAATCAATCCCAACTCTCTAAAACTTTTTGTCATCGCAGCTTAGCTTCTTATTTATAGGAAATAGTTGATTCGGCAACCCGTTGTGTTGTTCGCTTGAGGATTGTGGGATAACCCGGTTTTACTACTAGTACTATTACTACTAGTACTACTACTACTAGCTCTAGACCCATTGACCACATTGCTTGAGAAACTAATAACAAGTAGGTACATAGTTATGTAGAGTTGGTAAGTAAGCACGTAGCTAATACTCGCTTATACGTTGGATGTGTATACATAATGATGCCGTAAATGTGTTTTTTTTTGGTTTGTCTCTCACGACCTCAACCCCCCGCGGCAGTCCCCAAAAATGATTGTTAGGAGCCTCATTCGCAGACCTAGGTCCTGTACCTACAGTATACACACAATGGGAGCTACATACATATGTAACTATGTAGGTTAGGGCTTAGCTTGCACATACGTAACCTAGTGTATTGATGTTAGCGGATTAGAATATGTAATCGACACCCAATTGCATAACAATCGAACCAACCCAGTGGGTGGAATCTCAGATCCCGCTGGGGTCCTTACAGAGTACCTACATAGTATATACATGTAGTATGGCTATCAGATCGAAAGCAATAAGGTGTAGTAATTCTAGGATATATATAGGTATATAAAGGACATTGGGCATCTCAAGATCCATGAGATGAAGGCCCCCCCCTAACCACACACACACTCTGACGCGATGTTTAGTAGCAATACTCACCAAACATTAATTAATATTAGAGAAGGGGGGCATTTTACGTCTTCGTTTAGCAATTACCTGTGTAAAGGACCCAGGGGGCCAGGCAGGTGAGGCCAAGCCAAAACACTCACACACACATCAATGTAAACATACACATACACGCGCATAGCCCAAGGGCTTGACCCTCAAGTCGAAAAGAGAAAAAGGGAAGTATCGACTTATCATTTATTTATTTATTACTACTCCCTTCTTCCTCTGTAGTTCGCCCCGCCCCTCTTATCTTTTCTTGTGAACACTTAGCTCAGCCGTCATCTATCCATCCATCAGGACCTTTCTATTCAAAACAGCAAGACAAAACAAAAGAGTCCTTTGGGAAGGAGTAACCAACGATGGCAATGGCGACAGCGACGGCAACGCAAATATGTTTGTAAAGTAAGGCAGGCGCAAGTAAATACCAAAGGTAGACAGTAGTAGCTCGACGAACGAATAAAATAAAAAGGACGATTAATCCATCGATCAAAACAAGCACAAAAAGACGCAACACAAAGTGGTATCTCTAGAAAAGTTAAGAGAGAAAGAAGCCATCCGGCCGTCGCCGGCCTGGCTAGGTAGGTAGACGAAGGACAAACACGACAAGACAAAAAAATAGGACAAGAGATAGTAAAGGGGTATGAAGGTCACAAACACACACACACAAGAGGTTGGACCGTTGGGGGTTTTCTTTTTTCTTTTTTTTCTTTTGGGCATTTTCATTCCACTATAAATAACCATGCCATGTTGGTCTTTCATTTCGCGTATCCCGTCGAGATTCGTTCGCGGTATGCGTAAGAGGGTAGTATGTGCCGTGGGTAGAAGAAAAGAGGGAGAGGTAGAGAGGCCGGGATGGAGAAGAAGTAATTAGAGAAACACGACAGCAGATTCGGCGAGGGAAGGGAAGTCGGGTCATACATCCCACCCCAAGCCAGCAGTAGAAGCAGCAGTAGTAGAAAAGATCATGTATATCAGGTATCAACAAGTTCAGAAGGGGGATATGACACTAGAAAGTGAAAGAGGAAAAAAAAAAGGTAGACGACAAAAATTAATGCGGCCCACCCCTTCCCTGAACTCCCTGCAAATTATGTATGTGGATCGCGTGCTTCACAAGCAAGAGAAAACTAAAACCCAGACAGGCCACACAGTAAGGCAACGACAACCGGGGGAGAAAATACACCACCAGCCAACGTGCGTTGAGAAGGAGAAGAGCCGCCAGGGGGACTCTGCGCCAACCCCACAACTAGAAGCAGTTGAGGCTGCCCTTCTTCTTCTTCTTGTTGTTGATGGCATTCATACGCTCTTGCAGATGGATGTGAGCTCTCTCGGCGTCCTGTCGCTTCTTGCGCTCTTCCTCGATCTGGTTGAGACTGTCCCGCCATCTGGCGTCCTGCTGCGGCTTGGCCTTGAGCTCCTTAACCTCAACCTCGAGCTCGTGAGCTCGTTTCTTCCAGGCGTCGCAATCGGCCTTGACCTGCTTAGACTGTCGTTCCAGATCGGTAAGAGCCTCCTCCAAAGTGGCGGTGAGCTGTCTCTCCGCGTCAAGATGTCTCTCGATGCTGCGGATGCGCGCATCTTGATCATCACGAATCTGAGCTAAAGCTAGCTCGTTGCTGGGCGGTCGGTTGCTTGTAGGAGAGGTAGTGCCTCCGCCCGGGAGAGGAGGAAGAGGAATAGCCGGAGGTGGAGATGGCAGTGAAACCACCGAGGCCGTCTTGCGCACTACAGAGGTGACCGAATTGTTTCGTCTAGGTGCATCACCAACGTCGTCCATGCGAGCCTGCAAGATGGTTAGCGGTGACTGTGTAGATAGATAGATGATAGGGCAATTAATTACCTGAAGAGCAGCCATTTCCTCACGAATGGCCTCTAGTTCGGCTAGGGCCATATTTCTTGCCGCATTGGCCTCCTCCAATTGCGAATTGCGCTCCGACTGCAGAGTGGACAATCGGTTACTGGTGATCTGGGCCTGGTCGTAGTTGGTCTGAAGTTGATCTTCAAGTTCTTCTACCAGTCTGGAGTGCTTCTTATTCTTATTCTCCAGATCTGCCATCTTCTTCTTGAGGACCGAAATCTGTTCCGACACGGTGGGGTAGGGGGTCTTGATGTTGTCACCGTCGCGGAGTAGATCGTTGAGGGAGGACTTGACGGCTTCGAGGTCGCGCATGATGGTGTTATTGATCGTCGAGAGCTCGTCGATGTGGCCCTCAAGTTCCGCCCTTCTCTGTTGCTCAGCAACGAGCACCTTCTGACCCGCAATCAGGTCGTTAATGCGCTCAGATATCTTATCAACGCTGGCATCGACTCCATAAGCAAAGGCAACCTGGGCGGCGATCTTCATGAGCTCATCTCGGGCCTCGGCGGCGTCGCTTTCCAACAGCTTAATGTTCTCGGCGTGCTCCATCATGAGGATATTTAATTGCGAATCAAAGTCGTTCTTAGTGCTAGCCCTGACTCTCTCAACTTCCTCGGCGTGCAAAGCTTGCAGCTCGTCGAACTTCTGCTCTTGGGTTCTCAGAGCGTTCTCGTGTTCGGTAATCTGGTTGGCTAGCTGGTCAATTAATTCCTTTTGAGCGCTAGCCTCCGCCGACACAAGATCGCGTTCCTGGTAGGCCTGTTCAAGCTGTGCCTTGGTAGCAGAGTGAGCCTCTTCTAGCTCGGCAACCTTGGCGGAATTGTTGCTGATGATAGATTTGTACTCCTCAATCTCGTCACGAAGGGAAGTAACCAAGGTTTGGTGCTTGTTTTCTGCTTCCTTAGCCTCGTCGCCAGTCTTCGCTTCCTTATCTTGGGCTTCGTCAAATTTGGCGTTGATAGCCGCTACTTGGGCCTCCAGTTCCTCGATTGTCTGCATCATCTGTTGTTCCGTGCCCTTCATGGATTCCAAAGCAGCCTGGTGTTTGCTTTCCCAGCCGGAAAGTTCGGACTCGAGCTCGGCAATCTTCTTCTGGTGGGCAGCAAGTAGTTCGTCGTGCTCGCTGTTGTCCTGGGTAGGCTGCGTTGATACTGACTTAGCAGCGGTTGCCTCGTTAACAGAGAGGCGCAAAGCCTCTATCTCGGCTAAAAGTTCCCTTTCCCGAGCGGCATGAGCCTCATGCATCTCCCTAAATTGCTGCTCGTTATGTTCTAGCTGGTCCTTCATCGTAGCTACCACCCCCATATCCATAGGACTAGACTTCAAACTCGATCGCTCGCGGGTCAAGCCTGAGATGATTGTCATTTTAGTCTCCATCTCCTTTCTAGCATTGGCAACATCTGCCTCCAGCTCCTGGATACGTTCCGACCTAGCATGCAATTCGTGCATGGCGGCATTCAGGTTTAGCTCAAAGTTTTGCATAACATCGGGATGCTGCTCGAAGTTGTCCGCAGCGATGTTTCGAAGCGCAGCAAAGGATCGGTGGGCCCGGTCAATGATCATAACATTCTGGCTCGATTTTCTACGGATGACGGGAGTGCCGGTTCGCGGAGAAGGAGGTTCTGCGTGTTTCGCCTTTGCGATCTCGGTCTTGAGCTCTTCAACTATATCGAGGGTCTCGTGATGCTTCTCCTCTAGCTGAGCATATTTGTCTGCTAGTTCCCTTTCGGCAGCCTCTTTCTCCGCGGCCAAAGCTTTGAGATGATATAGCTCGGCGGCGAGCGTTTCGTTCAGAGAGGGATCCATCGTAACGGTCTCGCCAGATTCGGGGGACCTTACTCCCTCAGCTGTGTCGATGTAAAGAGTCTCCGTAGTAGTAGGGGAGTCCAATGCTGAGGATAGCTCCGAGGAAAGCGATCGCGAGGACAAGTAAGTCCCATCTTTGACGTCGTGGGACTTCGCATCGGATAAAAAAGAAAGCGGCCTAGTCTGGGTTGGTGAGGTTACAGATAGCATGGAATCTCTCTGTCTCACGGGCTGTCGTGCTTCGTCTATCCTGTCTTGCATCTCGGACAGAGCTCGCATGGCCTCTTCGTATTTATTGTGGAGCTGCTCAAACTCGGTGAGGGTGGCCTCATGCTCGACGCGTAGGTCTACTAGTTCTTGGGTCAAATTCTCGAGCTTATCGTTGACGAATTGGTTCTGTGCCGGGCTCTGAGGATAGGCGCCGACATCAGGTGTCTCTCTCGGTGTGTTCAGGTCATCATCGTCATCAATGTCGTCGTCATCATTTTCTTCATCATCAGACCTTAGAGGTGCACCTGCATCGTTGGTATCCTCGGAAGTTGCGTGCTCGCTGTTGTCCTCCTCAGCGCCCTCGGCAACTTCTGGAAGGACTTCTCTGAGCCCTAGGCTAGGACGGCTGACATGGCTCTTGCTTGACCGCTCCGAGAAGGTGCGGCGGTGTCCGACACCGCTGCCCAGCTCAGCGTCTCCCTCGGGCTGCTTACCATCCTCACGAATGTGATCCAGCTCGTGCAACAGATTATCGAGTTTACCGAGGCTCCGCTGTCGTTCTATGACCTGCTCGAGCCTGTCAATCTCCCTCTGCATCAATTCTTGGTCCTGATCCGCCTCTGCGAGCCTCTCTTCAAGGGTCGAGATATAATCTTCACAGGCCGCTTCATTATCGCGGATCCTTGCGATTTCCTTCCGCAGCTCCAGGATGATGGTAGCATTCTTCTCCTCGCCCGAGGTGTGGCCGTCAAGCTTGGCCTCCAAGTCATGGAGGTAGCTCTCGGTGTTCGCCTCACGATCCATCAGCTTGTGAAGGCGCGCTTGAAGCTGACTATTAATAGTTTCAATGTAAGCACATTTCGTCTCCTTCTCTAGCAGGGTGGTCTCGGTGTTGGACAGGGTGGTACGGGTGCTCGACAGAGACTGCTCCAGCGTCTGGATGGTCTTTTCATACTCCAGCACGACCTGTTCCACCGCCTGGGCAAAAGAGTTGGACCGGTTCAGCCTCTCAGTCGCCGTGTCATCCAGAGTTTCGTCTAGGGCCTGGTTCCCGGCTGCCTCGGAATCCCGTGCCTTTGCCATCTCTGCGATAAGCTTTGCATGTCGTTGGCTAAGTGTGGTGTAATTTTCCTGTGCGTCTAGCAGCTGATTTTGTAGTTCCGCCTCGCGCTCGTTCTGCCGCTCGGACCTCTCGCCCGCCACAACATTGCGCCTCTCCCCTCCACCACGCTCGGCGCTCCGGATTTGCTCCCGTAGAAAAGCCACTTCAGCCTTTAACCGCTCAATTGTCGCCTGCTTATCACCATCCTCTACCTGCTGGATCCTCGGTTTGCTCTGGATGGCCCGGGCCCGCTGCGCGTACTGAACTGTATTGAGCGTCTCGCTAAGATGGAATTCGGCCGGGGTCACACAGGCGATCATATAGGTAATAGCATTGCCGCCCAGAGAATCCTGGAGAAGCCGAGTCAACTTGGAGTCTCGGTAGGAGATGTGGGCGCTGGCCTGGCGGGACGATAGCTGGGCGATAACCTTGCCGAGGGCAGCAAGACCGGCGTTGATGGCAATGCCTTCTTTAGCCCGATCACCCTGGGCACCGGTATTCTTCATACGCTCACTGCCAGCCAGATCAACAAAGTGGAGTTTACTATCTGTCGTGACCCAAGTCTCGGTGGCGTTGCCCGACATGGCTTCCAGGGGCACCGAATAGCGTTTTTCTGGACCCTGCGCCGGTGGAAACTTGCTCTTGCGCTGCACCAGATTTAAACTAAATACGGCGTGGGAACGCGACGACTTGGCATTTATAGCGGTGGCATCGGTCTGCCGAATCGACGAGCCGAAGTTTAGGGCATTCATCAAATCATCTACTGAATTGATCTCCATCTGACGAAGACCGGTGAGGAGGATATTTCCCTTCTGGTCCTCGCGAATTATGACAGCACCCCGATCCTGCTGCTCAGGGGCAAGGAGGTCGCGCAGCTGCTCGTTGTATATCTCAACATAGGTTGCCTTCATCTGCCAATTCTTCTCAGCTTTGGGGGTAGGAGACTGCATCGAGTATCGCGCAGGGGTTCTCAATTGGGACATGGAGTTCCGATTCGAACTTCGCGATTGGCCGTCGAGCTTCTCGAACAACGCGGTCGCCGCCCGGGGTATGACACCTGCAACAAGAGGATCTCGGTTAGCCACACACTCCTAAACAAATAGGCAAGTAAATGCCCCTGTTGCAGATACATAAGTTCAGTCGGCGAGGTGACAGCCAGCTACATACCCATCGACTCCAAGTCTCCATCCTCTGAGGGGCCAGCTGTGCCCATAGTATAGGACTTGCCTGCGCCGGACTGGCCATAGGCAAGCAGGGAAACATTGTAGCCCTGTAAGAAAGCATTGACACTATCGTGGAGGTAATCCCATATACCATCCTGCATAACTTCGGGGCTGAAGACACGGTCGAACACAAAGAGCTTCTTGCCTTGTGGCGCATCGATGGTTATCGTGGTATCTGAGGTGGTCTGAACCATGGATCGCTGAAAGCGCTGCGGTATAAGTTCGTAACCGGGGTCGGTGGGCTTCAACGGCGGGCGCACACGCACAGCTGCAGCAAATAGAGGGTCACGATTAGCCCTGCGACCGACATTCATGATCGCCAGTCCGATCCAATAGGAGGGGGGATGGGGCACAGAACGGGCACCAATCACTTACCAACTCGTACTGCGGTCCGGCCTCCATCTTCGTCAGATGCCCTGCTGCCACCACCAGCTTTGCTGGTCATGCTCATGCGGCTGTTACTTCTCGAGGTAGGCTTCACCATGGCGCTCACAGGACGGGGGGGTAGCGCACTAGGAGAACCAGGTGGTGAACTTGCCATGATGGCAGTGTGGAAAGGGGGTAGTGGTGGTAGTGGTGGTGTGGGCACCAGAGGTGTAAATAATGCCCAAAGACAATGCTATCGAATATTCTGAAGTATTGGCGCGGCAACGTCGGGAGGGAAGGGAGCGGACGGGAAGGACTGAGAGGGTCGTCTAGGAAGAAAAAAGAGAGCGGCGGGTTTCAAGAATCACCCAGAGACAAGTTGGCGGCTAAGGAATGTGAACCACCAGACGAGCTGAACTAAAGAAAAAAAAAATAAAAGGTGACGACGACGATCGTGAGAGAAAAAAAAAGGAAGGAAAAAATAAGTGAGAGGGAGAAGAGAACCCAACCACAGGGTTGATGAATGGATGGATGATGGATGGATGGATGGTAAGTAAAGTCAAGTGAACCTAGCCGAAACGGGGAAACCTGTCGCATACACGCACACAAACACACACATCAATGTATGTATGTATGTATGTATGTATATAGGCAGTGTATGGGTATTGATGTAGGTCTAAGGGTAGGAGGTTAGCCAACCCTTCAACCTGGAAAGGCTTACTCAAGACCAGGGCGTCATATGTCGCAGAGCTATCGCAAGTTGTGGCAGAGACAAGACAAGGCCTAGGTTCGGTTCCGTTCAGATCAGATCAGTTCAGTTCATCGTGGAGTCTTCGCCTCTTTTTTTTTTCTGTTATTCTCTTGTTGGCGCAAGACCCAGAACCAGATCAATGTTCAAAGGGATAAAAAAAAAAGAGGTGCTGAAAGGGGAGAGGGGGGCCACAGTTCAGTGAAAATTCGGGGTAATGCTTGGTTTATTACCCAGGAATCGAACGTGCGCAATACTAGTGACTTGAATTTGATGGGCAGAAGAGAGGGAAGAAAAAAGACTTCACCATCAAGAAGTCAGGGGTGTTAGAAGATGTCGAAGTAGCCAGGGTCCCCGAAATGGCCGCTGGAAGTCCAAGATGGGTTAAGCCCAAATTAAACATACACACACGCGTTGCTCTAGTGTGCATCTTAGCCCGCCCCACCTAAAGTAGATTGGCAGGGCCACTACCAGGCCACAGCAAGTGGTCCGCGCCTGCTAAGACGCAAGCCTGGCCCCTTACGATACCCTTCTCTGATTGGCTGGTCTAGTGATCTCCCGCCTAGACTCCTACTACAACTCCCAGCGCAACGGCTGCTGTTTCCCAGGTTAGGTACATACAACTTGAAGCAAGTCCACATGTACCGAAGTAGACCATTGGTAGGTACATAATGTAAGTAAGTGACCTACCTCCATTTCCACTAGGTACCCCCTCAATCAATCTGCCCGTCCACGCTGATGGGACGATTTCAAGCTGCTGTTACAACGTACTACACTAGAAACAGTACATACCTGCACTTACTTCTTAGGTAGGTGCCTATCTACACTATTTAAACTACATACACTACATAGTACACACCTACCTCATCCTACCTTAGTAGTGTAAACAAACCACAATCTATTTATTTTCCTAGTTGCTATGTACACAACATACACACGTGCCCCTTAGTTTACATTTAAATAAGGGTTGGGTAAGTAGTAAAAATAGATTTATAATCATTGTCCATCCACCCATTAATCAGACAACAATCACCATCAACACGAGCACATAAGGGTCTAGGTCTGGGTTATAGGTTAGTAGGCAGCAGATTCAGGTAGGTAGGCATTGAAGGTAGGTACTATAGTTAGGTATGTAAGGTAATATAGGTATCCAACAATAGGCATGTCTCCAGTGTATCGCAGCGAGTGGGTTAGAGGGTTAGTGGGTACGTAGGTAGTAAGTACTAATGTGGGCAGGAAGGTAAGGTAAGGTAAGGTACCTAAGGTATTTGTGGGAAAATGCACATCAGCACCGCCTATCGTACCTTAAGTAAGATGGAACGGTGGGTGATGGAGTAACCGACCAACCAAAACTCGGGTCTCGCCCTATACCTCAGATTAACGGAGTAGTCGTACTTTCCGTGTAGCCACTTGCAGCGGGGCCAAGCAAGAAATACCTACGTCTTACACGCATGCATACTACCTACTAGGTACACTACAGTATGTACATTCTCGCTTGTATGCACGTACTTTGCAAAAAGTCGGGTCGGGTATGCGTCTTTTCCTCCAGCATTATCAATATCATCACCCGCCTTTTTTATCTTTTCTTACATTTTCTTAGCCCCCCCCTTAAACTGTGCATGCAATGATCATGCAAGTGCAGTGTCACCGAATGATCTAAAGTGGCCGACCGGTTTGACACAAGCCAAGTCGGACATATATATTTAGGTTAGACTGGGTTACATACTGAGCCTGTGTGTAGGCAGTCAACGTAGCGTAGTGTACTGTATGTACATAGGCATATATATGTATCTCGCGTCTGCGCGGTACTTGTGTAAGCTGGTGGTGTGTCAAGTAGGTACTTAATTTTGAAATGCCACCTCAAAATGTCGGGGGCCTACAGTGAATTTTCCGTCCTAGGTTAGAGCATCTCCCGATTCTGTTCATACTGATATACGAGTAGACCTTACGTGCATATATTGATGCGCGCCCCCCGGTCTTCTCATCCCCCCTTATGCACCCATCACAATCAGAAAAAAAAAGCATAGAAGAGAAGACAGGGAGAAGCGAAAGGAGGGAGGTGGAAAAAATTGTTGTAAAATAATAAAATAAAATAAAAAGGTTGTAAACGGTCCATTAGCCGCATGTAAGTTTATTTTTCTGTCCAACCTCGTCCAAACATCCCACACATACCAGACATAACTAAGTTGAGAGCTATCGATTTTTTGTTCGGATGGCCGAAAAGTTGAATTGCGATGAAAGGGGCATGTAGATGGCTAGTCGTGCGCTAATGGCTTGGCTGTACGTGGAGCCAACTTGAGCCAATAAAAATGAATTTTCAGAACACTTCCTAATACGGACAGGTACCTGGTCCAAGCAAGGTACATCGCAGTACTTACTATACAGCGACCTTTTTACTATAATATAGTAATCGCATTATTAAAAAAAAAAAAAAACCAGTGCTAACTCGAACCCTAGCCTTAACCCTACCCTTAGCCACTTAACCACTAACCCTAACACCTAACCACTAACCCTAACCACTAACCCTAACCACTAACCACTAACCACTCACCACTAACTCACTATAAAACTAAAGTGCAGTAAAAGTGCTGTAAAAATGCTGTATGTAAGTATATAAAAGTACCAGACCCCGGTTTGTTACCTAATCCGTGCCATCCTGACGGCCCACGTACAGCCAAGCTCTTAGCGCACGACTAGCCATCTACCTACCGCGATGAAAGGTCGTGGGTATGTAGGTACTAGGTTAAGGTAATTAGCATCAGCGAATGGGCACGTTCACACTAACCCGATAGCGAGCTAGCGTCCTAGATTGAGCCCGCAAGAGATCGCGACGGTGTCTCTTTTAGCGTCTTGGGGCCTCTGGCACTTGCACTAACTTGTAATACTCATCTCCATCAGCTCCATCAACTTTCTACACCATGTGCTAAACAACCCCAAAAAAGTATCACTAAACTAAACACACCTACCGACATACATACATAAATACACTACTAGGTACATGCAGTATGGCCGCCGAGTCGGCGATTATATCTGACAAGCGGAAACGAAGTGCAGCATCCAATTTATTCTTTCGGCTGGGGGGTGGAGGAAGAAGAGGGGAGAAATCATTGCCTAAGAGAGAATCTTGTCAAGCCCGTATACACGCACTTAATTGGTGGTATAAGTCGGCATCCCATTCAGCAAGCAAGCAAGCAAGCAAGCAAGCAAGCAAGCATTGGTTGGAATCCCAGCGCATCACTTCAACAAGAGGCCTGCTAGGTAGGTAGGTAGGGCATCAGAGCCGTGGCACTTAGGGGGCAGAATCCAATAGAACGCATCAAGCAGTAAGGGGGGAGAGGAACCAGAAAAGATGGAATTACTAGAGCTTGACTAATCCAACCCATCAATGTGTTGTTGTTGGCATCGTCAGCATTAAGTTAAGACATATACTATCATATTATATATACACTATCATATACCCTACGCACGTTAGTATGTGGTCAGGTTGATGATGATATATCACATTATGTTCGTCTTCACGAACGCGCTACGGATAACATAACATTGATGTTTAACCTAGTATACTAGGTTGGGTTAAGGAGGTAGGTAGATATCACAGTGAGATAAACCCAAGAGAACGGGGTGGAATCCTCCAATGAACATCTCAACCATGGAAGAGCCCTTTTTTGAAATCATTCTTGTCACAACTTATAACACACCCGTGGAGTGTCCGGGTGGCTGGTGAGACACATCAAACCCCCAAGTCCTGCGTCACGAGCCATCATTCGTCCGTGTTTTCATCAGCATCGTCGTCGTCGCTGTCGTCACCATTTATGTACCAAGTAGCGAATGGATAAGAAAAAAGAAAACATATACGTATGTATATAAATCTCTGCTACTGCGTCGTTAGTGTAAGTCAAGGTCGTCGGTTAATCCCCTCTACGACTATGTATGCACGCTACACTAACCTACCTATCCCCACGGATAGAGTCCAGAATCAACCCACCCATGTCTTCCCTATCCATAGTAATATAACTTTTTTTTATCCTTCCGGTCTATAACGCCTGTTTCATCGTCCTGCAGCATAGCTCATTTTTTCTTTCTTTCTTCGGTTTCTTTCCTCTTCCCCCGATACCTGTCTCTACCATTGTCCGTGTAAGCTGAGCACGATTTGCCTTTCTCTTAGGTGAAGCCTCAGTGTATCTAGGTAGGTATGTTGTAAACATCAAATATATTTCCTACCTCCGCTACCTACATTATAATAAGTACGTACCTATGTAAGTACGTATGCGTACTGTAGTCGTGTAGTGTAGTTTGGGTAGAATTAGATAGATATGGTACATACATGTCAATCCCTCGGGGACCTGGTTACCGAAAGAATAACTTGTTCCAGCCACCGGACTGAGGCGCTAGTCCGTCCGCGAGCCCATCGTAACGCTGACAGCGTCCCTTTCAACTCCTCATCTAAGACACAGAAAAGGCCCAATGGCACTCTGGTACCAAATGGCCAATCTAGTCGGATCGTCTGCTGGTCCCTGCGTCTTTTGATTTCCCTAAACCCACGCGATATCTCGTAACACCCACCACGAAATACCTAACCTTTTTAGATCAGACCAGATGTTGGCTCTAGCTCTCGTGCAGCAGGTAGGTAATTATAGATACATGCAATGATCGTATCGTATATCGCTTAACGATCCGATGGATATCAACGACAGGCAGACGGCTCGGGTTGATAAGAAACCCTCGACACGCGACACCTGCATCAAGCGCTTTCCATGCATATTCTTTTTCCATTCCCACCTGTGTGAAAAAAGGGGGTGTCTGACTACCCAGGACAGATAGGTAACCTAGGTACTTAGTGAATATCTCCTTTTTTTCCTGTGATAACACACGCGCGCTAAAAGTACAGTACCCAAGGAACCTATGTTATCTTGCCGCACCATACCAAAAACCACATGGAATGAGGGTAGGGGTGGTAAGGGGCGAGTTTGGCATTATGTATCACAGGATACCTAGGTAGATAAAGGTACACTACATACCAGACACATGAGGTTCATTTGTAGTACCTACCTACATGTACGGGGTGGAGTTACCCATCCCGCATGACGAAGGATTCACTCGCGATGCCGTAAGGGAAACCAGGTACGATACAACAGGATATCAATGTATGTAGTGTAAGTACCTAGTCTTGGTAGTAGAGAGAGCAGATCGAGTTTAATAGGCGGGCCTCGATGTCCGTGATACTAGTACCAGACATAGGTAGGTAACCTACATCAGAACCAGACTGCAAGTCGAACTGGTTCAAATCCCCCATATATAATCCGATCCGCCTCTTACACTACCGTGGAGTAGTATGTATGTACGATCCTGCGTTCCACCTATTTGTTGATGTTGTGGTTGGTTTGGACTGTTCTCCAAACATGCCACAATACAACAAATCGAAGAGGTGATGACAAGCGTAGTTGATACTGGACACACAATGGTACAATTGGGCAAATTAAGTCACAAGTCACGAGCTAGCTAACTAGATACCTATCTTTCTTCAACAGCGAAACAGGCTCTGCACATGTGTACTTCAAGGTAGTAGCATGCATCCCGACTTCCTATATCACACAATTAATACATCTATTATATGTACATAGGTAGATTGACGGACCAATACCAGGGCCACGCCATGTTTTAAGGAAACATTGAAATGCGGAAAGTTCCGCGGCATCCCAACTCCGATCCTCCAGAGTAGACTACTTACTTACCTAAAGACTGCAACTCCATTATAACTCACAAGTATGCATATCTACTACCTATTAACCAGACAGTTCCATATCCCCAGTATGTACCTAGTTAGCCTCATACACACCCGCAAGGTTCCTAGATTCAGGATTACACGAAGAGGACCTATCTATGCATATCAATTGATGTGTTTGTGATGAAGATACCAAGGAGCTCTGTTTCAAGTTGTCCAAACAATGCAGAGTCCAGACCCAATCGACCGACCAACCGACCTATGATGCAGTCGGTAAAGAGCAGGTGGGGGTGAGATCGTGCCATCGGGTGCTTCTTTGACCTTGATTTCCCTCCCGGTCAATCTCCATGCCTAGCTAGTAGATAGGGTTATATACCTGCTGGATACCTAGTACACTAAGTTAGATCTTGAAGAGAACTGACCAGGTATGAGGCATGGTGGTGGTGGTGGTGGTGGTGGTCCTGGGTGTAGGGTGTAGGGGGTCAGGTGATTTTGATTTGCTTTTCGTTGAAATGATTTTATATTGCTAGGTTCCTACATACTGCTCCTCCACCTCTTCCCCCCCTCTTTCGTGCTGCCGGACCCGGTTAAAAACCCCACGGAAGTCCACGTGCTACGACCTCGACTGCCGTTCGTTTTTGTGTACCCCACAACCTTGCGGCATGATGACCGGCCAGCCCTGTGAAGGGGTGGATATCGAAACGGGGCATATGTTGCGGTGTTAGGTATGTAGTTGTGTATGCGGTGCGACGATGTTAAACATGAGATTGTTCCGGTCTGTTTTACAGCATGATGCCAAACGGTGTGTATTACTTATTTTACACATACTTACCTACGGGTTACCTACATGCTCAGCAATTCCTCCTGTTCGAACCAACGAAAGCACGCTGCATCCCAACCACACGGACTATGGGATAGAAAACCCCCCTTCAATAGCTTCATCGTCACGAGACAATACCTAGGGTATGTACCTACTTACCTATCACACTTGCCGAGACACGCAGACGGCCAAGGAACGTTAAGCATAAAACAACCCTAACTTATCTAGATATAGAGAGAGGGCCGGGGGTGAGGGGGAGGTCGAATGCCGACGAACTCGCGTCTCCGCAGAGGAACAGAACAGGTTTTTTGCTTTTTTGAACATGTAGGTCCATCTACATAAAACAAAAAAAGAAAATAATCCTTCAAGACCCCGCGCTCATTTTCTTTTTTCAATCATCGATGAAGCAGGGGAGGGAGCTTGTTCCCACCACGATAACTACATTGGGCAGTTGGATAGACCTAGGCGAGCTCGAAATGGGTTGATAAAACACTTTTGCTTTCCTACCCGGGGCTATATAGGTTGCTTGTGTTGTGTCAATGGACATCACTTGCATATACACTACCTAGGTTACCTAGTACATACACACCAGACATATAGGTAGGTAGAGCCAGGGATATTTCTTGCTCTGGCAACCTCCCCATGTCCCACATTGGCAACTAGTAGTGTAACTGGGTTAGTATGTAGGTAAATAGGAAGCACTTTGCTTCTTCAAGTCTTCGTTCCTACATCACACATACATACAAGTTCCACGGGTGGACGTTGGTCACAAAAGTGTAACCTCTGTACCTATATATCATCGTACATTTACCTACTGCCTACTTACCTACATACATACATATTGCGCACATGAATCTCGTGGGTCCTTTGGGGTCCGCGCCAAATAGTGTACATAAATTTCCGGCCGTGCGCGAAGGGCGAATCGGGCAATTGAGCTTGTCGATCTTTGCGTTACTACGGACGGGCGATTATGGGGACGGGGATGGAGATGGAAATCAAGATGATGAACATAAGCGGCCGAACATAAGGGACCGCATATGCCCACCGGATTATATGTTGCATGTATGTCACTGTACTATGTACTCATTGGACTAACCCCGGGCCCTTACCATGTATGTAGGTCGGCCAAGGTATCGCCCGACCCCGACGAACGAACCGAGGCGGCGGGGGAATGGCGAAGACAGCGAACCCGCCTGCCTTGCCTGAACCACCCCCTCCCCTCCCCTTTTGGATTTGGCAAGACCCGGTCCCAGTATCCGGGCAGAGTGGCCGAAACCTACTATGAGATTTCCTCGGAGGATTTTGGGATCTCATTGGGTATTTGATCCGCGGCCTGAGCGCGGATGAGAAAGTAGTACACTACTAGTAGTAGTACTAGTACTACTATATCCGATCTGAGACATGCCGCTGCGGTTGAGACAGACGTCCAAGCAGGAAATTTCAGATGATTTTATCCGATCTCTCTCTCTCTCACACACGATCTGCCTCGCTAATTTTCCCTCGCAGGGCTGATGACGAGAAGGAGGGACGAAATGGAAATGCCTGGTCTGTCTCGTGCATTGACGCGCAAGTGCACCACCGTACCTCAAAGTATGACATAGTTCCCACACCATCACACATCACACATGCACCCACTGACCCTCCCACCCTCGATAGTGATGCAATTGAGATCTCGCAGCTGCAGTATCGGTTTGGGAAGAGGGTGGGGGGAGGAGGGTATGTTGCCTCTTACCTACTACTTAGTGTACCGTAGACATTTCCCCATCATCGACTTACAAAACCCCTTGCATGCTGTCCATGTATATGTATGTCTCGGTTCGGTTCGGTATTTTGGGGGGATGGGGCACAGTGGCTGTTAAGTACCTACATAAAGTTAAGTACAATCCAATGGTAAAAGCATATTTGTTACAGACCTGCTTAAGGTATAAGGTATCATTTAGTAATATCTGTAGGTATGTATATATGTAATTATATGCATGTAAACCATGTAAGATTAGGTAACTAGATCAGGTAGCATGTGAGAAATCACGTGCAGCGCGTTTAGTTCGTGCCTCTTTTTACACTATCTCCCCCTTTAAGTCCTTCCCCCCCACTACCCCGGAAATCCGCGTCGCGTGTTTAGTACAACAAAAAAAAAGAACAATACCTTCCATGACATGTGTTCTATATCTACATACTACCCGCCAACCCCCCTTCCCCTCTTGGTATCTCGTACAGCATTTGATTCTCCACTCCACTCGAAATGCCACCCCAAGTCATCAGTCTGCTATCTTCAAGTCCGTCCGAGCCATCGCCCAATCTTCTCAAGTCTCCTCCAGCTGTGTCGTCAACACGAGCCCATCTTCCAAGACCATCGAGGGCCCTCGACTATGATACCTTCGACCTGACTACAGAAACATCAAGAGGCATCGCTACCGCCTCCACCTCCCAGATAGGGTCATATACAGCCTACCAGACAGCCTACCAGACGGTCGCCGGCACCAAGCGCACAACTAGCAGTCGTTTTCAGCTCGACGACGACTTCCTATTTCTATCCGACGACGATGACCACTCAGCCAGAGTTGCCCATGGACCTCCGTCGACGAAGATACCCCGACTTTCTCCCGGCTTGATGCGCACTCGCAAGGGCAAGGGCAAAGACTCGAGCAAGACAGACACTCACAAGCCATTAGCGCCATCTGGAGCACCAAGACGGAATCTCCCTGCCGATCCCATTGAGAACACCAGCTCTCCAGACGATCGTTCTCTTACCAGGCACCATAAGAATGTAGATGACGACATTCACTCGGACCCCTTCGCCAGTCCACCGAAGAGACAACCAATTCATCTAACACCACCCAAACATGCGCGTAACATTCTATTCGATAGCCCACCGAGCAAGAGGAACAGCCAGGCCGGCTCTTCGACCTGGAACTGGCCAAAAGATCTGTCTAAACTACCATCTCATTCTGCCGCAGGGCGCAACCCAAAGGACAAAGAATCGGCCAAGCCATCGACGTTTATAGATCTGTCCAGTGACCCCTTCGATACTTCACCAGTGAAGGCTCAACCAAAAACTTCCAAAAAGAATGCCGCCTGGGATCCTATTTCGAGCTCCATGCCAGAGATCGGATCCGACGATGGAGGCATGCTCCACGCTCGATCGCCCCCACCAAACCGAAAGCAACGTGCCCGAGTCATAGATGTGGACGACCTTGCCGGCTCGGAATCGGAAGATCTACCCGATTTAGATGAGATTGATTTCTCCAAAATTGGCTCCAAGAAGCGTTTTTATAGCTTATCCCCTCGTCCGGTTTCCAAGTCGGCAAAGAGCCATGTGTCGAAGCCCGCAAAGTCAGCGGAAGAGAGGGAGCAAGAGAGAAAGGCAAAGGCACAAGCTCGCGAAGTCGAAAAGGAGCGCAAGCGTGTAGAAAAAGAGCATGCCAAGGAACAACGAATTATCACGAAGGAGAGAGAAAAGGCACTAGCAGAGGTAAATAGAGTACGAACTGACAAGAAGGTATCTACACCAGAAATGATTGTAGACCTGCCCAACGGTCTCAATCCGGGGGTCAAAGTGCAGATCGAAGCTCTATTGAGTGATTTGGACGTTCAACATGGGACCTGGCATAGTCGGGTCGAAAACGTCGTCAAGTGGCGCCGGAAAGTCACATCTACGTTTAACGAAGAGCTCGGTCACTGGGTACCGAGTCCAATGAGAATACAAGATGAGAAGCACGTTATGGTCATTATTCAAGCACCCGAGTTCGTTAAGCTCGCTCTCGGCTTGGACGGCCAGGATCTCGAAGCCCATGTCCTAAAGATGAAGACTAATTTTCCCGACGCGACCATCGTGTATCTGATAGAAGGACTGACGCCGTGGATGAGAAAGAACCGCACTACGCTGAATCGGCAATTCGCGTCGGCCGTCCGGAGCCTGGATCCCAATGAGAATACTGTGCCTACATCGAGTCAGCCACGCCGACGGAACAATGTCCAGACCCAGGAGTATATTGACGAGGACAGTATCGAAGATGCATTACTTTCTCTTCAAGTTCTCCATGCTGCTCTGATTCATCATACAAATGCACCCGTCGAGACGGCACAGTGGGTAGCCATATTTACCCAACACATCAGTACGATTCCGTATCGGAAAGCTCGAGATGCCACTTCCGACGCCGGGTTCTGCATGGAGTCGGGGCAAGTACGCACCGGAGACGGCGCCAAGGATACATATGTGCGTATGCTGCAGGAGATCACTCGAGTAACGGCGCCTATCGCGTACGGTATCGCGGCGAAGTACGGCACCGTGACAGAGCTAGTCCGCGGACTCGAGCGGGAAGGGCCGCTAGCGCTCGAGAACTGCCGCAAGAGTGCTAACAGAGACGGCGCATTCACGGACCGCATGATCGGGCAGGCTGTCAGCAAGAGGATACATAAGATATTTACAAGCCGAGATCCCGCAAGCACTGATGTCTAATCTAGGTACTACTGGGTGAAAATGGTCTTATGTACCGGGTTGCTGTTGTAGTGAGCTGTAGAAAGAGAGAGAGAGAGAGCTCGGTATCTTGTACGCATAATACAGAAAGGGCCCCTCTTAATACTTACTTCCGAAAATGTGGAATCACATATAACAAACTGTACATTTAGGGGGGGGGGGGGGATTGTATTGTGAAGCAGTAATGTGATGATGCCTTGCCCATAACGAGAAACTGCTTGCTCCCTTTTTCCCCCAAGATGGACACCACGTTCATTGACGACATGGTCAAGGTTTAATGCAAAAGGCAGGAATAGATGACCATGTGCAGGGAAATCATATATATATGTGTGTGTGTGGTAAACGATGTCCTCCACGTAAACTAACTCAACGATTCTAAAGTAAGTAGGTAGCATCAGGAACATATGTGACTGGGTTAGGTTATGCTATTATTATATGACAGAGTAGATTATGTCGTGTGTGTGTGTGTGTGTGAGCATACGATTTGATAGGGGAATAGGGGAACCGGTGGGGGGGGGGGGGATCTCGTGACGACCGAGAACGAGGCGTAACGTAGCGGGTCGGGTCATGTTGCGTAGCGAGCGCCCTGCGTCTGGAGGCTGGGAAAGGGGGGCGAGAGGGTATGCGTCGAACCGCTTGTGATGTAGATCGTAGATTCATCGCCGCTTGGGCAGTCTAAGGTTGTTAGACAGGATATTTCTGTATAATGACTAAGGTTAGGTACATTTTGGCCCGCCATGGAACTACCCGCATGAAATAATATATTTTTTGCTTAACTGACTTCATCTCGGGATGCTTAAGACAATTTTTGTGTTCCTCGGGAGTTCTTCTGTATTGAAAAAAGGAAAAGAGAAATATCCCCTAGAAGCACAAGGAGGATGTTGTTGTTGTGGAGATTCAGGGGACAGGGGACAAGTGTGTAGATTACATATATTGCGTTGACCTCACATTTCAGAAGGCAGGACAGGAAGTAATTTAGTAAGTTCTTATACACTATTGTTTTTTACTTTAGTTTTCTTAGATCCATTTGATGCACTTACTAGAAATCTTTAACTAATATGGTATAATGGTTGGGAGTCATAGACTTGAATTCCTCTCCAGTCCCTCACAGCCTCCCCTACACTTGGAGGTATAGAGTAGTCCTCCCTATCCCCAGAACAATATGAGTAACATTTTTCTAATACGCCTTATGCAACTGAGCTCATGATATTTCATATTTTAAACACAGCTGAGTCAAGCTCGCTATATCGCTCCTTGTTTCTTCTTTTAACAACATAATCATAATGTAGTCACCTAGGTTGGAAAATGAAAACAATTCCAAAATGTTGCTTTGAATCATCGTCATGCTACTACCTCCTAATATGGCCGCAAAAAGCAACCTATTTGATATCAACTCTGAAATCTTGACAACACTATCAGCCTGACATGATGACGATGTCACCTTTACGGACTTCCATAAGGTGTTATATTTGTGCTGCAAGCAAACTATTTCTTGTTCCCACACAATATGAATTCACTGAAGCCAGTATCGTCCAGGGTGGGATGGAACGGACGCCTATACGCACAATGTAGTTGATCTCCTCTTATCTATATAATTGGTGCTTCAAAGGATCTTAAAAGAATTCTCTTTGTCAACATCAACATAAGAAACACCCATAATTCTATTGCGATTCGTATCTTTCATTGTTTCAAAGGTCAGTTGACTGTAGTACCTAGGAAAAAAGAATAAAAGGATGGACGAGGAGGAGAATTCCGGGTATCTGGGAGGCCATAGCACCTAAGCTGTTCCATAACAAACCAAAGCCTTCATTTGTTACTAAGCCCTGATGTTTGTCGTTGAATATATTAGAGTATCTGTGGAATAGCAAGACACTTGTTTGAATTATCTATGTATATATATATTCCCTAGTCCTTCAGCATACCTCAAGCGAAGCATTCATCCATGTGGTATTGCATAAGCCTCATAGGATATTTTAGAAACTATCAGCCTCAACACTTGCCTGTTTTCAACCGCACACGCGAACTCAGTCTCGCTGTCAGAAGAAGAAGAAGAAGAAGAAGAAGAATGTGTAAATTCAACTACACGGGGTTTGGTTGCGGCCATATAGACCCCCAAGGGACTCCTGTCACGCACGAGCTCTGCGGTCCTCCCGCGCGGAAACCACACGAGCCGATGTGTGACCCGCCGGACTCTTACGGCCTCTCTCCTAATGGTATTCCCTACTGCCCGGATTGCAAACCTATTATTGATAGACTACAAGCCGCGTGGACTGCGACGAGGAACGAGTGGCGGACTAATAAGGCTCTGCCCGAGGTCCAGATCAACCGGGTCAACCGAGACATCATCGCGTCTAGAGCGAAGATCGGGAACCAGGCAGTGAAGAAAGGGCCGCATCATACCGAGAGCCAGAGGTACGAGTCCGAGCAGGAAGACATCATCGACGCTGCCGTGAAGCTGGCCGAGTCCTTCAAAAAGCTCGACAAAGCCTGGGAGGATAACCTGTCGGTCCTGAGAAATTTCAACACCATCCCGCAAACGTCGCTCAACGGCTTCAACAGACGAAGAGAAATTGCGAAGAACTCCATAAAGACGGCTGACTCGGGGCTCTTGGAAAGATTCGAAGAAGAACTTCTGGACGACATGTATGAGATTCATAACAAGAAAACAGGGTTACTAGGTTGAGTTCAACAGCGTTCTCTCCCCCTACAAACGTAGAATTCGCACGATGCTGCCGATTTCTTTCTGGATAATAGCTCCTAGAAAAGCGTAAGACCTGAGAATTGTAATACGTGCTTACACAGCTTAGAACCAATGAAATACTTGACTTGACTAATATATATTGTGCTTTGTATTTTGTGTCCAATGTTTCGTAAGTTTCGTTATACTATATAAGTATCCCTACATGGCAAAATAGGGGGTGAGTCTGTTGGTGCTGTGAACTAAGAAAGCATTGCCCGGCAGGGCGTAGGTTGTTGGATGAGCAGCTCGACTTTCACGACGAATCTGACATGCCACACAGGCAGCCACTTTAGGCAAACTACTGATGGCTGAGATGTGCCTGATAATAAGGGAGTTTCAGTACCGTGGAGGTCTTCATGATGCACCCTCATCCGAGCTGCAAAACAACACATTTGGAGTCTATGTATCTACCCCTCAGCTGCATGTGCGCCAAGATGCTTAGGACTCTACATAAATATCCACGAAACTAAAGAGTCCACGCATGAGCCGCGTGCCATGTACCTTCTTTTTTTTCGAGGCTGCTTTTAACCCCCAGATGCAAGGGGGCTGATGATCCGTTACGGATTAGGAACATTTGGTCGAAATAGCCTATTCGCTTGTATGCGACGTGAAGACGCACCCCGGATACTTCGCAAGTCGCTACCTTCCATGTGGGATTATATCGCGTTATTCTGTGAGCTGGGATGTACTCCATCCTTAAGTGGAAATGTACATCCATCTAGACTCCTTCCACCCGGTATTATGAGGTGGGCGAGACGAGGGGTGGGATGGCCGGCAACAGCATTAGTAGGGACTACAGTCATAAGGCACACTTGCCCGCCCTCTGAAGGCGATGGGGTCATTCAACCTGAGAAAGTTACCAATAAACCTGCTAAGGAGGAGTCTCGTATATTATCACCAAGACATTGATTGTATTAGCTATAATGAGGTGGCACATAGCACCACACTTCTTGGCGGCAGCGAGCTATGTCACAGCTCGACCGCTCTGTGCCGATGAAGATAGAAAGTATACTATAGAGTCCTCTGGGATCAAGGCACAGGTGAGCTCTGTTTTATCAATTACGTCTTCCACGGAGTCTAGTAGAGCTGATGTTGAAATAGTTTATCCCTTACGGAGCTACCCTCACGAATCTGTTCGTCAAGGATAAGAATGGGGAGGATGTCGACGTCGTTCTTGGATACGACGACATCGATTATTATCGTACCGGAGACCCTTTATATTATCAGATTGACCAAGCGCAGGCACGGTGACTGACCTTCGTCGTAGCTGTGGACCCCGGCCACCCCGTGTATAACAGCATACCGGGGCGATACGTGAACCGCATCGGGCATGGGAAGTACACCATCGACAACATAACATACACCACGGAGCTGAACGACGGCACCAACACTCTCCACTCGGGCACGAACAACTGGTCGTACAGGACGTGGAACGTGACCGCTAGGACCGAGGATTCCATCACTTTCGCCGTGCGAGACGCCTCCAACTCGTCGCTGGGGATGCTCGGGCTCGTCGAGGCCAACGTGACCTATAGCGTCAGCAACACCACGTGGAAGATCAAAATGGAGGCGTCGTCCCCGGACGTCAAGACCCGTTCGTCATCTTCCCCCTTTTTCACTTATATCATCCATCCATCCGTCTACCTACCTACCTACCCACCTACCCCCCTACCTGCCTGCCTGCCCGCCCTAGCTGACGAACTCGGTAAAAAGCCCTGATGCTCACGCAGCACACGTACTTCAACCTCGACGCGTACCGCGACCCGTCGACGGCGCAGATCTGGGACCACACGCTGCACCTGCCGCGGTCGCGGTCGCGGCGCTACCTCGCCGCCGACGCCGGGGCGCTGCCGACGGGCGAGATCGCGACGGCCGCGCCGGGGGGCTCAACGACTTCGCCAGCGCGCCGGGGCTCGCCCTGGGCCACGCCCGCGCCGACCCCGGGTTCGCGGGCAACTGCGACGGCGGCGCGGGCGCCTGCGAGGGGTACAACGGGTACTTCCTCATCGACGACGATGACAACGACGACGGTGTTGGTGTTGGTGTTGTCGTCGCCGAGCTCGCTAGCCCCTTCTCCGGCATCCGCGCCGACCTGCGCACCGACCAGCCCGGCCTCGTCGTCTACACGTGCAACTGGATGGACGGGACGGCCGACCTGAAGAGCACGCAGGGCACGGAGGAGCGCAGGAAGGTCGGCAGGAGCTCGTGCGTCGCGATCGAGGCGCAGGATTACGTCGATGGGATTAATCAGTAAGTGGTCTTTCTTTTTTTTTTCTTTTTTTTTCTTCTTCTTTTTCTTCTTCTCTTCAAGACAGACAGACAGACAGACAGACAGACAGTCAGCCTTGCTGTGTGTTTGTACTAGAGCAGAAAAGAAAAAAAGAAGTGACACACACACACACAGAGAGAGAGAGAAGCTGACGTTTTTCGTTCGTTCGCTCGCTCGCACAGCCCCGAATGGGGACGTGTCGACAAGCAGATAACTGGGCCGGGCGACGTTTACTCCTGGGAGAGCTCGTGGACATTTGGGCTGCTGTGAAGAATTTTTTCTTTTTTTACCTACCTACTTTCCGAGATGCTAAAGTCGATCAATTTCTTCTCCTCCATAATGGTATTTGTCATCCATTGGTTGTAGCATGGGATTACCTACGTGGTCACGCCATTGAACAAAGGGAGAGCGGGAATAAGAAAAAAAAAGGGGGGGGGGGAAAGGGGTGTGGGGGACGGGGGAGGAAGAGTGGTCATTGGATAGGAGATTGTACATAGGTAGGTGACGAGGGCAAAATGAAGGGCATGTAGCCTCATCATCGCAGACACCAAAAAAGAAGTCCCCTTATTTTCTCACCCCTGTCATGCCATGCCCTAGGTAGGTACCCAACCCGGACCCTTCCTAGCGCGGGGATCTTCCATTTTCTGGAAGGGGTGGAGAGGGACGGGTGCCTACACTAGCAGCATCTCACGATGTCCTTTTCCATGGTCCTAAACATCTTGGGGCGTCTTTGACGTCATGCCGGTTTTTTTTTCATCCCCTTCTTCTTCTTCGAATTGGGCCCACCTCAGATACTTGGGGGAATTCCTTTTTTTTCCTTTTTCGAGCTGACCCCCAACATAGTAATCAGCGTAGTTATACATAAGGAAAACAGTGTTTAATCTCGCCAAGGGCCGACACGCGAAGGGTCTAGACCGGCTGATCGTCGTTGCTCCCACCACCCCTCGGCGAGCCGTGTGCTGGCCAACTTACACAAAGGACCCCCGATTCTCCCGGTGGTTTTACGTGCAAGTCGGGCGGGCGACCTAGGCGAACCAGATCTGGCGAGGCATCCAAGAGATTTACCCTAACTGAGCAGTGTGGCCTGCGTTGCTTTCTGAATGGGACGAGGATTCATGGGTTGTCTGATCATGTATGCGGTGTTTTTTTCTTTTTCTCTTCTTCCTCTTTCTGGCTCCCCTTCCTGTGTATGTCTTGGCCTTGGGGGGGAATCTTGGGTACGATGGGCTCAGGAGATCGCCGGCCTGGCATCCAATTGGCCTTCAATACGTTGATTCCAGGGGCCAAGACCTACGATACGAATTCGTCATCGATCCATTATTGCTTGCTTCTCTGCTGTGCGACACAGCATCCCATCGACTTTTCTTTTTTTTTTTCCTGGGGAGAATGCCCATGCTGTCCGCTTATGGACTTTTGGATTTTTCCCATGACAACTAGTTTCAGGGGTCCGCCGCATCGTACCATGTGCCCCCCTTGGACTTCAGGGTCCAAAGGGGGGAGGGGTTGCTAATCCGCACAGCATTGAGCTGTCAACTCCGAGGAGCTAAGTGAATCCTGCATTATAAGCTTGGCATTGGTGACGTAGGTACGTAGTCAAGGTCCGACATATTCTCACTTGAAACATCTTCTCTTGCAGCGGCCAGAACTGTCTTCTGTATTGTGGCGTCTTTGTTACAGATTGGTACGCGTTGGCGAAGCCATCGTGCATACATGCTGCACAACCCAACAAAGCAGTGAAGCAGCCTCTCTGATTCTAAATCGCAGTCTAGAACACCGTCTCCGTTGTCCGACCTGCCTGTCGTGAACTTGACGATATTGCAAAATGGAACTTACCTCTACGTCACGTCTCAGTCTGCGGACAATTTCATGCATTGTGACGTTGCGCCGAGAAGGCATCGTCATAAGTATTCGGTGTAAGCTGGGTACCTGAAGACGAAGCTATCATGTTCGGGAAGGCAACAAGATGTTTTTGCCACCGTGGGAGAGGTTTCCCGTCATTTTATTGCGATAGCCTCGCGAGCAAAGCGTTATCGGAGCATTGTATCGGCTCGCACGTTTCGAGAAGCCAGTTACGACGTAGGGATCATCCAATATTAGAGGTCACGAGGAGGGGTGAACGTGGAATCTGGTTATGAAGATCACAAGCTTGGTGTTGGTGTTGGCGGTGGGCATTCCAATTTTGCCCGATCGCATTTTCAAAAATCCTGTCCTCTTGCCCTAAATCCTCGACCGACCATCAGTTCATTGTTGCGTCGGCCGGGTTTCTGTGCCGCTCAGCTCCTCCAACTGGTGGTGATCGACGCCCGTAGGTTGAACGCCCCGAGTCTGGACCCTTACATAGCATACTCCAGGGCCTGTCAGCCCTAGTTCTTAACATACACATCAGCTTTGCTGCCCTGAGGCGCAATGCGAGTTGTCCCCAGTTAGCTACCATGACATCACCCTTATGACCATACGGGGTTACGTCAGAATAGATTGTCCCGTTGAAGATCAGCCTAGGTTAGCTTAGACATTGCGGCTGTTAGGTAGGTAGGTAGGTAGGTCGGGAGTGGGATTGAACATCGATCTATCTCTAGGAAGAGAAGTATACCCCACGGAGCTTGGGATGGATGGATGGATGGAAGAACAGTAGCACGCAATCTCTTTGCGCCGGCTGTTGTACATAAACCAGGCTTGAGCCCTCGAGTTGCTCAATGCCTTACCATCACCATTCCCAAGACGATCAGCAAGATCCCGAGCCGTGACACCATCCGATCCTTTCTTGTTATAGTTGCCTCTGCTACACAGCCGTAGTCTCTCCCATCCGCGAATAGTATTCTGAGCGCCTTCAGCTCCTTGAATGCGCCACCCCACCACTTCAGGGTCCTCTTCAACATCAACCCCCCTGTTAGCGGATGCAGCCGAGCCTTAGACGGTCCCAATCGCAGGAAACCCGTGGTCGACCTACCCACATAGACTAATACTGAACGAGACATGGCTGCCAACGTCCAGAATGATGGCTCAGCAGGCGCTGTACAGTACTTTAAGTAAGTCTTTACAGCGTATAGTCCATTGTTATATGATACATACTTCCATGGAAGCTCCGAAGTAATCATTCATCTTCGCGTTCTTCTGGTTGCCCAATTAGGACGTCGACTATAGCACCAATTACTAATTGCATATACTCTTGGCAGCCAAGACAATACCGTGCCCGAGGTGCAAAGACCTGTGGTCGATGTTCCCGTTGATACCGGGTATGCCCTGCAACGGTTCTTGAACCCGCAGGGCCACGCCGAAGACCGCATCCTGAGGCCCCTTCAGCCCTTCCGGACGCCACTTACCGAGGATCAATCGCGGGAACGCATGGCCGCAATTCTCCTTGCTGCTGCAGCCGGAGGTGTGGCGTCCAGCAGGAATTGACAAATAGTGAAGGATATTCACTTATACGCATCAAACATTCGATTGGTATATCGCTTGTATGTGCATTCTCTCACTTTATACACCCCCTAGTCAAGAAAGATGTGTTTTGTGGTAGTACACTAACATCAATTGATCAACAGGAACCAACAATTTCATCCAGGGTATCATGGGCATTCTACCTCTTCCCAGGAGAGGGAGCACAGCATTGTTAGACGGACGGGTATACGGCGGGATCGGGCATTTTACGAAGGATTAACGAAGTCACGTCTTTACTATGTAATGACTAATGAACCGTTTACTATTATACTCTCTCCATTAGACTATTCAAATAAAGCACCTACAAAACACTCTGCTACCATGCAGGAACTTTCATCTGTTGTTCCGTCGGGATTCTAATTCGATCGGAAGTGTCAGGACTTTGAGGTTACGGTTTGCGGTATAACGGATCAGTACCTACCTAGGTAAGCATAAGGTTATTGCATACATACCTCTAGGGACCTGCAAGGCTGTTTGAGTTATTATAACGCGGAGCATATAAGGAGATTTTCGCCAAAGAATACCTACATTCTTATCTTCCCGCATACCACATGTATGTTAATACAGCTAAAGACTGTGGTTACGGGATTAAAGGAGTCAGCTCGGGGGGATCGTCTCCTGCAGCCAGGGGGCTGCAGTCCCATGATGTATACCAGTGAAGGCTTCACTTTTGGCAATGAATACCATGTGAGCCGCAGTTCTCTGGCTATAGAACGGCAAAACAACCTATAAGAATGCAATAGTTAAATTGGTGCCTTAATATTCGGTTGTGCATAATCAGCCTTAATAGTCGCATGATCCCTTTCTGCGCAGAATAGACAATGGCGTGTATGATTCTAAGATAAAACGACAGTTATGATGGAATGACAGGCAGAGGAACCAGTTTATGGTTCTATGTGCCTTTTAGTTTATTTGAGTCCATATTCAGATGGGCGCTCTGCTGCGAGCAATCCGCCACCACTGATTCTGATAGGACAATAAAGTGAATGCCGGTACTTAGACACAAAGCTCTATTCAGGAAACTCGTATGTTTCATTCTATAACCGAACTTTTCTTGACAGATGTAATAGAACACATAATTTATTTGGCACGCCACATATGACAAGAAAGACACCAGAAAAACTCCTCTGGTACCCGGGCGAACCAATTGGATTAGAAAAATATACGGATTTCGCAGAGGCTTCTGTGCCCCTTTTCATACATGGGCTTGCAGGCATCAATATGTTACCCTCCTACATTAATGTTTTAGTATCATTATCATATAACACGCCTGGCTAGTCTTGCTGCATGAATTGCATTGTGTCATCCTCACACCAACAACTACGTACTGCACCGCTAGAAAGCATAGGCCGAGAATAAGTCATTAATTCTGCGGTTGAGCCTCATTTGGATTCGAGGATCGACGTAAGAAGCCAAATCTTTGTCAAGATTTCAGCATTTCGGCGTGCTTCTCGAGGTTTACCCAGTCACCAATTAGCTGACACTAACCTTGGTTCATATTGGACACACCGTTAGAACCGGACATATCCTATTAGTTCCTAATATAATAGACACTACAATATTGTTATTATTATTTTTTCTTGGACGGGGGACTAAGAGTGCTCAATGGGGATAGATGCAGCCGAAGAGAGTTAACAGGTCACCCAAGAAATATAAAGATTCTTATAGGCTAAGGCTAATTATCACCATTTTCAGACACATAGAAATGGTTGGTACTTTCCACGCGAATGTATGTATATTGACATAAGAATGCAATTTGGAGGGACTCGTAGGAGCTGGGCCTTAAGCTTGTAACTACTCTCAATACCTATAGAAGCTTAATTGATGTTAGGCAACTGATAATGCACAAGTATAATATAGGTGATATTAAATCATTGACGTTAAGGCGACACATTTGGGCTCGGGACTTAGACATAGTGCTACTGGTAAAGAGTTGAGAGTAGACACATACAAGACATGCAAGAGTGGTGTTAAACTGTTGAAACTCCCCAAGGAAGAGATGACTTGCGACTTAGGTTGTCAGGGTATACATATCACTCTACAACACTCTTCAGGGCATTTTTCGAATTGGTATTAACGCATGTAGTAGGTGGGCGTTAAGCCATGCTAGGTTAGCCGTTTTGTTTAGCGAGACCGAGTTGGTTTTTGCATACATTCGACTTGTCTGGTAGCTACATTGGCTTATTGTAAGTTTGATTTATAGCTACGTTACCTAGTTTAACATAAAATAGCCTAACTAATTGAGACATTACATGTAATATGTATTGCATGTGATATCACATAGGACAGGGTCCTGATGTTCCACAACTGCAACTATCTATCAATCTAATAAAACATAACTTACAGAGGTGGTATAAACTACGATGACTGGAAGAACGAAAGGAATCAAATGTCAAAAAAGAAAGTAGAAGAGGAAGAGGAGGCTCTACTAGTAGTTTCCAACACGACAGCCTGTTGTTACCTACTTACCGGATTTGGCTATATTTGCGTCCTGCCCTTTTCGGGTTAGCAATCGAGTTCTCCAAGTCCAAATCCACAATTGATTGGTGTCGCGGCAAAGGACGGAGAGCCAATACTATAGTGGGACCTGCGGGTTTTAAAAAACCGTTTACTAATAGTTAAAAAATTGTTAATTATATATAAACTATTAAGCACGTGTTAATGCTTTTACCGATAAACGATTGTAGATTTTATTGTTATTAGTGCTTAAAGTGTTTATTATATTTAAGCGTTTATTTTTTATTAAACGTTTATTTATATTTAAACGTTTAAGTGTTTTTAAACTATAAATATATAATTGCTTATTTAAAGCGTTTAAACTTAAAAACGTTTATAGCTGTTTAAATATTTAAGCTTATTTTTATTATATATATATAATTGCTTATTTATAACGTTAAAATTTATAAGTGTTTATATTTAAAATATATTAAAACATTATTTAAATTATATAAAAATTTTATAAAATAATTATTTTATTAATGTAAAAACTGTGGCAGTATAGGGTAGTATTGTGTGTATGTAGAAAGATGGGGATTTAATTTAATAGTTTGCTTGTGGCTTATTAGAAATAGTTTTTTTATTTAATTTATTTAATTTATTTTATTTTATTTTATTTTATTTTTATAAGAAAGTGCACTTTTTACTTTGTAGTGCCTGTATTAAATGCTGAGGTTATAGAAAATTGTTAATGTTTTTATTAACTTAAGTGCACTTATTTTTACTTTTTTAAACGGCTTTAAGGCTTTTTTTTTAATTGTTTATTTTTAGCTAATAATAAACGTTTTTTATTTTTAAAAGGTTTGCTTTATTGTTTTAGTTTTTTTTTAAAATTAGCTTTTTTTATTAAAAAATTTAATTTATTACCGGTTTAACGTTTTTAATAGTTTTTTATTAATTTTATAGTATTTTATAATTATTATTTTAATTTTTATTAATTATTTTTATAACTTTATTTTTTTTATTTTATTAAATATTTAAATTTTTTATAACTTATTTAATGTTTAATAATTGCTTTTATTTTAAATAAATTTTCGATTTTTTTTAAATTTTATTTATTTTTAATAAATTTAAAAAAAAAATTAATGCAATAAAAAAATTTTTTATTTTTTAATTTAAAAAATAATTAAGCAATTAATATAATAAAATAAATTTTTATAGTTTTAAGCAGGTTTAATTTATAAGTTAAATAATTTATTTGTTTTTTTATTTTTTAAAGTTTAGCTTGTTATTAAAAAAACTTTTAAGTAAGTTTATTTAATAAATAATATTTTTAATATAATTTAAAATAAACTTAATTTTTTTTATTAAATTTTATTATATAGTATTTTTAATTATAAATTTATTTAATTTAAACCGTTATAAAGTTTATAGTTAATTTTATATTTTTTTATAAATATTTTTTTAAATATTATATTTATTTATATTATAAAATAATAATATTATTTATTATTAATATGTTATTTAAACTTAATAGTTAATATTTAAATAATTATTTATAAAAAAATAATTAAATTATATTTAAATAAGCGCTATTTAAATTTTATTATAATATAAATAAAATGTTTACTTAATTATTATTTAAGTTTTTAAAATTATAATATTTAATAGCGATTTTTATAGTTTAGTTTTTTTTATTTAATAATTTATTTACTTAAAAGTAATAAGCAGTTATTATAAATAATTTTATTTTTAAAGCTTTTTATAAGCTTTTTTAAAACTTTAATGTAAATTTTTAATTTTTATTTAAAATAATACTATTAAATACTTTTTAATTAAATAATAAAAGTTGTTTATATAATATTATAGTTTAATTTTTTATTATATAATGTGCATTTTTTAATATTAATAAAAATTATTTTAAAGTTATATATATATTTATTATTAAAGCATTATAATATATTTTATATTTTTTTAATTTAAACAGTTGTTAAAAAGTGCTTATAAAAAAAATTATTAAAAATTTAACGATAAAGTCGATAATTAATATTTTTATTAGTTTAAAATTTTTAAATTTAATAAGTTAATAATTATTTAATAGTTTTTTTTTATTTATTTAATATAATTTACAGTTTAAATAATATTTTATATATTATTTTATTAATTGTATTTTACGTTAAATTATATAATTTTTTAATTTTTTTATTATTTAATTTACATTAAAATAATGTTTATTATTATAAATTAATGTTAATATTTTTTATATTATTATTTTAAAAACATATAAACGTTAAGTATTTTGTTAATTAATATTATATAATAAATTTTTTTTAATTTTAAATAAATAATTAAGTTTTAAAAATTTTTTAACGTTTTTATTAATAGTGTTTTTATAAAGCGCTTTAATTATATTTTAATATTTTAATTTTTTTATATATTTTTTAATAAATTTATTTATTATTTTTTTTTATTATAACTTTATTTAATTTAATTAAGTAAACTTAGTTAAAAATTAGTTTTTTATTGATTTTTTTAATTAACTTTGCTTATTATACTTGTTATTAACAGTGTTAAGTTAATTAAATATATTAAAAATTAAGTTAAGTTTTTTAAATAAATAGTAAACTTAAAATTTATAACGAAAAAAATATATTAATATATTAATTAGTTTTATATTTAATTTATTAATTAATATAATATTTAATAATATTTAATTTAAAATTTTTTTAATAATAATATAATTTATTAATATTATTATTAAAAACCGGTTTGCTTTTAATATTATATATAATTTTTTAATAGCTTATATTATATATATTATTTTTAATTTAAATAAGCTGTATTTTATTTTAGTTTATAATAAATACTTGCTTAAAAATATAATTAATTATATAATTATATTTAAAATTAAAATGCTTAAAATTTATTTATATTTATTTTTTATATAAAATAGCATTATATTAAATCTACATTTAATTAAACTGTTTATTTATATAAATAAAGTTTTATTAAAGTTATAGTAATAAATTATTTTATTTTAATAAATTAAATTTTATATAATTTTAAATAATTTAAGCTTTTTTTTAATAAGTTTATAATATGTAGATTTAATATATATTATTTGCTTTTTTTTATTATTTAATAGTAGTTTTTTTTTTATAACCAGCTGTAAATAATACGGTTTTTTTATTTTATAAAAGTTTTATTATTTAAATATAATATAGTAATAAGCTTTTTAAAAATTTAATGCTTTTTAAATATTATTTAAAAGCTTTTAATTGCTTTAAAAAAGCTAGTTTTTAAAAAGCTTTTAAGCAGTTTTTTATTAATAATATTTTAAATATATTTACTTTAAATTTTAATAAGGTAATAAAAAAATAAGCTATAAAAGATTTTATAAAAAAAATTAATATTAACTTTTTTTAAAATAATTTAAATATTATGCGTAAATATTATAAATGTTATTTTTTTATATTTAAAAAAATAATAATATTATTAATAAATACTTTATAATAATTTTTATATTTACGTAAAAGTTTATTTATAAATTTTTGCGCGTAAGCTAGCAAATTTTTAAATTTTATTATAATTACCGTAAATTTTTTTAAACTTTTTAAGCTTATAATTATTAATTTATTTTTATAGTTAAAATAAATTAAAAATTAATAAAAAAATTTAATAACGTTTATTATTATTATATATATATTTTTTTTTAATAAATTAATTATTTTTTTTTAAAATAATAATAAGTAATTATTTAAAACAGTTAAAAAATTTAAAGCTTTTAAGTTTACTACTAGTTTTTTATATAATTTACTATTTATTATTTTTTAAGCTATAAATATTAAGTAAATAAATAAATATAGTTTATTTATTTATTTTATTTTTTTTTATTTATAAAATAAATTAAACTATTTATTTAGTTTTATTTTATTTTTTTAACTTAAAAAGTATAAATAATTATTTAATTTTTTATTTTATTATTTTTTTATAAGTGAAATTTTTATTTGTTAATTTTTTAATAATTTAATAGGTTTTTTATTTATTTAAAGCTTAAAAAATTTATTAATAATGTAAATAATTTATAACGTAAATTAAAAGTTTTTATTATATATATAATGTTTTTATTTTATTTAAATTTTTAATAAGTTATTAAGTTTTTTAATTTTTAAAGTAAACATTTATTCGGCTATTTTTAATTTATTATCGTTTTTTTTTATTTAAGCTTTTTAAATTATGTTATAAACGGCATTTATTAACAGTATATTTATTTTATTAAATAGTTTATTTATAACGTTTATAATGTTTATTTTATTATTATTTAATATAAAATTTATAATTAACGCTATAAGCATAAATATAAAAGTAAACCTTGCACTTATAAATACTATATTTAATAATACTGCGTTTATAAAAATTTTAAGTTTTTTTTTTAAAAAAGCAGTTAAAGTTATTAATATTATAATTATAATTAATATAAATATAATTACTTTTAGCACTTTATTTTATATAGTTATATAATATTTATTATTAATATATTTATATATAAAACTTATTTGCGTTTTTTTTTTATAATTTAATTAAAATTAAATATGTTTTTTATTATTATTAAAAATAATATAATAACAGTTATAGTTAAATATACTATTAGTTTATAATATGCTTAAAACATAAAGTTTTTATTATTTAATAATAATATGTAGTTTACTGGTAATATTATTATTTAATTTAAAGTTAACATTATTTATTATATTAAAATAACTTTTTATATATAAAATTAAACTTAATACTTAACTTTAAACGGTATTTTTTAATTATTAAAAGTTTTAAACGTTATTATTTTTTTTAAATATAAAATTATAATATTATATAATTTTAAAAAATTATTTTTAATAAATATATTTAATTTAAAATTATTTTTAAATATTTATTTTTATTTTATTATTTTAATAAAAGTTTATTTTTTATTTATTTTAATATTAAGCATATATAATATAAATATAGCTTAATTATTATAACGTACTTTTTTTTTTTTTAACACTTTTAACCTTGCTTTTTTTTTTTTTATTATATATTTAAAAGTATTAAAAAATAATCGGCTTATTAATATTTAACTTATATTTAAGTTAAAATATATTTTTATATTTTATAACTTAAATAATACATATGCTTTTATTTATAAGTATATATAACTTAAAAATAAAGACTTTTTTAAATTTTTTATAAATAAAGCGTTTTAAACTTTTTAAAATAACTAATTTTATATATAATATTTTTAATTATAAGTTATTTTTTAATTAATTATATTTATATTATTTTTTATAAAATAATTATTATTTTTTTTATATAAGCGTGCTTTTTTACATTATTTTAAATGTTTAAATAACTTGTTATATAAACTTTTTACTATATAATAATAATTATATAAGCATTTTTTTTAAATAATAGTAATTTTTTTTTTATTTTTATTAAAAATTTTATTAATTATTTAAAATATTTACATGCATATAACTTTTTTTTATTTACTAATTAAAATATTTTATTATAATGTTTACATTAAACTATAGTTTTAAAAACCAGGTATTTACTATTAAATAAGTTAAATTTTAAAAAGGTTTTTTTTAATAATAATATTATATTAAATTTTTTTAATTTGTTATTTATTTTATTATTTATAAAATAAGCTTTTTTTTTTTATTTTTTACTTTTTTTGTTTTTATTTTTTTATTTTTTTTTATTATTTAATTTATATTTTTTATTAGTTTTTTCTTTATTATTTTTACAGTTATAATTATAATATTAATTGCAATTATGATTTTTTAATTATTTAAAAGGTTTATTATTTTAAAATTTAAAGTTTTATTTTTTATTTTTATTTTTTTAATTTTTTTTTTTTTGCTTATTAAATAAAAATATTTATTTATAGCAGCAGTTAAAATTAAAGGTTTTTTTTTATTAACTATTTATATATAGTTAATTAAAAATTAATGCTTTATAAAACTTAAAAAAAATTATTTAATTTTAAAATTTATACTTAATTAAATAACTATTATAATTTTATACTAATTATTATTATTTTTTATTAATGTTTTTATAGCTTTTATATATTAAAGCTTTTTTTAAATAAATTAATTTAATTATAATTTATTTTAAATTATTTTTTTAAATATTAAATTTATTATATTAAATTTATTTATTGCTTTATTTAATTATAATAAAAACTTTTTAATTAAAGCGTTTATAATTTTATTTAATCTTTTTATTTAAAGTTATTTTTTATATATATTAATTAATTTAATATTTTATTATAAAAAAGCGGCTTTTTTTAATAGCGTTTAAAATATTAACAAAATTTATTAAGCGTTTTTTTTTAAACTTTTTTTATTTTTAAAGTATAAATAAATTTACTGCTTATATACGTAAATATTAATAAAAATTAAGTTTTTATTTTTAATTATTATTTTTATATTATTTAAGTTTTTAATATTTAAATTATACGTTTTTAGCTTATTGCGTTTTAATTTTTTTAAATAGCTTTTAAACCGTGTAATTATTTAAAAATTTTAAGTATATAAAGTGGTTTTTTTTACTTATTTTAAATTGCTAGCTAGCATATTACTTTATAAAAAACCTTTTAAAAAATTATATAAACTGCTTTTATTTAAATTATTAAGATTTTTTTTTAATAGTTTTAATAATATTAAAAGCAGACTTTAATTTTTTTTAAATGCATTTATTAATTATTATTATTTAAAAATATATAATATTAAATAAAACGTATTATTATTTTTAATTAATTATTTTATAAAGTTTAAAAACATTAATAATTAGTTAAAAATATATAAAATTTACTGTTATATTATTAATTATATTAATAAGCTAGTAAATATTATACGTTTTAATTTTTATACATTTATATTTAATATTAATTAAAAAAAAAGTTAATAAATTATTTAATTTAATTTTAATAATACTATAAGCAATAATTAACTATAATAGTAATTTTTTACTAGTTTTACAGTTAACTTTATTTTTTTTAATATTTTTAATTTTTTATATAAATTATTTGCAAAAAGCACTTAATTTTTTTACTGCTATATTTACAATTATAATTAAAATAATAAAGTGTTTTTAATTTTTAATTAAAAAGTAAGATTTAACTATAAAGTTAAAAAAAAAATTAACTTTTTTTTATTTACTTTTTAAAGTATAATAGTGTTTATTATAAGTATATTTACTATAAAAGTATAATAAATTAATGCTTACTTTAAAGCTATTTAGCTTAATACTTATAAAATAATTTTTTTTTGCATTTTTATTATTTTTTTTTGCATTTTTTATATTATTTTAATTTATGCTTTTTTTTTTAATATATTATAATTAAATAGCAGTTAATTTAACTTTATGCTTTTAATTATATTGCACTTATTTATTTACTATAATTATTAATATGCTATTATAATATTTAATTATTGCGTTATTTACTTAAATTTTATTAAGTCGTTTTATTTTTTAAAAGTTAACTAATAAAGTTTTAAACGGTAATTTTTATAAAATGCTAGTTAATACTTTTACTTTTTTAAAAAATTTTATTTATAAAGATTTAATATTATTTGCTTTTTTATATTAACTTTTTTTATTATTATATAGTTTTTATATAATTAATAATAATATTATTTTTTACTTTATTTTAGTTCGTTTTATTTAAAATATTTTAAGTAGATTTTTTTTAATAATAACTACAGCTGCGTTATTATATTTTATTTTAATTTTATATTATTTTATTTTAATATATTATACGCTTATATTTTTTATATAAAAAAACTTTTTTTATAAAATAAATACTTTTTATTTAAATTATTATAAAAAATAATAAAGTGGCGTAAATTGTTAAAAACTATATATTTAAAGCTTAATAACTTTAAATATATACGAAATTATTTTAAAATTTATTTTAATTAAAATTTATATTAATAAATAAGCTTTAAAGCGTTTTATAAAAAACGTGCTAATTTAAATAACTATAAACGTTAATGTTAATATAAAAACTATTAACTTAAATGCAATATTATATAAAAATATTATATTATTATAATATAAAAACTATTAATTATAATATAATATAAAATTTAAAGCTATTTTTAATTAATATAAAAACTATTAATTAAATATAATATTAAAAATTTATATTTATTATATTAATATAAAAACTATTAATTTAAATATAAAATTAATAATTATTTATTTATTTATATAAAATAATAATATTTTTTTAACTTTATATTATAATTTAACATTTATAATTATAATGCATGCAACTTTTAATTTAAATTAAAAAAAAATATCGCTTTTAACTTATAAAATTAAAATTAACTTTTAAATAAAATAAAAATATTTTTAACATATAAAATTAAAAATAGCTTTTAAATAATCGCAGTATTAAAATTTTTTTAACTGCTTTAAAGTTAACATATTGCATTATATAATGTAAAAATTATAGCAATATAAAGTAATATTATATATATATAAAAAAATAAAGATTTAATTTAATAGTTTGCTTATAGCTTATTAAAAATAGTCCTTTTATTTAACTTATTTAATTTACTTTATTTTATTTTATTTTATTTTTATAAGAAAGTGCACCCCTTACTTTATAGTGCCTGCATTATTTACTTATAAAATTAACTTAAACTTTTTATGCTTTTTAATCTTTTTACTTTTCTTTTTTTTTTATATTAATAAAAATTTATAAACAGTTTTTTTTTTATATTAAGGTTTTTATTTTATAAAATTAAATATATAAGTTATTATTAATATATTTTCCGTATTATAAAAATGTTTAATTATTTTTTTATTTAAATTTTACTTAATATAAATTAAAAAACTTTTAAAGCTATATTAAAATCGTTTTTAAAAAGTTTACTTTTAAGTAATAAAAATAAAAAAATATATATTATTATAATAAATACTTAATATTTATATAGTTAATAAATATAAATTAATATTATATAAAGTTAAAGTTAATTTAACTTTTTTTTTCCTTTTTAACAACCTGCCCCCCCCTTTTAGCAGCCGCCTTGCCCTTTTTTTCCTATTTATCTTTTACCTCCTCCTTTTTAAGATTTTATAAAATTTATTATATAAATAATTATATAAATTATGTTAACTTTTAATAAACTTTATAAACCGCTTATAAATTTTATATAATAAACAAGCGCGTTAAACGTAAAAATAAAGGTAAAAAACAGGCTGGCGACTTTTTTAACAAGTTAATTATTTAATTAAATAAATAAACTAATTATCGCTAATAAAATATAACTTTATAAATAAATATTTATAGTTTTATAAATATAAAATTACTTATAATATTAATATTAAATATTAATAATAATATAAAAAGCTATTAAAAGCATTTTTTTAAAAAAAAATAAAAGAATTTTTAAATAAAATTTATATTAAAAAAAATTTTAAGCGCTAACGCCGACCCTAACTTAAAAGTATATAATAAAAAGCGTTATAATTTTTTTACTTTTTATTGTCGTTTTTAAAATAAAACTTTTAACTACATTAAAGTTAATAATATTTTTAATATTTTTATAATACTTTTATTACTTTTATATTATAATATATACTTATTTTAATAAAAAAAAAACAAAATATAAATATAAATAAATATTAATAAATATAAACGTTTTATATAAAAATAATAAATAAAAAAACGCTTTTTAAAAAATAAACTTTATTATTTAATAATTATATTAATTATATAAACGCTGTTTTTTTTAAAAAAATTAACAAAGCATTTTTTAAAAAACGTTTTTATACAGTTTAATATTAATTTTACTAATACGTTAATAATAAAGCTAATAAAGCTACTATTTAATATTATTATTATAATAAATATATACTTATATATAAAAACTTATTAAATATAAGTTTATAATTTATTATTAATTTATTATTAATTTATTATAAACTTATTAATAAAAATATATAAATTTATAAATTTAAATTATCTTAAAAATTATACGCGCAATATATATAAAAAAGCAGAACTTAAAAAAAGCTATAAATGCATAAACTACGCGCATTGCGCGTTATATAGCAATACTTATTTATTAAAACTTTTATAAAGTTTAATAAAAAATATTTATAAAAATAAGTTTATTTTTAAAAAAATTCTGCGTTATTAAAAAATAAAAGTAAAACGTTAACGCGACTTTATTGCACGTTTAAATAAAAGCTTTACTTAATAAAAACAAAAATAAAAATAATAATAACGATAACAACAACAAATAAAGGTTTTTTTTTTTTTTTCCCTCTTCTTTCTTTTCTTTTTTTTCTTTTACTTTTTTTTATTATTATAATAAAAAATCGTGAGTTTTAAGGTTAAATTTTATTTTTTTAATATTGCTTATAATATTATTATACTTTTTTTTTATTATTATTTTTATTATTATTTTAATATTATTTTATAATAATATTATTATTTAAACTTTTTTTTTATAAATTATTTATTTATTTTATTTTATAACTGCGTATATAAACGGTAATATTATAAAAGTATTAATAAAAAAAAAGTTATTTAAATATTTAAATAAGCATTTATTTTATTTATAATATATATTTATATAATATTATATTTTTAAAAAAAAAACCTTAAAAATTTAAACTATTAGCATATTATTTTATTATTATTTTTTTATTACTATGCTCGTTTAATAAAATAATAAAAATATGCATAATTATACCTTTAAAGCTGCAAATATTTTAAGTGTTTTTTAATAATAACTATATAGTAAATATAATATTATACTTTTTTTTTACTTTATAATAAAATAACCCACCTGCTAACTTTATACTTTTTATTAAAGCAAATATTTTTTTAGCCTTTTTTATATAAAGTTTTCTAGCACTGCGCACACTTTTTTACTACTGCACACTTTAAAAACTTTTTTTTTACTTAAATTAAAAGTTTATTACTATTAAAACTTAAGCATTAAACATTTTAATAATAATTTATTACTTTATTTAATAATAAAGTTTAATATTTACTTATTTATTTAAAGTCAATTTTATTGTTTTTATTATATGTAAGTAATTTACTTTTTTTTTTAAAATAAAGGGTAAAAAGTAAAAATATTGCAATAATAAGGCTATTATTTAACGATTCTTACTTAAATAAAACAAAAAGCTGTTAAGCTTACTATGTAATAAAGTTATAATTAAAAGCAAAGTAATAATAGTTTTAAAAATTAAATTATAAACCTTAATACTAGTTATATAACAAATAATAATAAATTAAAAATTTTTAAGTTTTTTAATTTTTTAACAATAAAACCTTAATTATACTTTATAATAATTATTTTTAATTATTACTTTTAAAATACTAAGCTTTTTTTTAATAAAACTTTAATAAAGTTAAACTTAATTAATAATTTTAATAAATGTAAAATAAAGTTAATTTAATAATTAATTTTATTAAAATTAATAACACTAGTAATATTATTAATAAAACAGCTTAAAATAAAAAGATTTTTAATATAAAAAATTTTTTACTGCTAGCTAACTATTAAAATTAAAATAATAATAAAAATAATTTATATAAAAATAAATTGTTTAAAAATAATAATATTAATTTTAAAAATATATTAAAACTTATATTAAACTTTTTAATTTATACTTTTTAACAGCTAAACAGTATTTTAGCGTTTTTTTTATTTTTATACTTAAAAGTTTTTTTAAATTATTGTAAAAACTTTTTAAAAAAAAAAAATTAAAAGCAATTTTTTATTAACGCAATTTTATAATAATACTTAATTTACATATAGCTTTAAATATATAAGCTTAATTAAACGGTATTTTTAACTATATTTACTGCGGTTTTAAAAAATATTTTAATTTAAAGTCAGTTTTAACACAATAAAAAATATTTAAACGTTACCTGCTGCTATTAGCACTTTTAAAAAGTTTATAAAAAAGCGTTTTCTTTTTTTTAAAATAAAAAAAGCATTTATTTTCTTTAAAGCAAAAAAGCTATTAACTGCTTATTATACTAGTTTTAAAAACTAAAGCTAAAAATTAATATAAAACTTTTACTTTTTTAATCCTGTTTATTATATTAACACTTTTATTAAATTAAAAGTAAAAAATAATATATATTTTAATATAGTGTTATTAATTAATTTAAAAAATATTATTTATTTATAGCACTTTAAAGCATAAGCGTTATTAATAAAATTAACCTTTAAATAGTTTATTTAACGCTTAAATAAAATTTTTTTTTAAATTATATTTAATATAACTGTATTAAAATAAAATATAAAACATGCAATATAGCTATATTAATCTTTAAATTTTATCGTAAAAAAGTTATTTATATTTAACGTAATTATCGATTTTAACTTTTAATAATTAAAAATATTATTTTCTTTTATATTAAGTTAATAATTTATTTTATTAATATTATATAAACTTTAATAATTTTTAAATATTATATCGATAATTATTTTAAAAAAAATTTAATAATAAATATATTATTATAAAAAACTAAAAACTATATATTTTATTAAAATATATTACATTTTAATTAAAAAATATTTATTTTAATTGTTTATATAATAGTATTATTTAATTAAAAAACAATATAGCAGATTTTTTTTAATAATAATATAATAATTTATTAAAAAGTTAATATTTTTTTAAACAATTTTTTTTTAATAAAAAGCCCTTTTTTTATAATAAGCTAAAAATTAAAAAATTCACTTATAAAGCAATTATTCACGCTTTTAACTATATTTAAACGATAAATGTATATTTAATTCTTTTAATTTTATTTGTAAATAATTTTAACTTATATTAAACTATATATAAGTTTATTATAAAAATATATTATTTTATTACGTTATTAAAACGTATTAATTATTTTTAATAAATAAACGTTATGCTTTTAACTTTTAATTTTTATACTTTTAATAATAATAACGTTTAAAATTAAATTAGCATAAAACTTTAAAAGTTTAAAAAAAAGTTTATTATTAATTTTTATAGTAAGTTTTTTTATATTATTAATTATATTTTATTTTTTTTAATAATTTTTTTTAATAATAAAAGAATTTTAACTTTTAATAACTAATAATAAAATAAAGCTGTTATATATATAATATAATATTAATTAATTGTAAAAATTTAAATTTTAATTTAATTAATAATATATATTAAAAACATTATTATAAAATTATGCAATAAAAACAGTATATAAACAATTAAAACATTAAGGCTTAAAAAGACTTTATTGTAAATAATTTTAATTTTATTGTTATTAAGCTAGCTTTATTACATGTATTACTAGCTTTAAATATTATTAAATTGCAGTTAATAAACTTTATTTATTTAAAACTTAATAAATTAATAAAAATAATATATTTTTTATTAATTAATTAAGTTTTAACATTTACTAGTTATTATTAATTTTATATTAAAGTTATATACGTTACGTACATAAAAGCTATATAAAATTAAGCGGTTTTTTTTTAAGTTTTGTAAACATGTTAAACCGTTTTTAAAAAAAATAACAGCTTTAAAGCTGCTTTCGCTTTTTAGCTTAAGTAAGTAAAATTTATATTATTTTATATTTAATAATTATAAATTTTAATAGTAAATATTAAAGTTTTTAAATAAGTGCGTTTATAATATTTACTATTAATTTACGCTTATAATGCTATTAAAAAAAAACTACTTTTACTTTAAATATTTTATTAATTTTTTTAATTTTTACGTTAAATGCGCGTAAAATTAAAATAACTTTTAAATTAAACTAGTTTATTATTTTATTTATTAAAATTTTTTATTTTTTACTTTTTTGCTTTTTTATAATTGTTTTAATTATTAAAAAATTATATGTAAGTTTTTAATAAGCAATTTATTTATTTAACGTTATAAAGTGCAATAAGTATTATAAATATATTTACGTTATTTTTACAATTTATTTACACTGTATAATACACGCTGTTAATTAAATAGCGTGCTTTTTACTGTAATTAATATAATAAAGTTAATTTATATAATATTTAAAAGCTGCATAATTATTATTTTTATATGTTTTTTTATATTTTTTATATATTTTTTAATTATAATATATTTTTATTATATACTTATATTTATAATAACGAAAACATTATTTAATTTATATATTTTTTATAAATAACTTATAAGCGTATTAAATAGTATTTATTATTATTTTTAAACTATAAAAGCGCTTTGTTTAAATAAACGTAATAATTTTTATATAAATTAATAAATAATTTTTTTTAAATTTTTTTAAAAAAAATACTTTTAAAAAGTTAACATTTACATTTTTTTTACATAAACGCGTAATTATTTTTTTAATTTTATATAACTTTATTTTTAAAATTTAAAATTAATGCACTATTATTATATAATAGCATTTTTTAAACTATATTTTTTTGCTTAATGCTTTTATAATTTACGCTGTTTTTTTTTTAATAGCTTATTTAACCGCTAGTAAGTTAAAAATAAATACGTAATTTTTATTTAAAAGTTTACGCGTTATTATAATTACTTTTTTATTAAAAGTAAACGCTTTATTTATTTTAATTATTAATATTTTATAATTTTTTTTTAATTTAAAAATACTTAAAATAATAAGTTTTTAAGCGTAATTTAACAGCATAAGCTTTAAAAAAACTATTATTTTAACTTATATATACTTTATAAACTTTGTAAAAATAAGCATCGCTACTTTAAAATCTAGCTTTTTTTCGATTTTTACTAGTCGATTTAACACAATAAATAAGTTAAATTTATTTTTTTTCGGCTAAAAAAATATAAAAAAAAAAAAATTAAAAAAAAAGCTTATAATTTTTTTTTACTTTAATAACTTTTTTAATTGCGATAATTAAACAGCTTAATAATAATTTAACGGTCGTTAAAGTAATAAAATTGCAAACATTACATACGTACTTTTCGGCTTTCTTATAAAAGTTTTTAATTTTTTTATTTAAAATTAATATGTTAACTATTAGCGTATTTTTATTTTTCGTTTTTTAACTTTACTTTAAAATTATTATAACGCGTAATAATAAAACTATAATTACTTATTTAAAAGCGCTAATAACCTTTAATAAAGTCTTAACGCTTGCGTTGCAAATGCAACGTAAATGCAATAATTTCCTTATAAAAAGCCGGTTATAAAATTTTTAATAATGCTAATTATTTAATAAAATAAATCGTTTAATTAAAGTTATAAATAAATTAAAAATTTTATTAAAATTTTTAAACATTTATTAATATTATTATATATATAAAAACTTTAAAATTATTTCTTTTTTATTTAAGTTAAAAAAAATTATAATTATTATATTACGTTTTTTAATATTTATTAATTAAATATAATCGATAATTTATTATTATTTTTTTAATTTTATAAATTTAACTTAAGTTAAATTTATAATTTATTAAAATATTAATATTTTAATTAATTATATTAATTTTTATTAATAAGATTTAAAGTAGCCGTTTTAAAGAAAATTTTTAAAGCTATAAACATTTTAATTATAATGCTTATTAAAAATGTTTATATTAACGTATTATTAATTATAAGCTATATAATAATAAAATTTTAAAATTAAAAAAGATTTATAAATTAAATTAAATGCAGTTAAAATTTATTTTAATTGTTTTATTAAACTGCATTTAATGTTATTATATTAAAATATTGCGGTTTAAAAACAATATTTATTATAATAACGCTATTAGCAATTAACTTTATATTTATAGTTATTAGTAGTATTAAAGTAATTAAATTAAAATTATTAGCTATAAATATTATTATTATATTATAATTAATAAAGAAAATAAAAAATCTTTAAATTATAATAAAATCGGTTAAAGCAATAACGGCAAAATTAGTAAAGTATAAGCTTTAAATTTTTTATTTTAATGTGCACATTAATTTATATTATAGTAATATTATAAATAAATATAGCTTTATTTTATTATTAATAATAATAGTATTTAAGCTTAAATATAAATTTTTTTTTTTATATTTTAAAGTTTTGCGTTTTTATTTTTTTATTTTATTTAGTTATAAGGGGTTTTTTTTTAACGAGAAGAAAAAGTAATAATAAAACTTAAAATAGTGTTAAAAGTGTGCTAAAAAGAGGTATAAAAAATAAAAAAGGGGAAAAGGGAAAAAAGGGAAAAATCGAAAAAAGTACTTTAAAAAGCGTTAAAGGTATTTAAAAGGTATAAAAAAAACGAAAGGTAAAAAGTATTAAAATAGTGTAAAAAATAATAATATTAATATTAAAATGTTTATAAGTTATAAAAAAAATAGTTTATTTTATTAGTTATTAAGTTTTTAAATAAGATTTTTTTATATAAAAAAACATTATATAAATTATTAAGTTTATTTTATTAAAAGTTTATAAAGATTTAAATAAAAAATTAATTAATTAATTTTAAGCTTTTAATAATATAATGCTTTTATTGTTTTTATTTATATTATATAATTAAAATGTTTTAATTATTAAAATAAATAATTTTAAAAGCTTATTATAAATTAAACTAGGTTAATTGCTTTTTATAATAATTATTTTATTTAATAATAACTATATTAATATAACGTTAATTAATTATTTAAAATTATAACTATATTATAAAATAAATTTTTTAATTAAAAAAAATATATAAATAAAAGGTTTTATAATTAATTATATTAAGTTTATTATTTTAAGTATAATTATTAAATAATTATAATAAAAATTAAATAAACAATTAAATAATAAAAAATTATAAGTTAAAATATAAAAAAATAAGTTAATATTAATAATATTTAATAAATATAATGTTTTATAAAAGTTTAAAAAAAAGCAAATATTTTTTAATAAATATTAATATTTTTTAATGTTTTTTAAAAAAACATTAACGTTTTTTAAAAAAGCATTAATATTTTTTAAAAAAATATTAAATGTTTTTTAAAAAAGCATTATATACTTGCAAAAAAAGTTTACGCTATTATATTAATAGCATAAAATAATTTTTTATTAGCGCGAAAATAACTTTTATTAACTTTATTATATAAAAATTTAAAAAAAAACATTAAAATAAATTATTAAAAAATAAAGTTAATATATTTAATATATTAATAATAATAAAAAATAAAAATATAACTAATTAAATTATATATTTACTTATAATAATTTATATAATATATAATTTAAATTAAAAAAGTTTTTATATAAACATGCATTTAATTAACTTTAATATTATTTATTTTTTATTAAATAAAAATTAATATTTTTTAAGTTTTTTTATTATATTGCTGGTTATAAACTATAATAATTAATAAAATAAATTTATTAACTTTAAAATTTTTAATTATAATAAACTTATTATAATTAATTTTTTATAATTATTTTTATTAATTATATATATAATATTATTTAAAAAAAACAATAACGGTAATTAAATTATAGTTTTTTTTTAAATATTATAAACTTTAAAAAATACTAGCTTTTATATATTAATTAAAACGTTAAATTTATATAATATTTAAATAATATTTTTATAAAATATTAATAAAGTTTTAAATATTTTAATATTTTATATTAATAATTACGTAGTTAAAAAAAATAAAAATTATAAAAAGCAAGTTATTTTTATATATGTTTATATAATTATTAATATAAAAAAAAAACTAAAAATAAAATAAATTTATTTTACTTATTAATATATAAAATTAATAACCGTTAATTTATTATTATTAATAATTATTAATAATTATTTTATAAATAAATATTTTTATAAATAAACGTTTAAATAAATAAACGTTTATTTATAAATAAACGTTTATAAAAATAAACGCTTAAAAAAATAAACACTTATTTAAAAATAAACGCTTAAAAAAATAAACGCTTATTTAAAAATAAACAATTATAAACATAAACGTTTAAACTTTAAAAATCATTTAATAAAAAAAACGTTTAAAAATACTTTAACGTTTATACATTTTAAACGGTTTACTATAATAAACTTATGCTTAAAAGTTTAAAAATACTTAACGGTTAGTTACGGAAAACTGCCGATAGACTGTAAATTTACGGTTTTTCATATCCCGCGGGTCCCACTATAGTAGCTACTGTGCGTGGGAAAAGGTATGAATCATTGCCGTGATTCAATTCCCAGCTGCAATTGGTTGTTGCACTAATGACGTATCGGCCGTCGAGGGCGTTAAGGGGCCGGGGAGGGGATGGATGGATATATTTACAAACCGCATTATCCTTCTCCCTCTCCCCCTCCTTTTAGGTTACCCCTGAAAACCGGCTTCGAACGGGACTGAGGTTAGGTATGTACCTAGTTATACTCACCTAATCACTGATTTACCAATAGTGTACCAGACTACATACCTAACTCTTAGTTACTACAATAATAGAAACTCCCCTCAATAGGTAACCATTACGATTACCACCACCACCACCACCACCACCACGATTTCCTCCTCCTTCACATCCCAACAACCATGGCCGAGCCAATCACCCTCCGCGAAGTGCAGGAACAGCCCGGCCGCAAGGACCTCTTCGGGATCCTGAACGCGTACCTGCAGCAGCAGCCGTCCAGCACGACCTCCGCCGCCGCCGCCGCCGATGCCGCCGCCGCCTTCGCCGCGCTGCCGCGCACGCTAGATGAGGAGTTCCTCTGGGGTCTCTGGAAGGACGTGATCCGGGTCGCCGAGCAGCTGCCGCACGACCACCCGGCGCAGGACCGGCTGGTGCTGTTCGTGCGGGAGCTGACGCTGCTGCCCGACACGGGGGTCCTCGTCTGGGATGTGAGTCTAGTTTTTTTTTTCTGCCTCCCCTTCCCCTTCCCCTTCCCTTCCCTTCCTCCCCCTTCCACTTTATCTCTCGCCACCAACACTAAATAACCAACCCAAAAGGTCCCCATCTGGTCCGGCCTGCCGGTCCTCCCCGCCGCGCTGCGCGAGCACCTCAACGGGCCGGCGCGGTCGCGCGGCGACGACCCCGCCGAGCAGGCCCGCATCGACGCCGCCTGGGTGTCGTTCCACGCGTTCGCCGCGCGCCTGCTGCACGCCGCCGTGCTGCCTTCTTCTCCTGGCGAGACCACCGCGATATGGATGCTGCGCGCCGCGCTCGAGGAAGAGGGGGAGAACGGGGACGGCGACGCGAAGGCGCGCGACCTGGCCACCGCCGCCGTCCACATCCTCTACGCCGGCCCCCACCTGGCGCACCTGCTGGCGGCGCGGCCGGAGCCGCCGCTCGACGAGGCCGCGCGGCGCATGCTGAAGGCGGGGTCGCTGTTCCGGGCCAGCGGTCTCGCCGGGGCAGGGACAGGGGCTGGGGCGGGGGCGGGGCTCGTGCGCGAGAGGTGGGATTTCTGGGCCGCGCGGTTCCGGGAGCTTGCTGGGAAGGGGACCGAGGCGGAGTCGGCGGCGTCGAAGGAGGCGAGGAGGTTGGCGGCGCGGGCGGCGCGCCTGATGGAGGTTTGGACGCAGAATCTGCTGCGGAAACGGGGTTAAGGGGGAAGGGATGAGATGAGAGTCCATGTTAGTAGGTTAGAACGGGATAGGTAACATTAGGTTTCTGCTATTCTCCTTTAGAGGAAAAATACAGCTCGTGGACGTACGTTATCTGTAGTTGAGTCGATGTACGTGATGTTATATATCTGTAGATGACGAGGTACCGGACGTATATTAATATTTTACTACATAGCCACCTAATTTCCACCTAAGCTCCCTTCTACTTATCATTAGAAATACCTAATACGGAGAAGGAGATATGAATATAATGTTTGATAATAAATAATAAAGGAATATCATGCCATATCATATCATATCATCCCGATTTTCAACCCAAGCTCAAACGTCTATCTACTTACCTCCAGTTTCCTCACCTCCCTCGCGCTGGCCGACGACCTCACCGGGGTGTCCGGCGTCCGATGGATATAAAAACTACTACAGGCTACATTGACGTGATCCCGAAAGGCCAGACATACTACTCAGAACCCTAAGCTAAGTATTAATCAATATCAATGAACCCAGATGCTTGACTCCCCATAGAAACTCGAGACCCCGACACCAATAGGTACTAGTAGTGTAAGTCCTACCTAGATTCAATCCCTCTTCATATATTATTGTAATACATAAATCTAGTACTATACCTACCTACCTTAAAAACATACATATCTAACCTACACGGTACTAATTACTAATCCCCTCCCCCCCAATCCCCCTCCAGGACTTCCCTACACTGGGATTGGGGTTTGGTGGTTCCTGGCCGCCAGGGACAAGTACGAATAAGCCCTGGAGAACCCCACTTTCCTGAAAGAGTAATAATTTGGAGGTGGCAAACGGAAAGGCAGTTTTCACATGCTTCCATCCAATTCAATTTGCTTGAGGTTTAGGTATTCGGATGGATCCGAGTAGATACCAGACACTAACAGGTAAGGCCCATAAACCCCCCCCTACTCCTCCCCCTCCCCCTCCCCCTCCTCAGCCCCAAAGTCCTAGGCTACCTCCTCTCCATACCTGATGCGCATCAATGTATGTATCAATGTTACATAGGTTAAAGTATGTGAAATACGGATTTCGAAGCAAAGCATCTATTCACACTCTACCTAGAGACGACCTGTTGTTCATGTTTTATCCCATTTACCTAACCCAGGTAATTAAGGTACTTATGTACTCCAAATATTCCTCAAATTCAAGAAAAGCAAAAAGTAATTGACCTTCATCTTCATCATTCAAAGTATACATACCTCGTGGCCACCTACATAAGCTATGTGGATGTATGTATCCAAGTACCTAGGGTACACTGTTTATGGATTCATACATGATTCTCATCCTCATCCTCGGACTCGGTCAATCCAACCGCTTTCGAAAACAACCCCCCCAAAAACAATAAACAACGCCCCATTATTTTAGAAGAAAAAAATGAATATATGTTGCTTTTCTTTTTCCTATATAGACCAAGTATATAAAACCGGAACCCTAGGTAGTTGGGTAGGTACTTCAAAGTAACCTAAAGAGAAGAAGGGAGAAAAAAAAAACAATGAAATTTCAAACCCCCTAAAAAAACCCACCAAAAATAATTCCAAGGGTATTGTATCCAAAAGCACTGGGCCTATTCCGTCTTTATACTTGACGCCGTTTGTAGATTGTGAGGTATCATCATGTGCACTGCAATAGCAGACCACCATGAAAAATCGAAATCAGAAAAAGAAAAATCCAAACGCCCTGCGTAGGTAGGTAGGTAATGATGTGAAACTCCGTTTAGGAATGCCGAGATAATGGAATGGAAAGAGAAAGGAAAAAGGAAAAGAAGAAACTACGACAGCAAACCCCCTATCCCCTCCTAACCCCCCATTCCTCCATCACTCCAGGCTTCTGCAATACCCTCTCCTGGGCCCTCCCCGTGACGAGGCCGCGACAGACCTCCAGTCTTGCGCCAAACCCGCCGTCGCGCTCCGTGTGGCGCCAGAACTCGTCGATGACCGCTAGCACGCCCAGGCCTTGCGCGTTGCGCACGTTGGGATTCGCGCCGAGGTCGATGAGCTCCTTCAGCGCCACCTTCTGGCCCCGGCGGGCGGCGATGTGCAGCGCCGTCTCGCCCTCGCGGTTGCGCGCCTCGAGATTGGCGCGCCGCGGCGCACTAGCATGCGGATCATGTTCTCCAGGTCGGCTTTGCCCTCGCGCGACTCGTCGCGACAGTGCGTGACAAACGCCATGAGAGGCGTGTACCCGTTCTCGTCGTACTGGTTCGCGTCGAGGCCCGCATGGATGAGGCCCTCCAGGAGCTGCACGCGCCGGCTGTTATGGGGCCTCTCCTGCTGTTGTTGTTGCTGTTGCTGTTGTTGCGGACTGGACGGATCCACGATATCCTCGCTGTACTTGCGCTTCCGTGAGTGGCGTGAGCTGGAGCTGGAGGTTCGCACGAGCCCGATGTCCAGGTCGACTTCAGCTAGACAGTGGAGCCCATTCCGCCCCTGCGCGTCCTCGAGTTGGGGGTTCGGATGTTCAAGGCTGCTGGCGCGGGTAATAAGCTCCAAGAGGGCCGTGTTCTGGCGAATCCGCGAGGTGTCCTCGTTTTCAGACGGTATGTTGATTCTCACTAATGGCACATCGGCTCTAGCTGAGTTCATCGCATCCACCATGCTCATGGAATGCGACGCCTGAGTGACGTTGGGATCCAAGCTTCTCGACGCCCGCGATGCCATAGGTTTGGTTCCGAAGGCATCTCGTCGATTGAGGGACGGCCCGTCGTGGGCAAATTGAGGGAAGCGAGCCGAATCCCCCATGGTATATCGGAGCAGGTGGAAAACGTTGCGCCCATAGACATCGTGTGCGAAAATATCGAATCCGACGTTTCCCAGGACTTTCAAAAGCTCTCTAAACCGGGGCTCATCGGCAAACCAAGACGGGTGGAGAACATGCAGAAACGTCTGCCCTGCGGTATTCGTGGCGCGAACGGGGAGTTCTGGACGCCAGATTGCCTCGGAAATAAAGCGAATGAACGAGTCATGGATTCCGGCAGAAGCGGCGTAGTGGTGGAAAACTGTATTGCCAAACGAGTCCTGTCTCGCGAGATTGGGATGAAAAATGTCGGGAAGTACTCCGAGGTCTTCCCATGTCTTCGGTTCCTGGGAGATCTCACCGGCAATCCTACACCAGCAAGTGCCAGCCTTGTGGGATGGAGACTGGATGTGACAATGATGGCGACTTGTGAAAATATCGGCCCTCAAGAAGTCGCCTGGGACTGCGTGCCTGGCATCTTGTTCGTCAGGAATAGCTAGCTCGTGCTGGTGAGGTCTGGTATCGATGAGAGGTGATTGGAATTGCAGATTCGGTACATCGCTTGGCGAAATGACTGGCGACTGTTCGTTCTCGGAGCAGTGTTCAAGAGTGAACCGTTTTACGATTCTCATGATATCTTTTGGGCGAGATTTGGAGACGGCTTGTATCTTTGCCTTGATGCCGCTACTCATGCTTACATCGGTCGAGCTAGTCAGACCAGTGTCCCGACGAGTTTTGTGAAGCGGGGCAAAAAAACCGGGAGAGAAATAAGACATTGATGTATCATCGTGAGTAGAAGTCGGATAGGAGCTCGAAGGGCTGTTGATATGATCATGTATGCTGCTCAAGTCCCAGAGGTCTGTAGGCAAGTCGTCTAGCCTATCGAACGAAGATGGATGTGAGTGAGTAAGAGTGATATCGTCGGCAGATTCGGGGCCATGACGCTGTGGTAGACTAAGATGATCATGGTCATCTGCTGCATAAGACGATGTTGTCCGTCTGGGATGCTTCTTCGCACGCGTACTGTTCTTAAGTCCGGCAATGCGCCTCGCCTCTTCTTCCGAGTCCCTTGGTCTCACCCATCGGGGATCGTTTCCCAGGAGAGCATTCTTGACCTTGTTAGCTGCATCTTTGCTGTGAAGCAGACATATTAGTTAGGTAGATCCAGTAGAGATAAGTTTTGAGCCACTCACCCTGGCTTCCAAACACCGTGTTCGAGACTCTCTAGGATATCTAGAATAAGTGTAAAAGGGAGCTTGGTATAAGTGTAGAGGCGAATTAGTTTTCGAACTCGCGTATCCGTCCAATCCTTGGGACGACCACCTCTGTTCGTCGAGCTAGTGGTAGTGGTGGGCGAACCGGAATCCATAGCGGAGGAGGGGAAGGATGGTGATGATAATGATTAGGGGGTAAAGGGGGAAGGGGAAGGGTGGGAGGTGTGAGGCGAGAGAGGTGGTGATACCCGAGCAAGACTATGTGGGGAGACAAGTTTGCGCAAGGGCTTTAAAAAGAAGAGTGCAAATGGACCCCCCGAGAGGAGGGGAAGCTGTTGATTAAGAGAGGAGAGAGGCATCGCGGACAAGGCTGGCGGCGGATACTCCCTTGCACTAAAGAATCATGTTTTGTTCAAGGTTGTTAAGGTGAAGAAAATGTTAAGACGGGAATTACAGCCACGGCCAGTAGAATAGGCCGCGCTAGATTGGGTCCAGTGGTATATTACTTACTAGGTGCTGTATGTGTTGTTCGACTGCGGTGTGGCGGGGTTGTACATAATGATTGAATTGAATTGAGGCAACCCCTCAACTCGGTGGATCCCCGCCTAAGTGCCTAGGTTAGTTACTTACCTAGGGGGTGGAGGGGTTGTTCCCACCGCGGGAGCTCCCAGACTTAGTGGCTTATGGCTTATCTAGGTCAACTGGTACTAGTATAGCTACTAGCCTGCCTTACCTATGTACATAGGCAGGTAAGTACTTTTTTGATTAGTATATGATGGTGGAACACAGAGAAGCCAGGTACCTATCATCTACCTGTCTAACGTACATTTGAAGTACCTTACCTTGACATATAGTATTCCGTACCTTATCGAGGCACTGCAGAGGGGCAAGAGGGGCACCAGGCGGTGATGGCCGTAAAACAACAGGCCTAACTTTGGCCGTACATTACCTAGTACCTATGTAAGTCTTCAAATACGCCTGGCAGGGCAGACCGGTATCAATCAAAGACTTAGGTTAAGGTTAATAACAGCTTCAACCTGTCATACCCCATCACATGTGTGTAAGTGTGTATGTGTTCGTGTACACAATATGCCTTACTCGCCTGTGCATAACCAACTAATCTAACCTTAGGTTCAAATACTCCCCAATGCCATTGATTAACACGTCACATGCAGTATTCCGTACATTGGTTGATGCAAAGCATCTTACTCAAGTTATACAGCATGCGAACTGTACTTGCCATTCCTTGGACCTGCTTTTGCTGAGTAGGTCAGAGCTATGAGCATCTTTCTTCGAATTGAAGTGTAGTTTCAATATTGCATCACATCCTTCATACTGACGGTGTATTGCAAGATGTAAATCGAAAGATAGCAGGCAGAATATGTGGCTGAGCCGGTCTACCTAATCACTCGACATACCCGTGGGACATGCCATAGGTATGTAGGTAAGCACAGAAAACACTTAGGCAGTGGTGGCTGTGCGTAAAAGAGAAGAGGGTCCGGCGTTGAGGCATCGTCGGTGGACGGGCTGTGCTGGTGAAGGGTAAGTAACTAGAAGTAAGTAAGTTAGAAGGGGGCGGTGCTAACCTAACCTAGAACACCCCATGTTACTCACTTTATTACATCGATTATGAAGCTTGATTGTAAAGTGTATAAACCAAGCACTGCACCCTGCAACTCCATGTCATTTTGATGGATTCGACGGACTCCCCCGGACTAACTGATCCGGAACCAAATTTCTTCAGTTCTGCTGTAGAACAAAGTTAGTAATTTAGAATTCTTTCACTTTTCTGTTCCTGGACCGATTCCAACGATGATGATGACCGGGCCCGTGCCCCGGAAAGTTTAAGGATCTATTAGTCTTGGCGGTTGGGCATAGCCAGCTTTACAACTTGAACATTACAACTTAAAGAATTCTCCGGCACATCAATACATTGACTGACGTATCATCACAAACAATTCGAGAACCGAGAAAGGAAAGTATTTGAAAAGAAGGACAATGTTATTGAATTGCCCGCTGTTGCAACATGTAGCTTGAGGTTATTGTCTGTCTATAACTTAGGTATTGAATTGGTCAAGTATACCTAAGGTCAACTCAAACTATACCTGCCAGCATTACCTACGACTAGCTACATAGTACATCAAATAGTTACTTGACATGATTGATACCAAAATAAGGACGCTAGGTTAAGGGAATTACCTAAGCTCTGCTGTGTCTCAATACTAGGTAAGCTTTTCTCTCTCTCCTACCCACACCCACACTCATACTACACTATTCGCGGAGAAGACCAGGTTCGTGATTGGCATGAACCCGACACGGCGGGCGCTTGTCTGTACACTAGAAAGAGAGAGACGATGAATGACATGATTCCTCTCGCAAAAGAGCCCATAAACACATAGCATCAATTGATGTAACATGTGACTGGAACGAACAACGATACGACTTAGTCCGAGTTTCCCCCCTCTCCCCCTCTCCTCCCTTACATTCATTGGTCTTATTCTTCATTTTCTACTTCCCCCTTCTGCTTATTACTTACTACCACATTACTTCTCATTTCTTTCGCCACCGCACCGAGTCCATAGTTTTAGCTTGCATGTTTTCTCCATCACGCGTGTTTCTTGTGTTTCAGGTCGGCGAAGGACTTGGCTTGCGAAACACCAAAGATCCGATTCTTTAGCACTAAGACTTACATGGATGTCCTGCCGTGCCGCACACCGGCCGGGGGAGGGACCGGGAGGACCTTTTGGTAGAACTTTTGCTGGTCATTTCTTTTGTTTCCTTTCTTTTCTCTTTTTAATCCTTGAAATTTTGGCTCGTCTCTTTTCTACTAGGTACTTTCTCTCTTTCAATGTTTTACCGATTGGTACTATTCCCCTAGTCACGTACAACCCCCCCTCCCCCTCCTTCTTCTCTCTCCGGTATTACTCGAGCCTAGATCGCGACCGTTGATCTGCGGACCGAGGAGGGACAGGATCTTACGTCTCCTGCGGAAACTTTTTTTGACGTAGTGACCTTGCTGCCGTGGAACCAAAAGTGCCAAAAAGAGCTTTACCTGCAGGGGAAAGTTTGTGGGAGGGTGCCAGGCAGGGGAAAGAAAAGAAAAGAAAAAGAAACCAAAAGAGAAAAGAAAAAAAAAACCTATAATTCCTTTAGTTAACATGGAATTTATGTCGTATCTTCACTCTTGACCATATCCACCCAAGGTTAGACAATCAGGACTCACGCGCACTTGAAGAGTCCGGACTATAGGTCCATAGGACTTTGCCACCCCCATACTACCTACCTACCTACCTACCTACCTCATATCGGCCTGGACTCGGGAAAATCGGGACAAAACGTGAAGCTGTTTTTAAACTTACTGACCTACGTACTTTTGCTAAGTAGCAGTAAGCACCATCATTAACGTTGTCGGCAGGAGGAGAACGTAGAACATTGCACTCTTCCACACTGCTAGGGTTGTCCTTTTTCTAAGCAGCATCTCATTAACCATTACCTGTTCCAGTCAAAACAGTCATGGTACTAGTTGAGATGCTTTGCCGGCGAACCGGCGGATGACTCTTTTCTCTCCTTCTTTTCCCGTTTCTCTCTCTCTGTCACCGTTCACCCTTTTTCTACTTCGTCGCCGGGATAACTGACGTGGCAGTTTTTCGTATTGTTCTATTTATTGACCAGTACCTCTCTGTAAGTACTGAATAGCGTTATAAAAGGGATGGACGAATGTCTACTGCCGGAATCGAGTATATATATGCATCGAGTCCGGAGCCCTCCCTTACTACCTTTCCACTCTCAGACCTTCCTCTGCTATCTCATCTGTCCTATATATACATATAGAAACATTTATCTACATATATTCCCTCTAAATCCGCATTGTCGTCGAAATTTTCGAGTTAGCGAACAAGCTGTTTACTTCCCATCAGACCTTCCCACCATATATCTGAACCCCAGGAACCACCACACCAGCTAGACATATCAAAGAACATCTCCATCAACGCTTTAATATAGCACTATACCACACGACACACACACACACACACACACACATATCCATATATATATACCCTATACATCCATCCAATCCCTCTCCCAACATGTCGTACACCCAAACCCCCGCTGCCAAGTAAGTTACCATTCTCTCTCCCCCCCCCTCCCCCCTATTCCTCTCCCTCTCTGCACTACATACACCCTCAATCCCCTCCCTCAGTTGTTGTGACTAACCCGCCCAACAGCTCCTCCAACCCACCAGCCTACCGGCAATCCTCCTCCGGCCCGGGCCCCTCCACCGCCACGAGACAAGCCCGGGTGCGCTCGCACAACGCGCGGCAGACGGAGCCGCTCGAGCGCTTCTTCGTGACGGGCCAGCCGACGGGCCGGTCGCCGGCGGCGACGGCGCGGCAGCTGGACGCGTGGGATGCGCGGTGGGCGGACGCGTCGTCCCGGCGCTGACTGAGCTAAAAAAAAAAAAGTTAAATGGGAGAGAACGGGGACCCAAGTTAGGTAGGTAGGTAGGGGGATGAGATCCGGAGATAAGAGGTGGGATTGTATTATTATTACTAGTTACCTTGTTTGTACTATTATGAGGGATTGGCACTTGTTAGATATAGAGAGAGATATACCAGGATACTAGGAAGGGTCAGGACAGGACGGCAGGATAGGAGGATATCGTTTGGTTAAAGCATTGACTTACTTAATATGTATTATAGATTTGATATTTTCTCTTTGCTTTTCAACTTATAAAGGAAGACTACGTTCACATCAATTACTATTATGACTTACACAACTGACTTGCACACTATTGCATACCTACCTACCTACCCAGTCCGTTAACCTACACTACATTCATCCATGTCTTATGTATCACGCAAGGCACCTAGACTACATCAATGTATCAACTTAGAATTCATTCCGCACCACCCCCTTCCTGGTGGGGGGGTTTTTTCCCCCCCAACTTCCAAAAACACGCTTACTCTCTCAACCGATGGACACCCCCGGCATCCCTCCGGCCAGGCCCCGTCACAACCATACCCGACATTCCCGTCCTCCCACAGCCGGGCCGGTCGGTCGGTCGGGGTCGGTACAATAGGCGCTTACTTACTTACTTACTTACCCACCCACTCACCCACTCACCCCACCCCGTACTTCCCTCCCTTCTCCGGGCACGGCGTCGTCAATCGACCCGGGAGACAATAATCACTTCTCCCCCCTCCCCCCCCCTTTTTTTTTTTACTAGTTAAACCCGCATTTTTCTCTCTCCCAGGCATCCATCCCTTTTTAAATTAATTCAATCCATGCATCACCCACCCATTCATTCACCGCCCACCTTCCACCGGTCAATAAGTTCGACAAACCAACAAACCCCGGACCCGCCCGCCCGAGAATTCTTTCCCACTCCTCCTCCTCCTCTGCCTGGATCTTTGCCTGAACTAGGCGAGCAGGCAGGCAGGCAGGCAGGCAAGCAGGCAGCAGATGACCCCTCTCACCCCTTCCCCCCCGGCCAACCATCGCCACCACCACCGAAAAAAAAAGAATCCCCCTCCGTGCCCCGGAAAGGGGTCAATCAATGCCTCCTCCTCCTCCTCGTATTGATTGATAGCCGCCTACTCGCGTCGGACAAGAGAAAGAAGGGTCATGCGCATTTACCTACCTAGGTATGTAGTTTCTCGGGCACTACTAGGTACTAAGGTAAGTACCTACTTACTGCCACCGCCAAAACAAGAAAACTACGTAACCTTACTACTACATAGTTAGGGTTAATGAACTTCCTAGAGGGTGCCAGACATACCATAGGTTAGTCAGGTAGGGTATGTATGTCTGGTAGGTAGGTACTAGGTTAGTAGGTAAGCTTGCCCCTCCCCCCTTTCTCGTCCCTTTTCTCCCCTCCTCTCTTTGTTGTGTGACGATGACCTGCCGCATACATACCTAGGTTACCTACGTAGGTAGGAAACGAGAAATTACCTACATAGCAAGTGTAAAGTTGTTGCTGGATGTAAAGGCACAAAAAAAAAGAAAAGACAATATGAAATGTGAATAACATCCCATCTAGACAGACAGAGCAGTAGGTGCTGCATCAAGTCATTCTAATGAGAGAGTATGTAGTATGCTAGCTACATAGTTCACTACCTAGCCTATAAGTATCACGCGAGAGCCCCTCCTACCTCTCTATCTCCCGTCTTACTCGCACATAGTCTATAAGGTGGGGAGCAGGGCGGCCATAGGACGGGCCAAATCTTTTATATCTCGTGCAGCCCTCTGCCGGGAGTACAATAGTTAGTATAAGCATTCAGCTGTATCCAATGCTCGTGGCTTGGCTGGAAAAGGGGGGAGGGGGGAGCGATGGGTGGGTCAATTATACCTATCATGCTCCACGTCTATCTACATATCTGCGACGCATTCTGGTTGGTGAAGAGGGAATGATAAAGACGGATGGATCCTTCAGAGGTTGAAAAACAAGACTGGCTAGGACTTTTGAAACATTTTCATACCTCTTGTGGTTAAGCCATTGGTACTTGATAGTTCGAATAGCTTGTTTTGCATTTATTTCTGCCCTTATACCTGGACGAACAACAACATCTGCCCGGCCTGCCAAGCCATGCCATGCAGTGGTATTCCCTAATCCTCGAAGCTAAACTAGCATGTATAGTACAATCCTGTGTTAGGTAGGGTAGATAGAAAGAACCCCAGGTTACTCAACCGACCCGACAGGCGGAGTGTCCATGTCGACGCCCGTCTCTTCGTACAGGATCTGGTTGAGGGAGGAGCCGTCGCGCAGGTAGATCCAGGCGGCGGTGGCCGTGTCCTGCTTCTGATCCTGGCCTTCGCTAATGACCACGTAATCGTACCGCTTGGGACCGGACTTGGGCGAGGACAGCCAGATCTGTTTGTTAGGCGGCTGCTTGTTGAGCACGTACTCGCCGACGGAGGGTATCTTGATGTGCATGACGCCAGACTGTAAATATGTGCATTAATTGCCATGTGATTAGCATGTGCTTGCCATAGGTGAGGTGTTAGTAGAGTGAGAAAGAGCCTACGCTGTATTCTACGTCAATATCTCCTCGCTCATCCTGCATAGCCTCGTACTTCCCCAGCAGGGTCTCGAGGTAGTCGTCGGCGAGCTCATGGTACTGGGCGTCGGATAGATCGACGGCGCGAGCTGTCTTGAGGGCCTCGGGACTCAGAGGCTTTGCGAATCGCGAGCTGGTCGAGATGGGTCTCTGGGATAATATCGGTAGGCGAGAGGCAGAGACGTTCGGCGTTCTCAGGGACAGGGAGAGGGCTCTGGTGGTGTGCGCAGCTATGCAACGCGTAGCCAAACGGCCGAGGTTTGCGATGTTGCTGGTACGGATCATGGTGGTGGATTTGCAGACGAATGAATTATGATGGTGGATGGTTATGGTGGACGAGTGGGTGTTAAATCTTGGGGGAGAAGAAAAAGATGGCACGAATGAAGGGTGGTAGCTTCAAAAAGCAGAGCTGGTATCGCTCTTCAACTGGAAAAGATTAATGCATGACTGATGAAGAAGTAAATTGGGAGGTGGGATGTTTTTACTAAATGTCGTTGCTGTTGTTGCTGTTGTTGTTCGGAGCTCGGAACAAAGACGAGACTTGAGAAAAGGGCAGAGGCACAAAAATGGAAACTGCAGCTTCCCCGCCAAACATATGACTTCACATGGCCCAAGCTCCTTCTAACATTTAAAAGGACCGGGGTTAACCTGACCTGAGAGCAGCCCCCCCCCCGGGTCATGCATCCATACCTGACTTACATTCCATTATCAGGTACTATGTAAATATACCATAAATGGTATACAACCCCCCCCCTTTTCACTCGGACTATAAGGTAGAAACAGTATCACAATAGGCAGGTTCCAGAAATTCTTAATAAGTTATCTAATTAATTATTAAAGTACCTAGACACAGGTGTTAAATTGATACATACCCAGGCAGTTACCCTTAGGTAATGTTTTAACTTAAGCAGGTACCTAAGGTTAAAAGTACCACCCCTTTTAACAAGCATAAGAGATGTTCTTATAAACACCTGATCAAGACACAACCGAGGTAAGGGACAAAATACCCCAGATTCTATGAGAACAAGTTCAATCTTTATTTTTTTTTTTCATTCGCATAAGGCAGCGGATAAGTAATACGAGTCGGATGCTTTTCCGATAGTGTAGAAACATCTATTCAACGAGACATCAATATATATAGATCGGGGAATAGTGAGCAACCCGATGGCAATGATCCAAGGGCTTCAATATCTACCAGTATCCAACTGCTCAGGACGAAGGGGGGGGGGGGGGGGGGGGGGGAAAGGGTTAAAGCCGGCAGTTTACTACCACTTAAGCGTAACTCGGTACATATCACGATACTTCAGCCAAGTGATCGCTCAGTTCGAGAAACATGTACCCCGCAAGATGCAAGTCCAAGTCCACATGGCATGGCCTATAACCAACCACTCGTCGCGTTCGGCGGAGAAGTGTGACAGGTGATGCAAGTTTCGGGTTCGTGTGATAGAAGGAAGTCTACTCGGGTTACAAGAAGGGTGATGGGTAATACTTATATATTGTGCTTCACCCTCGTCCTTTCGTACCGTTTTCGATACCCGATCTCGAATGAATGAATCACTAAATCTCCTATCACCCATTATACCAACCTAGGTCGATAACAAACGTGTAACATACCTACCAGCATCTTTTTACTGACGACTATCACTAAACCACCATGGAGGTTCTGTATAGTCTCTGCCAGCCGGCAGAATCAACAGCCGAGGATAATACTTCGTAACTAAACACTCAACGTAGAACGCCGTCTTTCGTCCTCCAAGAGGTCCTCAAAGTAGCTATCGAAGACCGCCCAAAGCCAGAACTCAGAAACGACCACGACGTGCTCATCCACGTTGCCCAAACCGGCATCTGCGGCAGCGACGTGCACTTGTGACTCACCTTCCAATCCCCCCCCTCCCATACTGACCAAACCCCCCTTTCTCCCTTAAATCTGGCAAACGTGGCCGCATCGGCGAATACACCGTGACGGGTCCGCTAGTCCTGGGGCACGAGTCGTCCGGCACCGTCGTCTCGGCGGGGGCGCGCGCGTGACGTGACGCACCTTCAGCCGGGCGACCGCGTGGCCATGGAGCCAGGGGTGCCGTGCTGCGGGCGGTGCGGGACGTACCTACCACCTCTGCGAGGGCCATGGTGTTCGCCGCACGACGGCACGCTGGGCGCGCTAACTACCTACCTCTCCGCCGCCGACTACTTCTGCTACCGCGTGCCCCCGATGCCGGAGGCCGCGCTGGCGGAGCCCCACGGCCCGTCGTGTGCGCGGCCTGCGCAGTCCTCGTGCTCGAGTGCGGCCCCCATCGGCGTGCTGTGCCAGGCCGTCGCGACGCAGTGTGGGGCGCCGGCAGGGTCGTGGGGCGTGGATGTGGTGCGCGAGAGGCTCGAGATCGCCAGGGCGTTCGTTTGGCGCCGACGCGACGTTTCTGCCGCCGTCGCCGGGGTGGGGGTGGGGTTGATCCTTTGGCGCACGCGGAGCGGGTGCGGCGGCGGAGATGAATAGGGAGCTTGGGTTGGGGGAGGGCTCGAGTGTAGCGGGGCGGAGGCGTGTATACAGCTCGGCATCTTTGCGGCGAGGAGAGGAGGGACGTTTGTTCAGGTCGGGATGGGCAAGGAGGTGGTGGCGTTTCTTATCACGACGGTCATCACGAAGGGTCTCTCGGTGAAGGGGTCGATTCGGTAGCTACCCGGCGGCCATCGAGCTCATTTCTAGCGGCAAGGTCCCCGTCAAGAAACTCATCACTAACAGATTCAAGTTCGAGCAAGCGGAAGAGGCCTTTCAGTTGGTCAAGGCTGGATGGCCGGATGTGTTCAAGGTTATGATAGAGGGTGTCCGGGAATGATTTATACTGAAAAGAATAAAGACGCTTTTGTCTTCCTCAGTCTAGTCCGGCAATATGCTGTCATCAGTTAAAGAGACATCGATATGAAGCAATGCCTACAGAATGACTATAATCCTATATCGTGTAAAGATACCTCGTCTACTTGTTAATCAGACTGGTCGAACATGCCAGTCTAAGAAGGGACTTCTGTACCCCCGAATTCGGAGGGGCAAATTGAAGGAACTGCACAGCTATACTCAGGCAGTTTTAAAGAAAAGGCTGTGGAGAAGGACTTATTTCCATACTATTCACACCAAAGACCCCCAGGGTAAGTGTGCCAATGCTAACTATACTATATTACGTAAGGACTGATGTACTATAAGGGGTTTGGTTGGGAGCTGTTACCTATCGTGATTATAGAGAAGCAGTCTATAATTTATTAAGAATCAGAAGAGTCTTTGAGATATAAAAGGCCATATATCAAGTGCTAAAGTCTACTTAGCCTACCTATTCCCTTCAGCAGCATCATTGATACAACCCTGTGGATCTTTTGTATGCTATATGACGAGGACCGAAGCACTAGTGGCATGCTTCTACGGTGGTTGTGTATTAAATTGACCTTATAGATACCGAAGTCGGTTGTCCACAGTTATATATTCGCAATAGGCAACAAATATCCTGATTCGAAAACTAACTACCCAGGATCTATACATCGAGACTCACAAACTACCATATTCCACATAAAACCACTAGACTATCATGGGATATCCAACCCCGAGCTTGTTAGTCTGAACCACTTAAAACATCTCATTACTAGATACTATCGAAAATGAAAGGTAATAAGGAAAAGAGCAATGCAACCAACGGCCCAGATTATACCGGAGGTGCGAGGAGGGGTCAGCGGATCTCGTGAGCGGGGTCCTGAGCGATCACGAGCTGTGTCTGTACATATCTTTCTCAAGCTGGGTGATGAGTTGTACGGTACGCTTGATAATAAAGGGGAATAACGGGAGGTGGTGCAGAATATACGAATACCATATAACTTAGAGATTGCCGAGCGGGTTCGACGGGTTTTGTTTTGTGTTTCCCGCAAACTTTCTATTATAATCTCTTTCCGTTTTTATTCACATGTTCCCCTAGGTATAGTCCTGAAGAGAGAAAAAAACCATCGAGTTACAATCACCCACAGCTCAACATCCCCCCTCCGCCCCCCCCAAATATAAGGTAGAAAAATCCAAATATGTCTACAACGCCATTCTCAGTCTCCGGCAAGACTGCCATCGTCACAGGCGCGGGATCCGGTAAATCATACCCTCTCCCCCCTTCCCCCTTTTTTCCCCATGCAGAGAAATCAGCAACAAATTAGCTAGTACAAACAAGAACCCTCATCTAACACACACACTCCTCCACCACACCAGGCATCTGCCTCGCCTTCGCGTCCCTGCTCCTCTCGCGCGGCTGCAACGTCGTCCTCGCGGACCTGGCGCTGCGCCCGGAGGCGCAGGCCCTCGTGTCAGCGCACACGGCAGCAGCAGGCTCCCCACCTCCGCGCGCCGTCTTCGTGGAGACGGACGTGCGGTCGTGGGCGGCGCTCGCGCGGGCGCAGCAGCACGCCGTCGACGAGTTCGGCGGCTTCGACGTGCTCTGCCCGGGGGCCGGCGTCTACGAGCCGCACTGGTCCAGCTTCTGGCACCCGCCGGGGTCGCCGGCGAGCCGCGACGGCGACGACGACCGCTACGCCCTCCTCGACATCAACCTCGCGCACCCGCTGCGCGCGACGCAGCTCGCGCTCTCGCACTGGCTGCACCCCCGGCCCCGCCCGCCGGCGGCAGTGGTGGTGGTCCAGAGACGGCGGGTAGTAGTAGTAGGAATAGGAATAGGAATAATGCCACGCCCCGCCGCGTCGTGCACATATCGTCGGTGGCGGCGCAGCGGCCCAACCTGGCGGCGCCGCTGTACGCGGCGTCCAAGTCCGCCATCACGGGGTTCGTGCGCTGCCTGGCGGGGCTGGAGGCGTCGCACGGGGTGCGCGTCAACGCGGTGGCGCCGGGCGTGGTGCGCACCCCGCTGTGGACCGAGCACCCCGAGAAGCTGGTCTACGTGGACGCGGAGCGCGACGGGTGGGTGACGCCGGAGGAGGTGGCGGCGGCGATGCTGCGGTGCGTGGAGGACGACGCCGTGCCCGGGGGCTCGGTGCTCGAGGTGGGCAAGGGCTGCACGAGGCTCGTCCAGACGTACAACGACCCCGGGCCCGACGTGGATCCCGCGAGGGGGCTCGTGACGCGCAACGGGGACAAGGGCGTCGCGGCGGTAAACGAGTGGCTGGCGGACGAGAGGATATGGGGGCCACCTAGTAAAAACCGTGATTGAGTGGGAGTTGGTACATACCTAGGTAGTATAAAGGGGGGAAGGCCTACCCGTTCCGTATATTCAGAGCTGAGTGACATCATATGCGCGAATATACTGCGAGCTCACCGGTCTTGACGCTGTCCGTGCTTCGCGGACGGGACGGGAGTCCCCATCCCCATCTATCCCATAGCATAGACACTTATGGGAGCGTCCATTTTTAAGTGTAGACTCGCTAAGACTTACATGATCTAAACTGCCTTTTTGTGGATAGCCTCTTCCACACATGACATCAGAAAAAGCGATGATGCCAAGGGGGCGAAGACAACAATCGGAATACCTACCTAGGTATCCTAGCAGTGACATATCGAAGAGCGCATTTCACAACACATAGAAACTTAGACTCGGGGAATAAGGGAATAAGGGATGCCGTGCTTGGCGTACCAGTCACAGGACCATGATGGCGCCATGTCATTCCATGATATGTCGAGTGCTCTGTGTAAGCAACCAGGTAGGTATTGCATATCTCTATGTATAGTCAGTCCACTGGCGCTCTATGCAGGCGTGGACCGTGAGACGGGTAGCGTTCCTCGGCTCTGGTTACCACTTTATCTGTACATACACTAAGTCGGGATTCCACGGGCTCGGTTCGCCTGCTCTCGCTTCCCATTGCCCCATCTTGAGTGGCACGGGCATATCTTCTAGACGCGCAGCACCTATAGCTCCATCCGTATGTATATCCTTTCCGAGCCGATAACTAGCTACCGTATAATGTCGAAGTGCCTAGATAGTTGAGTGGTAATCACTCCTTCAATACATCGTATCATATTAGTTATGGTCATGCATTTGCATTAGTCTAGAACCCGGGCGCTTATAAATGCCCGCGAGATACGTGTCGTAGAACCTGGTTACCGCCAGTATAGCATGCGTTCTCCTGGAGCGAATCCTCCCCTATTACTACCTATCTATGGGACAGAAGCATGCATTTACAAAATAGTCTCTAATATGTCACTGAATAGGTAGGTTAATCGTAAAAAAAAAAAGGGAAAGAGAAAAGATAGATACTGTTGACGGAGGCCGTAGTCCAACAAGCCCCAGCTAAATATTTCATTCAAATCATGGTATGCAAACTTTCAGTCTATACACACATCATTCCATCTCAGGTTATCCAACATTGTATGTACCTTGGTTAGCTATGTATATTTTCCCACCTCTTCGTCAACCGCTGGAGAAACTCCCATAATCGTGAGATATTGCATTCATCCGTAAATCTTTCCTCCCATCTCTAGGCAATTTTTATGTAGCCGTCTCGTCCGTCTTCTCTTCTCTTCTCTTGGTCATGTAATCAATAAATCGACATAAGGTAAACACGGACCAAACAAGTCCAATTCCTCCAAAAATAACAATAATGATGCTCTCATGTGCGCGCTAGATTGTGTTCTCATATAAAATGCCAAAAACAATAACGTCATCTCAATGTATGCTTTCCTTTTTAACTTTTTCCTTTTCCCCTTTCTTTTATCCTTTCGTTATTTCTTCGTTGATCCCGTAGAGATAAAGATTACTCTAGATGGTCAGGCTTACCTTCGGCCTTCTCGTCAAACTCCTGAGGCAGGCCGATGGGTCGGTTCTTGGCGAACTGGACGGTCGTCCAGGCCGACGGCGACTGCTTGAACATGAGGTCGATCTCCTCGAGGTTGCGGCCCATGGTCTCGGGGAACAGGAAGTACACTGAGACGGGGATGCAGGCGGCGATGGTGGCGAACACGATGTAGTACTGCCAGCCAATGGTGTTGATCGCGACGGGGGTGACCATGACGACGACAAAGTTCCTATACGGAGGAAAAAGGGTAGTTAGCACGGAGTAGGTCGGTTACCAAGATGTATATTCAAACTTACCATAGCCAATGGTTTGCCGTCGATATGGAGCTCATAGCCATGCGCAACCGGATAGGCGCCACCTCAGTGCAGTAGAGGAAGTTTGCGCCCAGGAAGCCGATGGGCACAAAGGTGTTGTAGAGGTAGATGAAGCAGGCGGCAGCGATCTGGGCAGCGCGGTTGTCGGTGAAAGACGTCGTAATGGCGAGGGATATCATGCAGCAGGACATCCCGACACCGCTGGCGATGAACAAAGGCCGGCGTCCGAACCGATCGATGGTGAAGAACGCGATGAAAGACGACGCAAACTTCCACGTCAGCGCGCCGCCTGTGAGGGCCCGTGATGTGTCGCTGGGTAGGCCGAGGTTTTGCTGGAATAGGATCGGGGCATATACGCTGATAAGGTTGGACCCTGACATTTGTTGATAGAACTGCAACAAGATGCACAAGCCGAACCGGTAGGCTAGCTTATCCTCGCCCATCTTGAGTAGATCGCTCAGCTTAGTAGCAGAGGCGCTCGTGATCTCGAGCGAGTGCTCGATACCGGTCATCTCGGCCTGGACCTCGAGGGAGTCCTCAGGGTGGCCACGTAGAAGAGAAAGATTGGCGCGCGCTTCCTCAGTTCGGTTCTTCATGAGCAGCCAACGGGGCGACTCGGGGAACAGGTAAATGGAAACAAGGAGGATGAGCGAGAAGGCGCAGGCGATGGCGATGGGCGGACGCCAGGTTATCGCGCCGTCTCCATACTCATTGAAGCCGAAGTCTATCCACGATTCGAGCGTGTAGCCCAGACATATGAACAAGCCGTCGACAACGACATGCTGACCGCGGTTCTTGGCCCCGGATGTCTCGCTCTGCCACACGGGAACAATGGAGCTCAACTGTCCGACGCCTAGGCCTATGATCAGTCTGCCCACGATAAACTGCGGAAGACCGAAAGAAGCAGCCTCGAGGATTTCTCCGATCAAGGTGCAGATACTCGCAAAGAAGATGACATTGCGCCGGCCAAACCTGTCGCCAGACCACGAGCACGACAGCGACCCGACCATCGCGCCAAGGACAAAGACAGCTACCACAAATCCCTGCAACGTCGACTTCTTGCTCTTATCCGCCCCCTCAGAGTGCACGGTGTCGATCTGGGGAAAGGTCCGCACCCAGTCACTCTCCGTGAGCAACCCGCCGATGCCAGCTTGGTTGTAACCAAACAGGATGAACGACGGGGCGACGATGAGGGCCATTTGCAACCTCGCTAGGGCCTCGCCCTGGAGGCCGAACAAGGCCTTTGCACCCATTTTCTGCTTCTTCTTCTTCTTCTTCCAGCAGCACTAAGCGTCGTACCGCGCAACGTAACCTCTTGATATCGCACGGACCGAGGGCACGGGCACAATATCAAGAAGAGGAAATAGGGCAGGAAGATGGGACGGAAGGTAAGGTATGAAAGAAGGGGGAGGAAGAAGAAAGAGCAAGAAAGGTCATCCCATCTCGACAGAGAGAAAGTCGGGTGAGAAAGGGAATCCTTTATTTCTACACTACGCTAGCTCCCCCCCCCCCCCCCCCCCCCCCCCCTCGAGCTCGCCCCCCGTCGTGATCCCCTCATCGGCAGGGACCAGAGAGCGGAGCCCCGTGGGACTCTGGCGCAAGCCTGTGGATGAGATAACAAGGATTGCTGGGGCACAGAACATCCGGACTTTGGAAGCAAGCATGGGCCCCCCTTTGGGGTTAGCAGGGGAGGACTCCTGCAATTTTTCTGACCATTTGGACAGAAGGAATTTCCATTGTGAGCCCATAGCTAACAAACGGCGCGTGGGCGACCCAGATTAGCACACCCGGCCCTTTCTCGGTCGGTGGATATAGAAACTGGAGTGAGGCTCCGCTGAAAGCGATGCAACGGTCCGGGAGATGCTGACTGGCCTGGTCTGGCCCTGGGTCGCATGGAAAAAAGTACCAATATTTGTTTGTCTGCACTTATGTACATATGTACACACATACATCGTACATACATGACAGACGTCTTGTATGTAAGTTCAGGGTTCGCGTCCCGACCCTCGCCGCTCACAGGAAAAACCGCTCGCGTGGCTGGCCCATATTCCGTACACCACCATAGTCAAGAGATTTGGAATGTCGATCGTTGTCGGATTGAGGTGCCGACAATGATACCTTGGCACTCTAGTCCTCATGATAAGCTTTGTGCAAGCCTTTACTAAGAAGTACTAAGTACTACCTAGGTAGACGTCGTCGAAGTCTGCTCGGGGCTAGACACCGCTCTTGAACAAGATTCTCGTCAAGAGTGGGTATCCCCTGGTGACGTGAGGGCGTCGTGTACCTAGTGTAGTGTAAACGTCCCACAGGGAGGCCAATCGACTTCTTCCACACGACCACGCAACCGGCGGGGGAACCAGGTTCACATCGGCGACGACCTAAGAAGTCTAGTGTAGTTCATAGCGTGGATGAATCATGCGGAGAGAAGAGTCTAACCTAGGTACCTAGTCAGCAGTTCTTCGCATCGTCGAGTGAATGGAAAGTTGACGGGATATATATTACTAATAACCCGGTGGAATCGAATATGATCTCTTACCACATAGTGTAGAGAACTCCTCGGGGTCCGCTCATCGCGGCTTTATCTAGCATGAGGGTGATCCTGGCCCCATGGCTTTTACGTGCAGCTTACGTACATAGATTCTAACTCCAGGGGACCTCGAGTCGTGGCGAGCTATAGCCGAACACGAAATAAAATGGTGTAATGCCCCGGCCTCGCAGCAGCGACTTAATTGCGATGGACCCAACCAACGCTCTCGCCACCTTCTTCCCGCCCACCACCACCTCCTCCCACCTCCCGAATTATTAGTACTAGGTAGTTGGCGCCGGATTCATATCTTCCTCCCCACCGGTCCCTTAATTTACTCGTGTTCTTTCTCGCCTGGCCTTTATTCCGAGGTTAGTTCGCCAATCCGCCTTTCAATCTCGGGCACCTGTCGCAATTTGATCTCAAGGTCCTCTTTCTCATCTTCAAGCTTCAAGCGCTTCTCGGCGTCCAATGCCGTAAAAACGAAATGGCCCTGTCCGTCGAATTGCAAGATCTTGCTGTGGTATTTCCATAAACTCCGTCGGTGACTCACGGTCATGAGCGTGATACCCAATGCCTTCGCGGTATCGTACATGACCTTCTCTGTCTCTAGTGTCACGCTGCTGGTGCATTCGTCAAGAATCGCATACCGCGGCTTGTGGTAGAACAAACGCGCCATAGCCACCCGTTGTTGCAGCCCACCGGATAGCACATCGCGCCATTCAGCCTCCGCGTCCCAGCCTTCAGGGTACAGATCTACAAGGTGCTCAAGTGATAGAATCTTCAGAATGTCCATGAGTTGAGAGTCGGTCACGCCTCGAGCGCGCACCGATCTTAGACTGTCAGGATAGGTAATCTGCTGGCGCAGGCTGCCACGGGACAGGTAAGGCCGTTGCGGAATGTAGAAGATGTCGGTAAATGGCGGCTTATAGACTGTGCCTCCGTAAACCGGCCATAGACCACCCAGGATTCGGAACAGACTTGATTTGCCGCATCCATTGGGTCCCACAACAAGGAGATGGTCGCCTTGCTTTAGGGAGAACGATAACGCCTTGACCAGCACATCCCCGTTAGGGGAGATGATAGGGACGTCGATAAACCGTATATCCTTGCTTTCCACCACTTTGCCTCGCCCTTTTAAGACGGCCTCGTTGTCCTCGGTTCCGGAACTCGACACAAGCTTCTTCTCGAAACGTCCGGCCTGTATGTCGTCCATCACTTCTAGTAAAGATGCTACGCGAGAGGTGTAACCTGCCAGTTCCATAATCTCGCGGTAGGAAAACATAATACGACCGAAGGCATCGGACGCGCTCAGCAACATGCGCCGGTTAGTGACAAAGGTTTCTGTCCGGTCACCCATGCTCACGGTGCCAGCTAATTGACCGGGGAGCTTGAAGAAAACGGGCACACTGCACAACAGGAGACCCAAGGCACCCCAGAAGTATTTAATAACGAAATCCTCCATGACCCCGTGATAGAACCTGCGGCGCAATATGTAGTTCACGTGCTTGATTAGCGTAAAGTAGCCTTTATCGAGGGTGTCCTTTTCGGCTTCGTGGCCATGATAAAGCGCGACCTCCTCACTATAGTCAATGAGTCTCGAATGCTGGAATCGGAACTCTCCTTCAAGTCGAGCCTCATCCGCAACGTATTTCCCGAAGGGCGGGGTGAGGGCTCGCATGACATTTGCTGACAATTGGACAAGCAACGACATAAATACCACACCTTCACCACCAACGCTCTTTGACAAGGACCAAGTATAGATGGTCTACGGAAATTAGTGGTTAGCTCCAATTATTTATAACAGATATGAGGACAAGGTCTCCATCTCACCATATCGAGTAACGGCTTAGCCAAATTGCTATAAAGCTCAGCAAGGCTATTTGAGAATTTGGCGACATCTACAGCGATTAATTGGTCGGGGTTCTTTATCCGGTCGTCCAGAGCCGAGATGCCGTAGAAGGTAAGTTTGGAGAGGTATTTGTCGTGGATATATTGGGTCAATCGAGTTCGGTACTTGAGAGATAGCTCGGCTTGATGGTAGGACAACTAGAAAGAAGAACAAGGAGGACACGGTCAGCCGGATGCGATATTACATACCTAGGTATACGTAGGGCAAGGACTCATGCTTACCATCGAGTTTGTGAAGGTGGCGGGGACAGCAATGAGCATCCACCAGACTATCCTCGTCAGGAATTCCTTGCCGCTGCCTTTCACGAGGGCCTTCACTATAGCACCATCCATTTCGGCAACTTTCAAGCTTATGAGGGTGCGGATGACGAGGAAGAAGCTGTGGCTCATGAGCAAGCGAGCTTCCTTAGTCCTAACGCCAGGGATGACAATCTTTAACAGCCTCAATAGCGACTTGAAGAATTCACGATTGAGCTCGACCTTCTTCTTGGCGGTGGCATCGGTGCCATCGCTGGAGGTGGTTCCGGAGCGGCGCTTGGCGGCTTCGCGAGCGGAGGCGGCTTTCTGCTCTGAGATAGCATGGCGAACGCGATTCACGAGGGCAATTAACAAGGTCAGATAGACGGCGCGAGAGATGCGGGTGCGGTTGGAGACATAGAGCCGGGTCAAGTGCGAGACGATGCTCTTGATGGACCGGTCGGGCAGGACAAGCTTCGATTGCACCGCCATGGCGGCGAGCTGGATACCAGGAGAAGATGCGCCCCCTCCGCGAACGCCGGCAATGCGGGAAAGACGATACGATACAGCAGCGCGGGTGAGAAGGGGAAGAAAGGGAGGTCCTCAACCCATGAGACAACGGTGATTGTAGCGTAGGCTTGTATATTTACTCGGGTACGATATGACGATATATTCTAATAGTTGGATTAGGAGTGAGAGAGGATAAACAAACAATTTGAGAGATTGAGCGTTTCGTTTCTGTCTTTACATGGTTGCCGACACGGATAGGAACAGGTAGGAAGAATAGGTGAGACGGGAAGATGTAGGTGGGAAGTTGTAAGAAGGATGGCGCCGAATTGGAAGTCTGTACTCAGGTTCCTCGGCGGATGCGACCAATGAACCATTTAGTATGTAGTGACGTTCTGCTTGCATGTGACAGGAGATTGGAAAATGGAAATGCACCTGCACCTGCACATGCACCTATGTACTGTACATACCTAGTGTACTATGTAGGCTAGGCACCTGTCCACCTGTGGCTTGATAGCTTCCGAGAGAGGTGGCTTAGGTAGAAGTTATCACTTATCCCCGTGTAATCCGTACCTAGGTACCTATGTAGGTGCTGTGTGTGGGGTAAGACACTGGATAACAATGGCGGGGTCCAAGGTTTAAAAAAATAATTCTTTGCCCCTTTGAGGTCCCTTTCTTTCCTTTCCTTCGACTCATCTCCCGTCAGCAGCGTATAATTGAATCCCCGCGATACCCTCCACGTCCACCTCAGCTATACCTACAAGACGAATAGGAAGAAGAATAGGAAGCAGAAGAGATGGCCGAGGAAGAAGATATCGCAGTTTACGACGAGGTCGAAATCGAGGACATGACCTTCGACGAGACACGCCAAATCTTCCACTTCCCCTGTCCATGCGGCGATCGATTCGAAATCGCCCTCGCCGATCTACAAGACGAGTCGAACGACATAGCCGTGTGCCCAAGCTGTAGTCTTATGATACGGGTAATATTTGATCTAGTATGTTGCTGCCTGTCTTGGTTATAATCTCGAGTCATCTGTGATTGCTGGATCGTCTAACCTTTGCTGTACTATATTATAGGGCGACCTTCCCAAGCCGCCTCCCGGTCCTTCAGCCGAGAAGCAAGTACCCGTCGCTGCGTGAACTAGGGGAGAGGCAAAGCAGATACATATATCCCTCCCGCTCTTGGGGAGGGCCTGCAGGGGAAAAAGACAGGCTGCGGGGTATCGTGCGAATCGGATCAGCCATGCAAGTCTCAAAAGCCGAATTATACTATACAAAACAAATAACTTCACGTCTCCAAAGGAAAATTAAGACTACGACTGAACAGTACCGGTAGATCCCTAGCGTACCAAGGACGGCCTTGCGTGAGAAAGGCGAACTCACAGGCCTCCCTAGATGGACTTGCGCCGAGAGCAACGGGGCCAACGTTTATAGAGTCCAAAATAGCGACACGAGCAACTACGGCCAAGGTCTTAGTTCTTCGCATCACATATCACCAGCCAACAGAGCGTCTTTCGTCGCGAGATAGATCGAATCGCTTGAGAGCCACAGAGTGTCCAACTAGCAAGCGGCGCAAACTCGGGCCTCGCCATTTTGCAAATCACAAAATGGCATCGTGCTATTACTATATGTGAAGCAGCCGCATAAAACATGGGTATATAATCAAAATCCATATGCTGTAACCAAAACGCCACCATGAAGGGCCGTCATGAACGGATGCATTTCCAACTCATCCATTCCCAGTCAGACCTTCGACTTCCCACCTGTAAACGCCGAATACCCAGAACCGTCAAAAAAACATTACTTCATCTTTAATCCAGTTTATAACAAGTTTATAACAAGTACAGTCCTGCGGCCGAAAAAACGATGAGGCCCATGACGGAGGCTTCTAGTGCGGGTTTCTCAGTGGCGACAGTGGTGACGGGATTTGGTCCTTGCGTGATAGTATCAAGGGTTTCCGTGAAGTTGACAGAACCAGATATTAAGCCTGACCACCAGAGTTAGCCTTTAAGCTCGCCCAATGCAGCATGCAGTTGAATCTTACCCGTCGAACTTGGTGATCCTCGCTCAATCGCACTAGTTGGATGTATCGGTGCTTGGCGCTGAGCAGCCAACGCAGCTGGGATGATAGCGACCAGAAATGCGCTGCGAAATTGCATTTCGAAGTAGTTTAAAGATTGATTCGTGTTGGTCGGTATAGGACAAAATTTTTGAGGTCTTGAGGAAACTAGGACAAGAAAAGGAAAAAAAAAAAAACCCTCCGGTCGTATTCGGTCTAGTGATGGTCCCCCAACACGAGTCGTGATGATAACTGGTGAGAGCGGGCGAACGATTGTTTGCGGCGAAGCAGTGAAACAGGTCTGAGTCAACAGAAAGATCAGGAGCTGCCTATTAGCAGCACATCCAGCAATGAAGGAAGCGAGTGAACGATGGTGATTCACAATTGGCGTGGTTTTTTTGTTGTCAGATAATAATAAATTGGAAGAGGCGAGGCGAGGCGAGACGAGCGAAGGAAACAAGATCTGCAGACGTCTCGTTCAAGTAGCTATCGATCCCATCACATCAGCGAACGCCAAGAAAAAATGGTGGGTGGGCTTTTTTGCGGTGTTTCTTTTTTGCACGACATCATCGTCAACAGAGGCAACGCTAGGAGCATCCCGGCTGGCGCATGATAACAGGACAGTTCTGTTAGGGAAGTAGACTAGGTTAGTGGCCTTGGTTGCTGGCCCGCGTCCTGGTCTACTTGGCCGGGCACGACACCAATGGTGGCCTCCCGGGCCGTGAAAAAGGATCTCATTGCACCATCGCCTCTTCCCAAGCAAGGATGGAGGGTGGCCCTGATGATGGCGTTGTGGATCATGCAACATCCATCCACACACCACATACAACATGGCCGCTACAACACGGCCGCTACAACACGGCCGCTATAACACGAGCGAATGCAACCAGCAAACACGCGCGGGTCCCAGCCTCTTGGAGCCTCGGATCTCCTTCTGCTGCCTTCCCCCCCCCATAGCCCTGCCCAGACGAACATGGGGTTCAAGCTTGTTACAGCACCAGACTCAGCAGGATTACCCCCTACCTATGTAGTGTACACTACCTAGGTAAGTATTGCCCTGTGTCTCCTGTTTCCTCTTTTGCCCCAAATTTCGCTCCCCCTTCTTTCAGCCTTGGCATATGGTTGATGGTGTACCAATATCCCGAACCTAGTTCACCACAATGTCTGTGTGGCAGCAGCAGACAAGGCTCTCTCTCGGGATGCGTGCATGTGGGCTGCGTAATCTAGTAGTTTTGGTTCTCGTCTCGTCTTCTCTGTTTGCAGCTGGGCTTGCATGCTGACTGCACTGCGACAAGAGAGAAAATGCCTGGGTTCCCCGAAACATAACACGCACCAGCTCACAACCTACCCTACACAAGCGGGAGGGAGGAGGATGATCAGGACCCCAATTGGACCAGCCAGAGAACGATGGACAACTTGACTACATATCTAGTTGCAAGCTGCAACACTAGAGCTACTTCGAATTGTTCGACGACCAACAAATGGCGTAGGGAAGTGGGTTGGGATCTACTCGAGTCTTACATACGAGCGCAGATCCGGAACAATGAGACGGGAGGAATGAAATGCCACGGGCCCCGCCCCGCCTCGGCTACTCTTCTCTATTCTCAGCTGATCGCAATCGTCGATGGAGGGTGGGAATGATTATTTTCTTCTTCTTTCAATCATGATATTGTAATACTACTTAGTTATGCCATGGCCATTATGGACCGGGGGGGGAGAAGAGGAGATCGATTGATTTTATCCTCCGCGTGTGTGGCGCTAGAGAGATTCTTCTTCTCCTGCTCAGCTGAACAACCAACTCTTCAGCTATTCCGACTCGAACTTACGATGTACTACTTAACTAGAAGGTAGATATAAACTGGATACATATCAAAAAAATTGGTACGGGCATCTCAGATAGGGCTCCTCGGTCAAATAACCTTGCATAAGCGTGTGCACCGAGAGTTTTATGTTAGTACTTAACTGGGACTAACGATGTTTTAAGGGCGCTTATTGAATCGTGTAAGAGAAAAGAAGAGGAGAAGGGGGAGGGGGGGATATAGTGTATGTACATTGGAATATCTATCTATCTATCTACCTACATAACGCCCCGCATTCGGTATATGGATTATATCGGTCATTTGATTGGACGGTTGAAGGCACATGCAAGATAAGGTACGAGAGGGGAAGGGGGAAAGTACTTAGTAGGTAGGTATGAGTATATGTACGTATGTACACACACATTCGTGATGAAAAGAATAGTATACGTGTAGAAAGAAAAGAAAAGAAAAGAAAAGAAAGATAAAACAAAGCAAGTATAAACGGGATGGCCCCGACAGGTTGGGGCTTGGGTCTGGTAGGTAAGTTAATATTTCTTAGGTAGTGTAGTGTGTAGTTTGGAAACTCAAGTTATTCCCTGTTTATGTTTTTGTTTTGTCTTGTCCTTTTCTTTTCTTCTTCTCCTTTAGGAACTTTCTTTCGAACTCTTTCGAAAACACTTTAAAGCTTTCGAGGTGGTTTTTTTTTTCAGTGTAAAGCAAGTTCGAAGCACGATGTCGTCATTACAAACAAGGGGGGGTGGGGGTTGAGGGTGGTGCTTGAGGAGGTCCTCCTATCCCTTCTCCTCATAAGTAGGTATCTTGGCGGCTTCCTGGTTGTTATGTAAGGAACTATTGGATGTATCAAATGTATGTAACCTGTGCTATGTATGTACTTAAGATACTATTTATATCTATACATTTGCTTACACTAGGTACTATGGACTACTTATAACTGGCTCGTGCGTGTATGTAAATCTGTCGCTTCTGCGGTTTAGTGGAGAGGGAAGGGGGAGGAGGGAGGATCGGCTTGAAACTTGGAACAGGGGACGGGATTTGTGAGACCAAGAAACGTTTCTTCGACTCGTTTCCTTTGTTTTGATTTTTTCAAGTCGTAGGTAGGTTTCGTTGGTATGTTGGTTCTGATTCCGGTAGCGAAGGATGTTTGAGGACTTACAGGAGAGGTCTGGTGTGTATGGACTTATGTATTCATACCTCCATGCCTTGATTTGGATAGGTACCTAGGTACATAGGTAGGTAGTTACATAACCACTTACAATGTATGTAGTTTCGAATATGTGTATTGGCACGATTTTGTTGGCAACTGACAACAGGTTAGATGCCTCCTTACCCGACCTTGCTATATGGTAGCATCAATCGACATATAACTCTTATACATATACCATCCTCAAGCACGCACTTACGTATATGTAGGTCAGCTCAGCTAGCTAACCTAGTACATACATACATAGCTACCTGACCTACATCATCGAGGCGTTGCATCTGTCTCACGTATAGCTATCAATCGCCCCTTTTGTGTATGCTTTCGTTAATTATCTCCCCCCATGATATATGTATCAATGCATTGATGCAACCTACATACCAAGGGACAACAATTCAACTCTCTCTCCCCCCCTCTCCTCTTTCGTGCTCACCCATCATCTATCGTCATCATCATTCACCACCCGGGCCTCTCCATCAGCTGCCACCCTCGTTACATTATCATGATGGATGGATGGTGCATGACCTCCCAACGTCACACTTACATAATGTGGACATAACTGTATATGTACACTAGTTATATGACAGACGTGTTATAACACACCCCTACCTATACCTTTCATACGTCCCAGCTACATATAGCATCTGTAGCACCAGTACAATACTGCATAACGCTGCACATACGCCTATGAATCAAATTATATTGACCTGTCTAGTATATATAGTGTAATCGTCATCAAACCCGTGAGCGTGAGCGCGCGCACACACATCTTGTGAGTTTATTGGGTTACTCATTCCGACAATAGGAACCGACCGACCTACCTTGTTTCCTAGATACATAGTATGTATAGGTATACTATAGGTCAATAGAAGTCACCCTACCTACCTACCTACCTACCTAGCCCAAATCTGTATATCTCTACATGAATCTATACGTACCTACCTACTATCCATGCCCAGATACCATGTAGGAGCAGGAAGCAGTGGCGATACAACGGCTATCGGCACAAGCTCGACATATCAATATGCACGATGAGGAGAGACGATTTAAAAAAATATCGCGAATATATACCTACCCTACTTACCTAGCTCAAGCTCGAGCCGGGTAGCCGAGAAAGATACTAACATAACACACTACATAAGTATCCTAACATTGAACATAGTATAGAGAATAAAGTAAATGCCCTCACATCATCAATTTAATCCCAATCTAGGTAACAATCCGTTAAAGAGACGGGACTAGGTTAAGCCCTAAGCCTTACCCTTCATTTTGGGGGGTTTTCTTGCTTCAAACCTTGCAGTGACCGACTGACTGACCTAACCTAGTACCTAGCTGGCTGGCTGGCTGACTGGCTGACTACCTACCTATTTTCATAATTGAACCGACATTGACGTACTCACTGCAACATCAAATAAGCAACCTGTAACATAAGTAACCTACCTAGATCAACTTAGCTTTCTGGGGCGACAACATGGACGATACGAAGGAATTGGAACTCCCCCCTCCCCCCACCACATACCTTCGCCTTACATACGCGGTATCTTTATGTACCTGTCAGCCAAGTATCTAACCTAGGTATATAGTGTAGGTAGCTAGTATTTGTAATAAAGCCTACTTAGCAGTAGATACTTTTTTATTATTATTTATTTTAAATTCTTTACATAAAAAGAACTGGAACCCATTTAACTCTCTTCTAACCCGCACACCTTATAGCCCCTCCACCCCCCATCTCTCTCTCTCTCTCTCTCTCTTCAAAGATCTTCCCCATCTTAACAGGCACCGGGGAACCAGAAAAGAAAAAAAAAAACCCCAATCTTAACCTGAAGAAAACAAAATTCATAAAACGTTTCGGCGTTTCTCATAAATCCAGCACTACATATGTAAAGGGTGTAAAAAAATAAAAAATAACCCCGTATCAATAACCAAGAGGCAGATAGATACCCCGAGTTTCTCATAAATGCTCCCCCCGCCCCCATTATTGCGCCTGCCTTTCCTACCCTGCCCTGCCTGATCTATTGATATAATATAATACTTTTTGCCTGATAGCCTAGGCCATTATATCCAAACCCCCCCCCCGGTATTTCCGTAGAAGAAAAAAAATAATAAACACCTAGTTACTATGATCCCTCTCTTTTCCCCCCTCTTTCTACAAGAAACCAAGTGTCGTCCGGTCGTCTTAGTAACAGCTCTCCTCTATATCATATTTTCTTTTCTTAGCTTTCTTTCGTTTTCCTTCTCCCCTATATTCTCTGAAGATCATACGTAGCGTGTTTATCATGATATAGCATAGCATACTCTCGCTCGTTCATCGTAATCTCAAAACTAACTAGTTTTCATCCTCGTCCTCATCGGCCATCTCCGAGTCCGAGTCCGAGTCCGAGTCCGAGCCGGAGCCGTTGTCTGTCCCGGGGTCCTGGACCGTTTCCTAAACAACGCTTCTATTAGTCTATTTTCGCCACGAGAAATATTATTCTCCTAAAAAGGGAGAAAAATTTCAAGAAAAAAAACCTCACCTGCCCGCCATTAGTGTTCATCAGCTCCGGCATGCTAAATACCTCCCGCGGCAGCCCCTCTTCGCTATCGACCACACTCCTCGGCGCCGTGATAATGCCAAACTCAAACGTGAACCCCGACTCGACCGCGCTGCGGCCGTAAAATCCGATGATGCGCTCGTCGGCCGCGCACACCAGGTGCTGGATGCCGCTCTGATCGTTCCCGCGATGATTCAGCGCACCCCAGGCCTCGCCGTTCTCGTGCGTGATGCGGCACCCGTCGAGGCTGCCCCAGCTGTGCCGCGAGCCCTTGTTGACCGATACGCGGGTGATACCGAAGACTTCGGCCTCGGTCAGTGTGCGGTCCTCGTGCTGGTGGCCGCCGTAGACGTCCTGTGTCGCGATGCCGCAGTTACACCGGCTGCCGTCGCTGTAGTGCACGACGGCGCCGTCCATGGTGGCGCCGATGCGCAGGTCGATGCGGTTCGCGAACGCGAGACGCGAGCCCCTGCCCTCGCGGTGACGCCGCTTCAGCAGCAGCGCCCACTGCCACCACGAGCGACTGGCCTCATCGCGCTCGATCGCCGACGACTTGACGGACCGCTTCGACAGCACGAGCGTCGTCCCCGGCACGCGGATGAAGGGCGTGTCCGCGAGAAGCTGCCACAGGTTGCGTACGCTGCGTAGGCGGCCGTGCATGCTGAGCGCCTCGATGCCCACGGTCTGCGACCGCTCGAACTCGTGCTCGATCTCCTTCGTGCTGAGTAGGTACTTCGTCGGCCCTATATTGACCGTGTTGCTCATGTCGCCGGCCGGCTTGCTACAGAATTCGATCTCCTTGACCGTCTTGTTGGGGTTGTGCATGTTGGTGAACCGCACCCGTGCGAGCCCCGCTAGACACATTACCTCGAGACACGGTTCGTCGTCCTCATTGAGGACGCAGCGCACCTCCACGTCGCTCGCGAGCTGTGTGGGGGTCAGCTGTGAGTCGCCCGGCAACCTGAAGTGCGGCGCCGTCATCATGGCTTGCAGGGCGCCCTGGAGGCCCCAGCCGAGGGAGGGTGCATTATCCCCTCTCGGGCCGTTTTTACAGGAGAGGAATGCCTGGGTCCACGCTCTCGCGTAGGATGTGTTCTTAACCCCGGGCACGTCGGAGGCTCCAAAAGCACGTTGGACTTCCTCTAACAACCCGGCCTGACCGAAGCTACAGGCGCCCTGCATGTTCGAGCACTGCCCGCGGTCGTTAGCGACGGCATCGCCCGTGAGAGTCAGGTCGAGCAGGCAACTCGGGATTTCCTCCATAAAGCGGGGCCAAGCATAAGCGGTATGGCTGCCGATGATCCCTAACGATAAACCGTGCTGGTTGTGACGACCGATGGCAGCGTGTGCCAGGATGAGGGACTGATCGACGGAGTAGTGCGTATCTAGTATCATGCCGGCGACCACCGGGCGAGAAGCGCTGGTGAAGGGAGGGCCATGCGCAGCAAGAGCCTGCTCGAAATACTTGTATAGATCGTCCCGTCTACGACCACGGTGATTCTGCTGGGCGACCTCGATGTCCCGTAGCTCAGCTACGGTCTTCTCGCTCCGAATAACGTGCACCTTGGCCACGGCGTCCATCTTGGCGGTGCTGGGGTCGCACTGTAGAGACGCTGCAGTGGTCGTGTCGAGGCCCCATTCCTCATCCAGTCGGAAGCTTCGCCTCCCCAGACTACGGAGTCGTAGATCCTCAGCGAGAAGGGCCTGCCACATGTAGGCGGCCATGCGCAGTTTCACGATGGCAGCGTCTAGACTACCGTGGGCGCTGCTGATAGCGCCGCGTTTGGCAGGCGGACAGTCCATTATGAGAGGAGAGTCCTTAGCGACCATGATAGCCAAGTGCAGCGGCGGTAGCTGCAATAGAGGCTGGTAATGAACAACAAGACGTTGGCTACCACAGATGTCGCTTCTATGGTATAGTTCGAAGTCGATCTTATTCGGGCCCGGTTGTAGCATGACGAGGCACTTGAAGGAGCCGTTTGCCACCGGCCAGTTCTGCTGATTAGCGGGACGGCCGAATCCGTCTCTGGCCCTTACGGCCACGAAGTCTTCATTATCTACAAAGTCATGACATGTGCCAGTCACTAGCAGGCAGCGGTGATATACGGTCTCTTGGTCGGCTAGGTTGGAGATCTGTAACCTCGCCCGAGGGCTCAAGCCGGATGTCATGGTGGCAGAGGAGGCGGAGGGATGAAAGAAGAAGAAGAATAAGAATAACAGGAACGAGTTTGAAGTGTAGATAGAACCTGGAGTTTAATACTGATGGATATGACTGACTCATGGACACCTAAAGGTAAAGATGAAAAGATAGGTACAGGATGGTGAAGACGTTTGATCTTATATACCCAGGTTAGTAGGTATTGACGTTGTATTCCCATGTAAAAACAGCTTCAATAGCTAATTTGTTGTTCCTGTCCAGGCAGCATCGCCTTAGGACCAGGGGATGGTGGGAAATCTAGGCCACAAGGTACCGTAATAAGTAGCTAAACCTAGTAAGTCGTGACTTTTTAGTGAGATAAGGGGATATTTGATGTATCAATCTTAAATCCTGTGCCGCACTTCGTACCCAAGTCGTACTTCTTTGTCCTTACCCAGCTTCTCATGGGAAGAAGCAATAGGTATAGTATGTGAATCTGTAGTAGGTAGTATGAAAGAAGAAGTTGGGATTACCTAGACATTTGGATTTTAGGGTGCATGTTAGTGCGGGGATCGGAAGTCTTCCGACCATCCAGGGGCTCCAGCTCCAGCTGCTGTGTTCCCACCAAAGCCTTTCCTTTTTCTTTTCTACATTACGTAGTAGTGCACCTGAAGCTGCCTGGGAATGCCTCAAGGTTAGGTAGTTAGTGGCCCGGCCGCGAGAATCTCGATCGTTTCGTCTGCGGAATCCATACCGTCCGTCTTATATATATACCACTTGCTGTCACTCTTTGGGGCTTTGAGGATTATCGTCATCGACGTCGTTCCACGTGTCCCGCGTGTGCATCCCAATGGCGCCGAGAACCGCGGATTCCGAATAGAGAGGCGCATGCTTCTTCTTCATCATCATCTCTTCTCATTCCTTCAACAATGCCTACCTTACCTCACCTTACATAGCCAGGTTAGGATATTAACCTAACCTTAGGTATATTGCGGTGCGGTATTGATGAAGAAGGAATTGGCCGTTATGCTGGGAATGGAGCCAATCCAGTTAATCTTTTGCTGCTGCTGTTGCAGATGGCTGATTTAAATGATGTTGGTTGGAGGAGAAAGAGAAAAAGAGGGAGCTTGGAGTAGGAAACCCCGGGCTTTGCTTTAGGTTAGGTAAATTGACTGGATTACGTAAGAATTTCAGCTCTACACTATACGTATCATAGCTAGGTACTACCTAGAGTGGACCCGAGGTATGCAATTATGGGAAACTGTGCCCCTCACTTCAGGTATCTGCTTTAGGTATCTACATACCTACCTTAGGTAACCTGACGCTATAAAATAAAACAACACAGCCTCGACGCTGACGCAGTCTCACTGCCATTAAATATCTGCTACCTGTTACTTCTACTTACACAACATCACACTCATCATACTTACGAGAGATCACCACCGAAGGCATGAAATGCCAATAACCACTAGGTAACAATAGTCATTAGAATCTTATGCTATATTTCTCCCCTTCCAGCGTGGCCTGAATTATCACCCGGCTATTCGGAAATTTGCCAAGTCGAGTTTCTATTTTTTAATATTATTTTTTGTATTGATTTATTCATTTTCTTCCTCTGTCTATCTTTCTGTCTGTGCCTGACAGACAGAACACACACACACACACACACGCACATACACCCGACGGCCCCCCCTCGTCGAGTTTCCATATTTTATTTAAAATATTTAAAAACAAAAAAGTCCGACACTCCGCCGGATGCCTCACCGCAGACCCCATCGCCGCCAAGCCGTAAACAAACACAGAATCAGTACTAAAGCAGTACGGTTCCACGCAAGATTGTCTCCCAGACTTCCCCATGGGACTTCAGTCGATACTAGCTTGTATATCCGCAGTTTGTTCAGGAGGCGCTCGATGGTGGGCAGCCACAAGCCGTCGCTGGGAACCACCGAAATTATTCACCAAGTTATTCGCAAAAATCCTCCGCCCCCTCGGCATGATGCCGCTGCATCAGGAAGACACGCATGATTACATCGAGGCTCGCTCTTTGACCTCGATCAACTACATTGCCGCCAACCCGCCTCAATATCCCAAGAAGCCGACGGAAGGAAAGCAGGATCCTCTGACTCTGTATATCTCGAGGGTTCCGGGCACCAGGGGTAGGCTAACAAAGTGTTCCACTTGTAAATCGTTCTGATGACAAGTCTAATGCTGAACCTAGACATCATTCTCTCCACTCTGAAGCCCCAGGTCAAGAACGTGACCGCCGAGGATGTCGCCAGCTCGTTGTATTATGTTCACCTGGATGCCCTGGAGGACGACCCGCTGCTGCCCCCGGACCAGTTCAGGCATTCGCCATCTCCTAGGTCGAGTGACGACAGCCCGAGGAGCATGATCCCTAGGAAGCCGCTGCCTTCGTCGTCAAATCCAGCATTGGTGAGTGCAGGGAACCCTGCAGCTCCCCCGCCACCGCAGAACCAGGCCAACGGGGCTCCGGTCCAGAAGCCCACCCCTGTCCAGCCGACTACTACCCTATCCCGGACATCTTCCATTCGCTCCATCCGCCGCAAGCCTGTCGGTCCCAAGCTAACAATGGCTAACCCTATGGAGAGGAACCTTGCGTCGATACCCCAGGGCGATGAGCACGCCGCAAACGACGAGCAGCCTCCCCCACTACCTCCGCGACACAAGGACCACGGACACGCCGCCCAGCACGAAGAATCCTCCTGGCTATCCAAGCGACGGCCTTTTACCCCCTTTTCGCTCACTCTCATCCGGAGAGACCCCGCGTCTGGAAACCAGTGGAATGTCGGCAAAATCGCATCGTACCAGCTGGAAAACCCCGAGCTCATCGACGACAAACACTACCAACCGTCACCTTCTATCAGCATTCAAATCGAGACGTCGGGCTACAACAAGTTTCGCGGCATGCCTACGAGGCACAGTTTGGATATGATGAGGCCGAGTGTCGACATACGCCCCGGCAGCTCATCATCTGCATCGAGACTTCATGTGCCCGATGTGCAGACGCAAACCCCAGTCTCAGGCCTTTTCGAGCGCCAGGTGGTCATGTCGTACTCCCCTTCGCTCGTTGCTAACCTACGTGACAAGTTTCAACGCAAAACGTCGGTGGGCGATGATAGTTCTGTCTCGCCATCTAGGCGTGCCTTTCATGATCGGTCGACCAGTCAGACGTCGATAGGGTCGCTTGGGGGAGACTACGATGGCACTCATCCTGCCGTGATCACGCATCCTGCACCGGGCCTTAAGCCCCGTGGTTACGTGTTTACCAGCCCTTGGGACGGACGGTGCGAATTCGTGACGGGTCATGGAGGACGGAGTCTCAAGTGCAGACATGCCCTCCCGAACTACGGAGGTGGAGTGTTCAACCCGCTTGTGGATGGGCCAGAAAAGGAGCACGGTGACGATAGAGCGAAGAAGCAACCGGTTAGCGAATTGCGGTTCAACCTGCCTAGCAGCGAACTGTTCACGGAGAAGAAAATCACAGACGAGGGTGGGGCACGAGCCAGAGACCAGCTACACGACCAGTTTAACAAGATGCTAGCGAGGGCACACGGCCTCGAGGATAGCGACGACGGCGAGTTCCATCTCGATCTGAGCCTGGGCAGGGAGAAGGCCGGTGGCGGGAATAGGGGGAAGAGGGCTAAGATGGGGAAACTGATCATCTACGACGAGGGCCTGAAGATGCTGGACCTGGCTGTAGCCGCTAATGTGGGAATATGGTGGATTACCTGGGAACGAACTTACGACTTATGATTGAGGAGCGTTGAGCGCCATATTTTCCACGGAACGGGGTTTCTATCTATCTTAATTCCTATATCACACGAAGAACTGCATACATACAACTACGAGCAACTACGAGCGTCGTTAGGAGAGGGGATCTTAAAAGGTTCAAATAATATGGCTTTGGCATAGGACCTCAGTGCTGCATATTAGAAAGAGAGTACCTATATTTGTTTTTGTTCAGTTTGGTCTACTACTAGTAACGTCAGATACCATACCTCCCTGGATCTGGGGCGACAGATCAGCTTATCATCGTTGAACATGAGATTTACCTCCTTTTTTCTCTTTTTTTTTCTTTTTTTTCTTTTCTTTTCTTTTTGTTACAACAGTTTTTGATGGTGCCTGAAGACGTGACTATCAACTAGGATCTAATTAGAATTCATCTTATAAGAGATCCTCCCATGGATGGTAGACAGGTGTCTGGAGTAACTTGTAGGCTGCCCTGACCTCATACATACTAACCTACACTAGGTTACCTAGGTACTGAGGGGCAGATCTCCGTATGCACTAAAGCAGGCGATCTGCCAATTCATGGTTTCAGGCATCAATGCATTTATAGGGAATACCCAGCCAATGGAGTCTGTAAAATGCGCTTAACCGCATGACGAAAAAGAAGTCCATCTAGTCCCATCCATTGAACTCCGTTCTGACTTGAACCATTTTGATCCCCCGGTTTGCGACAACGAACACCGCCCGCCACGCACCAACCCTCGCCGTACCTTACCACCTTACCGCCCGGCCACCACTCACTCACTCAGGTTATTTTCTTCGCCCAGCGCAGCGCATACGAAACTCCAGGGACGGGAGGGGGAAATACCTAAACCAAAACACCGCAATTATAACCTTTCAGCATGCTGCTCCTTCTCCGGACCCTACCCCGCCGCCTCGGCGGCGCAAAGCAGCTCACCACCACTCCCACTCCCACTCCCACTCCTATCCCCATCCGCAACTCTTCCTCCTCTTCCTCCTCCGCGTTACCGAAATTTCCGTCTCCGTCTCCGTCTCCTTCGCCCTTCTCCTCCCGGCCTCCCCGCGGGGCTGCGGGGAGGGGGAAGGGAAGGGGAACGGACTGACGGGCGCGTACGCCGACGCGCTGTACCTGTACCCGCCGCGCAAGGTCTGGCCCCCGGACATGGCGCGCCTGCCGCCGCGCGACCAGTTCCGGCTCGAGCGCAAGTACAAGCGCCGCCTGCGGCTGGCGACGGCGCGGCCGCGCTGGGACAGGGCCGTCAGGTTGGCGCAGCTGGTCGGGGTTAGTGGTGAGTTTTTTCTTCCCCAATTTTATATTTTATTTTAAATTTTTTTTATATAAGAACAAAAAAATTCGGTTTTGCTAACAATGGTTGTGCTGGGTGAAAACAACAGCGGTTGGCGTGTACTGCTTTTTCTTCATGAAGTGGGAGAACGAGGTCAAGCCGGTCCAAGGGGTATGTCAAGTTCTCTCTCTCTCTCTGTCTCTCTACTCATAAGCCAAACGACAATCCATCTTCCCCCCTTCCCCCCCAATCCTGTATAGTGCAATGGGGAGAGGGAACTACACGACTATAAACTAACTTGGGCTATTCTACGCGCTCTAGGCCAAAAACAGCCCGTGGGGAGTCTTCGCCTCGGAGAACAGATACGAGCGCCAGGAATTGGATATAGCACCAACACCTGCTGCGGGTGCTAATCAGAACTAGAAAAAAAAACCATCGTATATGTATATATATAACTGACGAATTTTGCATCGGACGGAGTTTTCTGGGAAGGGCGGTTAAGAAAAAGAAGAAGAAAAACAATATTGAAAAGAGGATAAAATGTAACGACATAAACATCTTATACCTACCTGTATTAATACAGTTTATATTAATGGCTTTTGGGGTTGTTACTCGGATGTAATACCTGGTGTATGGATACGCAAAAGGAAGAAAAAGAGATGGGTTCTCCTCTCATTATTTCACTCTGAAATAGGTACCTATATGTATAAGACACATACACATCCATATCTAAGGCACCTTACGTATACCCCCTGAACTCCTTAAACGCCGTCATTCTCATCTCTAGGCAATGCCTACAAGTTTCCCCCTTTTCTGCCCCTATCCCAAAGCAAAGAAAAGGGAGAAAGAAAAGAAAGGAAAAAAGAAAAGAGTAGATCGATCACCTCCCCGGCCACACGAAATGCCCGCCGAGCCCGATGCCGGGGCCCAGGCCCCTCGAGGCCTTGGACTCGTTGACGGGGCGCTTGGTGACGGTGCCCTGGGCCTTGACGCCGGCGAGGATGCGGTCGAGGTTGGTCTCGATGACGACGCCGCCGGCGACCATCTCGCCGAGGGCGGCGTGCAGGGTCTCGAAGTTGAAGATGAGGTCGAGCTCGCACACGTCCTCGATCAGCCGGTTCAGCGCCTCCACGTACACCTGGATCAGGTCGATCAGCGCCAGCGGCGACTCGGTCGACGTCGATATCACGATGAAGTAGAGCGTCGCGTAGTTGCGGTACGTCACGAGAGAGGGCGTGTCGTTGTGCTGATGCTGATGTTCTTGTGACGAGGAGGAGGACATGGAGGAAGAGGCGAGCAGGGGCGGCAGCGGCAGGAAGTTGCAGGCCCCGCTCGGTCGGTTCGATACTAGGGTGAATATCTCGGAGATGAGCCGCTGCTGGATGCTTGTCTCCTGTGTTGGAGGGATCGGCGGGTTAGTCTAGGTAAGTAGCCTCCAAACCCCGAAACCCAAACCCCGCGATGGTGAGGGGTGGCGGTGGTGGTGGTGGCAGTGATGGTGATGGTGATGATATGGGACGTACCAGTTGGGTATAGAACTTGGTCAGGCGAGGCTGACCCTGGCCATTGAAGACCAGGAAGGCGTTGATCATGATGCGCGGTGCTTACTCCCGTGAGACATAAGGGGAACTTGTTCTCTCTCCTTCTTGTTCTTCTTGTTCTTATTCTTCTCCGTACCCGACGTTGTACGGCTACAGAGGCTGTGCAGAAAAATAAAATAAACGGTGGTATATCAATGCAGGAGACTTTGTAGTGTATAACAAAATATATTAGGTTAGGTTGGTGTATGTAGCTGGATCCCCATGCTGACAGCAGCTGCTTGCGGTGGATAAGATTATACTGCCTACATACCTATGTAGGTAGTTGAGTCCTATCTTGGTAGGCAATCTCTAGACAGATACGAAGTACTAGGTACCAGTGGTGGGGGAGGAGGGGGGGCGTAAGTAAGTAGCACGGGAAAGTTAAAAGCTGGCGGCGGTGACGGATTGCCCTGCCTCATGCGCCGTGCGACACAACCCGCTTACTACCAGTATAACCCAATTATAGGGCAGGCTAGCAGCCAATTGCCAATGCATGTAACATCCTTGTAACTGGGTATACATAGTGTAGTACGGTACTGTACGGACAAAGACCAATGCTAACTTCCTTACCTAATAAGGTGCTGCTCTATCGGGTGTCTCACTCCAGATCTTCCCTTTTTAACCCGCAATCCTCCCCGCCCTTTTCCTTGCCCCCCTTTTCCTTCTCTTCTTTCTTTCATCCCAACCCTTTTCCCCTTGGGACCATCTTTTCTTCGCCGTTCAGCAGAAGGACGGCGCCAGTACAATACCCCCAGGTTGTCTTAGCAGTTCCCACCAGGCCTCGAGAGGAGGCCATCTTAACATATCATCATGGAAGCCGCCGCATCATCAGTTGCCTACGTCCCCAGACAGGTCGTCTGGCCCTTCTACCCACCCTGTCAGTCCGCATTCGATCCAGAGCCAACCTAACCCCTACCTCGACTTCGACTGGGACGCCAGCTTCGGCCTTCTCGGGTCCGGGGACGGGCTTTTCCAGTCGATCGGCGTTGGCTCGTTTGCGGGATTACCTACCGCCGCGGGTGCAACAGCGAGTAGTAGTGGTGGTGGTGATGATTGGCTATACGGATTAGACGGATGCAGCACTAATACCACGACGGCGACGACGACTAGCTGTATATCGGTATTAGCGGCAGCACAGGGGCAGGACGTAGGGCTATTAGGGGGAGGTGAACTAGAGGAGTGGACAGTCCCGAGTTTGGCTTCGTCTGCGCATGACACGCCGGTACTCGGGACTGACATGCCAGCCCGAGATCTAGATGGTATGCTTTTATCTCTAGAGATGACTAACACATCTCTCCATCCCTCTATCTTTCTTCGCAGTATCTTTCTAATGTGACGTGCAACACAGGCTTATTACCCATATGCGATTCAAGTTTCTTTTTCGATCCCCAACAGCAACCCATACCAACCACAGAAACACAACTAAATTTCAATATCCCGACCACCGCGTCTATCACAATTCCAGACCAGTCTGACTCATTTCCGCCCATGTCCCCGCCTCCAGCATCATCATCATCTGCGTCCTCTACCCACGGGGGCCAACAGCAACAGCTCGACAGCCAGGGCGGCAGCAGCAGCAGCAACAATAAACGTCGCTCACCCGTAGACGACGACATAGATCCCGTCACGGCCCTCAAGCGCCAGCGCAACAATGTCGCTGCTCGAAAGTACCGCCAGAAACGCATCGACCGTATCAACGAGCTCGAGGCCGAGCTGCAGGAGGTCAAGGACGAGCGCGATGATCTCCGTATACGACTCGCGCGTCAAGAGGCCGAGGCTGCTGCCCTGCGCAGTATGCTGCAGATGAACAATCCGAGAGCATCATCTAATGCTGAAGGTAGTGGACAACGGCAAAGCTAAAGGGGATAGCTGTGTTTGGTTTGCGTGGGTGGATAGGATTTCCTATGTGTGTGGGATTGCTTGTTAAAAGGGAGAAAATGTGAGTAGTTAGTTTATCTGGAGTTTTCGGGTAGTTTCGAAATTGAAAAGCATTTTATAAAATTGTTCTCTTCAGGCGATGTCGGCTCGTATGCTGTCCGTTCATGGAGGTCATAGCAAGGAAAGTGGGTTTTAAGGGTTTCCTCGTATGGAGATTGTTCTTCGGTATAGGGAACGAGGTTTGGTCATCATGATTTGAGTAGATATCAGATGAGGGACGTGATATCCCACAACTCATGTTATCCAACTTACTCGGTCAAGAGGTTAAGGGGGTGAGTATATTCCCCCGTTCACATCATTTTTCTTCGTCTTATTATTCTCGTCTGATGTCATGTCATGCTGTACTATCATTTAAAAAGCTTGCCGTCTTAAGTCTTTTTTAAGAAGTGGACTCGAATCGATTCAGTCATAATGGTTTGTAAACATAATAATGATGGCGATGTCTCTATTTTTTTTTCATCTACCTAATAGGTAGGTAGGTAGGTATCTATTTTGCTTTGTGAACCTACCCAACCGTACCTTATATAGATACTTGTCTCTCTCTGTGTGTGTGTTGGCTACAATAGCGAGACCATACATAGCGTGATTTGTAAAATCTGGATTCTTTGCGAAGAGGAGGAGAGGAAAAGGGATGATTCCATATGTATACTATATGAGCTTAGAATGAATCATCGTGACGGATTGCCTACTGCTTCTGTTACTACGCTAGGTTACGAGGTGTACAGAAACGATAACCGGCCAGCCATCGCATTCCCCTTCCCTCCCCTTAAAATGCGCTGTGTGATAGACAGAGCAAAGTCGGAAAACCTTTCTACCGTCTCTTTCCTTCTTCCCGTTTCCTCGGGTAGATGTGTAGATAGATAGAAACACGGGGAAGCTTATGTGAGAAGCAGAGACAGAGAACGCCAATGATAGGTATGCCGTGTAAGCACGACGCTGTTGATAAAAAAAAAGCAACATACCTATATACCATAATACTTTACCTAATTACTCACCTATCGTATTTATCCTAGTAGGCAGAGATGCGTCTGGTAGAGTGGAAAGGAGGAAGGGGTTCGCGCTACGAGATGCGTCGATATGAATCATAATTTCTTCTTCTTCTTCTTCTACATATTCCCTCAGGCTTCAGTCTTCGGTGCTGACGATCTCATTTAACCTATAGTATATATTGGTGGCTACCTACTCAAGTCTTAATTTACTATTGCTTACCTACCTACTTACTTACTATATATCTATGTAGGTACCTACAAACGATTGAAAAAGAAAACCTCACCTAGGTGGCTTACTATAGATACTCGGAGAAGTTGTAGTTCGCGATATAAGACATACCTTAGTAGGTATGTATCAGGTAGGTATGCCGGGCTTTATTGGGGATTGGGACAATGTATCTATCTCATGGCTGTTATAATTTACTCTTACTTGTCGTCACTTTTTTTTCTTTTTTTTTTCTTCACGACTGACTGCTTGAGCTGAGCCTTGGCTTATACAACTGTACACTAGGTACGTACCTAGGTAAGGTGGTATTATGCGATGAGGCGCACGGCGCAGTTGGGCCTTGGCGATTCCTCCCCACTTTGCGGATCTACACTGGCGTCTGTATGATCCATTATGATTCATACTGATACATCGATACGGCGTATTTTGAAGTGTGGGGTATTAGTAAAAAGCCTTTTTTTAAAAAAAAAAAGAAAAAAAAAAGACAAGGATTACGGCTGCTTACCACGTCTCAGTCTGCTAATCTACATGCTAGAGATCGACATTGCTTAATAAGTGCGCAAGTAAGGTGAAATATCTATCTAGCCAATTAACACTATTAGGTATGTAGATATCCCGGTGGTGAGAAGGAAGCCAAGAAAGAAGGGAAGGATGACAAGGAGTCGAAGAAGTCAGAAGACAAAAAGGAAAATGGGGGAGGAAGAGAAGCAGAAGGAGGAATGAACGACGGGACAAGGATAAGTATAAGATTAATGTCGCCTACGAAGCTTTCTATTATTATAATACCTACTACCTACACGATAGATACCTCAAATATGGAAAACGTCTGGCATCTCATAGTTTTTGCTTTTAATCTCAAGTTTCTAGTTCCCGCATCCGAATGTTACAGTTATCTACGTTGTCATATGGCGGAACAGTCTGGTGAGCCAAGGCACCAAACACTCTGCTCCTACGATTAAGTAAATCCCCCTGAAAATCATGAGGGGCATAATAGTTATCAACTGAGTCTTGGGGGACGATATCGAGGTTGCGCTAGAGCTAGAGAATGATTCGCGCTAAGCCAAGACTCAGTAACCTAGTAGCTTACAAAATACAAATGACCTTAGTCCTCCTTCTCTCTCTCTCTCTCATATACTGATATAGCCATAGATAGCGAATAGGCTCTCAATATCCCGGATCATGCCCCCCCATCCTCTCTTCCTAGGTAGCGTTTCAGCACGACGATGTCTGGACTCTATGCCCAGAGTCCTCCCAACGGGGGAATCATCATCGTGACTTGCGCTGGGAAGGGCTTGAAGTGGTAAGATTAGAACACCTACGTCCCTGGTAGATAGATAGTTTCCACTGAGGTCGTCTCAAACAGATATCTTGACGTGCTGGAACCCCACAGATAACACCACCAACCGAGTGTGGCTTCGATGTTGGATTTCGCGACCCCTTTTTCCGAACGCCAGCCAACGACCGAGGAGAGTCCGAACTGCAAGAAATACGGAACATAGGAAAATGAGCCTATAAAGTCAAATATTGTATGAGGTAGCTATGGAAGGCGGTGATCAATAGCAGTTGAGATGCGGATCTAGCCTATGAACCTGTCAATAATAAACTCGAGGTCAGTAACATGCGGGAAGATCCCCCGGTTATCTGCAAATTGTCAACGCATCAACTCTGGTTGACCGGGGTCTACCAAGCAAGCGGTCCGCATTATGCCGCTCCGAATATCAAAGGTGATAGACTAACATAATAGAAGGCGAACTGTATGGCTAAATAAATGAAGAAGAAGCTCTCGGTAAAGAAAGCGTACGGCAGCTCGGTGAAGGCACGGAAGTCAGCGATAGGCCCGGATTTGCGTGACAAAGCGGGCACGCGCAAGAGGAAGTTGGTAATAATCGATACAAAAAGCGTGACGAACGCCATGCCTCATATGGTCCAGCCAAGTCCTTTTAAGTATCAGCATCATGGTCACTTTCAGGCACCCTCTCAGGAAGACTAATGCCTTTACACACCGATTCGGGGCAGCAGTTGCTGGACCATTGCCGGGTATACTAAGCCTCCTACCCCTGTTCCAGATGTCATGATGCCAACTGCCAAATGTTTCCTTGTCTTGAAGTACGAGGAAGGTACTGATAGACCCGGCATGTATAATATCCCCATACCCAGTCCGACCATAACTCCCTGGGTAAAAAGGAGGTGAAAATACTGCCTAGATAAACTAGAAACAAACATGCCAAGAACGATGAGAAATGTCCCTAGAAAGACTGCCTCGTGCACAAGACCGGCGTCGCTAGCCCTTCCCGACAGCGTTCCTACTAGGAGAAGCATGAATATCTGGACGGTTCCGATCCATGAGATCGTCGAGGATGGCACCTGGAGCATTTCCTCATACGTAACCATGAAAAATGCCGAAGCTGGTGATCATTCCCCAGGTGATAAAGCTGACCAAGTGGCCGGCCGGGACTTGGAGCCATGCCTGTAGACCACCGTCGGGCGGAGGCCCAGGTTCGTGGGTTGGCGGAGTGCTGGAAACAGTCCTAACTTCCAGCGACGCCGTTTCTGTCTAGGCGTGCTCTCTTCCAGGTCCTTGTTCCAGGTACGGGGCTCTCGCATGTCGGAGTCCTGGTTCCTAGTGGGATCTCTATCGACAAAGTCTTGTTGCATGGTGGTTGTTTGCTAGTAGGTAGTTGTCTACCGCAAATTAATCTTCGAGACTTGGGGTTACCGAACCGTAGATTCTGACAAGCCGAAAACTAGGGATTATATATAACTATACCTTTTTCACTCTGGAATTGTAAAAAAAAAAAAAAAAAAAAAAAAAAAAAAAAGGCATTGCCGATTATTGCGTGGGTAAGCCAAGAACGATGACTCGTTCCGACTGAGCAGAGATCGGGGGAGCGGGAACAAAGTATCCTGCTCTCCGTGTTACTTGTACACCACACCAGGTATACGCGATTCCACTTGAGCCTCACGACGGCATTTCTTTCTAGATGACCTTCGTCATGGCTGGCCATACGACTCATACCTTTGATCTGCACTGGCACCGAGACGCTGAGACGCCGGGCCTCCCTAGCTGTGCTGGTGCTACGCTCCGATCCCGCGATCATACTACCACTACTACCTTGGCAGCCTCTGCCCATTAATTCTTAAAGGGGGCAAATGGGCACGAGAAGGTAAGTTGAGCAAACCTGGGCTAATATACCTATGAAATATCTTTCGGCTTACAGGTGGCATCTGCTGATTCCCGAAGAAGGCTTATTCATAGCACAGGCATCTCTGGCTATTCCCATGGAAGAGTGATAGGAGGGCGGATGGACGACGCATCTCTGGAGTAGTTATCATGGCCGAGCATGATCCTGTGCCGACATTGATATGCCGACTGCTAGAGAGTCGCTTTTTTTGAGGATGAAGTTGACCCCAAAGGTATGTAATCAACCGTGAAGGGTTTGAACTAAAGAATGTCAGAGAAAAGTGGTAGCCTAGATGGTTAATGCCGACAAGAGGTCTATAAAAGGGGGCAGTCGGCGCAGGAGAAGAGTTATCTCTTCAGGCCGCTTCTAAAACAGTTAGTTATTCTAGTTTTTTAGAATTCAAGACATTAGCATTACCCTTTAACACACAGCCAGCTCGTCGAAAGCCTTGACATTCCATATCTATTCAAAAGGCAAGGAAATAGGTAGGCAAGAGGTTGCTTGCGATCTCAGGCGTGATAATATGTAGCAGGGTCTCAACAGAATGTGAACGCGCCACCGCTACAGCAGTGATACCCAACTTGGGTATACAAACAACGATTTGAGTAGGAATATCGATCGCCTGCTTGTGATGAAAAGATCAGTGTAAGACAGCATAAATGTACATGTTCCCATCTCTCTAACCTAACAGGTTGGATAGAGCCTGATGCGAGAAAGAGACTCGGTGCGACACGAGTATTACGCTGCAGGCTATGTAAAATGCACCTCTTTTTGAGGTCGGCTGGGTTCTTGGCGAGCCGCGGTGAGCAGACCTGGAAAGAAGACATGGCAGATTCGTCGGTCCTGACGAGGCTTTCTCAACTTGGACGTAGCAATGTGTACAATACCAGACTTTTCTCTCTTAAATGTAACCCATTCACCTGGATTCCTTGGTATGTAATGGAAAAGCCTTATTCAATTCACAAGACTTCCACCACGACAGTTCAAGCACCTCTCGTCTCTTTTCTCTCCAAACATCTGGACAACACTTCTCGAAGCCCCCCTTGTTGACTAGGGACAATGGGCATCGAAGGTGCATTGCAAAATGAGCAGCAGAGGGCGTACCTGGCCGTAGCCGTTGTTTTCACTCCTCTGTCAATCTTGGCCGTCATATTGAGGTTCTGGGCTAGCAAGCGTGCTGGTCTCAAGCCTCAAGTCGAAGACTGGTTTGCCCTACTCTCGTTGGCACTGTACCTCGCGTTCGACGGCGTGAATTTTGCTGGTATGAGGTCTACACTTGATTTTAGCTAAGTACAGTACCTAACTTAGTTATCACCCACCCGAGAGTTTGTCTAATGGTATGTATCTCCCAAGATGCTAAGGTCGCAAATGGCCGGAACGCGTTAGTTCTCATCGACGTGCCAGAAGATTTCGCCATCGTACGCAAGGTAAACGCGACTAAATGTGCGATCAATCATGGGCATTCTGGAAAAACCACTGACTTATATCATTATTCACTTGTAGCTCATCTACGTAGCCCTCTGGACTTACCTATGGCAGCAGTTGTTTGCCAAGTTCAGCATCATAGCCCTATACCGGCGACTTTTCTGGGTCAAGCCGAAGTGTCTGTGGCTCATCAATGCCTTAATCGTCTATCACGTAACATGGATTACGATAGTCAGCTTTATGCTGGGCTTCCACTGCCGGCCTCTCGACAAGTTCTGGAACCCTCGACTCTCGGGCCAATGTATCCGAGAGGGCACACTGATTGCCGTGGCGGAGAGCATCAACTCACTGGGCGACTTCCTCCTCGTCGCCCTTGCCGTGGCTATCGTCCCAACCCTTCAGGTGTCTGGCGCCGCCAAAAGGAGACTCACTGTCCTTTTCGGATTGGGCGTGCTAGCCGGCGTTATCGGCTTTGTCAAAATCGGCATATCATTCAACGACGACACGATCTGTAAGTTGTTGTAGCCCAGCAGGCCCCTCTATAATGTACCTATCTGCCCCAATTCGAGGGGAGTCGGCTGATTTGGCAAGACGTATTCACCATGGTGGCGCTGTGGTCGAACGTCCAGGCGGGTGTAGGCATAGTGTGCTGCTGCGCTCCTGTGTACAAGCCCATACTTCCGACGGCAGGGTTCTGGGGGCGCCTTGGCTCCAAAATCAGCTTCTCAAGCCTGCGGCAGAGGGAGTCGCCATGGGGCCGCCGCTCTCAAGGCACCTACGTACACACACCTAGGCAGGATCACCAACAGGACTGGCTGCAGCGCAGGGACGGTAGTGTGCGAGGACTTGTCTGGTCAGACACGCACGGAGACAGCATCGACTTGGCTGTCGGTGACACAAACGGGATTCCCATGAGTGGTATACAGGTTCGGAAGGATGTTGAGATGGCTTCGAGTTGATGAAGCCTGCTTGGTGCAACAACAAGCGAGCCAACGTCCACTGCGAGCGGTGTGCGACGGCAAGGGGGGGTATGTATAAGGGGGCAGCCTTGCGTTGGCACGGCTGAATATTATGTATGTTAGTAGTTTCATCCCTTGCCTTCCTGTTAGGTACGTAGTAGGTAGTATGAATATATGCATAAGTGAAGCAAGCAACCACCAAACTTAAAGGGGTTCATCATGATTCAACCCCTAATCTAAGGTTGTGTGCAACATCCAATCGCTGTGGGGGCGCGGCACTGCCCACTGCAACTTCCAAGCCCACAGACTGTTGGCAATTGAAATCATGTTGTGTTACCTAGGTACGCACTGCCTTTCCATCCACAGCCTGATTCCAGGTCATTTGATTTCATCTAACCTACCTAACCTACACTATTCCAGAAACCCGTCGTACATATATGGCTTGAGATCCCCTTCTTCCCACCTTTACCCACGACTTCAACTTCAACCGCTATTACCTACATACCTACGGTCGCCCTGATTGCTAGGTAATCTTAGTACTCACGTCAAGTATACCATCATCATGTCCTTCCACCTCCATTCACCCCGCCTGCTGCAGCAGATTGCCCAAGGCCAAGCCCAAGGCGAAGGCGAAGGCGTTGACGTTGGTGTCGGCATCATCTTGCTTACCACCGTATGAACATATCACGTCACCTGTCGCTTTGGCTTTCTCACAGCCTTGGAATGCAGGTCTTATTAGCCTACCTAGGAGCCCGGTGCATTTACCTTCTGCACTTTCATCCTCTTTCCAACTTTCCCGGCCCCAAACTCGCAGCCGTATCCAATGTCTGGTACGCATATCACTGGTAAGGCTTCCGAGGAACAAGCACCCCATGGTGGTTCCTGCTAATGGATGGTATACTGTGAGGCTTTCGGGGAGATGGCCATGGGCTGTCGAATCCGCCCTCAAGCAGTACGGTATGTATACATATACCCTCATCAACTACCTACTCGCGCGCAGTGCCAATGATAGCTCCAATACCTATAGGCGACGTCGTCCGAGTTGCACCCAATGAGCTTGTCTTTGGTGATCCCCAGGCCGCTATAGGTAAGTTCTGGCTGGGTCTGCTTTCTTCTCCCTTCGCTGTTCGTAGGCTAGGTGTGCAAGAAGCCAATAGAGTATAACGGTTAGATATCTACTCTTCTCACGATAAGAGCCTTGAGACCTTTGTCAAGACAGACATTCACGATTTCGCCAAAGAGAACGACGGCGGGCTCATTTGGCAGCAGGACCCCCTCAGACACCGACAGATTGCTAAACAGGTAGCTCCGGCCTTCAGTCAAAAAGCAATCAGGGCGACGGACCCGGTAATCCATCACCATGTTGACCTCTTCGTGAATAGAATGAAGGAAATCGGAAACACACCGGGTGGTATCAGTCTCCGAAATTGGATGCAATGGCTAGCTATGGATATCGCGGCCGACATGGCATATAGTCACCGAGTGGATTGCATGAAAGAGGGTGAGACATGCTCTCTGTTTGGCAACCCATCATCCAGCTTGACACACTAATACCCCATGACTCTAACAGGAAAGAACTCGGCCTACCTCGACGCCGTTCTCAGCTTCAACAAGTTTGCGACCATGACACAAGTCTTAAGACGGTTCCCATGGCTCAGCTTCCTGCGATTTGCCGTCTTCCCAGTTTCCCTCGTGGGCAAGCTCATGCAGCTGAGGAAGGCCAGCCTGGAAGAGATGCACCGGAGACTGTCGCTTCAAGGAGCCACCGAGCACGCCGATTACTTCGACCAGCTGGCACCCGCCGTGGACCACGCGGGCGGCAACCCCAACGAGATCCTCCATTTATCCAAGATCTCAACTCAACTCATGTTTGCCGGGTACCTGCCGCCATCGGACTGGTATTACGGTACCTTTTTCCACCTGCTGCACACCCGCGAGGCCCTCGATACCCTTACGAGGGAGATAAGATCTGCCTTCACTAGCTACGAGGAGATCACGCCCAAGGCAGCACAGCAGTTGCCGTATCTCAATGCCTGCATGAAAGAGGCGCTCCGCCTCTTTCCCACCAGCGCGGTCATCAATGGCATGCCCGTCTACAGCCCGGGCGCGGTCGTCGACGGGAATTACATACCTCGTGGCACGACATGTCAGTTCAGCGGCTTCTCCGTGGCACGCAATCAAAGGTGCTTCCGGGATCCCCTTCTGTACCGGCCCCAGCGCTGGCTGCCTGCGGATCATAGCCTGTACAGCGAAAGGTACTCTGGCGACCAGCTAGATGCGTTCATGCCATTCAGTCAGGGCCCGAGAATGTGCTCGGGAAAGGAGGTTGCGTGGTGGCAGGCCAGACTGGTGTTGGCTAAGGTCCTATGGTCATTAGATGTGGAAATGGTCCCGGGACAAGTGGTTGATCTGGAGAAGAACCTTAAGGGATGGGGATACTGGGTCAAGCCTGAGCTGAAAGTCAGATTTGTGACCGTGGACTGACGGGTTTTGTCCGGTTGATGGTGCAGATGGCTTAGAACTACAACTGCCTAGATGACAAGTGAGTAAGGGATTGTATACCAGATGGGGAAAGATGAAAGGACAGCAAGCGTTCACTATTGGAATTAACTTGCGACACTAATTGCTAGAAAGCTCTCCCTCGAAGACTTGGGTGATCATGATCTCTTTTATACCAGCACCTAACCTAGCCCCTATTCTATGTCACATGCAATGACATATAAATTACCTCCTTAAAAGTAATGTATATGAATCGAAGTATCCTATCACACTTGCGTGCTACTAGCATCCTCTTACTGAGTAATTACTAACCGAGGTCCTGGGGTGCTTCCTTAGACATGTAAGTATGGTAGTCAAAAGTCGCGGGCACAAATTTAGCACCGAACGGAATTTATAATACAAATATAGTCCTGGCACCTGTTAGCTTTTAAGCTGTGTTGGACATAAGTAGGTTGTACCCAAGAAGCCAAGGTAGTTAATATACTCCGGATCGCCAACGCTGCCGCCGAAGGTTCGGCCCCACTTTCCGCCAGCTATACGATAGACCCCTGGACTCGTTTAGCCCGCCAAGAAGTACGAGTATCTAAGAGTCTAAGGTTCAGAAACGGGATTTGACGATTGATGATCACAAACTCCCTCCCCGCCTAGAACGGCTTCCCCTTTTCCGTGACTGGTAAAACTTATTATATACCTCGTTGTTAAAGAAAGGAAGCACAAGATTCGGTCAAGGCTTTCATTAGGTTTAGGGAACTCTCATATGTGGTAGACAAGTCATCACGGTAGCACCCAAAACGGACCAGCTAGGGGGTAAAAAAAAAGAAAGAAAAAGAAAAGAAAACTTCGGTTTTAACAAAACGTTTTACCATGTCTGCTCAGATCGACGCAACAGCAGTAGCAGCAATGCCGAAATCACTTGCCGGAAAAGTTGCTGTTATATCAGGCAGCTCTACGGGCATTGGGCTGGCAATTGCAAAGGAGCTGAGCTCCCGTGGCGCCAAGGTCGTCATCAATTATCCCTATCCCTCCCTCGCGGCGGAGGCCAAGGACAATGCAGCATCGGATATCTCGGGGCCGTACATTGCGGTCGAAGCCGACATAGGCACCGTGGACGGCCCTAAGAAGCTCATCCAAGAGGCCGTCCGCGAGTACGGCAAAGTCGACATCCTCGTCAACAACGCCGGCCTCGCCATCAACCTGCCGTTCGAGGAGCAGACAGTCGAGCAGTTCGAATCGCTAGTCAACCTGAACGGCCGCGGAACCTTCCTCCTGACGCAGGCGGTCCTGCCACACCTGCCCAAGAGCGGCGGCGGCCGCATCGTCAACATCTGCTCCGTCAGCTCCCGCGGCGCGCCCCCGCTGCAGACCATCTACGCCGGCACGAAGGGCATGGTGGACTCGTTCACGCGGTGCTGGGCCAAGGAGCTGCCCCCGAAGTACGGGTGCACGGTCAACGCGGTGTCGCCGGGGCCGACGGCGACGCAGGGCTTTGCCGCGGCGGGGGAGGAGGCCATGAAGGTGCTGGCTCCGACGATCGAAGCGACGCCCGCGGCCAAGAGGCTGGGCAAGCCGGAGGAGATAGCCTTTGCTGTCGCGTTCCTGTGCGAGGAGAGGGCGTCGTGGGTGAACGGGGAGCATTTGTTCGTCAACGGGGGTCTGCATATAGATTAACCAAATAGCGGTGGTATACCTAGATGTGAGCCCGTAGATACAGTTTGCGGGAGGGGCTTATAAAAGCTAGGACATTGCTAGCCATGCATACAAGTATTGGTTTGTATGTTACGACTGGAGACTTTTTAGTTGATCATGCTATTATTGTGCTAGAAGCCTCGATGAAAGACTTATAGTGAGAGGAGCATATAGTACATAGGTAGGTATCTAGGAAAGAAATACGCTAATCAAGAATGTAGAGATTGCTCTTTTGTCTATTTCTAGTTTCCTGCCGGTAATATAATCATATTGTCACTCTAGGAATACTCAACTTGAATAGTCACATTGCAGCCTCATAGGTTAATATTCAAGATATCTGGCTTCGAACTTTCCGTACATTGGAGGGAAACTTGCACGCTCAATCTAACCATAGCGTACCCAAACTATCAACATTTTGGATCAATTTGAATTTGAGCAAGTTCAATTTCTCAAATTCGACCTATTCTCCCACTTCACGGTCCACATCCCAGTGAAGGAATCGCTTTGCAAAACCCCATTTCCATGAGCTCTCCCGAATCTGACCTCCCCAGTAGTAGAATATTGCGGTAGATAGGAAAACAGCCGCGGATACCCCAGCTAGGATACCAAACACAGTAATGTATCCGGATTGCATAATCCAGTCATTGACGTAAAAGCTGATGAGGAATCCAAAGAGTGCTGTCAACCGCCGTCAATATAAGTGCACTTATCGGCGATCAGGGGGGGTAAATACCTTTGAAAGCAGATTGTGTGACTACAACCTCTCCGGCTATAGGACGATAGGAATCTAGTATATAGACTAGCGAAATGTTGTTGGATTGCACAGTCGTAAAGTTCACTTCTGCTTGTTAGCACCATATAGTTCCCACGCGTTAGTAGGACCGAAGAAAACGTACCTAGACCAATACCGATAACTGCTACCATCCAATGAAGCTCCTTTCCAAAGCCAACCCCGTATAGCACGCATGCCAATGGGCCTGTTATTAAGCTGATAATTATAGCTGGTAGTCGCATTTCAGGGGTACGAAGACCACCGTTCCTGATTGTCAGCTTGTCTGCCACCCAATCGGTGAAATGGCCACCGCATAAGATAGCAACCAGAGACCCGACAATAGTAGAGATATAGGTCAGCCCAGACTGCCATGGCTGGAACCCGTATATCGTGGAGAAAGCTGTTGAGAAATTGGCTGACAGAACAACGATCATTCCAATGGTCACCGAGTTGACCAGCGAAGCCCATAGAACTGCTGGGAGTATGATAGCCATTATAGGCCGGAACATCATAGATGGGAGGGTCTCGCTAGTGTATACCCCGGAAAATACCCGCATGTTCTGCAGGAACGTCCTCTTTGGTGGGAGAGAGTTTTGGCTTCCGACCGCTTCTACTTGCGTGGGGTTATAAGGGCCAGTAGAAGACTTGCTATCCTCAAGTTTTGTCGTAGAGTCCCCAGAATCTATGATAAGGAGCTGCCTCCGATATTGCGTTTCGGGGAATGTAAATAGGACCAGTAAAGTAACAAAACCGACACAGGCTGTAAAAAGCCAGTAGACTACTTGCCAGGGGTAAGTCTTGACAATAAGACCGGAGAAGACAACACCACCGCCCACGCCGGCGGACAGGGCGCAGGTGTATATCCTTTCAACGCGTATCAGCACAATATAGAGTAGAGGATGGGCTTTAGTAAAGAGAAACTTAGAATACTTACACCATGCATTTTCCACGCTCGTGAAGAAAGAACAAATCAGTGAGAATCAACGGCGCAACTAGTTCTGCGGCGCCACCCGCAAAGCCTAGAAGAATCCTGCCAGCTAGTGCGCTTTCAAACGAAGTCGCAAGAGCGCACCATATACAAGTAGCCGTCAAGAGGAGGTAGGAAGCGATATAAACCGGTCTTCTACCAAACTTAATAGCAAGCGGTACCCAGATGAGGTTCGAAAGGCCTATCAGGAGCGAGGGGGCGGTTTGAAAATACGATGTCTTGGAGAGGTTGGCGACAACGGAACCGGGAGCTGAGCCAAAGTATTCGACGGTCACTTGCTCAAGGACAACAGATGGTCCAACGAGGACGCAGTGCTCAAAGAAGACACCAGCGCATGTGAGGGCAAATATGTAATACTTCTGGGTAGGAGACCTATACTCTTGTTAGTATCCTTGCTCCTGGGTGCCATCAGCCCACACTAGGGGAAAAAAAATCACCAGTTGAGTGGATCATTGGGATCGTTCGATGGTTCGGGAACCAAGATGATATCGTTCGTCTCGTGGTCTCGAAGTTGGATCTTGCCCAGGGTTTCCCCAGCCCGTTGCCCTTTTGCATCGGACGGGGAGTTCACGCTTGCTGTTGTCGACCCAGACATGATGTGTAGCCAGAACAAAAATTGGAGAAAAAACTAAGACCAAAAGACGAAGAATCAACCAAGGTGAAGAGAACGACAAGTTTCAGAGACTCAATCCAAAGACAGCAAAGCCTGCTTTGCCTCTTCACTTATTGTTCTCGAGGATCTGAGTGCTCTACTATAGCCATATGGTCTTGCTACCTCCATAACCTCCTTTACGATGTACAAGCCTAAGCGCGTATACACTAGCTGTTTCTAGCGAACGGGGTTACCATGCGTTCAAGGATTAGAGGCTTCGGGTTGTGGGGTAACACCTCGGGAACCCTAGTCAAGTGGATTCACAGCGCTAACAAAAACCTGGGGGAGGCTGGGGGAGAAGGGAGATCTCTGTATAGTCACGGCAGTTGTTGGGACTTGGCAGCAGAGCAGTGGAGGACTGTGCGGTACGATGATGCATGCAAGGGTCATATTCTTGAATCAAGCAACTAGTGTAATACAGAGGTCCCCCTACGATATATGGAGAATGCTACCCAGGAGCTGTCTCCTATTGGTATACTATAGGGTATGTCTGGTATGTACTATATTATAAGTCAAGTACCTACTTAATCTAGGGAGAGCCAGATACGAGTAACATGGCCAACACTGAACCTAACAACAACCAAACGACAACTACGAAGCTACTTGAAACCAGCCGAGAGTGTTTCTTATAGATGAGGGTTCAGCCGAGAAGTCGTGTGTCTGAAACAAAATATCTTACGTCAACTAGGTGAGTTTCCTATTCATATTCAGCTGAGTAACTAAAGGGAGGGAAGCAGGGTCCGTTACTGGGCATGCAAAGAGGACCAGAGCATTACTATACACGTTGTATCATTTGTCGAAATAGACCTTCTAACCCGTGAGAGGCAGGTATCATTCAAGGAGACCCCCTAGAGGCGCTTTTCCCAGGGGTGTGACGCAACAACAACAGGTCGACTGGAACTAATCGACGTAGAGAACGTCAACCGGTATCCGCGGCCGGGAAATCCGACCAGTTACCAAGAACGCCTCCCTGGAGAGCACCAAGCATCGGGACAATCCCACTTATCTCGATTATCTTGTAGTGCGTTTTATTATTACCTTCCCACACCCGCCGACAGTCACAGTTTTCACGCACGCCACCTGCTGCTACTTAGACGCCACCCGAGATACCTAATATCTTCGTCATATCTCACGTGTCGGTCACAGCCACTTTGACGGAGCCCGCTGTAGTAGCAAGTAATATCGGTAGCTGTAGCAGCCACCAAGCACACGATGCATATCCTGGGATTGTGCAACGGCTCCATCCATGGAAACTCTGAGATTCTACTCAAGGCAGCCTTAGAGGCAGCAAAGGAGTTCGACTCGTCTATCACCGTGTCGTGGATTCACGTTCCGTCGGTAGCCCTGCCCAGGAACCACAAGCCGATCAAGTCTGACCCGTCCATCATACCCTACCGCAATGACGACGACAAGACTGGGAAAAGGGCCAATGGCAACAACAACATCCCGCTGGACGACCGCGAGGCAGTTTTCAACGCCATCATGGATGCAGACGCCCTCATCATCGCCAGCCCAGTCTACAGCCACGCACCCGCCGGGACCCTGAAAGCCCTAGCCGACGCTATCCTGGGACCGTACGCAGACGTTTCAGAGTCCTACCGCATCAAGGCCAGACAGGAGTCCGGCCAGGCCAGCAGCAGCAGCAATGGAACCAGCAATGGGCCCAACTCCAGCGCCGCCGTGCCCAACCCCCGGGACCTCAAGCCCCGCGTGGCCGGGTTCATCGCGGTGGCGGGCTCGGCGCCCGAGTTCCCCGAGCAGTGGACCATGGCGCTGCCGGCGCTGCACTCGGTCACGTACAGCATGCACGCGCGCGTCGTCGACCAGGCCGTGTTCCCGGGCTTCGCCAACGCGGGCGCGGTGCTGCTCGAGGCGGAGCGCACCCTGCCGCGGGCCCGCGCCCTGGGCGCCCGCGTCGCCAGCCAGATGGGCAAGCCCTACGACGAGGCCGCGTACCTCGGCCCCGAGGGGGACGGCGCCTGCCCCTACTGCCACCTGCTCAAGCTCGAGTTCCGCGACGGTAACGCCGTGGCCTGCGTGACGTGCGGCGCCGCCGGCGTGCTGGCCGCGCGCCCCGACGGCACGATACGCCCCGCCTGGGAGCAGAACTCGCGCGTCAGCTGCATGACCCTCGAGGGCAAGTGGAAGCACCTCGACGATATCGTGCGCAAGCTGGGCGCCGAGAGACCGAGGTTGGGGGAGATCAAGGCGGAGGTGGACCGCTGGAAGAACATGGAATTCCCTCTAGTGCCGCTTCCTAGTAACAGCTATAACAGCAAGATGTAGATATATTACCCGTATACTTACCTACCTACCCATATAGAATGGATTGGGACATGAGGAGCGCGCTATGTATATACTATATTGTGTTATTTCAGGTTTTTCTTTTTCCATATTCTGGCATAGAGCACGGGGGGGAGGGCAAATTGGATTGATAATAAAACGAAAATTTAGTAATATGGCAGCATGATTCTGAAGAAGATCCCCTATCACGTTCTTAATAAGGGGGGCATAGATGCAGAATAATGAATTATGTTTCTGTAGTCCCAAAATATCATATATGTTATCCGTATACCTAATTCTCGACCATGTAAAAATAAGGGCGTTGACGTTTCGCGCCTGGTCCAATCCTTTTTACCATGAATATCACCTTTGAAGTTTCGAGTGCGGGCCTCGTCCGAAATCTATTCTTCCAAGTCATTCGGAACCAGCTCGATGAGATAGCCGTCCTATCATTACCGGTCAGCATGGAGGAGGGGGGAGTCCCTTGTAACGGATCTTCACAATATACCACCGACCGGGTCTTTCACGAAAGCGATCTGCTGAAATACGTTCTCGAAGTGGCGACTGAGCTCCCCGCGCGCTATCCCCTTCTCCTCCCTCTCCCACCGCGTGACGGGGATGCCGTCGACCGGCCCGCCGCCCACGTCCTTGACGACGCGGACGCCCGCGGCGCCGAGGCGCCTCACGGCGGCCCGCACGTCGGGCACGGTGAAGCCGACGTGGTTGAAGCCCAGGTGCGGCGGGTCGCTGCCGGTGGCGTGGTACGCGGCCGGCTGGCGCTCCGACCCGTGGTAGTGGCACAGCTCCAGCAGGCCCGGCGTGCGCGTCAGCGCCGAGTGCCGCCCCACGTCCCGCGCGAACGACGCCGCGTCCGCCCGGTGCGCCGCCGTCTGCGGGTACCCCAGGTAGTAGATCGTGAACGGCCCCGCGTCCGCCGTGAACACCCTCCGCATCCCCATCAGCCCCACGTAGAACCCCAGCGACGCCTGCGGGTCGCGGATCCGCAGCATCAGGTGGTTCATCCGGTACCCGGCCGTGGGCTCGCTGTCGTCGCCTGGCACGGCTCCGGCGGCGGATCTCCGGGGGGCGGTTTCGTCGTTGGATTGAGCATCCATTTTTTTTGTTTCTTTTCTTCAACCTTAGCGCGTTGTGATAGGTTTTTTTTTATTATCTTCTTCGAGTAAAATCCTTCTTCACCTCGGTTTCTGTCGTCTCGAGTCGGGCCCGTTGGATAAGACAGTTGGTTGTGTCGCAGAATGCGGGGAGATCGTTCGAGAAAGGGGGGGTTTTCTTCTCGGGAAATGCAAATACCTAGGAATGATTCAAGGCCGTATCGGCTCCTCTAAGTGTGGTAAAAGTTGCCGAAGAACTAACAAACGAAAAACAGTCCTTCGGCCACCGGAAGACGATGTAGAACTCAATCGATAGCTCCGACTTCTTGTTTTACTTTGGGACGGCTAAAACTTCACGAGAATCATTCCGCTATATGTTTAATGTATAACAGGACCACCGATAAAAAAAAAAGTGTGTTTTATATATCAATGTCTCTTTCCAAATTCTAATCATGTCTTTAAATGCTAAGCACGACTACACATGCTCTCCATTAGAGTCTAGCAATCCTTGAAGACCCCTTAACTACATATAGGTATGTCTTCAGCCACCCCCGGAACACTCACAGCTAAAGTTACCGTTGTCAGCGGCTCCTCGGCAGGCATCGATACCGCAATAGCCAAGGGACTCTCTAGCCGTGGCACCGCGGTGATGATCAAATATATCCCTTCCTTTCCGAAGAAGCCGTCGCTAAGGGCGTGTTGGATAGCATACATAGAAGCAGCGATGACGACAACAATGAAGTCAATCGCGGTGGAGGCCGACCTGTCAACCACGGACGGCCCCAAGAAGCTCGCTGCTGCAGCCTCTGAAGCCTTCAGCCGAGTTGGCATCCTCGCCAACAACGCAGGTTTATACCTAGCTTCATATGCGATATACCTAGCTGAGCTGTCCGAGGCGGACTTCGAGCGCGCATGGGACCGGATAGTGAACCTGAACGGCCGGGGCACTATGCTTCCCCCCGCACCATCGTACCCCTGCTGTCTTCCTCCTCTTCGTCCCCCGTTGTTACGGGTCAAGGAAGAGGGGGGCGTACGCTCGTGCATCGTCAACTTTGACGGCTCCACTCCCCGAGATCCCGATCCCGGCATGATGATCTACACTATGATCTATGCAAGCAGCAAGGACATGGTCGAGAGCTTCACCGGCTGATGGGCGAGGAACTTCCCTCGACGGTACCGCTGCTGCACCGTTCAACGCCATCGCCCCTGGTCCTGTCGCCACCGACTCCTTTCTCGCTGCCCCTTGTCGAGCTGCTGGATCATGTAGTGTAGATACATGCGAAGCTCGGCAGAGTGCCCGTGGCGGCGAGGTTCGCTGCGCCAGAAGATATCGCATGGGTGGTTGCGGAGCTCTGTGAAGAGAGATCTGGGTGGTTCAATGGGCTCTACATTCCTGTGACCGGGGGGGCTACTCTGCTCTAGGTTGATATCGGTAGAGGAGTGGGATCGAACTCACTCATAATATATTGTTCTCTTTCATTTGCATGCATCGGAGAATTTGTTCATGTGTGCATTTTCGGTCGACTACGCTGATATATGCTTCGCTACTCATCATTCAGGCATGTACTAATAGAGTCGGTTAAAATAAACCCTTCTCCCCCTTACGCACTTTCGCAGACGATCATCTTCCCTCCTTTAGCAGTAGAACCCAGCGCCCGTACTAAATGACACAGACTTTCCGACGTAGGAGGTATTGCTGTTCCGGTGGGGTATTTATGTCGTATCGTTTCAATGCACATGTTCATCAGCGCTTCCGTGGCTCGCAATGGGAGACCAGGCTCCTGGCTCGCCGATGTGGGCTGCTGTAGCCCAAAATTGGTGAGAACCGGACGACCACAACCAAAAGATATCCACCGCTGTGTTGCCACTGTTTCTTCGCCGTCTAGTAAGATGTCGTCGCTCTCGGTTAGAGCTGGGTCGATAGGTTGGGCGAGGGCATCATCACCGGGAGACATTTTGCTTGTAATGGTCCCATACGTCCAGAGGCACAGACTAACGTGGTAGACGGCGACACTAGAGAAATCAGTTGTGGTGTCACTCGAGATACTTTGGGCTATTCTTAAGAGTTGTGCAGTGTGCCAGATGCACTGTCGAGCGTCGCGAGTCCTAACCCATCGTTGCAAAGAAGAGTACGCCATTTTCGCTTCTTCGAAGCCTTCCTTCCCGGCTAGGAGTTCCATCTGCTCGATCGACGCGTAGAAGTGAATCTGTAGAAGCTCAATCATCAGGAGAACAGCTGGTGGCAGCTTTGTGCTGGGATGATACACTCTGAGTATCTGCTTCAGGTTTTCGAAGACCTTGAGTAGCCAGCGGTGCTGGCTGTCGTCCATGAGAACGCTTTCCCGCGATAATACGCTATTGGGGCTTGATGCCTCGGTGATGGTATGCCCTTCCCGATAATTCCGGACGATGGTTAGAATACCATATAAAACCGATATTCTCGCAAGATTCGTATCGTAATAGCAGGGCAAACGGCCAAGATGCGACAAGTCCGCCAGGCAGTCCAGGATTGAGATATGGGGGGCTGGTTCATTAACAACTTGAGATTGTAACATCTCTTTCCACGACACGGCTGATTTGGCAAGCCATAATTGCCGTGACCCTGGGAACCGAAGCGAGAGTTCGTTGTAGGAAAGACAACTCGAGATAGAGTTCATGATAGATTCATTACCACATATTATGTGTACTTGATATACTAGCCTATAAATTGCCACAGTCAGATGATCAACGTCTACTGTGAACATTTTCGTCCACCCAGATTTATAAAGGCTATGATGTGGGAGTGAAGCTTGGTGAAGTAAAGTTGAGAGATGGGGGTACCGTGTTCACAAATATGAGCACCCCGTACACACGCACCTGATAAATGATTCTTGTTCAATCCAATCCCTCCACCTCGCTTCTAAAGACGTGTTCCCATCGCCAGCTTGGGGAGAAACGGGAGCATATGTAAACCTTCGGTAGCGGCCACCAGCGCGAAGCATCTAGAGGGAGTGGATAACGTCAGTCACCGTTTACATAGAGGGCTTATTCACTCTTTGTACATTTACAAGATTTCCAGAAGCGCCTACAGCTATTTCCATCTTCCTCTTATCACCGCTTAAGAGGGCAATTTGTATCCGGAGTGTAAAGGCTTGCAGGTATTGTAGGTCTCTGGTCAGTATATTCGATATTTGTGACTAGTATCAGTGATATTGCTATTAGTGGTTACGACAACGTATGCGACTGGCTGTGTGCATCTTACCGCTTTACGTAGTTGAACCGCCAGGAGCTCGTGAAGCGCTAGGCCGAACTTCTGGACGGCCCGGCTCGGTGATCTAAGCGCGCCCCCAGCTATGATGGCGGCGAGAAGCTCTATTCTAACCTCACTGACGTTGAAAGTCGGAATATGAATCCAGGTTGCGTCTTGATTAGCGTGCCAGGCCAGGAATGACCTAGCTAAGCGACACAGGTTCGTGCATGATGGGAAATTCGCGGCTATCTGCGACGAGTCTTCGGAATCACAAGCATTAACAATCATTATTAACAGTCGATCACGGGCAGCTTGCGGGAAGCCGTCGGGCATGAATTGGGAGTCCCAGAATGACAGTGTTTCCGTTGTTGTGATGTTGGCCCCCTGCGTTGTTAGCAGAGCTTTCTCCTCGTCGGCTTGAAGGTTACGCGCAGGGGGTATCCAACGCCCAACTGTCATCGTGAATGCATCTTTCACAACTCTGGACTTGTATTCGTCAAGAACCGGGCTGATGGAGTCGACAGACTCAGGTGTGGCCCCGAAATGGTTGATCTCCTCGTCGAAATTCACTACAGCAGGCAGCGATGTGAGAAAATCGGTATACTGGACGTTGTTATCTTGGTTAAAGTTGAAGTAGTCTTGTAACAGAGTAAGATCCCATCCCGAGTGAGGTATAGCCGCAGCTTGTGTCTCTTCTGGATCTCCAAGATGAACTTGTCCGGATGTCTCTGGGTTTAATAGCGGATTGTTCTCTACTGTTCATTAAATTCTTAGTCGGATGAAACACTAAAAGAGCCGAGTAAAGATCATCATATGGCAAGGGGAAGAGAACATGATCATAACCATAGTACTCACTATTTCCCCCATCCATCGTGTTCTGATGTCCAAAGGGTAAATGGCTTTGGTCGCCGTTATTGTGTTCTTCCAAGTCATGTGAAGCGTATTCTTTACTTATCAACGGCGTTGCGATTATTGTTTCTGCTTCCGCAACCCCTGACTTTGCTATCGACACTGTGGCCGGTGGTGTAGCACGGCTGTCGGTACTCCCATGAGCCTCCTTTACTGGCTCCCCGTAAGTCTCAATGCCAAAAGTCCGAATACAGACTTTCTTCCTCTTCCGACAGCGCTTGCACTGGCGATCGTTATCGCACTTCGTCTTCGACAAGGCACATGCCTGACAAGCTTGCATAGCCCGCGGCGTGCTGCGAGGCCGTGAGACGCGCGTCTTTTTATGAGGCGGTGTCTGGTGATCCGGACCATGGGCTATCATATGTTCCTCCAACTCATAGCTATCGATCCCATTAGCATGTTGAACAACTACAATTCTAACTGTTACCGATTCTTGCACTGTATGTGTTCATAGTAGTCTATTAGGTTGAGCGGGAGAGTATTTGTTATCCCCCTTTTTCTCAATGGACAAGGGGAAAGGGGGGCTGGCTTGTTGTGGCGGTATATAGGTAAGGTAGTGTGAATAGGGGGTTGACTTACATGGCCTTGAACCTGCCATTGCATAGGCAACATTGATACAACAGGCGTTCTTGATTCATTACGAGAGCGGTGCTCGACTCGAGTCAAAGAAGTTGGTGTCGGGACAAGTTGAAATTGCCAACTGTTTCTGGTGTACCAGACACATCCCGAATTAATGACCGAGTAATACGTACGTTTCTAACTCGTACATACGAAACGAAACCCGCCCTCCCGGGAATAAGTACTCACGGCCCCACCCCCACATTGAGGTCTCATAGCTCCTCCACTTCTGGTCTAACTATAGCTACTATAGCTCCAACATGTCGCTTCCAGGAAACTTTATATTTCCTACTCCAATTCTTTAATCCCACGACCCTCCCCTAACCTCCTCGGGGTCATTTCAAGGACCTAGGTACATACCTGACATATCAACTTATTCAAGATTGTACGTTGTCAACTACTAGAGCTATTGCTGGAGCGCTTAGGGAGGGGGGTTAATTGGCAACTCACCAAGACAGTTTCTTTTTAATTTAAACAGTTACATTGTAAAGGCTTTTTTTGGAATAGTCTCGAAGTCTCTATTACACATCTTGGATCTACACATCCATATCTGAGGCTCTACCCCGCAATCCTCTAGCATTGACCCCTGACACCTCCTCAGGGGCTAACGGTAGACAATGACGGCAATCAACCAAATATGTATTCCCAGACTGCCAGAGCCTGGTCGACTAGGTACTTGGTAGCCCCCGAAACATGCAGAAAGAATCAAGTGCCGCATAATCAAGTGCTACATCATGTCAAACACCCGAGAGATCGGGGAATTATAATTACGCACCTCACAATTTATATTTTATTTTTATTTTGCCTCTTTCTCTTGGTATCGACATTGGTCTACTTCGAATATTAGTAACGTTGCATGAATATACGCAAATAACATACTTCTCAAAGTTCATCAGATAGTACCCAGTCTATATGTCAAAGTCGCTATAATCTCATATTGAACTTTCTATATGTACATGAATTTCACATCCTATTTATAACGTACTTTGTATGATAACCGTGCTTATCTACTAAACAGTGTTGTTTACTTCTAGGCTAAGCACTCTCACCAAACTGAACACCAAGCTTATCACTTGCTGCTCGAATAGCAACCTCCTCAAAAGGATGGGACTTCTCCGGCAGGACAAACTGTGGGAAAAGTGCCCCAGCTGTGTGGATCAACTCCTCGATGCCGCGACCGTTCGTAAATGAGAGGAGCCGTACAAACCGACTGTTGAAATCAAGCGCAAAGGGTTGGTCGGGGGCTAACACGACTGTCTGGCCTTCTCTTATGGGGTTCCATTCCTCCCCGATGTCCTTTGACTTCACCAACAATAACCCCTCCAGAATGCAGAAACAGTGTGTGACTTTAGGGAATGTAAGCCATCGACGGTTAAGCGGGGATTCTTTCAGTAGATTAGACGACTCGATGGACGAGATGGCGAATTTTCCTTCGCACTGGGCCGCCGTTATGAATGGCCGCGACAGGACGCCGCCCAGGATCCACCTTGGCCCCGTATTGGCACGGAGAAAATAGGGCTCTACCGACAGTGGCAGCGTGTTCTCTGTCTCGAGCCAGTCACCCAGCTCCGGAGGCTGATAGTCCCGGACGAAATTCACGTCGAAGCGGCCGCTGGCGGCTATGACCTTGGGTATGAGGATCGACTTTAGGTCGCGATTATCGTTCTCTGGTATAATGACCCCTTCATACGTCTCGCCGACATATCTGAAGAAATCCACCCAGTCGCCGGGGGCAACTAAACCGAAGGTCTCCGTGTGTGGCCCTAGGAGCTCTGGGTTGTGGATGATTTTCTGTTCTGGTTAGAACTACCACTCGCACGATCAATCGCATATAAACCACGTTTGCTTGTTTTTTTTTATAGTCTATAGACTCGTCATGTATAACGCGCTTACCGGAGGAACATATGCAAAGTCGCCGGGCCCCATGATTCTGCACTTATCGCCATTCCATAACTTTAGATGCCCCTTGGTGACGAGGAAGACATCGTGCGCTTCAGCATGCCAGTGAAAACCTGGAGCATCGGAAAGGACGGCACCACTCTGAAAGACTGCAATTCCACCATCTGTCTGCTTCGAAGATGCTAATATTCGAAACGCGCCCTTGCTTCCGGGGATTGTGATGCGTTCCCCTTCTAGTTGGTCGATGATGTAAGTTGTCCGTGCATCCGGCGGGGTTGTGCGCACTGGGATACTCATGGTGGAAGAGAAAAAAAGGGGAGACTATACAAATCTGTGGTAATTGAGTTGAACTTGGTGTGAAATGCAGTAAAGGGGCAAAAAGGGAAAAACAATTATTCAAGAAGAACAAAACTTAGGAACGCCCAATAAGAATTTGCATTGTCTTTATCTATATGTCTCTTGAAACGCATCGGATTGAAAAAAACGACATTCCACCTCCGGGAAGTGGATCCCGTCTTAGATTGATGCATAGTCGGTTTAGGGTGGGTTGTCGTGATGAAAATGCGGCTTTCCCGTTCCTATCATCGGGTCCCTGTTCCACTACCTAAACCTAACTAACTATCGTGTGGATCGTAAATGAGCACTCAGATCTCTAAGCTGTGGGCTCTCCTTTCTTGAGTCATTCACTATACTCACCCAATATTCGAAAGTTTCTTGTCTCAATCATATCATATCATGACTGCTGTGCAGGGTAGCGGCCCATTTCGGGCTGTATACAAGATAATCAAAGGACAAGAGATTGATGCCGACATCTATATACCTCCACCAGGAAAAGCCAAGTATCCAGTCAGTAAGCATATCACCTATACATGTTCTATCCACAGTTCGAGAAACTCTGACACCCGCACTAACAAACGGCGTGGCATTTTGCGTGCAGTTATCAACATCCATGGCGGAGCGTTTATGTTAGGATCGTCGAAGATGGTCAACCAGGACCAGGTGAAGGACTGCTTGGCAAGGAATTGGATTGTCATCGCCCCCAATCATCGGCTGTGTCCCCAGGTCAATCTATTAGAAGGCCCGATGCAAGATTGCCGGGATCTTCTCTCGTGGATATATGGAGGTAACCTATCAACGTTCATCTTTGATACCACGAAGACTTCATATCCGGTCGACGCAGATCACGTTTTTGCGTTTGGCACGTCATCGGGCGGGACACTGGCCCTCAGTCTGGTAAGTGGTAGCTGGTTGTTCGACAACATGAGCAATCGTTAACCAAAAAGTGCCCGAATAGGGGTTTGGAGTTCCTCAAAAGGTAGCGGGGATTTTCGACATGTACGGGCCTTGCAACTTTTCGGACAAGTTCTGGACTACGAAGCTGGAACCCCTATTAGCAAAGCTCCCGCCAGGACTAAGTCAGGAGTTCCTGAACCGAGTATTTGACGAAGACCCGGTGCCCATCACGGGAGGTGTCTCGCTCGAAGGCCAACAGCCGGGGGCCCCCAACTTCGATGACCCGCGCCAGGCGTTCGCACTCACACAGATAGCCAACGGCAGGGTCCTGGACGCTATCTTCCCCAGTCGCGACTGGGATAAGGTAGATGCGCTCAAGAACGTCACGTCCTCTTTCCCGCCCACCTTCATCGTGCACGGGGTCGAGGATCAGATGGTGCCGATGTATTTGAGCAGAGATTTGTATGCGGCCTTGTCCCAACATGGCGTCAAGTGTGGTTTTGAGCAGATTCCTGGGGAGGGACACACATTCGCGGCGAAAATGGCAGTTGGATCTCAGACGTGGAACCTCCAGAGAAAGGGGTTCGATTTCTTGGAAAGCTTGCTTTAATAAGGTTCTACATTCTATGGGCAACACTGGATGGCCTGTCCGTATAATATTTTGAATTAAAAACGGGAAGGGAAAAATGGGAGAATTTATGTTATTAATTCCAATTCCTAGGTACATATGACTCTGGTTAAATAAATCCTGTAATGGTTCGTTATGTAGCTTGCAATGCGTACAACTATTCGGGCTGTCTAGGTTCAACTACAAGAGTCCCTTATATATATATTAATATTCAGTGACTTCTTAGGGGGCCTTGGAACAAATATAGGTACTTAAGCAGCGTCGAGATTGTATAACTTTTTACAATGAAAGATCAGATACTACTGAGAACTACCTCACTTATTGTACGTTCGCTTCTCTCCTTACTTTCCGATTAGTGCCTACTCTTGGCATGCCAACTTGTGGAGTAGGTGGATTTCAACCCTCGTCTGGATCTTGAATGAAGTATCGGAAATTCCGAGGTACATATGTATAAGTGAATCAACTCTATTCTTCTCGTTAGTTGATACTAATCATCTAATTTGATGTAGAGAGGTAGGTACGTTTGTGAGAACACAACCCGTACCGTAACGGCTATACCCTCGATCTATACATTCACACTTATAGTCTCGGTTGATTGTTTAATTAATTTCTACTCTGCCTGATATTTGACTGTTATGGGGCATGTTGTTCGTGTAATTGCTGGGAGCGCTGGCGTGATTGCGAATGCCCTCATTTGTGGCATGGAACCCTCTTACCTAAGAGCTAACCTTAGGTGATTTGCATGTGATCTCCACTTATTAGTCTTATTCATCTTTACCCACCTACCTAATCTGAGGTTTAAGGTAGGTACCTAGATTAGTGAGTTCTCGCTTTTATCTTCGCGGCCTGCGTAAATCCACGGTGCCTCTTTGGAAAACAACGGTATCCGTGCGCGATTAAGCTTAATATCGCTAGTTAATTTAAATATATTATATTAAGTATAAGTGCCACTTAAATTAATATACCGACTTTATTTTTAAATAATTTAATTAATTAAACATAAATATTATTAATTATAATTAAACTATAATTAACTTTATTTAACTTAATTTAATTTAATTTAATTTAATTTATTTAATTTATTTAATTTATTTAATTTAATAAAAAATGCAATAAAAATTTAAAATTTTAAATTGCACGCGCTTTTTATTAAAATAACTGCTTTAACCGCTAAAATAGTTATTTTAATATCTAAACCCTCCTCCCTTTTCCTTTTTTAATAAAAAGGTCCTTAATAAAAAAAAAGGCTTATTTTAACTTTTTTATAACCTTTTTAGCTTTTAAAGACCTATATATAGCCTTAAAGTATTTTATAGCCTTAAAATTTATTTTAAAGCTATTTAAGCTATAAAAAATAGCTTTAAACCATTTTTTAGCTATAAATAACCTTTTAACTTTAATATACCCTTTAAAAACCCCCTTAACTTTAATAAATTATAAAAAGCTTTTAAAATTTTTAAAAAAGTTTTATATACTTTAAAAAAGCTATAAATAACAGATTTAGCTTGTTTATAATAAATCTGCCTTGCGTTATAATTAAAAGCTCTTTAAAAGCTATATGGCGTGTTATGGGTCTAGCCCAGGGTCGACGGTATGGCTAGTTTTATACTAGTTAATAGGTGTACGTGAAAAGTTATTACCAACTCTGCACGGTTACGTAAAAAATCTATATATATATAAGCTAGTTAACGTTTTTAAATGCTATTGTTTATTTTTTTTTTTATAATTAATTTAATTTTTTTTTAATATATATAGTTTGCGCATTTTAACTTTATAATATATTAATTATTTTTTATTTAATTTTTTTTAACTTTTATATATATTATTATAAAATATTTTTTATATTTATTATAACGGATTTTAATTAATTAAGCGATTATATAAAATAATATATTAAAATAATTATATTTATTATAGCGCTTTTTATTAACGCAATTAACGCGTAAAAAAAATAAGTTTTTTTTTTTAATAAATTTAACGGTAAAAATATTAAATTTTAATTATTTTTAATTTAAATAAAATTATAAGTTAATAAAAAAATAATTAATAATAATTATATAAAATTTTATTATATTTTTAAGTTTTTTATATTAAAATTTAAATAAAAACTTTTTAATTATATAATAATTATTAAAAATAAAAAATTATAAAATTTAAACGATTTTATTATATAGTTAAAAGCATATAAAAAATTTAATATAATTTAATATATAAAATAAAAATTATATACTTTAAAATAACTTTTTATTAAAGCTATTATTATTTTTATTTTTTACTTTAAAAAAGTTTTATTTTATATTTTAATTAATTTATAATTAAATGTTATAAAAATTAATTATTTAATTTTTTATTTAAATATAAAATAATAATAATATTTAAATAAATAAATTAAACTTATAAAAGTATATAATAAGTTTATATTAAATTTACATATAATAATAAAATAATTTATTTATTTTTTAATAAATTTTTACTTTTTAATTTTATATTATTTTTAAATAAATAAAAGCAATTTAATAAATATATTAATTAATATTATTTATATAATGTTATTTAATTAAAAAACTGTTTAAAAAAAGCAAGTTATTATATAAAATATAAATTAAAGCGTTATTAATTTAATATATACTTAAAAACTTTTTTTAAACTTATAAAAATTAAATTTTATATAATATTTATTTTTATTATATAATATTTTTTATAAAATAATAAATTAAATTTAACGTAATTATTAATTAAAATATAATAATTTTACTTTAAAATAAACATAAACTTAAATTAAATTTATATAAATAAGTATTAAAAAATATAATAATTAATAAAAAAACTTAATAAATAAATATAAATTATATAAAATATAAAACGGTTTTTAATGTTTATAAACAGCTATTATTAGCGTTTATAACAATAAAGTTTTTTATAAAATAATAAAAACTTAAATAAAATATTATTAAAAAAAATACATGTAAATATTATATTAAATTATATAAAAAAAATATTAATTATAAATAAAAAATATTATTATAAGTTTAATTTAAAATTAACAATATAATTAATTTTATATTAATTAACAAGTATATATAAAAAGTTATTATTAATTTTGCACAATTATATAAAAAGTTTATATATATATAAGCTAATTAACGCTTTTAAGTGCTACTATTTATTCTTCCCTTTTTTATAATTAATTTAACCTCCTTCCGGTATATGTGGTCCGCGCACCCCAACCCCGTGACACGGCGCCGTTATAAGGGAGGTTTATTGTGTAAAAGGTCTTGTTTAGTGCTTTCATTTCTTTTCTGCCGCTGTTAAAGCTGTGTTAAAAGTATTACGACTTTTTTATTTCTTATTATAGCGATCTTTAACAGTAATTATAGTCTATTTTAATTTTATTATTAAGTAATTAAGCATTAAAAGTCTAGTTTAAAAATTTAATTTATTTTATTATATAAAAGTATTTATATTGTTATTATTAATATAAATACTTATTATAATAATAATAAAAATATTTAATTTTTATAGTAAATTTATTAATGTTAATTAATTTAATATAACTATAATATACTATTATTTTTAAAAAGATTTTTTATTATATAGCAATATAATAAGTTAAATCGGCTTATAAATATTTTTATATACTTTTTACGCTTTTTTTTACTATTTAAAGTCTTTTTTATTAGCGTATATTAATTAAATAATAAATTTAATAAAAAGTAATTAATATAATAAATAAAATATAAAAGTAATAATATTTTTAAAATGTACTATATTTAAAATTTTTACTGTTTAGCTATTTTTTAATTATATATACATAATATTTTTTTATATGCTATATACACTGTATTATATAATTAAAAAAAGTTAAAAAATTAATTTTTTAATAATTTTTTTAAATAAGCGTGTAAACTTTTTAACTTAACCGTTATTTTAATATTAAAATTTTTATGCATTTTTACAGCATATTTAGCAAATTTATGTTTTTAAAGCAAATAAGTAATTTTAAAATAATTTATAATAAAGTTTTAATTAAAAAATGTATACTATAAAGTGTTTTAAGCTTTATTAAAATCTTTTTTTATAGTTAAATAAATAGTTAACTTTTATATAAAAAAAATTTTATTAACATTATTTTAAAAAAAATTTTTTAAATTTTTATTTTGTAAATTTTATGCTATTTAAAATAAAATGCCAATTTAACTATTATATGCTTTTTTTTAAATAATTTTTACGATTTTTAATATTTAATAAGCTTGCGGCAATATTTTTAATAATAAAATTAATAATGCCTTTATTTTTATTAAAATTAACATTGTTAATTTTATTGCGTTGACTTTCTTTATATTATATTATAAATACTGCAGTTTTTAATATTGTATTAAATTAAAAAAAATTAACTTTTTTTACCATTATATTTTTAGTATTTTATACGTTTTACTGTGTATTTTTATAAACTATTTAATAGTATTTAAAGTAACTTTATTATGCTTTTTTATAAACTGCTTAGTAATGCTTAAAAGTTTTTTATTATGCTTTTTTATAAACTGCTTAACAGTGCTTAAAAGAAATTTTTAGTTACAGGTATTATTTAATACTTTAATAAATTAGTAGTATTTTTATTAAAATTTAAAGTTTTATTTAAAAGTATTAAAAACTTTAAATAAATATATTTAAAGCCGTTAATATATTTATATTTAATAATAAAAATAGCTTTTTAAATTATTACTTTAAAGCGATTATTTATTAATTACTTAATAATATTAAAATATATTTGTTTATTAAAGTATATGTTTTTAAAAAAGATTTAAAGCTATTATAAGATTTTTACGCCGATATTTAAAACGATAATATATAAGTTTTTAAAAAACAAGATTTTTATTATATTTTATAAAACTTTAATAATTGTTTAAAAAAGTAAAAATAATTTATTAAAGTTTTTAAGTAAGATTTTTAAAGATTTTTTAGCGCTGTTTATAAAGTACGGTAAGGTTATTAACTTATTAAAAAAAAGTTTAATATTAATAAACTTAAATTTAATATTTAGTTTATATTGCAATATATTAAAGCTATGTAAAGCGAGGTTAAAAAGGTTTTTATAAAAGTAATTAAAACGCAGTAAAAATTTAAAACAGTTATTAAAGCGTAAAATTAAATTTTTACGGTAAAAGACTTTAAAAAAAACCACGAGAAAAAATTAAGGAATTTTTTAAACTTTAAAGGTAAAAGTAAAAAAAAGCTAAAAAGTATTAAAAGTAAAAAAGCAGGGTTTTTTTTAAACTTTTTTATTTAAAAATTTTTTTTAATTAAGCTTAATTTTTTTAAGTTAAAAAACCTGTATGTTAAGCATTTTTAAAAAAAGTAAAGCATTAAAAAAAAGCAGGTAATAAACTTTATAAAAAAAGAAGATTTTTACTTTTAAACTTTATTAAAAATATTAAAGTTATTAAATATAAAAGCTTTTATAAATAATAGCGCTTTATTATGTTAACTGTTAATATTTATATATAATTTAAACTGGCAGTTAGTATTTATTGTTAAAAGTTAACGTAAAAATTAAAAAACGTCAGCGGGACGTTAAGACTTAATTAGTATTAAAAAGTAATAGTTTTAAAAATTTAAAGCGGATTAATTTAAGTACTTAAAATTTAAAAATTACTGCTTAAAAATTTAATTTACTGTTAAAAAAGTTAAAAGTAGGTTTATTATTTAATAACATTACTTTTTTTAATTAGTTTAATTTAAGTTTAAAGTAAACTAGTTTAAAAAAAACGTAGCGGAAATTTAAGCTAATTTTAATTAATGCTTTTAAAAAAAAGCTGTTATGTGGTTTTTTATAAAATTTACCTGCAATAAAATTTAAGCTTTATAAAAAAAATTAAAGTTAATAGCGTTAAAAATAGCTTTAAAAAAGCGGTTTAGTATAATAAAGCATATTGCTTATAAAAAGTTTAACTTTATGTATTATAATAAAAAGGTAGTAAAGTTAAAAAAACCCCGTGTATAAGCAATAAAGTTAAAAATGTTAAAAAAAGCAGTTAAAATTAATAATTAAAAAATTATTACGTGGTTATATTAGTTAATTAACGTATAATATTATGTTATTTTTTTTTTATTTAATTTTAATATTATTTTTTTATAAAAGTTTATTAATGTTATAAATATAAAAAAGCTAGATTAATTTAATTAAAAAAAATTTAAAAAACGCTTTTATAAACGAAATCGTAAGTAAAGTTAACGTAAAAATAAAAAATGCTTTTTAAATTTTTGTTATTTTTAGTAAAAAAAAAAAGTATAAAATGTAAGTAAAAAAAAGGAAAAAAATGCCGATAAGGCATTTAGTAAAAAATACCGGCTGCTAGCATATAATAAGTAAAATAATTTTAAAAAAGCTAAGCGTTAATTAAAAAAAGCATTTTTAATAATAAATAAAAAAAAATAAAAACTTAAAATTAAGTTTTTTAAAGTAAATAAGTTTAAAAAGTATAATTTTAATTTTAACGATAAAATCTTGCATTTAAAAGATTTAATTTTAAATTGTTAATATTATAAGCAAGTTTTTAATTTTTTATAAAAAAAAACGTTATATTAATTATTTTAAATAATTAAAGGTAATATTATAATATATTATGTTAAAATAAAATTAGAAAATTTTAATAATATGGTGTTAAATGCAAGTAAGCTTTAAATAAAGTAAAAGTTATAAAGTTTTAATAAGTATTTATATTTTAAAATTTTTATTTATTATAAAAACTTTAAAAACATTATTATTATAGTTTATTTAAATATTAAAATAAGTTTAAAAATAATTAATAAAAACTTTTTTAAATTTTATAATAATATAAGCGTTAATAAAGCGTAACGAAAAATTTTAAAAAAAATAAGCGATATATATATTAAAGCCGAAAAGCTAGTTAAAAAAAGCTTTTATTGCTTAATAACGTTAAAAAAGCAACTTATTATAATTAAAATATAATTTAAAGTATAATTATTATTTATATTTATTATTAAAGCATTATTTAAAATAAAATTTATTTATAGGCATAAAATAAACATTTTAATTATTAAAAAAGTAATAAAGTTAAAAAAATGTTAAAATATAAAAGTTGATATTAGTTTTTATTTAAAAAAAAGTAAAGCTGCATTATAAATAAAAGCTTAATAGCAAATAACGCTGCGTTTAAAAAAAAATATAAAGTTTTTAATATTGTTTATAAAAAACCTAGTAAAAAAAAAATATTATTTTATTATTATTATAAATAATATTATTAAAAAAGTAATTTTAAAAAATTATAAAGTAGTGCTTAAAAATATAGGTTAATGCTTAATTATTATTTATAAAAAATAAAAAATAAACTTAAAAATTAAAGTAAAAGCTATAAAAGTTATGCGTTTTATTTATTATATAAATAAAAAAAACAAGTTATTTAAAAAGTTTAAAGTTATTTTAAATAATAAAATAAAAAGTTAAATTATTAAAAGTTATTATTTTAAAAAAAGTTAATATATTTTTAATAAGCTTTTATTTATTTAAGTATTGTTAATAAGTTTAAATAAGCTTAAAGCTTTAGTTAAAAATTTAAAAGTTTTTTAAAAAACTATATTAGCAGTATAAATAATTAAAAAAAAAAGTTTAAGTAAAATTATGCAAGTATTAGCCGGTAAACCAGACTTAGTTATGCTGGTATCGGGAATTAATAAAAAAAAACCTAGTATAAAAAAAAAAATTAAAGCTATTAATTATAGTACGTTTAAGTGTTAAGCGTTTTAAGGATATATTAAAGCAAACTATAAAAATTAGTGTATATATAATAAAGTATAATTTAAAAGACGTTAATATGTTTTAAAAAGTTATTAAAGTATATTTTAAAATATAAAAAAATTAAAAAATTATAAGCATGTTAAAAAACGACTAGTTAATAGTTAAATTAATTTTTAATTAGTATTAATAAAAAATTGCATTAAAATTATATTTATAAAAAGTATAAAAGCGTTAAGTAATTAACGATATTTTTAAAGCATTTTATTAAGCTGGAAAAATAAGCTATATAAAAAAATCGGTTTTTTTTATTTTTTTATGCTTTATAATATAGTGCATTACGTATAAGAAACGAAAAAAATAAGTAATTATTGACTTATAAAGTATTAATAGCATAATAATTTTAAATTTATATTTTTTATTTAAGTAAGTTAATATTATTTAAAAGCTGTAAAAAAAGCATTATATATTTATAATAAACGTTATAAAGTTTTTTTATTAGTTTTTAATATAAAAAAAATATTAAAATAAGTTTATTATAATAAATTATAAAAAGTTAAAATAATTAAATGTAGTTTTTATAAGCTTTAAAAATTTATTGTTTTATGTTTAAAAATAAATTAATAAAATATTTTAATTTTATTAAAAGTTTATGGTAGTATACGTTAATAATATTGTAATATTTTTAAATAATGCCGAAAAGTATGTAATTTATTTATTTGTAATATTTAAAATTTTTAATAAAGTTAAATTATTTTTATTGCTTAAAAAGTTTTTTATAAAATATTTTTTAGTTTAATTTTTAAAATTTTAAGTTAATGTTTTAAAATTAAGTATAATGAAAAAAAAATTTAAAGCTATTAAGTTATTATAGTTTTTAAAAACTTTTAACGATTTAAAAATATAAATAAAATTAGCCGGTTAGTTTTAATATTTAATATTATATTTTGTTTAAAAACTTAAATTATTAAAAAAGTTTAAAATATAACTATTAAAAATTAAAAAAAGTTAAGTAAAATTTAAAGTAAATAATAGCGTAAAGTATATATTAAAAGTATTAAATTAAAGCTTAGTTAAAAAAAACTGTAGTTATTTAAAAATGTATAAAATGGATTTTTATAAAAAATTACTTTTATTTATTTTAACGTTAAAAAAAAATGTTTATATAATTAAATGCTTTATAAAAAAGCTTTAAAATAATGTTATTTTATTTGTAAATAAAGTATAAATAAGATAAAAAGTTAAATATATTAATTATAGTAATTAAACTTATTTTATATTTAAGTAAATATATTATTAATGTTAAAAAGTTATATTAGTTTATTAAGTTAAAAGTAATATGTTTAATATAAGTTTATAAAAAGTTAAAAGTATATTTAAACTTAATAAAAGTACTTTTAATAGTAGTTTTAATTAATTATGTTGCTATTAAAAAAGTAATAAAATAGTGTAGCTTAAAAACTTAAAATGCGATTAAAGTTAATTATTAATTATAAGTAGCTTTTATTTTTTTTTAATAATTTTAATTTAAAATTTAGCATATTTTAAAAAAAATTAACATAGTATTAAACGCTTTATTAAAACTGCCTGGTTTTTTAATATAAAAAAGTTTTAACGATAACGTGTTAAATAATGTATTTTTTATTTTTATATTAAATATAAAAAAAAATTTTAAGTAAAAAATATAAAAAAAATATAGTAAATTGTAATATACTTAATAAAAGCAGATTATAATTAAGTTAAAAAAAAAACGCAACGTTAAGTAAGTTTTTAAAACGCTTAATTTTAAATTAAGCGAGAATAAGTTGTTATATTTGCATATAAAAAAAAGAAAAAAACAGTTATGCATTTTTAAAGACTGTAAAAAATTAATATTAAAAAAATATTATAATAACTGCTTTTATTAAAAAATTATAGTAATATAAAAAAAAGTTATTATATATTATTATTTTTTTTATGCTTAAAAGCAAGTGTAAAAATACATTAAACATTACTTAGCATATAAAAATATATAATTTTTAAAATATGTTTTTAACGGCAAATTAATGTTAATTAAAAGCTTGTTAATATTTTTTTATATTATTGTAATTAATATAATAGTTAAAATGCTAATTATATTATTAGTAAACATTTATTAAGCACGTTTTAATTATAAAGTTTATAATTATTTTATAAGCTTATTTAATAAAACGTTATAAATTAGTTAAGTTATGTTTAATAAAAAATTATATAGCGAAAAAAACTAAAAAAAAATTATTAAGCTTTATATACTTTTAATAAAATAAAGAATATTTAAAGTAATAATTAGTAATAAAAACGTATATTTTATTAAAAAATTTTAGCGTAAAATGTAAAAAAAACTTAGCACGCAATTAAGTTTTATTATAGCGTATTACTTTTAAAGTAATAAACTTTTTAAAAAAAAAAATTAAATAGTTTAAATAGCTTTTTAATATTAAAGTTATATATATTTAAAAAAGCTGTAAATTAAGGCAATATTAATGCTTATTGTTATTTTTAATAATTATATAATAAAAAGTTTTAAATGCAATTTAAACGAGTATTTAATTAAGTATAATATTTATTTAAAAAGATTTTTAAAATTTATAAAAAAAAAACCTGCTATTAAAAAAATATACTGTAAAACAGCGCATATTGTTAAGGTATTAGCAGTGCACGCAATAGTTAAAAAATATAATGTTAAAAAGTAAAATAAAAAGTATAAAATAAGCTAATAGGTTAAAGTGTAATTATATAAAAAATACTGGTTAATATATACGTTTAATTAAAAAATAAGTTAAAAGTTTATAAAATTTTTTTAAATAATAAAAAAAATTAATTTATTAGTATATTAATTAAATTTTAATAAAGTATAAAAAATATACCTAGTATTATTTATTGCGTATTTAAAACTTATTAATGCGTTAAAAAGCGATTTTTTAAAAAAAAAAAAATATTAAATAGAAATTAACTTGTTATTTAAATTAAAAAAGATCGCTTATTTTTTAAAAACTTTTATAAGCATTTTAAAGTAAAAAAATTAATAAACTAAAAAGTAGTGTGTAAAAAAGTATAATATTTAATAAAATAAATAAAGTTTAATATAATATATAATAAATAGTACTTTTAAAATATGTTATTAAAAATTGCGTTAAATTTAATAAAAAAATGTAATAAAAAAATAAGCAATATTTTTAAAATATACTTTTTTGCCGAGAATAACGTTATATAATTAAAAAAAAAAAAAACGAAAACGTTTTTAATAAAACTTTATAAGCTTTTAAATATTTTTTATAAAGTTTAATTTAAATTAATAAAAGTAATATTTTATACTTGTTAATTAAAACGCCGACTTATAACGATAAAATTAAAAAGTAGAACTGTTAGCTAGAAAAAAGCGCAAATAACTTTATTATAATTTTAATAACTATTAAAAACAATTTAATTATAAGCTATTTAAAAAAAAAAAAAAATTGTAAAAAATAGTAAATAAAATAAAAAGATAAAAAAACAGTAAGTAATTATAAGCATTAATTTAATTAAAATATTAAACGCAATTAAAAAGCGCTTTTTTATAGTAAATAACGCTTTTTTATTTAAGTAAAATAAAATAAAAAGCTAACTAATTATAATTATGCTGTTAAAAAAAGCAGCAATACTTTTTATTATAATTTAATATTTAAAAACGCGTAAGTGCGTTAAAAACTAATTAACGAGAAAATTTTGCCTGTTATTTAAAAAGCAACTAATTAAACATTAAAAAAATACTTTTTATTAGCGATAGTAAGTTATTTAAAGTTTTTTATAAATTTAATATTAAATTAAATATAAGTTAAAAAAGTAAATAAAGTAAGTAAAAAAAAAACGATAGCTTTTTTTTGCATATTTTAAAAAAGCAGCTTAATTAATATAAAAGCTTTGCTTTTTGCTATTTATTTTTTTTTTTTTTTTTTTTTTTTTTTAAAACTTTTTATATACATTTTTTTTTTCGCTTGTTTTTTTTTTGTACATATACACACTTATTTAAGTTTTTTTTTATATTATATTGTTTTTAAGTATTATTTTTTTTTATTTTTAAATTATATATTACGGTTAACTTTTTTTATAATTAATTATTATAATTAGTAACTTTGCGTTTAAATAAGCTAAAAACTTTTTTAAAATTTTTTAGTTTATTATATACGGTTTAACTTTAATAGAAATTAATAAAAATATTTAAAATGCTGTTTTTACCGCTTATTTAAACTTTTATAACGCTTAGCCTGCTATATAATAAAAACGCATGCAATTGTAAATTAATTAAAATAGGTTTATTAACGCACACGAAAACTTAAATAAAATAGCTTATAAAAATATTAATTATTTTAACGGTTTAATTAAGTAAAAAATTATTAATTTGCTTTATTTTTAGCTTTTTATTAAACGTTTTTAATAAAACGAAAAAAAAAAAGTTAAAAAAATTTTTTTTTTAATTATTAAATAACGTTATTTTTTATAAGCTATTTTTAAAACTTATTAGTTTTAAAACGATAATAATAACGATAATAAAAATAAATTTACTTTATTAGCGTTAAGTACTAGTTAATAATTACTTTTATAATAATTAAGATAAAAAGTATAAAGTTTTTAATTTATTGCTAATTTTTAATTATTTTAATTATTTAAGCAAATAATTAATAATAATAAATAGTTAAATAACTTATAATATATTATGTTTTTATAATCGGTTAATATAATTAATATTATTAATTTATTAAAAAGTTTTTTTAAATATAATTTTTTTTATAATAGTTTAAATTACGCGGTATTATTAAAACTTGCGATAATAACTTTAATATGTTTATTTATTAAAAATTAAACTTATTTAATATAATTTAATTTTTTAAGTTAATTTACAAGAATTTTTATATTTTATAATATATTTAAACGTAATAGTTTTTAACGCTTTTTAATAACTGTATTGCTTAAACCTGCTAGCTGCTAGCAATTACTATAGCGATATTTTATATTTTTTTTAATTTTAAGCTATTATTTAATATAATAAAAAATATAAACGTTAACGCTATTAAGAAATATAAGCACGTAAAAAATTCCGTTAAATATATGCGTTAATATTTACAGCATGTTAATATATTTTTATAAAATATTAATAGTTATATTATAACGATTATTAACGTTATTATTTAATAAGCTTGCGCTTTAAAACTTTACACTGCTTTATTTTTTTTAAAAAGTAAACGTAAGTTTATTAACCGCTATTTGTTTAATAACGTAAAAACTTTTAAATTTAAAAGTAAAAGTAAAAAAACAAAATTAATATTGTTTATAAAATTATTATAAAAAGCATAAAATTAAGCAGAAAATAAAAAAAATTAAATAAAAAATAAATAAGTTTATAAAAGCGTAAACGGTTTTTTTGTTAAAAAGGCAATTTATTACGTTAATTTTTTTTATATTATATTATAAATACCGCAGTTTTTAATATTGCATTAAATTAAAAAAAATTAACTTTTTTTACTATTATATTTTTAATATTTTATACGTTTTATTATGTACTTTTATAAACTGCTTAATAGTATTTAAAGTAACTTTATTATGCTTTTTTATAAACTGCTTAACAGTGCTTAAAGGTTTTTTACTATGCCTTTTTATAGACTGCCTGGCAGTGCTTAAAGGGAATCCTTAGTTGCGGGTATTACCTGGTACCCCAATAATTTTACTTAATATACGGCTTTTTAACCTATTATTAGCGTTACCGATAAATATACTTATTAAAGTTTTTATTTATTTTTTTTATACATAATATATTATATTTTTTAATATGTGTTAAATATATATTTAATATTTAACATTATTAAAAAATACTTTTTTTACCGTAAATTTAAACGTTTTATTAAAGTTATTAATAATTATATACGGTTAAAAAATAGTATTTTTTTTAATATATTTTTTTAACCTTTTTAATACCTATAAAAAAAATAACTGTTTTTTACCGCTAAAAAAGCAATATGCTATAAAAAAATTATAAAAAAAAATATAATATTAATTATTTAATATAAAAGCATATTAAAATAATTAATTTTATATATATTATTTATTAATTAAATTTTAAAGTTTTTTTTTTTACATTTTAATATACTAGTTATATAATTAAAAAATCCGTTTAATTTTTTTATTAAAGCTTTTATTTTCGCAATATACTTAATATTATATATTTTTTTTTTAAAGTATAAAAAAACTATTAAATAGTAATACGGTTTTTAAAGCATAATTTACATAGTTGTTTACGTATATTGTTTACTATGTTTTTATTAATGTTAATATTAAAAAAAAAACATACGATTTTTTTTACGATATTAAATACTATATTTTTTAACTTTATTATAACGGTTTTAATAACTTAAATAACCTTTAAAGTTAAATAGTTTTATTAATTATTAAAAATGTAATTAAGTTTTAAAAATATTATATATATATAATGTTTATAGTTTTTAACATATTTAAACTTTTATTTAACTTTTTACTTTTTTTTTACAATATAATAAATTAAAGCTTTTAATTAAAAGCATTTTTTTAAACAGTTTTTATTAACTTTTATTTGTTAAATTTTTTAAAATTAAAATTTTTTTTTATAATATTTATATATTTTATAAATATAATCTTTAAATTTATTTAACTAGTTTTTTAAGCATATAATAATTATAATAAAGCTAACAGTTTAATAAGCGCTTTTTAAGTTTATATTTACTTAAAAAAAGTATTTTATATAACGCTTTGCAAATAAAAAAAAAATTATTGCTTTTAAAAAAAAAAAGCTTTAAATGCTTTAAAATGTATAAGTTAAAGCTTTAATTTAAAATTAAAATTATTATTTAATTTAATATTTAATAATCAAGCATTAAAGTTATTATTTAAAAATAATAAAAAGTCGTTAACGTAATTTATTTTAATAACGTAAAAAACTTTAATTTTAATTAAAATTAAATTACGTTATATTATATTATATATAATAACATTATAAGTAAGCAGGTTATATTAAATAAGTTTTTTACTATATAACGCAATATTTAAAAATAAAGTTAATATATTAATTTAAATAGCATTTGTACTTAGTGTGGCGTATTTAGATTAACTAGCGATATTAGGCTTAGTCGCGCACGGACACCGTTGTTTTCCAGAAAGGCACCGTGGATTTACGTAGGCCGTTATCTTCGTACTCCTCCTAAAAAGCTTAGATCGAGTAGCAATGCTTGTAATAGGCTTCCAAGATTAGGTTAAGTAACTGGGTTGAGCTTATCTCTAAGAAGGTTACGCTAATTAGGTATATACTGTGGGCCCGATCTGGTATTTCTTTCAAATCCCCGCACTCTATTCTGCTCAATTGCTTCAACTAAGAAATAATACCTACTACCTCTACAACCTTCTACTGCCACCTACCGCCCAAACTTCACACTCTCACATCACACACATGATGAACCCACCAATCGTTTGACATATTGTTACCTAAGATTTACTTGTATTATATAGACCCCAAGCCATGTCGTCCGTTGTCGACACAGCCGCCGTGCCTCGGTCATCGTCACCGGTACAGGGAAAAGACTCACGAGATGCCAAGCAGATGGAGGATGGCCTGAGCTGCTCCGAGGCTGGCATTCGTACTATCGTCACGCCCATGTTGGCCGCAAGCGAAGTGCCGGAAACGTCCAAGTGGGAGATCTGGTCCTGGTACGCCTACTACATCGGTGCCAACGGGCTTGCCCTCTTCAACTTCGGGCCCACGGCCTTCCAAAACCTACTGTCACAAGCTGCGCCAGAAGACACGGGGCTTCTGGACTTTGCTGGCCAGCAGCGCAGTGTGAACAGTGTAGTGCTTCTGGCCAACGGTCTCAGCTTTGCCATCCAGGCCGTCCTCTTCATCGCTATCGGTGCCTATGCCGATTTCGGCTCCGGCCGACGATGGATTCTCTTTGTCTGGTCCCTGATATCCTACGGGATCGGCTTCGGCTGGCTTGGCGTGCATGAACCATCCCAATGGCGTACTGCCGCCGGCCTATACATCGTCGGACTTATTTGCTACCAACTTACGCTGACTTACTGGACCGCCGCCTTTCCGGCCCTAGCTCGTAATACCCCGCGGCTTAAAGAGGCTGCCCGTGCCTATGCAGAGGGCAAGATCGAGCAGACCGAGTATGACCGCATGGATGAAGTCGAACGTAGCAGACTCAGCAACGTCGCCTTCTATATCCAGAGCGTCGGCGAAGTGGTCATACTCGCCATTATAGTCGGCATCATGTTTGGTGTAGACGTTAATGCCAGCACCGAGGCTAACAATTGGGGCTTGAGCGTCCTTGTTGCTTTCGCCACCGCCTGCTGGCTTGCTCTTTCAATACCCTGGTTCATACTAGAAAAGAAGCGTCCCGGGCTCAAGTTACCGGCAGGCCAAAATCTTGTCAGCATTGGCTTTTGGCAGCTGCAGGAAGCTCTAACACAGATATGGCATCTGAGGCAAAGTCTGACCTACTTGATCGGTTATTTCCTTCTTGGAGACTCACTGAACACGACAGTAACCGTCATTGCCACACTGCAGAACGAGGTGGTAGCCTACGACACTCTAACGCTTACTTACCTCCTGATCGTGGGCATAGTCGCACAGGGAGCTGGTATCGGCGCCTACTGGCTCATTCAGAAACGATTCAATCTCAGCGTAAAGACCATGTTTAATGCTGTAATGGTTAGCATCATCCTTCTCGACGGTTGGGGTATGATCGGAAATTGGACTGACAACTTCGGCTTCAAAAACGTTTGGGAGATCTGGCTATACCAGGCCTTCTACGGACTATTCGTCTGTCCATGGTACTCATACTCACAGATCATCATCTCTTCGGTTACCCCACGAGGCCACGAATTTCTGTTCTTCTCCCTGTTCACCATTATCGGCAAGACCTCCTCTTTCATTGGCCCTCTCGTGAGCAGTGCCATCATAGATGCATCCACTAGCGACAGAAAAAACAGCACTCCGTTTTATTTCTTATTTGCACTTACTTTTGTTAGTGCTTGTGGACTCTGGTTCTTCCTGGACCTAGAGAAGAGTACGCGAGAGCAAGAAGAGTTCATCGCGCGGGAAAATGAGCACATGGTAGACTAATAATTAGCGATGTTTCATCATTCTGGTTTGAAGCCAAGACAGAGTACAGAGAAATAGACGATTTGGTCAGTAAGGGAGGATATACTTATTTTAGCGACGGATGAGACTTGTACACCGCAGCATTTCCGGGAGCTGTTTCTTTTCTTTTCCTTTTTTTTTGTTCTGTTTTGCGATGCAATCGCGTTATTATCCTTACAAAAGAAGAAGCAGATCATGATGATTTTGCTTAACAAACATCAGGACGAAGTCAATGAAAAGAGGTTGGTATGACTATCATGATACTAATGTCGTTAACTAGGATAGACGACGCGCACCCGGGGAGGATCCGTTTCCAATTTTTGGATTAATGGCCTACCATGCCCATTGCTCTCACGTTGAATTTATGCGAACTCGCTCTTTTTGACCCTAAAACTGGATGAAGCAGTGCCTTTAAAGCGAGGCTTGCCCTACTTCATCTGTGAAGCCACTATACTTAAGTTTGATGAAGTCTGAAGGGGCATCCATGTCTAGGGTAGCACAACGGAATACCTGCTACTAACTTGCGGACTTTCTCAATATCGTCGCTGATAAGTGTTTCGCTTAAGAATCGGTAAGATTTGGAGACTGTTGCGATCGTATAGATCCCAGTGATAAACATACACAATATACCTGAAGTTCTCACGAAGACCAATACATGATGGTCATGCATACCATGGTATGAGTCTCTGACCAGACATTCCAGTGAGCTAATTGATTAAAATTACATACTTTGTCACTGGCATTGACTATCGGCTGTATACGGAATGTTGCTTGCTAGATCAACTCATCAATCTAACTTCTCCCTTGTACATCCATTTACAGAAGCCAACTTCAAGATATGTGTCACGATAGTTTCAAGATATGATAGGGGATATCATAAAGCCAACCACATCCCTTAGATCCCAAGTCATATTTGACCAAGGCAAATAACCGGATACGTAGATTTCATGCCGAATTTCAAGTTCGCTTTTTCAAAATCGATAAAATTAACCTGGTGTCCTATGATTCTACTTCATAGTGAATATAGGTACCGATATATCAAGAAATATGATGCACCAACAAGATAAAAAAGCCTAACTAAGGGTGCGTTCACTTGACTACCTAGTTACATATGATTGGTCGCCGAAAACCAATGAGACAAGCATCTCAATCCGGCCGAGAAGTTTGCTCTCATTAGGTTTCACATTGAACATTCACTAACTCACGGCCGAGATACTCACGTAGGGAGTATATATTCAGGCGGCGCCATCCTCGTTGACGAAGATTTCGCTACTATATTATCAGTAGAACACTTTGCGTAACAAGTACAGGTATTCTCAGAACCTCCGTTATACACCAAAATGCAGAGAATCTCTCTTCTAGTCGTCCTTCTCTGGGCTGTTGGCTACGTTGCCTGCCATGGGGGCAACTTTGCCGCTGAGCTATCCCACCGCCGGGAATATCTTGAAAAAAGAGGAGCTAGTTTGCGAGAAGCTCGAGATCAATGCGCACGGGGCGAGACCGACCACCGGGAACTCTATGAACGAGGCATTCGAGATATCCAAGTCACCCGTGATCTTGACGGTGCGTACATAGGTAGCTATGACTACCTTGGACAGCAAACTGTGTTCGCTGCTAAACTGCCGGTTTCCTAACTAGAACGTGCCCTTCCGGATTACAACCACACACACCATACTGGTGACACGTACACCGTAACCACCGACCCTCACGACATCTTCCAGAAATACAACACCTGCGCTCTCTCCCCCGACGTCACCGAAGGACCATTCTGTAAGTCAAGTCTCCTTGTCCCCCTATTCTCCCATTACCTAATCTAGTCCGCGTTCCATCGGCACATGCTGCCAACTCGCTGACCAAAGAAACCCTCCCCCCCTTGCCCACCCCAAAAGACGTCGAGGGCGAGCTCGTGCGCCGCGACATTGTCGACGGCCAGCCGGGAGTGCCCCTGCACCTCAAGATCCGCGTGAAGGACTTCGCCACGTGCGCCGACGTGAGCGGCGCGCTCGTCGAGGTGTGGCACGCCAACGCGCTGGGCACGTACAGCGGCACGGGCGCCGAGCACGGCAAGACGTACCTGCGGGGCTTGCAGCGCACCGACGGCATGGGCGTCGTGTCGTTCGACACGGTGTTCCCGGGGCACTACTACGAGCGCGCGCCGCACGTGCACGTCGCGGTGCACGTGGGCGGCACGCGCGAGGACCCCGACGGCGCCGTGAGGGACAACACCGTCTCGCTCAGCGCCCAGGTCTTCTTCGACCAGGACCTCATCCTCGCCGTGGAGCGGCAGGACCCGTACCGCGACAACAGCCAGCCGTTCATGTACAACGCCGACGACGGCTTCTTGCAGCAGGAGGCGGCGGCGCGGTTCGATCCTTTCGTCGACTGGGTGGCGCTGTCGGAGAGGGCGAGCGATGGCCTGCTGGCGTGGATCACGGTCGGGGCGAACTTGACGGAGCACCGGGCATTGTCGGTTGCAGACCACCGGCCGTGATGGGCGGGTACGGTCTTTTGCTTCCCTTGGATATCAGGGTAGTGTTGCTGAGACTCGGGACATATGGGCTAGTCTGGGATATAAGCTTACCACATCGAGGATAGAATGAAGAGCAAACAGGAAGAATCCTGATATCATCGCTGGTTTACACGTGACATCTATCATCTACTTACTTAGCTTGAAGGAGCCGAGAAGGCAGTAAAAGAAGCTCGGGAACTATCCATGGAGTCTTGGTTCGTGAGGTAAATAGGAATAGACTCGATCGACCATACTCATTCACTAGGTGTTAATACCAACCTTGGAAGAAAACAAATCCTTTATTCTTCATACATGTCTGCTACTCGAGTAGAAGACCATTTGCTACAAGGACTACTGGACAATGTGATAACTTTTGGAAGCGCAAGCAAGACATCAAACATCCCTTGGCTTACGCGCTACTACTTGTCTCTTTGCTTTCACACCACTCGTGCGACGTAGTTGATATCATGTGTTGGTCATATGGGAGACCACCTGGGAACATGTTCGCAGTTTTCCCACAGGCAGGCCGGTCGACCAGAGATAGCATCGTATGGGTATTTTGTCAGGCGTGTAAGCCCAATCAAATACCTCGCTCTCCTCATCATCTACTCCTTGGCATATCTTCTTCGCCTTCTAAACTCCATCCCAATGCATCGCTTTCATGACAGCTCGTATGGCTTCTGGCGGCCGTTTACCATATCTCTCAACTATTTCCGCAGTAAGCGACAGGGCTACCAACGCGAACATCATGATGACCAGAGGAGGTTTTGGTCTAGGCCAGACTATGAAGAACACGTCGACATGCGGGAGCCCACCCATGATGCATTCGTGAGGACACACCGAAAAGCTCGATCAGTGCCACGCAAGGATAGAAGTGAGCGGAGAGAGAATAATGAGCAGAAAAGGGATAAGAAAAAGAATAGATCAAAAAGAAAACATCGTCATCGTCACAAGGAGCATCGCGATAGATCATCATCATCAAATCGAAGATATGAAGGGCATCACGACGAGAAGCATAATCGACACAGACATTCTAGGCACTCCAGAAGACACCGATCAAGGCCGAGAGGCCGTAGCCCACAAGCGAGGTGGTGGGACTTACCTGAGAGCCCCGAGCGTGTAATAGAAGAGCCCAGATCACAGAGAGGTCCTGACCTGCGCCGGGACCGGAGAGCTGCTTCGCCTCGACGTGCAGAACCCACTCACGGACACCAAACGGCATATCGACACGGACATCATAGAAAGCGCGAAGGCCTGTTATCGCGAGTGGTAGTCATCGTTTCTGGGCATTTTTCATCTCCGTCTTCGTCTTCGCCCCGGCATCATCACCCTTATCGCGAACACCGCTCTCCTGCCCCTCCCCCGGCGTCTACGAGTAGGAGGAGCACTCGCCGATCGCGCAGACGGAGAACTCGACCACCAGAGCATAACGAGGAGCGGGATGACTCGTTCGATATCCGGAGAGGGACAGGACTCCCAAATCCTGATCCCATACGAGATGATCCCCCGGTGGTGGATCCACCGGCGAATAATGCTGACACAGAATCAGCAAACCTCGATAATGAGATCATAGTCGAGCTAGCAGAGCTAGACGACAAACCCCCGAATCGTGATCACCCGAGAGACATTCTTTCGGAGGCAGAACCGCCGATAAATAATGTGGGCAATGCGGATCCTCATAGCCCGGGCGACGAGATCGGGGTAATCGAGCTACCCGATCATGATGATGACGACGACGAGCCCGACGAGATCGTAGTTGAACTATCCTCGCAGCAAGACGGCAGCAAACCCTACCAAGCCCCCGACACGTCCATAGCCAGATCCCAGCAACCCCGCCACAACAACCCCCCCAGTCCCTCCCTTCCCCCCTCCACTCCGCCCTCCCTCTCCTCTCCCTCCTCTACCCCCTCTACCCCCTCTACCCCTCTACCCCTTCCACCACCACCACCACCACCACCACGCAATACACCACCACCGGCGGCCCATCCGCGTGGGCCGACCTCCCGCCCCGTCGCGGCGCATCCTCGCGCGCTACGCCATGCCGCGGGACGCGAACTTCGCGCACTGGGACGGCGCGACGCGGCCGTTCGCCGTGTGGTCGAGCGTGTTCGACGCCGCCTCGCTGGGGGCCTTGATCTACGGGTGGGCGGCGGCGCACCACGGCCGCGACGGGGAGCTCCTCGCGGCAGTGGACCGGTTCCGCGCGACGCTCGCGCGGCTCGCGCGCAACGTGGCCGCCGCGGCGGCGCAGGGGCAAGGGAGGAGGCAACGCGTGCGCGACGGCGCCGAGCTGCTGGACGACGTCGAGGCGCTCGTGCGCGTGTGCCAGGATCGCATGATGGCGCGCCGCGAGAGGGAGAGGTACTATGCCCGCCGGAGGCGGCACGCAGACGACGGCAAGATCCCGAAGCTCGGGCCGGGCGCGACGCGCGCGTTCGTCGATGCGCTGCTGAGCAGGGCGGATTTCTGGGACATAGAGGAGGCGGCGAGGGCGTGGAACCGGTGGTTCGCGCGCTGGGGGCACAAGGGTGGCGGGGGGGACGAGGAGTATGAGGTGTTCTTGCGGGCGCGCGAGAGGTTGTGAGGAGGAAGGTCAGCTAGATTGTTGCACTTGCTTGGGATTTTCATGGATGGGATGACATGGTTGTGGTTGTGTATTGGCCGTCCTTTACGGTGGTGAAATAAGGGGTAGAGTAAAGCAGAGGAAAAGGGGGAGAGGGAAGAGAAGTGTTAGTCCAGGTGAATTAAGTTAGGTCCATTACATAGCAGTGGTCAGCCAAGCCAGCCAATGGGATGACTTATTGTCCGCGGGGTTAATAGCTGTCAGCGTATTCACACACTGCGCCATGTATAACATAGTACATACATATCTCAGGTAGAGGTAGATATTTACCACAGAAGCTAACAACATAGTAGTGATAAGTTCGATATATTGATATGAGTATTGATATATTAGCTACCTAACCTAGGTACTTAGTTATGTGTTGAATGCATGTCCAAATAATAAATGGAACCAACAGCTCAATAAATAAAAACCTTGCAGTTCTGTATGTATTAATTCAGTCCATCATTCCATGTCTTATCCCTACATTCTTTCGTTATACCGTGCATCTACGTTATTTACCTACCTATTCACCATTTGCTTTTCTGCTCATTAAATAGGCGCTGCTCGCTTGTCGGGATAATACTTGACAGACGATTCTTACAAGATATAACCTAGCATGTTGTTTGCTATCACGCCTGAAGATTTAGCCTGGTCGACAATCCAATCGCTGAAAGGGCCTCGACCGGTGTCTCCTTTTCCAACAACCTCGGCATCTTTCCCGCGTTGACCTGCTGTAACCATACATAATCGGTGGTTTCGGAAGAATAAGAAAAAAACAGTGGAACGAGTTACGGGTGTCCATCATCTAACCTAACTTACTGTGGTCACAGACTTGGGCTCGCCCATTCTAAAAAGACTCCACAGCTTCTAAGAGTTCCTTCGGTACTAAACTTACATACAAGAGTCGAGTGAGCCAAGTCGCCATGCCGGGACCGAAACCAGGACAAAAGACCGTCCTCGTAACGGGGTGAGTTAGAGATACAGAAGCACCAGACTCTAACCAAAAAAAAGTCCTGAAATGAGATGCTGACATGATTTAATTAAAATAAAGCTGCACGCCAGGAGGCATTGGCCATGCCATCTGCCTCGAGTATCACCGACAAGGTACCCGCGGGTTCACTCTGAGAGAAAATAAAGGGAAAAGGCATCCTGCATTATGCAGGGTGCCCCGAGACATAACAACCACTGCTAACATTCCGTGTTGTTGTTAGGGCTGCACGTTATTGCCACCGCTCGCAGGCCAGAGGTGCTGTCCGAGATGGCGGATATGGGCATGAGCACCGTTGCGTTGGACGTCACCGACGCCGAGAGCATCAAGAAATGCCACGAGGAGGTAGCCGAGATTACCGGCGGGAAGCTAGACATTCTTGTCAACAATGCGTATGTAGAGCCCCCGAACCCCCCCCCCCCCCCCCCCCCAATCATGGGAAGCTGCATCGTATATGGGCAGCGCTGAATTGCAGGCAATATATATAGGGGTCGCAAGCACACTCACCCGGCGACGGACATCTCGCTGCCCGACGTGCGCGCGACCTTTGAGACCAACGTCTTCTCCATCATGGCCATGGTGCAGGCCTTCGTGGGCCAGCTCATCGCCGCCAAGGGGCTGATCGTCAACATATCCTCGCTCTCGTCCGTCACGCCCTACCTGTTCGCGTCCGTCTACTGCGCGAGCAAGGCCGCCATCTCGGCGTACTCGCGCACCCTGCGCCTCGAGCTCGCGCCCTTCGGCGTCCGCGTCATGGTCTCCGTCACGGGCACGGTGAAGAGCAACTCGGCCGCCCAGCCCCTCCGCGCGCTGCCCGACGACAGCCTCTACCGGCCCGTGCAGCACGTCTTCGACTGGCTCCACGTCTTCAGCCAGAACAACTCCACCATGGACACGACCAAGTTCGCGCGCAAGCTCGTCGCCGACTCGCTCCGTCCCGAGGCCCCCCTGTGGCTTCGCACCTGGTTCGGGCGCCCGGACTGGCTCTGGTACGGCGGCAAGTGGCTTCCCGTCTGGATCGGACATACCCTCGGGGAGTGGATCGTGGATAGCGTGTGCTGGCGGGTGTTCCGCATGCCCGAGATACTAAAGGCGCTCTCGGGGGAGGCAGAGGGGAAGAAGCTCAAGTGAACCCGAAATTAGAGTCGTAGGCTAGCCATTTAGTACCTATGGCTGGCCGCTTATGACTAAACTATGCTAGAGATACACCTGACCTATGAAGCTATGCTTAGGTATTTCGTTGCTTACGGGTGCTCGGAACGGGTAATACATGTCAGCAGGATTCAATGTTGTGTCATTGCCGTTTAGTATACTATATACCCACTCATTTCAATATAGTTTCCTATCCCCTATATTCATTGTATACCCTTGAATGTTGCCCAGATCTCGGCGAGAAGCTCTACATACATTACAATAGACCCGCCAATTACCTGCCTACATACCTAACCTCAGGTAGGTACTGAATCTAAAACATGGCTCGTCTAAACCAAGTCACAAGGTGGTGCGGGAGTGAGCTCCAACTGTTGGATCAAACGTTACACTGCTTGTTTATCAGCTGCGACTCAAACCCACCCAGATCCGGGTATGTAGGTCAGTCGTGATCCTTTTGAGTCTAGACCCAATCGCCGGCCGGGGTTGTGAGATACAGGAGCGCCAAGCCGTATGGTGGCCCGGGATGTTGAGCTGGAGATTTGCTGCGATTGCGTGCCACACAAGGGATGCAGTCTGCAGTTCACCTGACGGACATACATACATACATGCACACCAGCTAACTAGCTAGCAGCCAACGTTCTCAACGGCGGAATTCGTGTGAGAAAAAGCCACCGTTAACCTGCCGAGGTAGTGTTAGGGGGGGAGTGGCCGAACCTAGGACTTAGTAGTAGGTACCTACTTAACCTCTAATGTAAGTCACCTTACCAACCGGGACAAGACTCACCAATACGACAACAAAGAGAGGTTGAAGTAACACATGCCAGGATATACGGAATTGGCAGGCCTGTCAAAGAGTTGATATAAAATGCCACGAGGATCACGCCCGCTCTGGATTCAATCCCCAGCTACTTCCTGTCTAGGTATTCCTCTTCCTCCTCCTCCTCATCCTCAACTTCACCGCCATCGTCAACACGTGGTGTCCTTCTTCCAATCCGAGAGAGAAGAGACCGGGAGTGTCATTCCGTCATGCATCGCCGGTTGAACCCGCTGACGCTCTGGGGCGCCGTGCCCCTTTTCGCAGCCGTCGGGTGCGCGGGCCTAGACGTGCCGTCGCTGCAGGTGCCCAGCTGCCCGGCCCACGGCACGATCCAGTACAGCAAGTCGGTGCCGGAGCAGGCGGACTTCCCGCTGACGCAGGTGGACCTGTGCTACGACGCGGGCGCCATCGAGATCGTGTTCACGGCGCTGGAGGAGGCCAGCTTCTACTACAACGAGAGCCAGGGCACCAACGACCCCATCTACCAGTACGAGGTCATGGAGGCCTTCATCCACCCGGGAGCCGGCGACCCCCAGACCTACCTCGAGTTCGAGGTCAGCCCCAACAACGTCACCTTCCAGGCCTTCATCTTCAACCCCTCGCGCGTGCGCGCCCCCGGCGCCCCCTTCGACACCTTCTACGTCGCCGACCCGCTCGCCGACGGCCTCACCGCCGCGACCGTGCTCGACCGCGACAGCCGCACGTGGACGTCGACGGCGCGCGTCCCGCTGGCCCTGTTCAACGTGGACGAGGGCCGCGCCCAGGGCACCCAGTGGCGCATGAACTTCTTCCGCACCGTCGTCGACCCGGCCACGTTCCCCGCCCAGGGGCTCGGCGCCTGGAACCCCACCAACCAGTCCAACTTCCACATGACCCCCTTCTTCGGGTCTGTGACGTTTGTTTAGTTAAAGAGCGACAAAGTGTTTATTTTTTATTTTATATTTTATTTTCCCAATTTTTTCTTGTAGCTCTTTTTTGTACTAGGGTGCTCCGGTTAGACATACATAGCTCGGTCAAAATTATTTAAATAGCATCCATGGTGGTGAGCGAACTATGCTTTATTACCTAGGTACCTACATATGGAAAAAAAAAGAATTTCGAAAAAAGTAAAGCCTAAGCATTGAGGGTGGAACAAAAAAATGCGCCATGTCCCATGTTCATCTTGAAAAAAACCTGTTGTGGATGTGGAAAACATGAAAGTATGTAGTTGGCTGTAAGCATCACGATGTGTCTACAGTGGGTTTTTCGAAACTTGCCCCCCAACTGTACTTTACCAGTTTCTTGGCGAAGCCCGACCTTCCAAGCATGTAAGCATTCTGCAATACGGAGGTCCCTACCAAAAGTTTTTTCCTTTGCCAAGACTTAGCTACGGCTGCCAGCTGCCTTTATAAGCCACATTCAGCCACGTTCAGCTACATTTAAAGGCATTTACACCTTTATAGTTATTAAATAACACACTTATTTAATGGTTAAAAAAGAAAAAAAACTTACAATATAGTTATAAAAAGCATTATATTTTATTTCCAGTTAGTTATATAACAGTTAATAAACATATATAAAAAATAAAATTATTTATATTAACAATTTATATATCTTTATAGCTAAAAGTATATAAAATCTACGCTAAAAAAAAGGCTGTAGAAATATAGTGTAACAACTGTTGCCAATATCTTGGCTTCTTAGCAAAGGAAAAAACTTTTGGTAGGGACCTCCGTACGGGTAATTTTTTCTTTTTTTTTTCTTTTTCGTCGTAAACGTCGGTAATCTCACCAGTCATAGCAAGCCGTGATCAAAACCAACAATCTCCGCGGCGATGCAAGGGGGGGTAGGTAGAGGTCCGTGGATCGCTATGTAGTGTACAGCACGTCGACCTTGTTTTACAGGAGATCTGATCCCGAAGGCTTGAGAACAGGGGCGTTGCACTGACCAGGTTGGTAATATTCTGGGTTGGGACAAGATCACCAAGAAAAAGAAGTGAAAGCGGGTTTGCAGAATCCCCTTGCGTCGGTTGTTGTTACATATGTAATATGTTCCTGCTGCCCGCTACGCGGCTATAAATTTTTCAGAAAGTCAAGCAGCAGTAGGAAATCATATCATGCAAGGCTCATTCATTAGCATTGTTTGGGAGGAAATGTTGTTGAATTAAGATAGAATAAACCTGCGGGTTCATCCCACATGGCGTAGGATAACTGGGAAAAGCCAAGCTTTATGTTCGACACGCTGGTTAGAATCCTGGATAATGTTTAACATATAGTTACATACATGTACCTATAGCTCGTATATAGTACATACCTAACTTCATAATTACCAGGACCCCTACTCAGCATGTCAACATATCGCGACATCAGGTATTCAACCCCGTTCTTTCGGTACAGTTCCTTGGTAATTCCTCGCTTGCTTATTATAGTATATACAGTAGCAGACGAGTTAACCTGAAAACTCTTGTAAAGCCTGATAGATATGGCAAATAGTGTCTGGGCGGAGTTTACATGCAGATAGATAATGTCTAACAATCTATATTATATATATTCTATGAGAGCTCCAGGAGAACAGGACATGTCTGTTTCTAAATGCGAAAAAGAGAACCCAACAGTTCTAACTATGAGTCTATAACATATGTAGTTTATACTCTAGGCCTCATATCATATCCTAGGTATAAAATCCTATTTGTACAGCTCTGGGTGAGCTGCCTTGATCATATCCGCGCCCTAGCCACAGAGGTTAGCCTCGAGCATTATTGTCGGGACTCCTGCGTAGAGAAACCTACCTTCTCAGCAACCATGTACACGGAGTTCTGGATCCGGCAGTCGGGGATCACGGGGATCACGGACGCGTCGATGACGCGGAGGCTGTCGACGCCGTGCACCTTCAGCTCGCCGTCGACGACGCCCTGTCGCACGTCCTTGCTCATGCGAGCCGTGCCGCAAGGGTCTGCGGACCATGACACAAAGTCAGCTTAGAGACACATGACTCGATGTTCCTCCCATTTATTCGGGGAGGGAGCGGGGCGGGAGAGACTTACGGAAGCCGGTCTGCGACCGCTCGAGGATCTGCCGCGTCATGGCCTCGTCGCTTGTGAGCGGCATGGGCCACGGGTACTCTCCCCCACGAGGTCCCTCATGCCGCCGAGGACGTCGTAGACGAAGCGCACGCCCTCGCGCAGCGCGAGCAGGTCCAGGGGGTTGCTGAAGAAGTTAAGGTTAATGTCGGCCTGGTCGAGCGGGTCGGTCGAGCGCAGGGTCACTACGCCATTGCGGGACTGGGGCCGTAGCAGATCGACGATCACGGTCAGGTAGTCCCCTTGAGGGGGTGTTGGAAAGTGCCACTGTTCATTGACGGGCGTGAGTTGCTGTGTCTCTACAAAGCTAGTAGTAGGGGGGTAAAGTAGATAGGGGTAAATAGAGATGTTATGCTAGAGCAGGTACTAACCTGGAATGCATCCGAGAACATAGGGACAAAGTCGATCTCGAAATGAGGCTGTCCTCCGGGACCAAAGGGGTCCTTGCCGCCGTTGACCTCCTTCGCAGCGACGTACTCGGGATACTGCAGCAACCGGTCGTCGATGCGCGGCAGGCCCACGAGCTCGAGCAGCCCGCTCGTGTAAGGACCCTGGTTCTTCCACAGGTACGCAGACGTAGCCGCGTCCTTCTCCGGCCCCGCGCGCAGAAGATGGTGGTCGAGGCCAACGCCGTCCTGGAGACGGACAACGTAGGGCATAATCGGATGATCGAGCAGGTTCTGCCCGACATGGGGCGAGTCGACCACAGCCTCGATTCCATGCCGGGCAAGAGTGTCCTTCGGGCCGATGCCCGAGAGCATCAGCAACTTGGGCGACTCGAACACGCCGAGCGAGACCACGACCTCGTACCGGGCCCGCAGCTGCTGAAGCCGGCCGTTGGGCCCGATGACCTCGACGCCGACGGCCTTGTCGTTCTGGAGGATCAGCTTGGCCGCGCGCGTGCCGGCCATGACGGCGACGTTCGCCTTGCCCTCGAGGTACGCCCAGCTCGACGAGCGCTTGCCGGCGTAGATGCTGTTGGTGGACTTCCACAGCCCGCGCATGGTCCCGTTGTGCACGTCGTGCGTGACCTCGCCGCCCTTCTCGACCCACGCGCTCTCGAGCGCGTCGCGGAACTTCTTGGTCTCGGGCAGCAGATTGGAGTGGGAGACCTTGATGGGTCCGCCGGCGCCGATGTACTTCATCTCGGGGCTGTAGGCCTTCGGGTCATCGAAGTAAGTGGCGGGCTGTTTTGGCTTCGTTAGCTGGCCTTGCAAGGGACCACGCGGATACGGCTAGGGGGACAGGCCAGACCTTGTAGATGTATTCTTTACACTTCTCCCAGTTCCACTCAGCACCGCCGTACTCTTCCCAATCGTCAAAGGTGGCCTTGCTCCCCGGAATCCAGGTATAGTAGTTCAGACAAGAGCTTCCTCCTAAGACTTTCCCTCGCGTGTTGGGCTTCTCGATGCGCGTGTACTCGGGTCTATCGATCATACCAGTCTTGTAGGCCCAGTCATGTTTGCCGCCGCGGAGCTCAAACGCGCGGGCTGGAGTAGTGATGGCGTCGATATCGCCTGGGTTGCTGATGCCAGCTTCGATGACAAGGACGGAGACGTGTTCGCTCTCTGCTAATCGGCCGGCTACCGCGCAGCCTGCTGTTCCCCCTAAACCTATGTTTTAGCTGGTATTCTTCATTGCTTGACCTGTAGATCAACTAACCTCCTACAACGATAAAGTCAAATGCGCTTGGAGCCTCGGTAATGACATGCATTTTGATAGATCAAAGTGTAAAAATGAAGTTGTCTTTCCTCTAATAAATGATTTGGCTCAGGAATCTGAATGTCGTTCAATTTCTAGAGGGTTTTCAGTTGTTGACGCTGTCTATTTGCTCTGTTGATGATGTCTGTGTGCCGTATGAGATGGATCTTTGTTATGGATTTCATCCCCTTCTTATACGGGCAGCTCGAGCGGCTTCTCAACAACAACATCTTTGAGAATTTGTGACTCCCATGGAGATAACTCGCTGCGCGCGCATTTCCTCAATCTTGTCACGATAAACCTCATCTTGACGCAAGGCTGATGCGATGCCTAGATGCCGACGCACCGTTCAGCAAAGAGTAAGCCAATGCCGAGATACCGAGATCCCTGACCCCGATTTCATTGATATTCCGGAGATGTCGAGTCTTCATGCATGTTGCTTATTACTCCCGTTGGTACCTGCACATTCATATTATAATTATAGCATGGCAGCATTTTCTTACCTCTTCTTTTTCTTCTCTCCCTTTTATACTACATTGTTCCTGCAATTGGTACGTGGGTAGTTTCAGTTAATAACGAGACCTTTGAATGGAAGACTGTGTTTCTAATTTAGGGAGACAGAGGAATCACTACAGGGTTAATTAAAGATTAAAGTGGTTGGTTGAATACATCACTAAGATTTTCTATTGATATGGCATTCTTAACTAGGTAAGTACCGAAAGGTTTAAGATAATGTCCGGGTACTACTTACGTCCTACTAGAAGAATGATATTCCGAGTCGCCCGGAAATGGTGGGTCTCACAGACCGTGCCGGAAAAGAAGGGTTACACCAACCCCGAAGGGATGCCGAGGCGGAGCCATCGGAAAAGGGGCAACGGGATGAGGAAACAAGTATTGATTGAAATAAATCGTAGATCTATGCTGGTCTATCTATCACTGAACTATACTCCACTAGCATATGCCGAATTCCATATGACCTATTATTTGATTCGGTCACCCCGGCTACGAATTCCTTCATAGAGCTCACTTACTCTCGATAGACTTCATGGTTGGCGATGTAATCTCTACCCAGCTGATGGTCGCGTTCAGTCTATCTATATGTTCTCTTAGCTCATAAATGGAGGAGACGAATTGACGTACTTCGGGAGTATCTTTCCATGAACCAAGTGGAACGGTACGCATCCTTTGTTTCAACTTCGTGACAGCCGTCTTCTTACTTTGAGCACATTCATTGTTCAAATGAAAGCGTTTCAAATAATCCGGAGTAAACCGAGTAACAAGGGTAGAAAGTCGTTTCTGCAGGCTGGAAATGTCTAGAGACATCTCTTCAATCACCTCGGAGGCTCCAATTCGACTTCGGAGAATAGGGTTCTCACCACTTCTGTCTACATTCCGGTTCGCTGGGTGACGGGTTCTCCTTGAACCTCCTGATCTTTTCTGTCTTCTTTTATGGTTGGTAGAGGTTCTCAATTCTCGATCGTAAGATCGCCGTAATTTCGGATTGGAGAGGATTTCATACGCACTTTGGATCTTGATAAAGGCTTCGTTAGCTTCGGTTGACTGACCCGCTTTGTCGGGATGGTAACGAAGGCAGAGCGTACGGTACGCCTTCTTTATCGCTTCGAGGGTGGAATTGGTATCTACCCTGAGGGTAGTGTACGGATTTAAAACCATCATTTCGAAGTCAAGATCAAGTCAAGTAAACCGCGTATGGTGGCTTGTGGTGGCTGGCGGCAAGACTGAAGGACAAAGATGAGGAGCACAAGAGGATATATATAGATCCTTGAAACAATGCTACTGTTTCTTCATCTAACCATACCATCATATTGTTTATAAACATTGAAACTAATCGCAAACTTCGCATACGATTCTTAATACACTTGTATGCCTATGTTTTCGAACGACCGGATACTGAGACAACATATCGTTTTATTACTTCCATGACAGTAACTCTCACTATGCTCATGAACTAGCCAAAAGTATGAAGGAAATAGGTACCTAATACTTTATAATATCTACAATAGCTATGGATCAAACCTATTCCGTTGTTCAAACTTTTCAACAATGTTTTTGATTCCTGGTATATGGACAAGTATCGCAGGTAATTATAGTTTTAGCCCGCCAAACAATATCGTGGAAATCCCATCATTGCTAGGTGCCATGTTACCGAATAACAATTGCCCTAATTATATGTATGTATGTAGACACCAATTTATTAACTACGAGCTTCTTTCGTTCCATTCAGAGTGACACAGAATACAAGAAACATGGAGCGAGCGGTATGTATGAATAGTATCGAGCACTACCTAGGTAGTCAACCAGAGCTAAAATCCTACAAGAGAAGGGCACGATAATGGGTCCTCACAACGTACGGACCCTTACCAACCTACCCTAGTGCTACTACACCTTCATAGCCATACCCGGCAACTCCGAGAGCCCTATTACAAGTTAGTAAAAGTTATATCACGTATAACAAGAAACCTTGACACTTACATCCATCAGTTTCTTCACCAACCATGTCCTCCACCGTGCACTGGTTAGCAGTGGACATGGCCTGCTTTGTGATAGAGCCACAGCCATCGTAAAAACACTCAGGCCTATCCATGGCGCGCTGGAGAGCGTCGTCTTTCCAGCCAAACATATAGTCACCGTGGGTGCCGTACCCATTACCTTCGAAGCTCCACACAAACGGGTTAGGAGTGCCCGAAGGCCACATGCTGTTAAACTTGGTCGTGTCCCTATCGGCAATCAAAGTTAGTGTTTAACTATTTCTAGTGAAGACCTCGGCGCTTATGAATATTTATTTAGGACAAAGAATCTGTAAGAGAGAGAACTTGTCCTCCGAAGCGTCCCCTAAAAGATAAAAGACAACTCTCAGATATACATACCAGGTAATTTCAAAAGTCACTTGTGGTACGCGGACGGGATGTGACGCCGGGCATGGAGGCGCGTTATTGAAGTAGTCGGAATCGACAGTATTGTACATGTGGGATTGATGGTCGGGGCTATCGAGGTTCTTGCCATCCCAACATCTAAGCTCAGTTAGTAGGGCGCATATGAACGGGGAAAATGGGGTTTACTCACGCAGGGAAGTGATGGGTAGTGAAGATGCCACCTGAACATGGGCTTTCAGGGAAATTTGCTAGCAATGGACCTCTGTTGCCTCCTGTCAGGCATTGATAACTGAGCCCGACGTGAGAACGTTCAGTGGCGGTGGGACTGCCCACGGTCATGCGGAAACCCTTTATAAATTTTATAAGTTTACATCACGTTGGAGCGTAACATTTGGCAACGTTACCGGTGGGAAGCTCTTGATGGGTTGCTGTTGGAGGTTGTCCCTCATCAAATCGAACTGGGTATAGTAGACTGTAAGTCCACCTTGAGCACCGTCGGAACCTCCCAGCAAGGGTTGGACAGGAAGCACCGGTACACGGTGATATGAACCATTGGTAGGGTGCTTGAAATATAAGTGTGCAGTCCAGTAGTTAGAAAAGTCCTCTGCCATTTGGCAGGTAGTGCAAGTAGCCCTAGCGCCAACATCGCCCTCCATAGTGGCATTGAAGGCATTTCCACCAACGATGTGATGAACATGGGCGGACGGGCTCCTGCCGGGCTCGACAACCGGATCAAGTCGTTGAATAGTCAAAGTCGAGCATGGGAAACGAAGGCCTGCTTGGGCCAGCGGAACAATGGCGGCGACTGTAGAGAGTAACTTCATTGTAGCAATTGGCTTGAGACTGGCCGTACTTGCAAAAGGGACCTGAAGTTTAGAAAAGGGGAAGAAGACACACTCCCGGATCTACACAGCTTCCTGGATCCTTTTAAGACCGGGCTGTTCTAAATCTCTGGTATGGGGGAAAACTCTCTTTGCCCCAGATAGGAAAGCAGAGCACATCTCGATGAGGAGAAAAATAAATGGAAGTAGGATGGCCTAGGGATGCTGCCAATCATCTTAGATCTATTATTACCCGGTGATATGACAACCACAGAACCATATGCCGAGACTGCATTTATATTATACATGGCAGATTGGCAGGCTCTCGGCAGATCTCTTTCCCATGTCCTTGTCATTATCTATACTATGATTATTATATTTCAACAGTGCTGCCAGCCAGGTACTTGGAGTCCCTCGCGTCATCATCAATTACTAAGGAGGCCCGTCGACCGGATTCGTACGATTAAGTATTTCTCTCGGTTTGTTGGTTTACGCTAGGGTATTTGAAGGGCATACCTTTGAACTGCCGATCCTCCTAGGAGTAAACGGTGTGGCAAGCTATATATGTTGAATGTATATTTTGCAAACTATAGCCAATAGTATAACGGTGTATGAACCATCCGTTATAGTAGGTCCCATCGTTTGGGCTTGTCTATACCTGAAAGAATAAATATTTGAGGCCTTCCTGATATTTTGTGAGGTATTCATGCCAGATGTAGCATTGGACATGGTCATATTAAGGAATTCTTCGACCGGTTAATTACGCCCAAGCTTTATCAATGTCTCAAACCTAGTCGGAGTCATGACCCATGGCATTTTTTTCCAGGCTGCGTCGAGGCCCAAAATGAAGCTTCTAAATTTTCGGTTACAGTCTGCGTAACACCTGATGCGGATGCGGTACCGCTTTCAATATGTAGGCTTTCGAGCTCAGCATAAGGGTTGAATTCCTTGCTTCTCAGAATCTCAAGTCGTGGAAAACTTTATGTAAGCTACCTAACGTAGGACTTATATACAGTAGGTGCTAAACATGCGGCACGAAGCCGTTTACTCGCATGTTGGACTGATGAGTTGATAAGTCTCTCGTAGATATATGTAACATAAGATCCTAATCTCTACCTTTAAATGTGTAGCTTCCAAGCAGACTTGACGCGGAAATGGTGACATTCATTAAGTGCTAAACACGCAAGCTTATACAACAGCTTCCAGGAAAAAAGGAAGGCATGCATGCTGACGATGATCGCCAGTCAGCACCTACTCAAGATCGACGGACTTTTGTACAAAGTGAAGGAGCACGTGTTGAACGAAAGATGATAGAGAAGAGGCAATTACACATTCATTCGCCGCCAAGCCTCTGTTGATATGAGACGAATGTGAGGGAGTAGAATGAAGTGTGTTAGTCAAGGGGAGAGTCTAGTACCTAGGTGGGCGGAAGCCCAGATATATATGTACATGGTAGGTAGTAATAGGATCGTATACCTAGTCGGGTGGTATGTAACCCCATATTCCAACAGAAGAATAATATTGTGGTGTCGCGGACAGTATATAGGGGTAATTGCCAGACGGCAATTAGCGTTCGCTTTTGCCACATGTAAAAAGAATGGAGGAATTCTCGCCCCTTTCTTGAATTACGGAGGTCGGGACTATAGCGGTACTTCAAGGAGCAGCAAGCCCGATTTTGAACCATCCTTCTTTCGCTGATTTGGGACAGTCCCCTGCCACCTCACATTCTTGTGCTGGAAAGATAGGTGTACGCGAAATGGGAATAGGGTTAGCTGAGGGATCGATTTCTGCTGCTGCTGCCTGGGCGACCCCAGAGCACGACATGGGTTCTTGACCTAACATTGGCTAGATATAAAAAGCTGTAAAAATGCAAGTTAAACGAAAGTTGTGTGTGTGTGTGTGTGTGTGTGTAGAGAAATGCGGTGGGGCGAGATATGTCGTTTGGAAATTTGTGTACACGTAGCATCCTGCACGTTCTACTACCTCCTTCACACAATCTATACTCCCCTGGCTAAGTTAGACATCGTAAACTTTACAATGCTTAAAGAGCGAGAGCCGCAGATTCGAAAGAATGAAATAACCATCTTGACTTCAAGCCTGTTTGATCCTAGGTTGAGGGCATTTCTCTCCGATATCTCCATTGTCGTGGACACAGATACTGGCCTGGTGATCCGAACCTATAAGCAGGATGATTCTCTGCCACCCCCAGACCCGGCAGTAGAAGAGGTCAACACCATCGACCTGAGAGGACTTACAGTGCTACCGGGACTGGTCGATGCCCACACCCACATCTTCTTACATCCGTATTCGGAAACACCATCCCTCAACCAAATGCGCGACGAGAGCTTCGTCGAGAGGGTGGTGCGGGCTACTAACCATGCTAAGGCTGCGCTAATGGCTGGCTACACCACGTACCGCGACCTCGGGACGGAGGGTCTACGCGATGCAGACGCCAATTTCAGGGACACCATCAACCGCGGCCTCATCGAGGGTCCCCGAATGTTCGTGGCTACAGAGTGTATCGCGTCGAGCGGAGGCTACGAGATAAGGCAGGAACATGGCATGCATTGTCTGGGTGGCAGCGCACCTAGGATCTCCGACCCCGCCGATGGCGTAGATGGCGTGAGGGCTGCCGTGCGGAGGCGCCTAGGCGCCGGCGCCGACATCATCAAGTTCTACGCGGACTATCGGAAGCGCCAATTGCGGTTCCCTCCGCCGGCTTGGCCGGGCGCGCGAGAGATAGCCTTTCCGCCGTTGAATGACATCTTGACCGGGGCCCGGAATCCCAATCTGCTGCTCTTCAACCAAGAGGAGATGAATGCGATGGTATCGGAGGCGAAAGCTGGCAAGGCGCCCATCTGCGCGCACGCCCAGAGCCCAGAGGCCGTCATCATGGCTGCCAAGGCGGGCGTGACGTCGGTCGAACACAGATTCATGCCAAGCGAGGAGGCGTTGGACGCCATGAAGGAGAACGGCACCATATTCGTACCTACACTATCCGTTTTCGAGGCTTCTCTACACCCGAGTACGGGCAACTCCAGAGACGCCAATGAGGCCTTTCAAGCCATTCTTGACCACACAAAAGCGGCCCACGAGAAGGGAGTCAAGCTCGCTTGCGGTGGCGATACGGGTGGCTTTGCACACGGTGATAACGCGCGTGAGCTAGAGCTGTTTGTCAAGGTGGGTATACCTCTCGAGGATGTCCTGCAGGCAGCGACTTTACACGGGTGGGAGGCCTGCGGTGGAGACCTCTGTGGCAGGAGGTTCGGGTGTATTGATGCAGGATTCGCAGCTGACATCACCGCCCTACGTGGTGACGTGACTGAGGACTTGAGTGCGCTCAGGCGGGTAGCTTTCGTGATGAAAGACGGTAGGATATATAAGGACGAACGGAAGCTAAGGCTCATATAGCGGCCATAGTCACGATTCGTTGCGGGTTGAGGCTATTTACAATAGTGATGGCGCTCTTGAGGGCGGGGTTGGAGACCGTACAAGGACAGGTATAAGGTTTTCATATAGTAGGTTACTGAAAAGAGTCAGACAAGCGTTGTGCCGCGTCTGGTGGGCTGCTAGAACTATGTCCAGAACAGCTCATTCTATCCCGTCATGAGATGAATAGGGGCAAGGCATTCTGGTCTGTGGCACGACCTAGGTAACGCTGTGGCTTATGTGTGTGATTAATCTAACCTATGTCCTTCTAATACGCGAATGACACGGAACCCTATCCTCATCAATCCTTAACTCGTGCAAGCTACCTTACCACATTCTGGTTACATGTAAGTTCATATCTGCAACTCGCGGAGTGCATTCACTTCAGTTTTCGAATCGGTCTTTCAGACTCTGGTCCATGAAGTAACAAGGCTAGTTAATACCTAGTGTAAGTCATATTAAACTCATCAAGTACCTATTGATATTAAGCTTACCACCCTAACCCTATAGGTAGGTAGGCTAGAAAAGGGGTTACTTACAATGCCTAGTGCTCCGCGATTCTACTCCTTTTCTATAACTCTACCAAGAATTTCAGCAATATCTGCCCCTCTTACGCAAATATTCGTTCATAAAGACTCATTACCCTACCACCCCAGTCTCTTTTTGGGGCCGCAGCATCACGTGCGGAGGGGTACATAGCGGCACAGGCCGGGATTAAAGCCCATTGATTGAACTGGACTGGCCGACATCTTTCGAATTCTTCTTCGTAACGATAAAGTCTCCGCTCGATGCTAAAGGTCACACTATAGATCACAGATCACGATGGCAGATTTGCCGGAGCAAACAGGCATGAATTTAATCATAGCCGGTGGAACAGGCTTCGTAGGCAGCGAAGTCGTACGCCAAGCCATTGCAGATACCAGGATCAAGCACGCGTTCGTCTTGACTCGCAAGCCACTCCCCGACGATATACCCAAGGACGAGAAGGTCACCGTCATCTTGAATGACGATTTCTCCACATACCCGCCGAGCCTCATCGAAAAGCTCACCGACGCGGAAGCTTGTATCTGGTGAGTTCCTATCCAGTCCAGCACTTGCTTGATGGCGGTACAAATGGGTCATGTGTCGGACCTTACCTACCTACTGACGAGACTTATACCCCGGAAAAAGGTCTATAGGTGGCCGTGCAACTCAGTTTCCAGACGTCGAGACGGCGAGGCGGGTCTCGGTTGACTTCACCATCGCGGCGGCGAAAGCATTTCTCGATAACCTAGCGCCGCGACTCCCGGACGGTCGGAAGTTTCGCTTCCTGTTCTGCAGCGGCAAGTTTGCGGAGTGGGATGACAAGAAAAGGCTCAGCTTCATGTCTGACACAAGGCATATCAAGGTAAGGGGATCCTCGTTTTCATATCCCGAGGGTGTTTGCTAACGTTCGTGGTACCCAGGGTCAAGTGGAAAGGGGCTTGTGCGAACTTGCAGATGCAAACTCGGACAAGTTCGAGGTTTTCATAGTTCGCCCGGGCGGGATCGCGACGAAAGGGGGCCGCCTGAAGGCGACATCTGCGAGCCTCATGGGGTTCATCACGGTTGATCACCTGGCGAAGGATATGCTGGAAATAGTGATCAACGGCCACTCTCAAAGAATTGTGGAGTCAGATGTCCTGATCAAAATGTGATGCTAATGAAAAAGTCAGTTCTACGAGTCTGAGATGATGTTCTGTTCCGCAGAGGAGGGGGATAAGGGAGTACTTTGGTGTAATGTAGGTAGGTGTTATAAAATAGGTGGTTGAGGAAATTGTTTATTATTCACTACCTTCAGTAATATATTAGCGGAAATTCTAGCAGAAGCATCACTGTAAAGGAAAGAAATCTCAGCTTATGTAAATGTCAATGGTATAATTATATAATATATAAGTCAGGGACAGAAAAACCAGTACATTGTTATGTGATCAACACATAGCACGATCTACCTAACTTAGGGGTGGTGGCGACTTGCTCATTTCTTAGGGCTATCCCTCCACAGCTTAAAGAGCCAAACCATCTCAGACCTGAACTCCGGGTACGAGTATCTGAAGTTGATCGAGAGGATATAGGAGATCTCCCGCAGAGCGCTGGAGACAGACAGCATGTGCAGGATCTTGGAATTAGCATGGCATGTCCTCCACAGGAGGTCACTGCTGTCGTGTGTCGACCTCCCGTCCCAAACGTCTCTTGTCTGGTAAACGATATCATTCCACTCATCCTTGATCCTACGATTAGCCTTCCGGGTGCTTTCGAACAGGTCGTACCAGAGCTCAGCGTCCTCGCTACGGTTAAGTCCGTAAGCCTCGAAGTCTGCCCAGAGCGACTGGTGGTTTATAGTCAGATACCGCAAGTTATTCTGGACATCGTGTCCAATAGGCTGTATTTGCTTGAGGGAAGCCTTGATGGCCTCGCGCCTCATTTCTTGCGCATCGCGGCCAGCTGGGGTAGTGCGACGGCTTTCGTAACCAGGCGCTCTGAAATGTGCCCAGGAGTCCTTGTATGGTCGGCTGCTGCCACTAGAGGCGCCACTTGGAACCTCCCAGTATCTGTAACTACTAGTCCTACTACTACGATAGCTGGGCTCTTCTGCGTAAGTTTCCCGAGTACTGTAACGGCGCGAACTTTTGTGGCTAGCATGGCGATGTAAATCTTCCTGATGGCTATAACGAGTTGAGTCCTCGCGATGGCTGCGGGAGTGACTAGGACGGCTGCTGCTTTTAGAGCTGGAGTATTCAGGATCAGCCTGACTGGCATATCTAGCTTGGTAAGCATCATACCCCTTGCGGGACTCCTCATTGCTCAGGACATCGTAAGCTTCTTTGATCTGTGAGAACTTCTCATTGTTTTCGGGTGTATTTCCCGCCTTGTCGGGATGCCATTTCATAGACAGCTCCCGAAAGGCCTTTTTAATCTCAGCAGCTGTAGCAGTGCTTTCGATGTTCAAGATCTTGTAAAGATCCTTGGGCTCGGCTGGATTATAGGACATAGTGATTCTGCGTATTTTCTGTACCTGGTTTATGTGGATTCTGTCTCGATTCAATTGTGTTTGGACTAGTTAGTTTGATTTGATGACCGAGTTTGCGATATGAAGAGGGAGGATATCCCAGCTAGATATAAGTTTATGAAAAGCAGCTAGATCATTAAACAATTGGAGGATGAAGGAAACTGTCAAATTGTCCCGTCAACAATGAAATATTCACCTTTCCCATTGTTCAAGAGATATTACACATTAATCTAAAGATTGCAGATAAAGGAACCCTAAGCTCAAAGAGTGAAGAAGCTTTTTTTGGTCAGAACAATGCGCTTTTATACGGTCATAAAGCTCCTCGATAGTCATTCAAGATATACCTGTCAAGTGGACAGTGCCAATAGTAGAATTGCCAAATTATAGAGCAGATATTAACTTGATAGTCATAGGGTAATGGTTAAACCAAAGAAGTCGGGAGTTAAAAAGAAACATCCCATAATACTGAAAGACAGATGACCTGTTTCCCTAGAAATATTTGCTACAACACGTCTTTCCTGACAGACGTCAGCTGCATTCATAGAGGGATTGTAGCAGATCCTTATAAACTGTTTTTTGTACTGGAATACTGGCAACTAGGTTATCTTAATCCATATTGTAATCGAGTTTATGCCTATGATATATGATCTTTAGGCATTTTGCTACTATTCTGACAGCATACCACCAGTTTAATCCTCTGAATATAGTCCTATAAATCACTGTTGGTCAGGTACACCTGCAATCATGACCTTCAACGTCCCCTCTTCCCTCTTTTTGACTACTTGGAACGCTTTTTCTGCATCCTTGAATTCATATCGGTGAGTTATCAGCTTCTTCACGTCGATAGCACCAGTAGATACCAGACGAACTGCTTCTGGATAGCACCCAGTAGAGTAGCGGATGGACCCGACAATCTTCAGCGCACGCACGCAAGCCACCGATATGGGGAAGTTGACGTTCTAGAACATTTTTCAGTATCATGAACCTCGTGACATCGTACCTCCGGGGACTTACCTCAACTCCCATCCCGGCCTGAACAAACGTGCCCCCCTTATGCAAGATATGAATGCCGGTCTGAATGCACTGTTCCGCGCCTGTTGCTTCTATCACTATATCGGGCCCTTCTCCGAGATTAAGGTCATTCTTCATTTTCTTAGCCAGTGCTGCGCTCCACTCCATCTGATCCATGCCTTCCGGTCTCTTAGGGGGCAAGTACACGTCCTCCTTCCGTGCAGCTCCCAAAGATGCAGCAAAATCAAGTCTAGACTGAACAACATCGACTCCGATGACTCGCGCCACGCCCCAGGCGCGGCATATCGCTTGGCAAAGAACGCCGATGGGACCGCAACCAAAGACTAGCACGGTTTGGCCGCCACGCACACCACCTGTTCGCACCATGTTCACCGATGATGCAACCGGCTCAATAAGGGCAGCGGCTTCATAGTCGACATGTTCGGGGATCAGGTAACAGTAGTCAGAGGCGACAAGGTAGTATTTAGAGAGAGTCCCATCATGAGGTGGGGTAGCAGCAAAGACAGTGTCGGGGCACAGATTATAGCTACCCATACGACAATAATCGCAGCTATATATACCTAGTTAGCTTAGACAATCACATATTTACGATCTTAAGGTAATGATAGTCAAGAGTCCCTACTGTCTGCAAGGAATTCCGGGTTCGATGGCAACCCGGTCGCCGACTTTGACGTTGGTGACCGAGGATCCGATCTCCACCACGACTCCAGCCGACTCATGGCCGAGAACAATGGGCGTGGTGAGAACAAAGTCTGATGCGGAGCGCGGTTAAAATTAGATTCATTGATCAATCTAAGATTAGTCTATTAAATAGCATTGCGTACCGCTAATACGACCTTTGTCCCAGTAATGAACATCGCTGCCACAGATGCCGGTCTGCATAATTCGTACTCTGACATCGTGCTCGTTCCGCAGGCGTGGAACCGGCCGCTCCTCAAAAGTGGTGTCATGAACGGCACGGAGGACGAAAGAGAGGTTGGTGTTATCATCAGACATTCTCAAGACAGCCTACAGCCTAGATGGGTTAGAAGGTTAGGATATCAGCTCAACAGGTGATAGCAGAGTATAGCACGCGAATTGCCGTTATACTAGCGAGTTGTGACGACTGTGTATTTTCTACGGCTGAAAAATAAGCGATTTGAGTGTCTGGGGATCATGGTTTCTCCAACCTTTTGGCATAATATTCGCTAACAGAATAAATCGACGCGCGTAAAGCGGCAGAGGCTTGTTTATGGATTGGAGTTGATCCAATTTTTATTTGGAGTATACCTGGTACCTATGTATTTGGCTGAATGGAGGTTCTCCCCCTTAGTTACCACAGGTTTTGGACTGTTATCTAAAGGTATCTAGTTAAACTGGACCCGGTTGGAAAAAGAACGTATTCTGCCTGGCATAGACATAGCAAGTTTTGCACTAGTTCGGATAGACAAATAGGGGCTGAAATGACAATATTAGGAAGAATACCAACTTCAAAGGAATCGGACCATCTACATATTTAATATCTCACGAAATTGGATTCAATCGCATCCTAACAGGTGAATCTAATTTTCTTTTTCTATAATGTTTAAGCATGCCAGCCAGGAGACCAAGCCCATTCTTCATCCCCCTATAGTCGGTATCTAAAGTGCTTGTTCTCCTTGTCTGTCTTATCTTCGAATCCTTCTAGTAGCTCTTCTTCCAGGACTTCTGCATGCATACCCAACTTGTCTCGCTGCCTATTTTCGATCCAGCACCACAGTGTATACAGTGATTGGAATAGAATGCCTGCACAAGAAGTGCCCAAGAGAGCCTTGATAGCGGTTGCGTACCTCGGGACCTCTGTTGATAAGAAGAGATGAGGTCCGATGATATTTCCAACGACGAAACAAACAAAATAGATCCCTATAAGGACGTCCTTAGTTAAACTTCGTTTCGGTTCACATAAGAATATCACAGTAATAAAGCTCTTACCTAGTACAGTCATGCGCTTCGTGTGCCCCGCCACGTTGAGTCCAGGAACAGTCCAATTTAGGACAATCGGCGATCCTATTATGTTTTGCATCCAACACATGGCAACTAAAGCATAGCGGTGCTCGATGGGGATTGTCAAAATGCCGATGAGACCGGCCATGACAGGCAAGAGACCGAGCACGATGGTTGCGCCCACCATGTTGGGGAATTGTGAAATGCGCCCAAGGATGAGACAGGATACTACTTCAAATGCACCCCCTGGCGCTTGCAGAAGAGAGGTCGTGAGCGCGTCGAAGTTAAAGCCCTTAATGATAGCGGACATGAAAGTGGTAACTGATCCGTTCAGGATTCCGAGGGTGATTGCTACAATCCATAGAAGGTAACACTTTCCGTCGAGCAAAGCTTCTTTGATCTGATATGGCTTGATCTTCGAGTCCTTGAGACCTATTCGATTGTTGGAAACGCGCCAAACAGCTACGACGCGTTCATATTCCGTCAGCATTTTGGCATTATGAGGACCGTCCGGTAGATACAATAGGATAACAAAGCCCCATAAGAATGTCAGAGCACCAACTATCTATACGGGCTGCAGGTCAATTATGACATCCTTTTTTACTTGATACGATTGGCGGCTTACCAGAAATATGAGTTTCCACTGGGCGATCTCTAGCCCTTGAGCCCTGCCCGATCCGTATGCCAAAAGTGCACCCAAGATGTTCGAGACCCCATTTGTGCAAAGCCAGATGGAACTGCGCATAGTTTGCTCTCTCCGAGTCCAGAGCATCGACGTCAATAGTACCCAAGCAGGTGAAATGCACCCTTCAAGCATACCCAGGAAGAAACGAACGACGAAAAAGCCCCCGAAGTTGAAGACGGTGGCTTGTAGCATGCAGACAAGCCCCCAAACGAACAACATGCCGCCGACGAGCTTGCCGATAGCAACACGTTGTAACAGCAAATTCCATGGCCAAGCCCCGCCTATAATTGTAGATGGGGAAGAATTAGTAGTGCACGTACATATCAAGTGAGATCGAGGGAACACTCATACACAGCCAGCCAAAATAGAGAGCGGATGCTACCCAGGAGTAATCATCATTCACCATGTGCGTGTCTTCTTGTAAACCGTATGTATTGGAGTAATTGAGGCTTCGGGAGGCGTTAGCGGGGTAGATAGACATGGTGATGGGGATATTGGTGCGCCGATCACACGTACGTCTGCTTGTCAAGAAAGGACAACATATAGGTGGTCATCATCTTCGCCATCCGTTAGCTATGACTGCGAATATATGTGTTCAAACTTCAGTTGCTTACCATGGGCAGGACGAGGAAGTCCAGTTTGCGCCGTACTTTGATCGCATCAGCCTCGAGCTGTTCCTGATCGTACTGCAGCGACTGCTGCAGCATCTCCTTGCCCAGCAGGTCGAGATCATTCCGCCGATGGAGCATGCGCCGGAAGGCATTATGCTTTGAGGACACGGAGCCGACACCGAGCTCGGCACCGGTGGTGCTCTCGGCCGTCTGTTTATCCTTCTTCTCGGACATTTTTGCCTATGGTGGCCCAAAGGTTTACAATAAAAGACAGAAGAAAGCGTAGTGTATTTATTAACTGACCACTCGACCGTAAGAAAAGGGCGGTTTGGGGTTCTACAGCTTCTGCTGATAAGACATTCCCCACAGACCTATAAGCATCCGTCCCAATTAGGTATGAATAAGAATACAGCATCATTTTACGCAGGGGGATCTCGCTTCTCCGAGAACTGGCGCAAACAAGTGCGAGATTCCACAATGTACTACTACCAGTTACACAACTAGAGTGTGTGTTTCCTTTGTGCTTCGCTAGGAGTTAGGTATATTACTGAAGGGAAGTTAATATGATGAAGTAACATAACAAAGGGCCTTTATGGAAACCTTTAGACTTTCATAAAGTACCTAACATCTCCTACAGACTACATAGTGAGATCAGGTGATACATAATAACTTCTATTCAGTCTAGTCTGGTACGTTAAACTCTCAACCTAGCTTAGAGTGCCGCATATATGAGCTTGATCGGCAGGGAGAACTTGCGTATGGCTGGGAACACCATTTGAGAACATTACAGGTAATTCAACTTACACGATGCTTATCTCTGGTGATGTTGTGCTAGATGAGTGGTTGAGTTGATGCATGATAAGCCTGCCCTGTGAATTGATGTAACCTTGGAGGCCTGGTTCCATGGCGGGGGTGCACCAATAATATCAGTAAATAAGAGCAGTAGGATTACCAAGGGCATGGAAGCAACATTTACACACCCCATGCTTATCACTTGAAGGGATGAAAGCCAAGATCAGCGAAAACGGAGCCACATATAATAGAGATCGGTTAAATTCTTCGGAATATTTGAAGCTCTTTAAGTCTATTTGTAGTTATGCCACAAGGGTTTCTTATCTTTCTAACCTTAGTGAATACTCTCTCTTGACTATTGACACTTTTAAAAGGATGTTAGTGAGTGGGGCAGTATTCTTGATGATCCACTAAGTAAAGAGCCTTGCCGGTATTAACTTCTTACATATATGTCTTACAGTTTAAGAGATATATCCGTTAAGTGACCGGGATGAATTCGTGTGAATAGGATCCCTAGACTGCGCGTAAAAAACATCCAAAGCACCTGGAACAGCCTTAGAGCGATAATATCAAAATAGGAATACCGTGATTGAAAGCCGATATACGGCGGAGTAACCTCAAGTTCTTCTAGCTCTACTCTACTTCCCCGCTTCCAGCTACCTACCTATGAAACCTATGACAACCCCTCTGAGCACATACAATGTCTCCGAACAAAATAAATAAAATAATGGCATCCGGACTTCTCGGCTCCATCCAAGCAAGTCTCGGTTGTGATCCAACTATCTGGGAGTTAGCATCTGAATTTCAAAATGGTCACCCAGAACGAGTCCGTATCGAAGAGAACCTGGCAAGAGCTCCATGCTGCAAAGAAAGCCGAGCAAGACTCGAGGATCCCACAAGCATGGAAGTTGAAGAAAGATGACTTCCCACCCGAAGACACGGTTGATCTACGGCCTTTCGTCAAGTCATGTGGAATATTGACCGAAGAAGAGCTAGTTATCACCAGCGATGCTTTTGACGCAACCTCACTAGCCGCGGCGATCGCGGAGGGCAGATTCACCGCAGTGGAAGTTGTGACAGCCTTCTGCAAGCGCGCTGCAGTAGGCCACCAGCTGTGCAACATGCTCACGGAGATCATGTTCGCGGACGCGATAGAAAAGGCCAAGCAGTTGGACGAAATTTTCAAGCGCACTGGGAAGGTTGTTGGACCCCTGCACGGTGTGCCGATGACATTCAAAGAGTGCTTCCATTTCAAGGGGTACGACTCGACGAATGGATACATATCGAGGGTCTTCCAACCTGCAGACCGCACCTCTCCGCTACCAGCGCTGCTCCAGGCTGCGGGAGTCGTGGTCATAGCAAAGACCAACGTCCCTCAGACGATGCTGGTGGCAGAAAGCCACAACAATGTTTTCGGACGAACGAAGAACCCTGTCAACAGCCGCTTGACTAGCGGAGGCAGTAGTGGTGGCGAGGCAGCTAGCCAAGCTTTCCGATGTAGTGCGCTCGGTGTAGGGACCGACGTCGGAGGGTCCATTCGGATACCAGCTGCAGCGAATGGTGTCTACGGGTATAAGCCCACTTTCGGGATTATTCCGATGATCGGATATTCGTTCTCGGGCTGGCCGGGGAGCAATACCGGGATCCCCGCCGTTGCGGGGCCGTTGGGCCATTCGGTCCGGGATCTCGCTCTGTTCACTAGAGTGGTAAGAGACGCGAAACCTTGGACATTTGATCCTACAATTATACCTGATATCATGGAATGCGGAGCCACGTCTTTACGGAAGCCCGTGGTTGGCGTCATCCACGAATCTGGACTTCAACCCCATCCACCGGTTCGTCGGGCCTTGCGCGAAGCGGTGGCGAAGCTGTCGGCGGCAGGCTTTGTCGTCAAGGACTTTAATCCCCCTGACTTCCTTCATATTCGCGAGGTCTCAGAACAGCTGTTCACCCTAGACGCACTGTCCTACCCGAAACAGGAGTTTGCGAAGTCGGGCGAACCTGTGGTATCAAGTGTTAAGAAAATTGGATTTTGGGATATTTCACCCAAGAGCCAGGAGGAAGCCTGGACATGGAATGCAGAGAAGCTGAACATCCAGAAGCAGATGCTGGATGAGTGGCAAAGAGTTGGCTGTGATGTCGTTCTGGCCCCCGCTGGGCCTCACACTGCAGTCCTTCCCGAAGAATGGACAAGTGATATTTATACGGTAGCTTGGAATGTGACCGATGTAAGTGGCTCGCGGCCGCCAACGTCAATTTCTTATAGAACTGAGTTAACACGTACCGCAGTATCCTGCAGTCATCGTACCGTTTACATACGTCGATCCAGTGAAAGATCCTAAAGACCCTAACTTCAAAGCTGCACATACTGCAGACCAGGTAAACGAAGATAAATGTACGCAGAACATCCCTTTACTACTTGGCAAACTAATCTGATATTTCATAGATGACCCAGAACTTTTCAGAGGCGCGCCTGTTGCTTTGCAAATAGTTGGACCTAGGCTAGGGGATAGACAACTTCTCGTGGATGCAGAACACATCGATTCCATACTAAACGGGCATGAATAATAAGGTCCCAAAGCTTGACTCTAATATGCAGAGTGATGAACTGGGCCTTTTCTTGAATCGCTTTTAATGAATAGTCAGGTCAACCTTGTCGATTTCTTTTTAATGAGCAACCTGATAATGAATTAGACTGGTATGAACTTCAAGAACGTGTTCTAGCAGCGTTATGGTTATTAACATAGCTATGATGGGAAACCCTCTTCCAAAAAAACTTACCTAACCAGCAGTGTTATATTGCTTTTGTGTGTATGTCGTGCCAAGCTTACGATGAAATTCTGTATGGTATATCGAAGCCGCGTATATGCTGGACGATGTTCCCTTGGCACCACTTGTACGCAATTGCCAAGAGGAATCACGAAAAGCACAAGCTCTATGAGAAGTTAAGACGTCATATAACGCCATGATGGAACTGGAAGGTAGAATGACAGCCGAGATCATAGCGGCACTCCAAAGAGTCGACGATTACTCCGCACGACTCCATTCACACTTGGCAAATTGTAACTAACGTATTTGGCGTTTAGAGAATGGTACGCCCACGGATACGACCTAGCGAGTTATTAACCTGATATGGGGCAGGGCCGTGTGTTGTGATTGTCCTAAAAATTCGGTCTCGTCTCGTGAAGAATATAAGTACGGGTTCCCAGGTGTCCTGAGACCGAAAGCGATGGCATTTCTTCCTCGCTACGTCCCTTCCGGATTTTCTCATCACCATGAAATTCACCCTCTGTACTACACTCGCAGCGTTCCTATTGGGCGCTGTGTCCGAGTCCACGAGCTTTTCATACAATGGGTATAAGGTTTTGCGTGTCAAGACAAACGGACAGCCCCCGGCTGTGCTTGAAGAGCTCTCTGCTCTAGCCTTCGACGAATGGGAACACCAAGACGGCCATCATGTTGATATTGTCATAGCACCCGATCAGCTTGACGCGCTCGAAACGCTCGGGGTAGAATTCCATGTGATGCATGATAACCTAGGGGATTCAATTGCCGCTGAATCAGCGTCCAAATCTGTATGGAAGAGACAAGCTGAGGATCTATCATGGTACGATTCATACCATGACTATAATGACCACATTCAGTACTTCCAGGATCTGCATGATATATTCCGAGACAACTCTGAGTTGGTTTCATCCGGTACTTCTTATGAGAACAGGAGCATCTTTGGTCTTCATCTTTGGGGTGCAGATGGACCTGGGAAGCCGGCAGTACTATATCATGGGACAGTCCACGCTAGGGAATGGATTACTACGAAAGTACGTCTCACTTAGTGTACATATGATGGTGAGAGTCGATGCTCAAGACAAACAGGTTGTCGAATATCTCACACTTCAATTGATCACCGGCTATAACAATGGGGATAACGAGACCCAAACCATCCTGGACAAGTACGATTTCTATATCTTCCCAGTAGTCAATCCCGACGGTCAGTAAAACACTTCACTTTCCAAGGTTCATATTGAGTATTTCGCTAACGCCCAGAAAGGGTTCGTATACAGCCAAACGAGCAATAGGCTGTGGCGTAAAAACCGCCAGCCTCCTCCACCACCGCCAGCGGATCAAAGCTGCTATGGTCGAGATAACAACCGCAACTGGGAATTCGCGTGGGATGCGAATCCACTCGGAGCATCCACCAACCCCTGTTCTCAAACCTACAAGGGCGAGAGACCAGTCGACACCCCGGAAAACCAGGGCCTCGACAAGCTAGTGCGCGAGCTTCGGGACCAGGCGGGAATCAAGCTTTACATAGACTGGCACAGCTACGGACAGTATATTCTCTCGCCCTTCGGCTACAGGGAAACCCTCTACGCTCCGGAGCTGGGCAAATGGACTAAAGCGGCGAGCCTGGTCAGCGAGGCGATCCGTGACAGCTCCGACGCGAGGACGACGTTCACGTTTGGACCGAGCGGCGCTGTGCTATACACCACTACCGGCGCGGCGCCCGACCACGTTTACAGCATCGGCGGTGCCGATTTTTCGTACACGATCGAGCTCAGAGATACGGGAGATTTCGGATTCGTGCTGCCTCCGGAACAGATCCGACCCACCGCGGAAGAGCAGTGGGCAGGGCAGAAGGTGCTCTTAAGCCTCCTCGACGAGGAGTTTTTCGATGGCGAAGGTCCAGCTATGGTGGTTTAAGTGCATTATGTTAACTCGAGGTGCCATGGAGTATATAAACGCTAATTGATTGCCATAAGAGTCGGACTGGTATGACAACAACACGGAAACTTGTCGAAACGTAAATAGAAGTGATATAAAAAGTAGTAAATAGTGGTCAAAGCTATGTAAAAAAAAAAGACATAAGCTGGGAGTATGTCAGCACTGAGAGGGAATACCTGACAAGATTTGATGCTTGTTATTCAATATATCTTATCAGTGGTGTAATAATAATTTAGTGAACATAATTCATTAATCCCATGATTCGAGGGTCATGTCGCTTGACAAGAGCCTGGGAGTACTTCGCAATGATGTATTCTTTCTTACTGGTGGAGAACTCAGTCATGAGACATACTCCAAGAGATTTTATACAATCACGGATCATGAGAGACACAGTTTATATATCAAGGCTGTGCTAACTACCAAAAGGAAATTCGTTCCATACCACATAATATGGCTACCATCATATATGCATGTCTTGCGTAACATGTTTTGCGTAAGTTATGTGTTGAACCCTAGACGCCGAACACTTGTTGTTGAGATGGCCCGACTAAGGCGCCTTCACTTGTCCATTCCAATCCACCTTATAAGTATATTTACCTGGTCTTCTACCAGTCACCTTTAAATCCCGTTGAACTATGAACCCAATGTGTATGTGAAGCTTCCATCTTCGTTCATCACATCCGCCATGCCGAATCGTGTTGTTGAAAGACTAGGTATAGATAGTCAGCATACCGATCATCACTCTATTTCGGGGGTTTGACCGAAACTTACCTCCAAACAAGGGCGCCCACACAGTTGCTCTTGAGCACCTGAATCAAGCTCTGCAGTTGTGTGTAGACTTCACTGTCTGCCTTTCTACTTTGCAGTAGAGCACCGGCCGCGTCATCGAAGCGCTTCTTGGCTGCCTCCATTGCTGTCACGGCTTCGTTCATAGCTCTCTGGGCGTCGTTGGTAGTCATGAAGAGAAGAGGAATGAGACTATCGGTGAATCCGATCTTCATCTCTTTCCTCAGGGATAGGACGTCGTTGATGATCCACGTTATGTCGTTGTTTGCAACCCACAAGCTCAGCATCGAGTCACATTCCATCACATCGGCCGGTAGCTGGGTGGCCATGGAATACTCGCCAACCGCTGCGCTGATGTACACCAAGCTGGTACCCAAGCGATAGTCCCAGTATTCCTTGACCGTCGGGATCTGCCCCCTTAACCTGGCGCTCTGCTCGGCCTCGTTGCCCGCCATGCACTGGGCCACCCCCTCGTATACGCGCCTGCACTGATCTGCGGTGCAAGACTCCCTCAGTGCCTCACCGACCACGTCGAAGCTCTGGACTAGATCGCTCTGGGGGCGGAATCCGCTCTCGGCGGGGACCACGCCGAGGCAATTCCCCACAAATCGCAGTGTCTGGCTCCGGTAGACCTTCCCGCCGTCGAGGTCTTCCATGAAGGCGCCCGTCGGCTCGTCCAGCTCGTCATCCCAGGTGAACAGCCAGATCACTAGGTAGGCCAGGATCTGGAGTTTCTCGAATGGGGTGTCGGGCCACCAGAGCGCCGTAAACAATCCAAAGTCTGATGCCTCGAGCTTCTTTAGTTTTTCCCCGCTGAAGTTGAGACTAGAGGTCGAGTTAGAGACCGGTCGTGCTATTTGTGCTACGCCAGAGAGAGACGGAATATATAATCTCACTTTCGAAGTCTTTTCGAGACTGATTCCCTAAGAGGTTCTAGTGATGGGTTGATGTGAGGGCTCGCCACTCCCTTCCAGTCAGAGAAGATTGACTTCATATTCGGGATGTGAACTGTCTGGCCCTTCATGCTCAAGAATAATGCTGTTCGTGGGTCTGGGGAGGCCAACTCCACGACACATGGTTGCGCAACTGTTGATAACATGGTTGAGGATAGTTTTCTGTTGGATGAAGCAACGTCGAATGTTGCGTTCGAGGATGAAAAGCCAGGAGTTTGAAAACGGTAATATGAGTCTGTCTGAGAGTAGGTTGATAGTTGATGAAGAATAGGAAGGTAAACACTAGGCATGGGATGATCAAACGAGGTATATATAGGCCTCTAAGTAAGGATGATGGATACATCTTGACGGTCCTGGTTGAGGGGCTTTCTACAGTACAGCAGCAGTATGCATACAATCCTACCCAGACCATGTACAAGGCCCTGATAAGCTTCGTTACAGTGTCTACTCCTTCTTAGAACAGGACGAAGATCTGAAGAAGGGATATGGCATCTTAGTCCAATTCTAGTTTAGTAGATGAATGAATACCATGTATAGAACTTTATTGTCCCATATTTCGATATACCAGGATAGGAATGTCTATTAAGCGCGAAGGGTGTATTGGATGAGCGGGAAAGCATGTGTCTATCACGATTCTGTTCCCTTACGGTCCTTCTAGCAAGTTATGCGAAAGAATTCTTGCCACATTTAGCATATGTCTTTACGAACAGTTCTACGAACCCTTTAATTTGAACATAGCTTATGCCTACCAATTCGGATTCTCATCTGAATCTTAGTATGAAGTTATCATACTTGACGAAAGGCAAGACTTTGATTCTAACTTAGTATTAGGACTGTTACCCCTCGCTCCATGTTTGCCATATGCTATTACGATATCTAGCAACATTAGACCCTGTTAGACGATGAAGGTCAATGCAGCTGGGCTTTTCCACGACCCATATCGGGACCGAGAGGGTGCCGGGATTATTATGTCGAGAGTTGTATAAATCAATATACACAACTACTCAGAACACCTGCAGTGTCCAGTGAATTATTTTATTTGGCTTGACAATGAGTTATGTGCCCGAACCAGACTATTCCTTTATGTATCACAGCGGTGTGGTAATCTGGGACAGGGTAACACAATCCCTCCTATTCCCAGTTTCGCAAGACTAAGACAGTAGAAAATGTTATTGTTGGTATTATTGAACATTCATTTTTTTACATTGACCTGAATATATGTGAGGTTGATGGTAACGAAGAGCAATATACCCCCTTTATAACTGAGTGTGTATATGTTGATCCTTCCGAGGATCGTTGGATTATGGTGCAAAACTTAAACTATCTACAATTTTGGTATTAGTAGATGCGCTGGGCACAATGACATTCAACCATCACTTACATATTACACTACCCTTGGTGATTCCTTTCATAACTAACGATTCCCTTTCGTCCCCCAAAATGTAAGCATGAAAACCAGGTTACTTTTAAGGCTTATCTACATTCGTTGTCATTGCCTAGCGTAATTTCGGTTGACATATACCTACGTACCCTAGTGTAGATCTCGGATCTTCCCACCTGGCCAGCGCTGTGAAGGATAAGAGAATCATGGTCTCGGCACGGAAGTAGGTGTCTTAGTTGAGTAAGGAGCAGCAGGAGGAGAATGTGGACATGAAATGCACTTAATTTTGAGGTTGTAGTAAGGGATTAGTGCGTGCGTAAGTTGGCGGGACTTTCTTGTGGGAAGAAGCTTGTTTTTGAAAAGTTCCACTGCGGGATGTCCGGCATCTGTATCCGGAGAGTACTTATCTTCACATTCCAATCAATATCCTAGTAATAATATTGTAGGTGCTATCCTTGAAGTGCAGTAAACAGGGTCCCTTGTTGTTATGTAGAAGAGAACCTAGGTAGGTAGTCTACAGTTATTGGGACCACAACTAAAATTGTACGTTGGGGGAGGGGAGGGTAGTATTTCCACATCAAGAGTCTTGCACATATAGCGCTCTCATGTCTAAGCCTGGGGTACTCTCCGTTTCAGACAATAATCAATAATTTCATGTTACTCGTAAAGTGAATCAAAAGCAACATAGTTTTACACTATGCCGGTTTCCTTGATTCATTCAAGGGCACGTGTTTCGATGAGAGTTGAAATTAATCATTGTAGCGACCTATAGTCAGCATATTACGGGTAGTTTAGTAACTCAAAGTTCATATATAGATGGCTTTTGTTACTTCTATCTAGTCATTCAGGATATACTGGATATAATTTGTACCACCGCTCAACATGGGTTTCTACGCAATAGATGTAAACGTCCAATGCCTATGAGGCAAAGGATATACCGTATCAACAAGTTGCATACGCTATGATGGGTTCAATTATTATGTCAAGAAGCTGAATTTAACCGAGCTGTTTGGTCTATACTCTCCCACTTTATCATGTGTATTGCGTGTTTGCGTTGAATGGAAAACTGTTCAGGAAGTTAAAAAGTCCCTTACAGCTCAGAACCAGGACCAATGTTCTCCATATTGCTGCATAGCAGTCAACTGTTTACTGTTCCGGTCACAGCACAGTCATTTCTGTCGTTTAAGAAATTCTCATGTCTATTTCCACAATTTTTTGATATCAAAGGTCAACCTTAGGTCAGCATAGGGATACGTTTCGGAATTTCACGCTGACTTAATGAAGAACACTTTGTATGGATAATGCACTACGTCACTCGAATTAAAAAGGGATGCGATGTTCTTTTGATTAAGAGGCTTTTTCAGGGTTCTAGGTATTCAAAGTGGATAGGAGAGGGTGAGAGCCAGTAGGTATAACTATAAGCATCCGTTGCCCCGGAAGACGGGCTCTCTTATCGGCGTCGATATGGGCATTCGCAGATAGTGTGGTGGCTCCAGCTGGGGTGGGAACCTACATAAGTCCCAAGTCCACTTTGAACTGATGGAGGCTCATATGTATTATACCTCGATACCGGTTGCGTAAGAATTCACATGCTCAGCAAGCTTTCATGACTAAAAGAGCCTTTAGGCGGGGGTGAAGCTGTTAATGAAAGTGTTGCTGTCTCGGTCAAAGTAGAAATATACAGTGTACATCTCTGGAGCCTCATAATCGATTTTTCTTAACGAGTACCCTTCCGCGGCCCGTTCGCTAAGGAAAAGCCAGCCAGGTATGCCAACTTGGAAGAAGGGAAGCTCGCCAGGTTTGTCATTGTAAAGCCCTGTGTGTATCTAGGCCCATGCACCAATATGAAACTCAATATACGGAGGGGTGGATGGGTTGGGCCTAGGTATACGGTTTTTTTTTTGGTCTATAATATGTTAAATTAACGAGCAAGGACGGAACCACCCAGTCGAGTTCATCCCCTTACCCTTGACAGCTTCTCGGTTATGCAAGTGAGAACTATTTATAAACTCACAACAATACGCAACAAACGCCATGTATCTGTGCCAACCAACTACGCGGTCATCAAAGGCCATTTAACCTGGCAAACCAATGAACATTGCCCATATAGTCTTCTGGGAACTGGCAGTGTCCTCTCAGAGTCGCTTGCAATCTACATATGTAGATAACTATCATCTCCTATCCAAGAGTCTTAATACGAAGAGCAAACAAAAACATGTATCCACTCATATCATACAACGACAGCCACGTGTTGTGATTCTCGCAGAGAAAAGCGGTTCTAGGTAGTTCAGGTACGGAGAAGATATGGGATACAGGGGCTACTTCACGATGGGAGTTATACGTTTTCCACGTGAAGCATGTCCAAGCTCGCCGATCTACGCAATTTACGCGAGCAACGCACCTAGGCATGGCGGAGTTTAGGATCAATAACGCTTTTAGCCGGAGATGTTCGGTCTCTGTTTGAAGCTACTCCGAACCTCGCCTCTATACAAATAACTACCTACTAGGTACTACATATAAGCGCCCGGTCCTACCTAGACCCTTGAGATGAACTAGGTAGCCCTACCACAAAGGCCCCTTGTTTAGCCTACCTACCGCCCTATCGGGGTCCATTAAAGTCACGAAGCGGGGATTTGTGATGACTATAGTACGAAAACAATTGGATGCCTTCACCGTGTCAATTGACAGGATGGATTTTCGAATCCCTGGCAACTCAGTCTCTGGTGGATAACAAACAAGGGGGGTAGCAGCACTGGGGTTTAGATAATGATAATACGTTTTAACAGATTAAAAACTGTAAACTCAAGGTTCTTCGGTAGGTAGGTAGTCTATGTAAAATAAACAGTTACGCAAGACTATAGAGACCACAAACTCAGCATTCTACACCGACGGATGGGAACTTGGCAGTTTGTGTGTGCTGAAAAAAAGGGGATGGCGGAAAAGTCTATGTAAGCCACAATCAACCATAGGTAGCAGAAACGGATATACCAGACACGACCAATGTTGATTTTGATCCGTAGAAGGTATACTTGCCTTTTCAGTCAGGATTGGCAGATCTTTAATAGGCGAGTAGAATAATGACGTGCCAGTTTGTTGAATGATGAGAAAGCGGGCTCACGTACGGGTAGGTAAGTCTAGGCTAGCTAAGCGTCCTCTATTTTTGGGACAGTAGGTCTGGTATGTGTGATATGTATGTATACTCCAGCTACCTATCAACCTGCATGGGGAGGCCCCGTTTGTCCAACAATACCGCCCCTCTCGTGGTGGGACCCCTACTTAACTAACATTATTACGAATCTAGATTTGACGTTCCTCTCAAGTTACGCTGATAAGAGAGATGTAGTGTTACTATGGGTTGGCTGTGCTTGGAATTTCCCAAACCAAACTTCGCGAACCAACATACTCATTAGACGGGTCGAGTCTAACGCGTCGTGATCTTTATCAGATAACTCGTCAGTGGTACGTTTGGTGGTATTTTGCGCACAGAAGGGGCTCTAGGATAAAGGTCTACGAACCTTAATACCGTAATTATAGTAACAGATCACTTGTAGTTAGCAAGGCTGCTCAACGGTTCGCTCTCGTGTATTTCCGTCACAATTACGAGAAGAAGCGTATCAAAACAACGGTGCTTAACTAGGCAACAACAAGTTAATACACTCAACTGTTACATTGGGTGAAGACTGCGAGGTTTTTCATCCAAGTCAAAAATACATAAAAGTTATGTTGCTAGAAAAATGCCTATTGTATTTCCCCTTGACCTGTAAGGGTCCTGTTTTAAGTGGCGCAAACATGGAGTAGGAAGTAAACTTGACCCCAGCTCACCATCTTATGGATGTGTAAAGAAACCAATTAGCTCTAGGATGACACCCTTATAGCCCATAGTGTACATAGCAAAGTATCTTTAAATGCACGTATGATAATATTCTCCCTAACCGGAGTCTCCTTAGGACCCTTTGCATTCAAGACATTTGCCTATCACTTCGAACGCGCATTACGAACAAACACGTGGGTAACTGCCAGCATAGGACGCGCTGCAGCGGGGCGTGTAATAATATCATGATCATTGTATATATAATCTTCTCGGGTCCGATATTAGGGTACGTGTATAAAACATTACTTTTCCTTCCACCAGGCAGACGTTTTTCATGACGCTTATTGCCGAACACCTACCCAACACGCCTTGCTATATGTACCCACACTTCACAGACTTAATGTTGCAGGCAAAAGCGAACGTGAATTGCCTTTAAGGCAATTCGCTTATATATAGCATCTTGCAACACTTTCCCTCAAGTTGTGTTGATAAGGCCAAAGCTTTTTATATGGCGAGATGAATGTCTTTAGGTTTAAGCCGTGTTGAACTGTAAAAATAGCACTGGCTTTTGGCTTCTGGCCTCTTTTAAGCTCTAGCACTGGTTCTGCCCGTGTATTTTATGCATGTGTCTGCGAGGTGAAAACCTTATGCTTCTGCTGGAAATCGAATCCAGTGTGCGAGGAAGGGTTTCTATGTGTCAGATGGCTACTAAATGAGCTAATATCAGGATTCTGAAGTGGGAGCCTGGGCTTATAACCTGTTGCAGGCAAAAGCGAACGCTAATAGCTCATATATAGCATCTCGCAACATTTAACTTATTCCTCATCATCACTCTCGGGGGGCGGCTTGCGAGGCCAATCTCTAGCGAAGTCGATCTGGTCCCTGGGCCAGAACCATTCGAGGAAGACGAAAATGAGATAATCGATAACTACGCACAAGCAAAACAACTTGCCGGCCCAGACGCCACATCCATAGTAGCGCTTGAGACGGTCGATGAGAGCAAAATTGCGAACCCGCGTCGCGCTCCAGTGGCCCTCGTTTCCCATGTCATAGCCGTAGAATTCATTATTACTGAGGTCACCTGAGATGCCCCGGTATACACGCTCGGTGCGTTTGGCAACGTTAGTCCACGAGTACATGGCTTTAACCTGCTCGTGGAACTTCTCCGTGCGAACCTTATTCGCCCGGAGAGCGGCGATAGCTCGTCCAGTGGCCGCCACCAGGTCATTCTCCTCGGGTTGGGCAAAAACCGTCATGTGGGACGGGAGAACCTCTGGAATACCCCCAACGGCGGTGCAAACAACATATAAGCCACAGCTTGCCGCTTCCACAATGACAGTTCCGAAGGCCTCGGTTAAGCTGGGATGAAGATAGATGTGACCCCTGACCATTACATCTCGCACATTTTCATGTCGTACAGGCCCCAACATTTCAACTTTGTCTTGCAAGACGTTCTGTTCAATCATCTGCTCTAGGTCAATGGCTTTTGGTCCAGACCCGGCAATGACGAAACGTGTGTTGGGGTGATTTTCGAGGATCCGAGGAATAGCGGCTGTGAGAAGATCTGTTCCTTTATTGTAGAAAAGGCGGCTGATGACCACGATGGTGAGGGTATCATTCGGGCCGAGGGGGTGTGCAGGTAATGGGTGTTGATTAAAGATAGAGCTATTCGGTTCCGGGCGAGGCAGAGGTTTGAAGTTCTCGGAGACGACAGCATTCGGGATGACAGATACCATGAGAGGGTCAAGTGCTGCTCTGAGCACTGTGTTCTCCTTACTATAGCACATGTAAGCTAAAGAAGAAGAAGAAGAAAAAGATAATGATACTAGGCTAAGGCACGGGCAAGTAGATGACATACCAGGTATGGCTCACGCATATGACATGATCCACGTCACTCAGGGTGAACTTGAGGAGCTTGTTGTTTAGTATGCTGGCGGCATCAGCAAATCCAAATAAGGAGTGATCGGTATAGACAGTCCTCAGCCCCATGGTCCTAGCATGCAAGATGGCCTCCTGACAGAGACTGCTAAAGCTGGCATGGCCGTGGACAATCTCTATACGCTCCCGGATGATGATATTTCGAAATAGGGGGAAGAAGGAGAAGACGGTGGGGAAGGTGGCGGAGCGATATATGATGGCAAAAGGGACGTGGAAGACCTTGATGCCGTTGGTCAGGTAACGAATGCCCTTGCGGTCCTCATAGGCGTGGGTAATGACGATGACCTTATGGCCTCGGTCGACCAACTTGGACGCGAGCTGGTAGATGTGGCTCTCGACTCCGCCCGGCTGGGGGAAGAAGAAATCGCACACCATGGCGATGTTGTAGGTTCGGCGCGGCATCTCGGAGGGCGGTGACGACAATAATCATGCAAGTTTCGAGTCATATTCGAAAGGTGAAGGGGAGCAAGTCAATGACGGATGAATCGCCATGTGGTAGCCGAATTATTAGAGTTGTTGTTTATGTTTATTTTGATGTTTAATTTTATGTTTATGTTGTTGTCATTGTCCATCAAGGCGGAAGTAGAATAGTACTAGTAAGTATTTGGTAGTCTATCTCTTGGAAGTCTATCACGAGGTTGGAGATACGGCACAGTTCGGTCGTGGACTGGTGGTGTTGGATAGCTAGTGTTTAAGTATGTAATTGTCTGAAGATTAGGTACTCTGAGCCAGCTCTGGGTGAGAAAGACTTGTAGCTGAAAGGAGGAGATAAGAACAATGGCTCTAGTCGCATTGATGGTGGTTAGTGACGAAGATGGCGAAGATGGGAAAATGGGAAGTTGAAAGTTGAAAGTTAAAGGCTGAAAGTTGGAACGTGGCTGTGTGGCTGCGTGGGCTGAGCGGGCTTAATTAAGGTTCGTGCCGGTTCGTGTCGCATGCTGGGCCGGGTCACGGATAAGACAATAAGGTTAATCGATAAGATATTGGGAATCGATAAGGAAGGCGGTCAATTTTTATGCGATGGCAGAACTTTCGCAGTTCTACAAGAAGGTTGGATGGAAAGGTACCTTCAATTACATCACACTGCAACTTTCATAACCACATGGTGGCCGACTCCATTGTAAAGGAAGCTGCAAAAATAAAAATAAAAAGCGAAAATAAAAGAAAAATGTATTCTCGATATATACCACCACCGAAAGGCTCCGCAGAAAATATCACCCCCATACCACATCAAGCTTCATCCAATCCCGTCCCTACAACAAAAGCCCAACCGACCGCATATGCTCGATACGTTCCTCCACCGAAATCGGGTGGCCCGGGAGTGGGGCCAGCAATCCATCAGACTCAGCAGCATGTACGATTCGATGATGTAGTGGAAGAGAAACAGATCAATGGAGACGAACCTCCCACCAAGAAGGCCAAGTTAACAGAAGACGATTCTCCTGAGAAGTCAAAGAAGAAAAAGAGTAAAAAGTCCAAGAAGGATAAGAAGAAAAAGGGGCAAGATGAGAAGCAGGAATCGACAAATACCGACACCGAATTGAATCACAACCCCCCCGAGGAGTCTATCGAGCAGGTTCACGGGTTTGGTGACGAGTTAATCGACGTGGAAGATGCTCCAATTCAAGAGACTGCGCTAGGGATATCACGGGTGGAGAAACCACCGAAAGAGAGGAAGGGGGCGAAGAAGCAAAAGAAGGAGAAGGGAATTGGCGAAACAGTGTCTGGGGATGAAGACGAGACCCCGAAACGCTACAGATCGGTATTGGAGAGAAAGGCCAAATCGATGAAGAGTGCCACTGGACCAGCGGTTGAAGCTAAGGAGTCCGAAGATGGTGACATTGATATGCAAGACGCAGAAGACACGAATAAGAAAACAGACACTCAGGTCGAGGAGGAGGAAGTCGAGCTTCATGGCCTAGAGCCGCTTCCACAACCAGAGCCGGTGGTCCCAGACACGACCAAGCCCACCTACGCGACCTTACCCGCCTGGCTAGCTGAGCCAATACGCGTCTCTCCTCAGGCTAGAATGCCTTTTTCTAAGCTTGGTATATCACCAGAACTGGGAATTACTCCTGAAATTGCCGAGAGACTATCGGAAAAGGGTTACAAAGAAGCTTTTGCGGTGCAGACTGGCGTGATACCCCTCCTGCTTCCCCATCACTGCAAGACAATGCAAGGCGATGTTCTCGTTTCAGCTGCTACAGGATCTGGGAAAACTTTGGCATATACCCTTCCCATGATAAGAGATATAAGCTATAGCAACCGCCATCTTACGCGGTTACGTGGCCTGGTCGTTCTTCCAACCCGTGAATTAGTCAAGCAGGTCCAGCAAGTATGCGAACAGTGCGTGGGTGTTTTTGCGCTTGATGGGGCAAGGAGACGGCCGCGAATTGCCATCTCTATGGGGAGTCAGACCTTGGAACAGGAACAGAATGCTCTCGTCGAGAGAGAAGAACGCTATGACCCCGAAGCATACGCCCGGCGTATGAAGCGGTTAGGGGGTTTGAAGGGTTCTCTGTCCGAGGAGGAAGACGAGGGTTATAATACCGAGGATGAAGAGAAGGCAGCAATAGCGAAACAGGAAGACAAGATCCAAACATTGCCTGATCACGTCATTTCATACAAATCTAAGGCAGATATCCTCATCTGCACACCAGGTAGACTTGTCGACCACATCAAGTATACTCCTGGTTTCTCGCTTGACTTTGTCCGTTGGCTTATCGTCGACGAGGCAGACAAGCTACTCGGACAGAATTTCCAGCAGTGGATAGACATCGTCATCCCCCGTCTACAGAACAACAGCCAATCGGGTGCCCGGAATCACAAGCAGTCAAATCTATCAGGGGTTCGAAAGGTAGTCCTCAGTGCTACAATGACGCGGGATTTGGATCAACTAGAAGGGCTTAAGTTACGACGACCAAAGCTAGTTGTTTTGGAGGGCTCGGAGGACCTAGACGGTACTGCAGTCGATGGTGCCACGGCTGAACACCACCTTCCCGAGCTCCTCGAGGAGGCTGCCATCAGAGTCAAGGATCCTAACTTGAAGCCCCTATTCCTGCTTGACCTACTCCAGAGTGGTAATATATTAGGTGCACGAGCAGCCATGGATAGTGATGATGAGACTTCATCGTCTGGATCAGACTCGGACTCAGATTCAGATTCCGACTCCGACACCAGTGTCGACGCAACCCCCAAGCCCTCTCGCGCTCCACCCTCCACAACCCCCCAAACGCCCAGCGTCCTCATCTTCACCAAATCCAACGAGACCGCCCTGCGCCTCTCCCGACTCCTCGCTCTCCTCTCCCCCAAAAACCTATCCCCCCTCCTCGGCACCCTCACCTCCACCACCCCCTACGCCACGCGCCGCGACACCATCCGCGCCTTCGTCTCCGGCCGCCTGCGCGTCCTCGTGGCCTCGGACCTCGTGGCTCGCGGCGTCGACCTGCCCTCCCTCGATCACGTCGTCAACTACGACGTGCCCGCCAGCGTCGCCTCGTACGTACACCGCGTCGGGCGCACGGCCCGCGCGGGCAGGCCCGGAAAGGCCTGGACCCTCTACACGAACCCAGAGGCGCGCTGGTTCTGGAAGGAGGTCGCGGGCGAGAACGGCGCTGTGGCGCGCAGGAGGAAGGTCGAGAAGGTTAGGGTCACGGAGGAGGAGGGGCTTGAGTGGGACGGGAAGGTGAGGAGGTATGAGGAGGCGCTGGAGCGATTGGGACAGGAGGCGGGGGGTCGTTAGGGGGGGTGGGATGGAATTGGGATGGAGTGGGACAGTAGTGTGTGTGGTAGAGAATGGGGGGATGTATATAGGTGGGCTTTGGCTGTAAGTAGTATATACTGTTAATTTATTCCCCGCGAGGAGGTAATTGGTGTGTAAAGATTGCAGTAACAGTGTTGTGTTGAACGAAGAAGCGGAGTTTTCAAACGTGATGGAGGATCTGCTCCCGGGGTTATAATACCTATCTAGGTAGGTTTACGTCTTCGCGTCGCCTGTTTCAAGCTCAAGAGAGTCCTTCACCAAGGGTTTGCCTCTCAGAGGCCACCCTTGTTCGTGCCGAAGTCGAGTAGGTATGCCCAACCCAGGATCCAAACAAACCCATGTAACCTAGGTATCTCACACCGGAAACCGCGAAACACTGGCGCGTCTTCATCATGACGGGAGACATTGTCATGGCAAATACAACAACCATCCACAACAACCCCATGATACCATTCCCGGGGAGCTAGCTGTGTGTGGAAAGTATTGTCCGCAATTACCTAGGCATCGTTGGGTTGTGCCCCCCCCCCCCCAAAGCACCTCATGCAGCAAGTACAATACCTAGGAACCTATGGTAATTTCCAATCCGAGAGACCTTCTTGTCGTTTACTTGATGCCTCCTCGATTTCTATGAACATTGATATAGAAAATACCTACCTCAAGTGTTCCATTATACTTGGAGCTCCTTTTTGTCTGCACTATATCAATATGTAGGTAAGGGGAGCTTCTCCCCCCCCTTTTCTTAGAGATTACCTACTTGAACCAGACCTAGAATACATCCTCTCCCACAATTCCCTTCAGCCAGCAGCGGATATATTGTAAAAGCGATATATAGCCCCCGCTTCTCGTTCCTTAAAAAATTGTTACTAGTAATAAGGCTTACCTAGGTACCTAACTTAGGTGAATCAATACTACCTGATTTCCCCTCGTATACTGTTAACTCTGGATTCGATATCCAACAAAACAGGCGTATCAGTAACTTAAGAACTTAAGTACGTAAAAAAGGTAGTGACTTAACTACCTAGATATAACCTCATATGTCCCTGAATGCTAAGCCTATGCATACACAGCTAGCTATAAAGCAGTGTTGCCCGTCCTTGTAAAACAGTCAAAGATAGGTTCATACCCAAACCCGTCACCTCCCCCAAGCTTCGCATTTAGAAAGTCACGGGTGATCATAGGCAAATAAAAGCTCAACGGCTAATATATTCTATTTTTCCATGGATGGGCTGTATATACTCTCTCTATTCGGTTGCCCTGGGAGTCCCCAACAGACGCCCCTTTATCTACTCATACGGGCGAGATGGGTACAGGACATGCGCTTAACCCATCTATCTAGGTATCTATATGTCCTCTCTAGAATGCCGGGTTCCTCGCCGCCATGATAGCGCTAATATCCTCAGCCAAGCTGACCGGGAATGGGTCTCTGGCTGCCGCTGTCTCTAGCGCCGAGAAGATCGCCTTGACACCAATACCAACCTCTTGTGTTCCGGTGAGGGATTGCAGCTCATTCAAAGCCTCGTTCACGTCAGCTGGGCCGCTAAACTTTCCGGAGGCCTCGAGGAGTGCCTGCAGCTCGCGGTGGTCTTTAACCGCGGGCACGGCGATCTCTCGGTCAAATTCGAATACGCCGTGCTGATTCAACATAGACCGCTGGCTCGTGGTAGCCATTATCAGTAGTCTTCGACCCTGTTGAGCAATTAGTAAAAGAACGTAACACCGAATCTTCCATAAAAAGCAAACCGTACCTTAGGGGGGCGATTCTCAAGCACGGCGCCCAAATACTGGACCACGGGGTTCGAGAATCTCGGCCCGATGGGGTTCCAGTCGATGATCTTTTCGAGACTGTCAAGAATGACAATGCTGAGGGTTGACTTGTACGCGTCGGAGAAGGCGCGTCGTAGGTTCTCGAGTTTGCCAACTTCAGTCGTCCCAAGATCGATTGGTCGGATGATCTTGACGAATGGGAATTCCGACTTCAGACCAATTTCAGCCGCCAAAGCTGTTTTCCCGGCGCCATGGGGGCCATGGACTAGTACAGAGAACAGAGGCAACTTCTCCGAGGTCCGAACCGCCTTAACAAAGCTGAGACCTGTAGCGAGGATGGATTGGATGTGCGGGCTGAAATCGATGATGCCGCACGGAGCAGCACTGCTAAGCTCCTCCTCCGACACACCAAAGGCCGGTTTAACATCCTCTAATGCCCTCATGAAATCTTCACGAGTGAGCATGACGTCCTGAGGATTACCGCTCACGCCAGTAACATCACCAAGCTTAGTGTGCCGCGTGAAGGCGTAAGAAAGAGCCGCTTTAACTAGACCAGAAATTTCAGCACCTGAGTAGTTCTTGGTTAGCTGTGCAAGCTCATCCAAGCGCACATCGTCAGAAAGCTTGTTGATGGCTCGAATCTTGGCAGTATGAATGTTGAGAATCTGGATACGGCCGTGCTCGTCGGGAAGGGAGATCTCGACATGAACCTCCAAACGACCAGGACGTAGAAGCGCATCATCGATCATGTCCTTCCGGTTGGTCATTCCGATGAGGAGGATGTTGTTGAGCTGGTCAACACCATCAAGCTTCGATAGAAGTTGGTTGACTACACTGTCACCAACGCCGGTGCCGCCTGTGCCGGAGCCTCGCTGCTTGCAGACGGCATCCAATTCATCGAAGATAATAATGTGGAGACCCGACTCCTCGCCTTTTTCCTTGTACTCTTTCTCTGCATCCGCGAACATTTTGCGGACATTTTCTTCGGACTGGCCGACGTACTTGTTCAGGATTTCAGGGCCGTTGATGATCTTGGGTTCTCGTGCATTCAACATCTTGCCAATCTGTCTGGCAATCAGAGTCTTTCCTGTGCCGGGAGGTCCATAGAGCAGGACACCCTTCACGTGGGCAATCCCCATCTGCTCGACTAAGCCAGGAGGGAAGACTCGAGATGCGAAAGCGCGGCGGAAGATGGTGCTGAACTCGTCATCGAGACCTCCGATGCCCATGGACTCGAACTTGAAGTCTGGGCGGATGATAGCGTTCGTAGCGGGCCGCCTAGAGGAACCCTTAAGTTTGATGGGGGATTTGGCGTCCTTGAAAAAGCTGACCTCTGATGTGTTAGGGACGAGCATTCCCCTAGCATCTGGCCGAGATGTTGATTCGGAGGCATGGCTCTTTTCACCTCCCCCCAGCTCGATAAGCTGCACCGTCTTTACGATGAACATTAGGGGGATTCCCTTGTGGTCCATCAGGAGCCGCTGTCCAGGAGCAAAAATCTGGCCTTGGAACATCTGTATGAAGGCATCCGCTAGCTGGTCCTGGTCGTAAGGAATATCTGTAACCTTGCGCTGTGACGCGAAGCCTATTTCCAGGTCCATGCTACTCAGCGGGACCTTGTGGTCAAACCGTTCAGCGACAATGACATCGGTCATACTAATGCCACACCATGTTCTCTGAGGGTCGGACAGGGATATACAGCCCGGCTGCATGTATTCTGTAGGGCGGGCGGTGACGACGAAAGCGCCATTCAGGAGGAGATGGATGTCGCGGCCGGATGGGTCGGGGGGGAAGTCGTTCGGGGAGACGGCGCAAAGATTGGAGAAGATGTACTGTTCGCCGAGGGCCTTTTCCAACTTGGCTGGCCTCAGCTGGACTTGGCGACCGGGCGCGGCGGTCGGACGGCCGGTTCTCTGAGGAGGCGGCATGCTGTTTCCGCCATAACCGGGTGAAGGGGCACCTCCGTAGCCGGCTCTGGAATCGTGGTAGTCTGCCGGTCCGCCATAGTCTCGAGATGGGCGCTGGGGAACTTGGTTGTAGCCTCCCTGTTCGCCACCGCGTGCGGGCAGACCCCCGCGAGGTCCTTTTCCGAAGAGGTTGTTTCTTAAGTCCATGGTGTATCGGGATCGAGCGGAAGGTTGATGCGTCGGAGATGGAGTTATGGGATGGCTCGCAGACTGGGTAGGTTTGGGTAGTATTACTTCGAAATAGGAATACGTAGGTAATTCGTTCGGTAAGGACGGGAAAGGTGGGATATGTGGCAATGGTGATCTCGCTACTCGCTTTCTATTATTACCGTTGTTTCAATGTTACCCAAAGGACAGAGATCAACTCGTCAATAGCTCAAGCCGAAAGAAGACACATAAAAGAAGTTGAAGTTGCGATGTTGTCGATTCGACGTTGTAAGTTGTAAGGCTGCGGTATGGAAAGTCCCTACCCGTTGGTCCGTGCCGTGCCTTACGAAGGACCAACTGCCAGGGCTTAGTTGGGGGATATTACTGTAACTCCGAAAATACTGTAACTTTTTTCATTTTATATGTACGATATATATAATTGCATATGTAATATATAATATTTTAAATAAAAAAAATTATAACTTTATAATAAGTTAATAAAAATAATTATAAAAAATATTTGGCGTTAAATAGTTTTTATTATAATATATGCATTTAAAAAAATAAATTTTTTTAATTTTTATTTTAATTTTTTTAAATAAAACGTATTTGCAAACATATATTTTTTAATAATATTTTGCTTATATAAGCAAACAGTATTTATATGTAAAAACCCCGTTTTATTTAAAATAAATTTAAAAAAAATTTAAAAAAATTAATTTTTTTAAATGCATATATAATAATAATTATTATTTAACGCTAAGTATTTTTTATAATTATTTTTAATAGCTTATTATAAAGTTATAATTTTTTTTTATTTAAAATATTATAATATTATATATGTCGCGCATATAAAATAAAAAAAGTTACAGTATTTTCGGAGTTACAGTAATATCCCCTAACTAAGCCCTGGCAGTTGGTCCTTCGTAAGGCACGGCACGGACCAACGGGTAAACCTGGAAACCTTAGGTACCACCTTTTACGTACTGCACATCAAGGTTACGTCGCAGTTGCCGTTTCACGCCCGCACTAACCTAAAGTGGGATTAGTACCTTGGTCTGGTAATGCCGGGGTTCAGAATTCGGAAGGTGGGGGTGCATCTCACCAATCATTTACTAGTATCTCGTTCCACACTCGTGACCTTATAAGAGAAACTGCATCAAGGTTCGGTCTTGGTACACCACAGAAGCTTACATTTACATATCCTCGTCAGTGATACCTACAATGTCCACACCTACGAACATATAACAAAGAGCGACTTCAAGCTCACCTAACCTACCTAGATGCAGAGATAGCAGATCCACAGACGCCGTAAGTGAAGGATGGGTTTACCATCAGAAAAACAGAGTTTTGTCATAATGCACTTCGCACGACCCCTAGGTAAACTACTTACCTACGTAGTTAGTGGAGGCTGTGGGTTAAAACGTGATCTGGACGGCAAGTCACTCTAACTTTCATCCCAATCCACTCTCTATACAAGCAAGACGGGCTTGGAGGAGACGGAGATCCGATGTAGCTACTTCTCAATGGAAACTGCATGTTCTGCCAGCAAGAGAGGGGGGAAAGGGGGGAGGACATCACGATATGCGCAAGATGTTTTCAGCTATGCAAAAGCTTAAGAAAGAGTGCAATGTGCTACTGCAAATACTACTATAGTATTAAGGTTATATATCTATCCATCTCCCCTCACACTATTATGTAATTCCCGAGTAGTCCAATAAGCAGGTTATAAAGCATAGTATATTACGAGTCGATGACGATGAATCTCAGCATAGGTATCAGCTGAGTCAGAGGGAGAGAAGGCGGATTCCGCGACGGGAAGCCCACGAAAACGAACCCAGCCGAAGCCAACCCGAGATGGAGACACGAACCAAAAAATAAATAAATTCAATCAGTTCCGATAGAATGCCTAGCAAGTAACGTTCACTCGGAGCTACATTACATGTGGCGATGTCCCAGATATTATTCCGAGCAGGTTTCCGACGGCTGAAGACGTATACGGTGCTGCATCGCAATACGAGCTTTTCCTCCGCTGACCGGGGCATAAAGTGGTCGGTAAGTATTCGTCGAGCTGAGAAGAACGCTACCGTCTCGGGTAAGATTCTAAATTTAAATTTTAAGTTGAAAGGGGAAAAAAAAAGACTTTTTGATATTGGTCCTCCTTGCTTATTGGTAGGTAATGTAATAAACATGTAGGGTAAACTTTTCAGTGGATATAATACGATTCCCGCCTCAGCCTCCCACATTCGCCGCGACAGAGAATTCTGGAATGAGCACCTAACCTTCCATTGCGCCACGCCAACGGGCCTCTGCGCGATGTCCTTCGGGTCAGATTGACGCGCGGGATGGTAATCAGCTCAAGTGTATCGTATTCTGTAAGATCGGGTCCCTTGTAGAACATATAAGGTTCGATCGATCTTTCGTAAGAACCACCTGCCTATATAAAAGACCAGAACGTCTCTGTATCCCCTACCCACAGTTTTCTCTTTTGCACACCACAAGAACAATAATAATAATATCCAAGTTTTACATACCTCTTCCCATTCCCACGACAATCCAAGTAGTACCAATTCCATTCCATTCTATCCTACTCTACATACAAGATGAAGTCCCCCTCCACCCTCCTCCTCGCCCTCTTCCTCCCCGCCGCCGCCGTCCTCGCCGCCCCCAACCTCATGCAGCAGGGCCGCCGCCAGGACTCAGCCTCAACTACCACTACGTCATCATCCACCACCACCGCAGCCACCACCACTGACACATCGGATCTCCCCTGCCCCACCGCGCCGGACACCTGCGCCGATCGAGAAGGCGGGCACCTGATCTGCCTCAACAGCGCCGTCTGGTGCCGGTACACGGACGCCACGCGGGGGACCCCGGCCTTCTTCCCCGTGAACCTGACCGCGCCGTGCCCGTCCTGTCTTTCCTCGTGGTAGATAAAAAAAAATAAAAATAAAAACCTCAACCTCAAACTTTTTCTTTTTTCCTTCCCCTCTAAGGAGTCAGTCTTCATCATTGGAGAGATTGGGGGAATATACTACAGGATTAGAGGAAAACAGGAAATTTCTTTCGTTCGGAAAAAAAAAAAAGGATAGACCTGGTTTATGCAATTTTTGGCGTGAGGGGATACATGAGTCCATATACAGTACGTAGGAAATGAATCTCCTTTGCACGGAGCAATTACCGGCAAGATACCTATTCGGAGATTATAGGGCGCAAAGACAAATACACGTCGATATGCAAACCTATAGAGTTAATCAGATCCTGTTGGTCCTTACAAATATTATCATATAGACCAAATGTATGGATCAATTGATGATAGCAGTCATATTAATTGAATAATGAACTTAAAAAGGCTTCCACAGTTTTCACGGGCTAAGTACCTATACTAAGTTTATTGTTTCTAGGTTTACATTAACATATAAGCCATCAGTTCATAGCCAGATTAATACCCTCATAGCAGAGTGCCATAGATAGCAATTTTATATAACACCTTGATCAGATAGCTTGGACCGACACTCTTCTTAGTTTAAAGGCGACATTACCTAAATCGTCGTTGAATCAGACTTTAGGTTTCCTTGATGACCTAGTATTGAATGGTCAAGCCAAGGTCACGCATCGGCGTAGTGATAGTAGATCCCTCTCTGCGTACAAAGTCTTTCATAGCGTCGGCGGCGTGTGACATAGGTCTCATATCCCGGTTCTCATATGCGGCCATAAATACGTATCCTACTACAACCGACAACTGATACTCTTGCTCGATATATTTCGGAATGAAGATCTGCCGAAGCAAGGCGTCGCAGTGCTTTTGGACGGCTCGTAGAAGCTCCCAGCATTTGCGATGCATCGCCATGTATGGTATAGAGAACTCGAGAGATTCGCCTTGTAAAGCTAACATCAGTGCTCTGATGAGCTGCTCCGGAGATAGTGTTGAGGTATTGGAACCTTTGCTTTTCTTCGCTTTTGCCTTCTTCCCTTCCAGCTTCTCGGGATCGACAATCTTCCCAAGCATCAGTGTGCCCTCCTCTTCCGAGCCTTCGGACTCCCACAGACTAAGGTCAACAATCTTGGAAATATGCTCTGGTGTCCAGTCGACTTTGCCTATTCCCCTAAGATATCGGTCCTTAAACATGGAGAATACTGGCGCTACCTCTTCAATTGCACGGGGTTCTGATTGTGAAAAGATGGGCATAGCAGGGCGGCGATTACTGGTGAATGCCGATGCAGCCCAACCCATATGAAGCCTGTATTTATTGAAGTAGCCAGCGATAGTTGTTGGCCGGTCCCCAATGAAGAATTTCGAATCGCCTAGGAGTGTTTGGACTATATCCATGTCGGGCCACGACTCCTGCAATAGCCTCTCGCCCTTCAGTGCATTGTACAAGTGGAGTGAGTACGTGATGGAACCCCATGCGTCTGCAAGAGCAATCCCGACGTCTGACATCTCTGCACGGAAATAGTAAAGCATCAATCCGCTCATTAGAGGTGAAAGTTTCAAGATACGGTTGGGTTCCATATCTGGTGGCGGTGGCGTTCCGTGATCCAGGCAAGCCTTTAGTTTCACAAGATATACAGGGTCAAGCTTGATGGTTTGAATCTTGGCCTGGAGTCGCCTCACTATATTGTCATTCCCTGTCGGCCAGTTCACACTTGTCAAGTCCTTGTGGAACTTGAAGTGCTCATCAATTTCATGGCTGAAAGTATCCAAGTGAGTCATCAACGTTTCGCAGGCTCGGTCGGCATGTGCTCGAAGGGTGTGATGGATATCGAGGAAAACTTGGGCAGCAAATACGAGGTAGAATGGGACTTGCTTGGTTTTGTCAAGTTCTTTGATTCCACATAAGAACTCGTCTTCAACCGGGTAGCAGTCAAAACCTCGATGTACGGTCATGAGTTCCGTGAAGAATGTCATAAGCAAGACACGATCCTCCTCAAACTTTTGGTGCCCTGATTTGGAGGCACGGTCACTTCGAGGGTCATAGTAGCCAAAGGACCCTTCCTTGTGTATAGGCACTGCGTCGGGCTCTATGACCTTGATGAAAGATTCCATGAGCCTACAGGTCAAGAGGTAAGTGCCATTGGCAATGTCGTATGTGTCATAGTTGAAATTGTCTGTGTCATCAGTGAAGAGATCATCCATGCTATGCCCCTTTCTGAGTGCCTGGAGCAGGTAGAATTTGTTGAGAACGAACCAAATGCCACCATGGTCCTTGAACATAGGGGTTACCTCCTCCATGAGGTTTCTTGCAAGATCGAAGGCTGTATTGGTGGTAATAGCGGCTGCAACGAGGTCGAAGTAGCCGTCCCTATAATTAGACCATATCCATTCGATTCGTGACCGGATAGTGTTGAGGTCATTGATGAGCATAGTGAGAGCAGTCATGAGATCCTCCAAGCCCGTCGGGATTTCGGCTTCATATGTGGCCTTGTCTCTCTTATTCTTCTTAGGACGCTCAATGTCTGGTGCGTTCAAGAAGTCATCGGATGGTTCGTAGACCTTCAAGGCGGCGAACATGTTGGTAACTTCGTCAGGGGTGGACTTGTCGGCTTGTGGGTACTTCATTCGAGACCTCAACACATCACGGACCTTCTCTAAAATGCCAACGAAATGTTCATGTTTAGCATGTGACAAGTCATCCACGGCCGTTCCATTGGCCTCGAGCTTGGCTTTGAACGCCGAGCGGACAGCAATGACTCGATCCAGGGTAGTACCAAATGAGAAAGGGACAAATACACCTGGTTTACCAGATATAAATTCAGCCATGGGGACGAACTCGTCGAGTTTGATGGTATACTTGTTTGTGGCATCAGTCGGTTTCATCGTGGAGCTGGCTTGGCTTTTCTTTGCTTCTGCTCTCGCCTTGCCTTTCAGCCGTCCTTTGTCTTTGGCAGCTGATGCTGGACCACGGAGCAGATCTGGCAAGTAGCCACATGATTTGGCGGTAGATGCGAGCCACTCGGCAACAGAATCGGTATCTCTCTTGTACTGCTGGTACGTGCTAGCAAGAGCTAGTGGCAGCATCTTGCCAAGTGCTTGTTGTAGGTGATAGTAACACCTGGGTTGGGCTGAAGCGGGAGAGAGGAGAAATTGAAGGACGAGGAGAGATTTAGAAGAAGGAGGAAGATAATTCGAAATGGGAGGAAAAGAATCAGAAGTGGGAGGAGGGGATGAAAAGGGGAGAGTCGGTGGAATGGTGAAATGGGTCTAGCTGTCATCTGTAACGTAATCGAGGATGAAGGAGGCAGGCACGAATTACTATCTTAGGTAGTGGACCTTAGGTTTCTATATCCTAATGTATCCTCTCTTGCCGTTTCCAAGTTCCTTTTCCCCTTTCTTCTTTCCTTATTAATGTTACGGCAAGGCCGCGTGTTTATGTAATCAGAGATAAATAACTGGGGATCGAGGTCACAGGTCTTGTCGTAAGGAAAGTATTTCCAGTACTAATATAATACTTTTAAATTGATCGCTGCTAAAAAAGTAACTAGAAATAAGAAAATAAAAGGTCTATATATACTAAGGTGGGCGATGTAGTTGCCCGTCGCCCGCGCGGGCGCTCCGGGCGCTCATCGCCCGCGTCGCCCGCATTTCCCATAATAGAAGGAATGCAGTTGCTTCCGAATCCGCCGTTCACGTGACTCCCTTTAGGTCACGTGCTCAGTGGGTTCGTAACAATTAATAAGTACCTACATATGTATATAACCTAATCTTATGTGGGACTCTGATGAGCTGTAAAAGGAGATTGTCCGTAATCAGTCGTAACAGAATCGCATTCCAATATGTAGTCAGCTAAGATAGAAAATGTAATAAAAAGCAACTAAACTACCTATGTAATAGAGGCTGCGCCCCAGCCAAATGTAGCTGTGCCACATTCTACGCCACCACTCGGCCATCCACCCACCCAAACGAGGCTAAGTCCTCGTTAGCCACTAATAGGCTTTTAATGCATATAAATATATCTCCAGCAAAATGATATAAAAGGGGTATATTGGGAGGTTGTAAAAATAATGCAAAGCTAAGTCTCTAGTACAGCAAACGTTACTAATTTATAAGTGCCACATTCCCTTTAACCACTCGGCCATTCACCCACTATATCGTGACAAAGCTCACGATAACATCGTTAACTTTCGCTAACTTAAATCTTAGCTTTTAACAATTATCACAATGTCTTTTGTTTTTTATAAACAATTCCCACTTATATGCCACTAAAATCCGTATACGTCCTATGTGCTCCTTGCTCTCGTAATACCATCTACTTATATTCCATTCGACTCGTTTTAAAGTCTTTATTAACAGCGATCAATCCATACCGGCCTTCATGTCTTCGACAATGGCTCTTTAATATATGCTTTCGAAGTTTATAATCTAGTTAGCGTCTTAATATCGTACGTCGTAATAATAATACCGTGGCTTAATTGCAATAAACGTAGTAATTATGGTTTTTTAATGCATTTTATATAGCTTTTACACAAGAAAATAGTTCGAAATTGTTGGTTGTATTAAGACTAGTCAGCGTACGAGAGACTAAGCCGTAAGGCTTAGTTAGCGTATGAGGGACTATAACTAGGTTGCCGACTTCTGGCAACCCCTTAACTAGATAGTTCCCTCTTTAGAGATACAAGCAGAGTCTTTAACCCATTTTTTTAGTCTTCATTTTTCCCTTATACGTACGCATGTCGGCGACGTAGCCACCTTTTCGCTAGGTGTATATAGCAAAACTAACACTGATCAGTGTTGCTAGTCAGCAACACGAGTTAGTTAGCGACACCAGCAACTAGGTTAAAAGTAACAATTCCAGAACTACCCCCTGTCACAGCAATGGCTGCCAGCTGGCCACATCTATCACAGCTGTTACTGTGTACTATTGTCATTTACTGCTTAGCGCGGCAGAATTCTAATTAAAGTAGGTACTTAAGTTTTTTTATTGTTATATAATTATATAAAGTTTTTTTTTTTTTTACGTAATTTTTTATTATATATAATATATAAATTATTTAAACTTTTACGCTTTAAATTTATTATAAAATTGTAATAAAAAATTACGTGCTTATTATATTTTACTTTATAGTTTAAAAAAACTTTAAATTTTTAAAACCGGTTAAATTAATTAAAATTAATTAAAATAAATAAGCTTATTAAAATTATTTTTTTTTATTTTTAAGCTTTAATTATAAACGGAACTTTTTATAATAGTTTGTAATAAAAAAAAGCGTATTTTTGCTAAAAACTGTAAAAAACGCGCACGTTAAAAAGTGTAATTTAATTTTATAAATTTTAAAAAAAGTAAATTAAATGTAAAAGTTATTAATAATACTTAATAACGTTATATATTTATTTAGTTATTAACGTTTAATATGCTAATTAAAAATATTAATATTATAATATTATAATAAAATAATAATAAAAAAATTAATTTTAAATTTACTTATAATAATTATTGTAAATAAATTAATAACGTAAAAAAAAAAAACTACGTTAATTATTATAAAATACTTAAAAAGTTTAAAAAAAACTTTATATTTTAAGTTTTTAAATTAATTGCTTATTATGTTAATAAAAAAATTAAAAGCTTTATAATATACTTTATACTTTTAATTAAAGCTATTAAAAAAGTATAATTTTAATATAATAAATTACTTAATTATACTTAGTTTAAAAAAATAATAATAAAAAACTTAAAAGTAATGTTTTAAAAAATAAAAATATAAGTTATAATAATTATTATATAAAATAAAATTATTAATAAATTGCATAAATTAACGCGTGCGTAAAATAAGGTTTTTTTATAAATGTATAATTATGCTATTATATTAAAAAAAAACTTTAAAAAAGCTATAAAAAACTTAAATAAAAAAAAAGCAGTTATAAAAAACTATAAAACAGTTTAAATTAATTAAATTAAAAAATATAAAAAAAATATCGCTATTTTTTATAATATTATTATTAATTTTAATATAAACGTAATAAATGCTGCTTTTATTAATTAAGCATTTATTTTAAGTTTAATTTATATAAAAAAAAATTAAATGTTTTATTAAATAGTAAAACTTATTAATTTTTATTAATAATAAGCTTAAAAATAATTATAATATTATTAAATTTAATTATTAATATTTATTATTAAAATAAAAGTTTAATAATAATATAAATTATTATTTAATTAAAAAATAAAAAATCTCGTATATTATTAAAAAAATAAAAAAATTTACATTAAAAGTATTAATACTATTTATTATTAATAAACATAAACTATTTATATTTATTATAAATACTGCTGTTTTTAAGCACTTTTTAAAGCAATATTATAACTTTAACGCGTATAAAAAAGCACATAATGCATTTTACAACTTTAAAATAATTAATTTAATTAAATTTATTTAGTTTTAATAAAAATTTATAAAATTTACTACATTTTTTTAAATAATAAAAACTAACTTTAAATATAAACTATTTAATAAATTGCTTATATAATTTAATAAGCAATGCGTTAATAAATATTACAATAAAATATATAACTTTTAGTTTTTTTGCGATTATATTTAAACCTATAATCACGTTTAATAAAAAAATTTCACTATTAAGCGACTATAAAAAAAAAAAAAAAAAAAAAAAAAAGCTATTAGCAGATTTAACTTATTTAAAAACTAAAACTTTTATAATAATAAGTCATAAAGCAATAAACCTATAAAAAAATAACGGCTAATTAATAATAAAAACTAGTTTAATAAAAACTATTTTAATATTAAGGTTATTAATACAGTTTTTAATAAAAAAAACTATATAATTAATTTAAAAGTTTTAAATAAATTAAATAAATAATTAATTATAAATTTTATTATATTTATTATAAAACTAGTTATTAATTTATTTAATGCTTTTTTTTAAAAAAATATAAAAAAATAAATATAGTTAAAATTAATAACATTTATATAAAAATAATAAAAAGTAGTTAATTTAATTAAGTAAATAAGCTTTAAATATTAAAATGTCGAAAAAAAATTAACTTTAAAATAACGAGACTTTTTTTTTAAAAAAGTTATATTATTAGCAATAAAAATTATAAAGTGCAGTAAACTGCTTAAAAATATTTTAATAAATAACTTAAATAATAACTTATTTTTTATTAACTATATAATAAATAATAATAAATAATTTATTTTTATTAAAGCTTTTATTAATATAAAAGCTAATATATATTTACTTGTAAATATAAAATATGCTGTAAAATTATTAAAATATTTTAATATAATTTAAATATAAAACTTTAAATTAATTAAAGTAAATAATTACGATAATAAAAAAAATAAGCTATTAATATAGCATTAATAGCACACTTTACTTTATAAAAAAAAATTGTTTATAATGCTTTTTTATTAATATTAAATATAAAGTATAAAATAATTATTAAAAAAAAGTTCTTTATTTATTATAATATTTTATTAAATTGTAAAAAATAAGCTTTTATATTTTTTAAAAAATAAAGATTTAAATTTAAATTTTTAAAAATTAATATAAATAAAGTAAGTAATTTATTATAAAATTTTAAATATGTACGCAATGTAAGGCAACGTAATATATTAATAAAACGCGAAAATAAAAAACAGCATAATAAGTATAAAAGCTAAGCGCGTTAACTTTTAAAATAAAGTAACTTTAAGTTTAAAGTATTTTTTATTAAAATAATAAAAAAAAAAGTAAATTAAAAAATATAAAAGCTAAAAAATGCAATATTAGCTATAAAAAAATCACGATTATAACCACTTTAAAAGAGATTTTAAGACATTTTAAAAACATATTTACGCATTTAAATAAAAAAGTGCAATAAATAAAATAATTACTTGTAAGTAACGTAAAAAATTATAGTTTTAAGCTTACGCGTAAAAAAAAAAAAAAAATTAAAATTATATAACGTATAAAAAAAATATAAACTATAACGTAACGCATTTAATTAATATAAATATCGACTTTTAAACGTAATGTTTATAAAAATAATTTAATTTAATAAAATTATAAAAAATATAAATAAAAACAAATTTAATATAATTTTATTATGTAAAATAAATTAAATAATAAAAATTAAATAAATTAAAAAAAAGCTATTTAATAACAATAAAAAATTACGCAATATAATTAATTAATTAATGTTAAAAATATATTATAAATATAAAAATATATTTAATAAAGTAATTTTTAATAAATTATTATTTTATTAATTAAGTATAAATTATAAAATTAAGTTAAATTATAAACTAAAAAAATTAAATTATAGCCTATTATATAAAATAATATTAAAAAAAATAAAAATATATCGGCAATATATTATTAAAAACTTAATAAAAAAGTTTATTAAACTATTAAACGCACTTTAAGCAGCTTTAATTTTTTTTTTATAAAAAGCAAATAAAAAATTTTAATTTTATATAAACTATTAAAAATTTAATATAAAAACTTAAAAAAATAAATATTTTTTATTGTTTATTAAAAAAATTTTATTTAAACTTTTTAAAACACGCATTTTTATTAAAATAAACATTTAATAAGCGTTTTATAAAATATATATTAATTTAAATAATAAAAGCTTAATTTTATTTAAAATTTAAAATAATTAATTTTAATACTATATAATATTTTTTAATTTTATTAAAAAACCTGCTATTTTTTAATAATAAATTAATAATAAGTTTAAAAAATACTTAAATAATTTTTATATAATTTATTTAAATAATATTTTAATTTATTTAATAAATAAGTAAAAATATAAGCAATATATTTAAAAAGTTTTTAAAAAACTTTAAAAAATAAGTTTATAAGTTAATATTAAAAAATGTAAATTTTATGTTTTTAAAATTAAATACTTTAATTATATTATTAATAAAAATAAAATTAAAATAAATAGTAATAAAGTTAAAGTTATTAAATAATAATAAAAATTAATTAATAAATAAAAAAACGGTTTTATAAAAACTGCGTTTTTTTTTAAACTTTTATAACTTTTATAAAAAATTTATTATAAAATTTAATAAAATAGCCTATTTATTAAACCTTTTAACTTATAATAATATAAATTTAACTTAAATTAATAACTATTAACGTATATTTAATAAATTAAAAAAATAAATAATAAGCGCTTTATTATTTTAACATTTTAATTATAAATTAAAAACTTTTATTAAAATTAACGCTTTAAATAAAATCGTTATTAATATTATATTATAAAAAACTAGTTTAAAAAAACTTTAATATTTTATTGTTTTTTTTTTAAAACTATATTATTAATAAAAATAAACTATAATATTTATAATAAAAAACTTTTTACTGTTATTAAAGCTTTAATATATTAAAAAACTAAATTAATAAAATATTAATATTTACGTTTATTTTTTTTTTATTAATTACTTAATTTTAAAGTTTTTTAATATAAAACAACTTTTTAACTTATAATAAATAAAATAAGTTAAGCTAATATTATATTATAATTTTATTATAACTTATAAACTAAAAATAAAAAACACTATAGCCGACATTTTTTTAAAACTTTATAATAAACTAAAAAACTAAAAAAAAAAAACAAAATAAATAACGCATAATAACTTTATTCCGTTTTATATATTAAAATAATAATATTATTAATATAATAATATTAAATATTAATAAAGTTTTAAAGTTATTTAAAGTTATTTTAATTAATTAAATTTTTAAAGTTAATAAAATTAATTTAAAGTTAAATAAATATTAAAAAAAACATTAAAACTTAATAAGTTAAATTAAACTATATTAAATAACTTAATTTTATATTAAAAACAATTAATTATATTTAATTAAAATAACTTATAAACGCGCATATTAAAAAAAACACATTGCCGCATTAAAACTACATATTTTAGCATATATAAAATTTAAATTATAATAACTTTTTAATATTAATAATTAAGTATAAACGGCTTTATTATATAATTTATTAAAAACTATTTTTATAAAGCTATTAAAATATTAAAAAATAAAACGCTAAACAAGCTTTTACTACTATTAATTTTTAATAAAGTTTAATAATATATAATTATAAACTTTAAAAACATATTAAAAAATATTAAAAAATATAATAATATATTAATTATTATAAATAAATTAAATAAACTATTATAATATATATTTTATAAAATTATTATTATTATTAAAAATGCTATATAAATATATTATTACGGTTTATATTAAATATTAAAATAATTAAAAATAATAATTATTAATATAAGTTTTTAATTTATTTTAAATTTTATAAATAAACTATTAAAAATTTACAGCATAAAACTTTATTTTATAACCGTAAATTATTATTAAATTATTAATTAAATTAAAATTATAAATTAATATATTAACTAATAATTAAAATTTTATATTAATTACTTTTAATAAAATTAATTTAAAGTTATTTTAATTATAAATATTATATAAACTTTAATTTTATATAAATTATTAAAAAGTTTATTATTAAAAAAAATACTTACTAGTAAATTAATATAAATATTATTTAATTAAAAAGTTTAAATTAAAAATATAATTAAATTTATGCTTAAAAAATAATTAATTTAAAAAAAAGCTTAAAAAATTGCTTAATAAATAATAAAATATATTAAATATATTAAAATAATAATATAATAAGCTTAAAATTAAATAAATAAATAAGTAAATTATTACCGCTATAATTTAAATTTTAACGTTAAAAACTGCATATATATTTTTAAAAAATTAAGTATATTAATAAATTAACTTAATAATAAATTTAATTTTTTAATAACTTAATAATATTGATGGTTGCATGACAACAGCACAGACATTTGTCATCCACAAGGAAGGAAGGCTAGACCACGGAGCATAAATAGGCTGCGACTTCCTCGTCGCAGCACAGATAGATAGTTCCTTCCTTAGACCTGAATACACACCCGTCTCACTCGCATTGCTTTACCAGTTTATTTGATTTACGTGTACACACACACCTACCAACAAATATTATAAAATTATCGTTAAAAAACTTAATAATTTAAATATTTATAAGTTTTATTTATTTAATTAATAAAAAAAATTTAAATAATTTTATATAAATTATTTATAAAAATATATAAATAATTTAATTTTAAATTAAGCGTTTAAAAACTTAAAAAAAAATAATCAACTTAAATTTTAATAAAAAAAAATAAAAAGTAAAAAAAATCCTTATTTTACAAACATATTATAATAAACTATAATATAAAATATAATAAAAAAACTAAAAAGTAAATAATATATAATACTTAATAAATAATTTTAAAAACTTAATAATTAAATTAAAAAATTATTATAATAAAAACTTAAATAAAGCAAGTTTATTATTTAAACTTATAAAATAACTTTATATAATAAAAAAAATAACTTTAATAACTTTTATTTTAATAATAATAAGTTAAAAAAATAAAAACTATTTAAATAAATGCGTTATAAAAAATAAAAAATATAATAAACTTTTTAAAAATAAATATAAATATATAATGCAATTAATAGCTATTAAAAAAATTAAAAGCTTTTAAAAGCGCTAGTTAATTATAAAACTAAAAATAACTTTTTTTTATTTAAAAAGCATTTATAAGTGCAGTCTGCTTACTTAAAAAAACTAAGGTTTAAACCTACGCAAAACTTAAAATTTTTTTTTAATTTTTAATTTTTAAACCACGCATTTAAAAGCTTTAAAACAAGCCTTTTTTAAAAAAAAAAGTTATTATAATAATAACTGCCAGCTAGCCATATTTATTACAGTTATTACTATACACTATTATTATTTACCGCTTAACACAGTAAAATTTTAATTAAAATACTTAAGTTTTATTATTATTATATAACTGTATAAAGTTCTTTTTTTTTTTATGCAATTTTTTATTATGCACAATATATGGATTATTTAAGCCCTTGCGCTTTAAATTTATTATAAAATCGTGACACCCCCTCTTACAACCCAGTAAGATAGTTCGTTATTATTTTAACCTAACCTCACGAAAAAAAACAAGGACTATTCCCCTCTTGCAACTTAATAAAAGTAGTTTTTATGTCTTTTTTAGCAAAACGCCAACTAGCAGACTAATAAAAGTCCCCTCCTGTAACCCAGTAAAACTCTCATTATAAACTAAAAGGTCTTTTTTCAACCCCCTTTCAACCTCCTAAGGTCAGCGACACCAGCACTATTCACTATTTCATCGTCGACTGGTTACTTAGTCGGCAAGAGAATAGTGAAAATGTCAGCAACCCATTGCCGACAAAAAGGGGTAACTGACCTTACCTAACCCCTCATGCCAAGGAAGGACGGCAATGTCGGCAACCAACCAACCAACCAGTTCACATCGCCAACAATCACCCCACATTGCTAACCCCCTTTAACCCCCTTTAACCCCCCCCCCTAACCTCTTTTAACCCCCTCCTTTACACCAAAGTCAGCGACGGAAACCACAAGGGCAGCGATGGGAACCCTAAGGTCAGCGAAGGAAACCCTAAGGCATTGAATAAAGAGATAAGGAAATAAGGAGATAAAGATGGGTTAGCGAGAGAAATTCACGGGCAAAATAAACAGTTCGCAACTTCGTTGCGAAAGAAAACAGAGTGAATGTTGGTTGTATTAAGACTAGTCAGCGTACGAGAGACTAAGCTGTAAGGCTTAGTCAGCGTATGAGGGACTATAACTAGGTTGCCGACTCCTGGCAACCCCTCAATTAGATAGTTCCCTCCTCAGAGATACAAGCAGAGTCTCCAACCCATTTCTTTAGTCTTCATTTTTCCCTTATACGTACGCATGTCGGCGACGTAGCCACCTTTTCGCTAGGTGTATATAGCGAAACTAATAGAAATAATTTTAATTAAGTTTTTAATCGATAAGAGGGTTTTTTTTCTCCAGGTAATCCCACTCTTATCACTAAAATAATTAAAAAAAAAGTAAAGGTATATTTAAAGGTTGTAAAAATAATGCAAAGTTAAGTTTTTAATACAGTAAACGTTATTAATTTATAAAGGTGCCACATTCCCCTTAACCAACTCTTGCTTTTTTCTCTCCCCGTTCCTTTTCTTTCCCTTTTAAATAGGATACATTAAAGATATATGTGTGCTTTTAAACACGTACCTTATGTACTACGCGTGTGTTAGTATTAAGGTGCTCTTTTAAAGAGGTTACTTATATAAACACTCTCAACTTCCAATACTGTTTTCATCTGCAATTTCCAGGACACAACTAATACCTACTACCTTAACTACATACTATATACATACTTACTATGTAAGTAAAGACTACATATAGACATAAATACGTTTAATGCGTATAAAAGGATTCCATACGAGGTAAATTGTAAGTATGAAAGCGGTTGGGTTCAACGCATACCTATTACTAGATCAAGGCTTGGTGTCGAGTTATTGACCTCCTGTTAGCATCTACCCTGGACACATATATAAACTACATATGTACCTAGGTCCATACTACATACATACATATGTAGGCAGACAACAGGTAAGGTACCTTGCACCGGCGATATTTCTCGGTTGCTGCATACGAACTAGGGTAGGTTCGCATTTATGCGGCAAAGCAAGGAAATCACATGCTCTAATCAGGCATTTGTATGTATCTGGCTGGGGCTTGCCCTTGACGGGCGACAACTTAAAAAATAGCTTAGGTCAGCATCCTCAGCCCACCATTCACTCTCTTTTCTTCTATGTAACCTAGTGTACTACACTACTAACCTAACCTAACCTAACCTAACTTACTGTACTAATTCTCTCCCTCGCTTCCTTTTCTTTTCTTTTCTTTTTTTTTAAGCGCCTGGTTTGGTGCAAGGCACCTTTTATTGAATGACTTGCGCTAAGGATTACCGAGTAACATCGTCATCCCTGTCTATTTTTTTTTTCATTCTTCCTCTTTCTCTCTTCCAGGCTCGTGGAAATTTCCCAGGTACATGCGCCTTACCATTACATGTCATCCCATCCACATCATTCATCCATCCATTCATTCCCGCGGCACCCGAGAACAAGGCAAAGCAGGACGACTCACTACTGCCTATTCTAAAGTACAAGATCATCTTCTCTTAATCTAACTTGATCTCCATGCGCATTCTTACCTCAGTATCCTCCCCCACGTCTATACCTATACTGCATCTTCCCCGACGGGCGAAATGTGGTGGAGGTTGCCTCTGCTGCATCACCAACAGCCCTCAATCTGGATTCGATAGCCCTGTTCGCTACTCTTGCTCCGACTACGCGCGAATCTAGAAAAGACAAACATCTTCACTGCGCTTTCTGGCCCTTACGATTTTATGATCTACGACATATATTTGCTGGCACCATCTTCTGTCCTGCTCTTCCACCTTTCCCCTACACCATGTCTCGGCGCACCCGGTCTGCCGTCCCGGCCACGCCACGCGTCATCTCTCCGAGTCCGACCCCCTCGGAAGTCCAAGAGTCCTCCGCCGATGCCTACCTGGGTCCTGTCACGCGATCTGCCGCCAAGCGCCGCCAGACGGCCCAAACACCCCGCCCCATCCACGAGAACATCGATGAGGACGAGGACGAGGATCCGGAGCTCCGCCGAGCTCGCCCGCGATCCCGAAGTCCCATAAAGACCCATAACCCTGCCGCCATCACACCATCCAAGCCTACACGCGCATCCCGGCTCAAGAAGAAAGATCTCGGTACTCTTGAAAGTGTGAAGGATGCGCCCAAGAGCGCGAACGGGGCGCCCGCAACGTCCGATGGTCACCTCGCTCCCCCGTCTCTTGCGCCGGCAGGCTGGACCTGGCGTGACTTTAGCCGGAGCCCAAGTCCCCTCGGCTTGATCCCCATCCACCGGCATTTCAAGACGCTGATTCACAAGCACGAGGTGCCTAGAAAGGTATTGCACGTGTCCATTGGCTTCTTTGTATACTGGCTGTATGTGAGCGGCACTCAGACTTCCTCGGTGACACCCTATCTCATGGGCGCCCTTATACCTATTGCCACTATCGACTTCCTTCGCCACAGGTACGCCTCGTTGAATCGCCTCTACGTCAAGTTCCTCGGCGCCTTGATGCGCGAGAGTGAGTATAATGGTTGGAACGGGGTAATTTTTTACCTACTTGGTGCCTGGCTTGTCCTGCGCTTCTTGCCCAAGGATATCTCCGTAGTCGCCGTTATGCTCTTGAGCTGGTGTGATACCGCGGCCAGTACTTTTGGCCGACTCTATGGAAGTTATACTCCGCGAATTCGTCGCGGCAAATCTCTGGCCGGATCGCTTGCTGCCTTCGTTGTCGGCGTAGCGACTGCCGGCTGGTTCTGGGGATGGCTTGCTCCCCAAACTGGACCCTTTCCCGGAGACGACCAGCATCCGTTCATGTTTCAAGGGTTCCTGAGATTACCCGCATTCGTCTCCAACGCCTTTCGACTTACCGAGGACCAATCAACTATCGGGGGCCCCATTGCCCTCGGTCTGATGAGCATATGGTCGGGGCTGATGGCAGCAGGCAGCGAGGTAATAGACCTCTTCGGCTGGGATGATAACCTTACGATACCAGTTCTGAGCGGTGTTGGGATATGGGGGTTCCTTAAGATCTTTGGCTAGAAAACACGGTGGGCTAGACGACGGCCCCTCTCACGAGGAGTCGATGGGATTTGGATGCATAATAGGCGTTCTGGTTGGATTGTGTAGGGGGTTGGCCTGGTCTTGGATAGACCGGATGCTGGCTTGGTGGACATGGTAACCGGCTCTGGGCTAATTCCACTCACAATACAGGTTTACAAATTCCCATATGCTTTTCCCGCAATCTTGCCACTAAACCTACAACGGTGCACTTTTCGTCTCCGGTTTGCCTTGAAAGTCACCTGCTTTTCTGCTGCTCACAAGTTGCTACTTACTAGATGCTATACAGTGGATTTGGATAGCATGCGGGGCGGGAGATCGATGTTCTGCTGCGCTGTCCTGTAGCCCTCCCGCGAGCAGCGGCCAACTTAGCGGCCTAGTTGCGTATGTCGTGCATTTCTTGGGTCGAGGGAACAGGCCATGCCTACACGTTAGGAGGTGTCGGAGGCCTGCGACACGGCCACATGTTTATTTACCTTCTATTACACAACATGGACCTTAGGCGAACTCTCGATCGAGGCTGACATACCACTGTCCCTATACGGCATGAAGAGACGCGACTTGTAAGATGAAAAGGTGGTGAGTTCATATGTGCTGCATTTGCGCAACTGGGTAAATTTCAAATCTCAAGGGAGCAAGGGGCGTCTTCTTCTCTTTTTTTTTTTTTCCCCTTTTCTTCGTTGTCAGAATCCCGCCACCCTAAGACGCCGGCAACCTCGCAGGGACTGGCAAGGCATATTCGGCTACATCTCTCGTCCTATGAAAAGATGCCCCATCATCAAGTCCTATTTTGACTGCATGAAGGGCCAGTCAAAGCCCTGTAAGTTACCTCCATGACCAAACGGGCAGTACCCACACCTGCACCATCACTCCACCGATATACTTGTCTTCCCACTGCTTTGCCTCTTCCCGCGGCTCGAAGTACATGATACACGTACATGACCCAATTCCTGATCGGTCCGTTGGGAAAATCGACTCATGTAGACCATGAGTTGAGATGACTTGTCCTGCGGACGGTGTAGTACATTATCTCGAGCCTGCATGGCCAGCCTTGGAGCCGGCATACACGCCCTCTTGTGCGGTTACAGTTCCTTCAGGACAAAATTACTTTATTTCCATGCCGCGGCTGTCTTCCCCCACGCATGACCTGGCTGCTATGGGTTTGTCCTATTCGCAGGAAACCATGTCACATGAGACTAATGTATGACCGAATCCGTACCTAGCAGGAGAGAGATTGCCAGCGGTTCAAAAGGCAAATCTATAGTGCCTTTTCACGGGCTATAGGTGCTAAGCCGATAAAGTCTCCTCGTCGGTTAGATCTAATCTCAAGGGATTGCCGTATCTAGTCTTAGCCAGTGTCTAGTAGAGACGGCGAGTCATGACTTTGCACCCCAGTCACTCATACAATCCGACTATTCGCGAGATATATGAGCGAGCAAGAGACAGACCGGGCTATGCCTGTGTGAGAGATGTGAGACCGTTCTCACTTTCCGAGCCCTATTTCTGCGTTGGTGCTCTGATGATCTAAGAGCGATATGAAAAGAAAGTGAAAGAAATGAAAAGAAAGAGCGCAATTTTGTCCGATTCTGATGCTTACCTACTTCTACATATGGAGTTTAGCTGGGATGTATAAGCTTAATCTAGAGAGGCTATCAAGATGTAATATTATTATTGTTTTTTTTTTCCTTTACCCAAAAACACCAGCACGCCACGAAAGGGGAGGTGACAACTGGTCCTGGCGTACCGGTGCAGCACGTCTGACTTGGCTGACTTGGCAGCAGTCTAAAAGATACAATCCTGCGGAGCTAGATGGATACCCTGGCCAGCCCTGGCTCACACCAAGTGACGTCTCCGTTTGCCTCTTTTTTATTTTCCTTGTATTATTCTTTTTTTCTTCTTCTTCTCTCTTCTCACGTTGCTCAAGTACACTAAGTAGTGTACCTACCAAAGCAATCTTGTACTTCCTACCAGCGAGAACCTGTTCGCCCTTTGCAGTTCACAGAAGAAACTTGATACTGCGTGGGATGCAAGATTGTAGATTCCACGTCCCGATCTCATATCACCCACGCCCCCCCCCAAAAGAAGCTCGGTGCAACGTGTGTGTGGCTCTCCTTGGCCTTTTTGCCTTGATACCACGCATTGTACACATACACACACTCCCTCACCCACCCACCAACCCACCCACATACACGGGGACGGAGAGGTGAATTGACCAGTCGATTCGATCCAATGAGGTTTGGGGCGGTCCGAATAAACTCTCGACGCGGACACGTCAAAGGGCGGCGTAGGGCGGAGGAAGGGGGCCAGCACATCCATTCTTTAAACGTGCATACGGATCCAACGCATCGCAACCCTCATGGTGTGGGATGTTAGACCCCTTTTCCATTTTTCCCCAGCCAAACTACGTACCTACCTATGTAGTGTTAGAAGGTACACAGGTAGCTAAGCTGTATCATTGTACAGATCATCACAGAAAGAGAAGAAGAAGAAGAAGAATTAGGTATAGATATTCCCCTCTCACATCGAATTTTTCGAAAGGGCACCCTCCCCCCCCCCCCCCCCAGGGTGCCAACGGTTTCCTTACTTTCGGTTTCTCGTCTGCCTGTTTCCCCATGCTGTTTACCGTGACCACAAACACACATCAAATGTTTCCGAGACACTGGACCCTGAAAGATGGGAGTTGCCCAAGTCGTGCAACCCATGTGGGAAATCATCAATTACACGACCACCATATAGCGGGGCACGCCCTTTTTTTTTTCTTCTACTTACCTAGGTAGGTATGCTTTTGATAGAATTTTTTGGAGGGGCAAAGCCCCGGAAAAGAAGGTGGGTTAGGTAGGTAGCGGGGAGTGAGCTCAGAGAGTTCGTGAGCCAAGACGAGTAGTAGTTTGGTTCGTGTGTGTATTTCCCTTTTACTCTTTTTTTTTTCTTTTTCTTTCGGGTTTCTTTTTCTTTTCTTTTTTTCCCTCTGCCCTTTTTTTACTCTTTCTTTCCCCTTTCTTCTTCTTCCATTTTTCCCTATTACGCTAGCCTAGTTTTTCTAACACCCCTCCCCCCCCTTCCATCGGTTGCATGTTTCTTACCCTTCCCATGGGCCGATATATTCTTGAATTTCAGGCCAATCAGAAATTCTCGTTCTTTACATATTCTGGAAAAACCCTAACATAACCGGCCCCCCCGAAAAGCACTTACACACACACGCTATGCGTACATACATATACATACATACATACGTACATACAGTACAGAATGCACCAGGAACAAGGGGGGGAGGGGACCCCGGGCGGTATTTCTTGCAGCTGGGGAAAAGAAAAAGGCAATCCTGGCAATTGGGATGAAGATGATTACCTCTTCCTCCCCTCCCCCCTCCCCCTTTCGGGCTAGTTAAAGTCCCCCCTTTCCCCTTGGAAAAGGGTAAAATAGCAAATAGATAGACAAGGAAAATAAAGAAAGGGTAAAATAATAATAGTAAATTAAAATATTAGATTATTCGGGTGGCTCTGGAGCTTGACAACACATCATCACACAAAAAAATGCCCGACTTGCTGCACTTCTGCCTGACCTGACCAGTAAACGGCAACTTGACATCGTTTCTTTGGACAATTTTTTTTTCCTATTCTCACACTCACTCTCTCACGCACTCTCTTTCGAATTCGCTGGTGTGTTTCTATGACGGTTTGTTCATGGCTCGATGCCCAGCACGGCACTGCACTCCCCTCCCCTCCCCCTCCCCTAGGTACTCCCTTTTCCCACTGTTTACCTTCCCTCCCTCGGAATTACGGCCAACGGAGTCGTCCGCGCGCGCGCCTGGACTGCTACATGGCGTATGCAGTCCTTTCATCCCTCTTTTTTTTTTTTTTTGCTGCCCACCTCGCCGCGAACCGTGGCGCGCTCGAAGTTAAGAGAACACGAAGAAAGTAAAAGAAGAATTAATAAAAACCCGTCGCTGCTTTTTGCCATCCTTCCCCCCCCTCCCTTCCCTTCCCTTCCCATATAGGTACTTGAACCTACCTAGCGAGTTAGAACTCGCTAGCGTCAGCGCGCTTGTTGGAAGCTATCCATCGCTCGAAAATGTCAACGACGCACCCGACTGGATCATCTCGGGGACCGGATGGATCTAGACGGCTTGACTGCCCTCCGTCTATCCCGTTTACACGCCACCCAGTCCAGGATATGCCCTTACGGCGTCTACTTGCGACTTTTTTCTTTTTTTTCTTAATCCCGATGACGATGGAAAAGTTAGGTAGGTACGTAGAGACACGCCCCCTCTAGGGTATGTATGTATCTCTCACAGAACTTCGGCTTTCCCCTGGTATGTGTAGGTAGTACATCTGAAAAAGTTACATATGCATCTCGAAGCGGCCGTTCGTTTCGCTGGTAAGGCAGGTAGGTAGGTATATACTCTCGGACTAGCTTTCCTGCTTGGAAATCCCATCCCTCCCACCCTCACCCCATGCAGGCACCTCTTTTTTTTGTCCAGCTCATCGCCAAATCTTTCATGGATCCTACGGATGGTTATATCGAACTTCAGATATCCGGTCCTATCAAGCCGTCTTTCCATTTTTTTGCCTGTCGACCCTCTCTCTCCCCACGCGGCCGTCAATTGGCGAGGAGGGAGAGTACGAGTAGTCGGCGCGTCCGTGACTATCCGGCAGAGTAGGTACCCCGTCCTGATGTATCTACCCTCAAGACTCTAAATGTATACCTTTTTTTTTTCTTCTCTCGTGGGACTTACACAACGCCCTCGTGCCCCATAACATAACAATATCAAACTTTCACCCCCCTCCCATCCCCATGACATCGCCTGCTTGTTTATAGGTTGTCCGTCCGTGCCACCCATGCTTTTAAGAGACCCAGAGGCTCTGCATTGATGCTTTCACTCCCCCCCCCCCCCCAACTAGGAAAGGAAAGCTATCCTGGATCTTCACCGTCCAAACGCCCCCCATCCCCCCCGGTCCCGTTCGGTAGTGATATTCGCCTCCCGGCATATTCTTACCACGTTATATTTTTTTTCTTTTCCTCTTTCCCAGTAAACTGAACCGCACTGGGGAGGGCAACCGATTCCGAATTCCGCAAGCCGGCCAACTAAGTCCTCCCCCATTTCAGTTACTAAGTCATATGCGGGAGAGGACAAGGGGAAGGGGGGGGGGGGGGAAAGTAGTGAGTTGTATCGATGATGACAAGACTCCCCCCCTATGCTGTCACGCTTGCATGATACTTATGGTTTTTTAATCCATATCCGGGCTTTTCATTCTCACAAGGTCGTACCGGATCGAACGAACGAACGAACACATCTGGCTCTATATTTCTTCCATCCAGTTAGACTTACCGGATCGGTTTCTTTTTTTTTTCCTCTTTTCCTTTTTTTCTTTTTCTGTCCTTGTCGATCTATGTGTGTCGTCCCCCCCTACCCATCATCCCCCCCCTCCCCCCCCCCATGTTAGGAAATAGATAGGCTAGATGATGGATGATCACTAGCGAAGGAAGTGATACCGAAGCAAGCAAGCCTACAAACCCCAACCTATATACAAGTAACTCGTTGTAGATAGAAGAGTATACAGCCAACAAGTTCAAGGTGGGTACCATCCAGGGGCCCGGGGAGATGTCGAGACAAGGGCCAATCTGTACCGTACCGTACGGGCGGACCCCAGGCCGCATTGTCCCCATACATACTACCCAGGGTTTAGAGAAAGCAAGCAAAAAGCAAGCAAGCTCGGCGCTGCGCTTTACAAGCATATACACACACGTCTTCTACTTTGCACATGTTTCCTCCCCTGCCCTCTCCCCCGATTCTGCCTATGTATTCTTATTCCAATGATACATGCCTAGACATTGTTCTTTTGGAGTTATACATTCTGTCTTTGTTTACTCTGGTCTAATATTTGCCCTTACCTTCTCGGCCAACAACAACCCCCCTGGCCCCTAGTCTCGACCGCCCCCCTTTTTTCTTTACTATACTTCCCCCCCATATACGTACCCCCTTTCATCTTTCTGTATCTATGAGAGCCAATATCATGGATAGAGCAAGCGAGAGAGCGGGGTCGGTCACCTCAAGCCTTCTCCTAACCATGGTCTGTCTACCTGTCTATCCTATCCCGTGCTATCCAGTCAGATCGGACGAATGGCGTTTGCCGGCGTCTGTTCGTCCCTCCGGTGGTGGCCCCAGGGCCTCGGAGGGTTAGAGAAGGACGAGGGTAAGAAAGCCCTCGATTACTATGGCATCGACGGGTGTCTGAAAAAGTATAAAAGGGGTCGTTGTTGACGGGTTTGGACTATGATCTTTCTTCTTCCTTTCTCTTCATCATCAATTCCTACACCCGGCTCTTCTCAACTCCCTTCTTTCACATCGTGAGATATCCAGATAGCTCTTTTGACTTAGTCGAAATTACACCTCCGGCCTACCTACCTACCTACCTACATACATACACACACAGAGACACACATACCATCCAAGACACATACCCACACCTACACACAAAGACATCAAGGTTTCACATATATCACTGGTTACCTATACCGCACCCACCACACTACACCATCACATATACTCATACATACATACACCACCACCACCACCACCACCATGTCCTCCTACACCACGCAATACTACAGCGCCACCACCTCCGCGGTCCCCATCCCCACGTCGGGAGGCAAGGACGCGTCGGCGGCATACGGGTACTACTCGCCGGCGGCGGCGGCGGCGGGGGCTTCTCGTCGTCGTACTCCGTGTCGCCGCCCGAGGGCGTCGACCCCTCGGTGGTGTCCTCGGGCGGGGGCACGTACACCAACCCGGCCACCACCATCACCAAGTCCCAGCACCACCACCACGACGGGTGTGCCGGCGAGTCCTCCTGCTGCTGCGGTTCTTCGGCCGCCGGCTCCGCCAGCGGCGTCGACTTCAACGAGTACATCCAGGAGCGGTTCGCCGACACGTTCGACCCGATCCCGCTCGATCGGAGTTTGGCCGTACAGGCGCAGACGTGAGTTCCATCACCCCCCCCTCCCCTTCCTTTCCCCTTGCCCGTCTATCCTGCTTCCTTCCTCCCCGAGAAGAGCAAAAATACAGAGGAAAAAAAGATCTAGACAGAAATAATGAAACTAACACAAAGACAAAAACCCAGATCCGGCAACCTCAACGCCAAGCACCGAGAGCTCCTCGAGCTGCAGGCCAAGGCGCAGGCGCGCCTGGCGCGCACCGGGCCCGGTTCGCCGACGGCCTGCAGGACGCGCAGGAGGTGCGGTCGAACCTCGAGTGGACGTCTAAGAGGATGTCGTAAGTAAACCTCCTACCTTAGTCTTTTTTCATTCTTAGCTCCCCTCCCTTCTTGTAAAAAGAAAAAGGGGGGGGGGGGGGGGGAGAAACGAATTTGGAGAAAAGAGATTGGAGTTGGTATATCATCTCCAAATCTCCAATTTCCCCCCCTCTCCACAATTCCCATACCTCCCGGTTTTTCTCTCTTTCGGAGCTCGCCAGAATATCTCCCGTTCCGGCGACGAGAAAAAGAGAGGCAGACTAGGAAATTCTGAGCTTCTGTGTTCCGCAAAATTTTTATACGTACACACTGGAAAATGAAATTCCACAGCTAATCGTGACTTAAAAAATAACCAGGTCCCTGAAGAAGAAGGCCGAGAAGAAGCACTCGAAAGAGTACCAAAAGGCCCGCGAACGATATCCCTCTCCCGAATACTAAGGGAAGAGAGTCGCAATTCCTATTATTACTACTATTACTGCTTTTGCTACTCGAACGGGGGCGTTTTTCACACGTTTCAATTTTCTCATTACGGATATCTTGTTTCCACGGTAGGCGGGCAGGCGTCTGGCGAAAAGCAACAAAATGTCTTTTTCTTATAACTTGACTCCTTTCAAATGTCGTTTGTTTAGACTTTTTTTAGCGGCCGTTTGATGTTTCACTTTTTTCCCCGGAATGGAGGGAACCAGATCTAGTGTGTACATGGGCTGGAAGGGGGTTGGGTGGGATCGCAGCGGAAAATGCGAGATCTGGGTGACAGGGAGAGAAAGTGATGCAAGATCTGTTCAACCCTGCTTTCTCACGAACCCGGCATCTCACAAATGCACACGCCCCCTCCACCTTTTTGACAGGTTTCCCTGAATTCTGGTGGTCTCGGATCTGCACATACCCCTACACGACTGGCAAGCTGGGCACGAGAGACACGGGAAAAACGTGGTAGCTGCGGTGGATCTTGGATCGGAATTAGGCGGCTGGGCGGCAGAAATTAGACGCCAATCTTTGCATCGCTGCTTTACGGGCGGCAGTGTGGTACGTAGCAGTCCTGTGTGTACAGACAGGGGACGGGAAGCTATTTCTTGTTCCTGCGTCTGACACCCCCTGCCAACCACGCGTGGATGTACAGGAGGTGGGCGGGCTGGAAAGCTAGTGAGGCAAGGAAGATACTTCTCACGCGGTTATGAGCTATGATTGGATGCTGTTGGGACGAGCCTGGAGGATACATGAGCTAAAAGTACATGAACCTTGTGTTCTGGTAGGCGAGTAGATATGTATGTATGCGAGGCAGCATGACGTGCGCGACCGGTACGGTGGCGCCCAGGGTCAGGGTCAGTACGCCTGCAGCTGCGTGAGCGGGAGGCAGGCAGGCATGCACAGAGAGGCTCGTGGGGTGTCTCCAACGGGGTGGGATGCCATAGAGACACACTCGGGGCGGAGGGACGAGAGAGGGAGAGGGTACCCATAGTTAGACCACGTTCTCTGCCACACTCGGCGAGAGGACGACACCTTTCCGTTTCCGGCTTTGTAGTTATTGCCTCTTTCGTACTGGATGAACGGTAGATAGGTCGTAGCTGACTCTTTGTAGCTGGTGGGCTTGTTCTCTGGCGTTCTTATTGGGTCGGTTTTGGTTTTCTCCTTAACATAGTAATACAGAGATTCCCCCTTTGATAACGTGACCTAATGCCGTGCCGTAAGAGCCGTATATGTAAGAACACAGTAGAGTAGACCGTATTCTATGCTCATGTGCCCTCTCACCCCAGCCGTCTAGTGGACCGTGAGGGGGGCGGGGAGGGGGAGGTATGATAGCGAAGATCCCTCGTGTACAAGGTCGTGGGGCGCCCAGCCACAGGAGGAGTGAGGCAGTCACCAGCGAAGGTAAAACCATATCACGTGACCAAAGCAATGCCCGAGAGTTAGGGCCGCGTTGTGAGTGCCCCTGAACGTAGTATGGGGGTTTTAGCCATGTCCTGATGGCTAGTGGTGCCCTATGAAACAAGGAGATCCACGGAGACTTGTCGACTCGTCGTCTTCCCCTTTCCCTTTTGTCGTTGAATAAGTGATGTGGATGTGGGTTCGCAAAGTCCTGGCCATCCATCCCGTACTTGCCTTAGGCAGAGGTTCGTTCACTTAAGCCCAGGCCTCAGCCTGGGATACATCAAGGCAATGCCGTCTCAAATGAGAGTTTTGGCAGCCCTTGCTTCTTCCCAGGTCAGAAAACTGTCTCTCGGTTCGAGACCTAGTTTCTTCTCCAGTTTCTCCCACGGGTTCGTCACCGACCACGGGTCATAATAGTCCTCCCACCAGTTATGTCCTGAATCATGACCTTGACCCCCACCACGATTGCCTTGGTTTCCGCCCCGTCCGCGACCCTGACCGCGACCGCGACCACGGCCACGACCACCACCCAGACTCCATTGGTTTCCCTCTTGCCCGTCGACCGTCTGTGACGCAAAGTACGCACTGCCTTGCTCTGGGGCAGATACTCCGATTATGTTATCAATCCGGGATTGGATGTCACTCCCCGTATCCATATGCTGCGGCTCTAGACCATCATCATTACCATCTTGTCCGTCCCGACCTCGCGCCCTAGCATCGACATCGGGTGCAGTGTTTTGTTCGTCATCGTCGGCGTCTATATCAATTTCGTCCTGATTCCGCGTCCGGGAGCCCAGCGGTGTCGCATTTGAGCCCGAACCCGGGGCATGATGTGCGGTCTGGAAGAGGGGGACGGTTGGATTGGAGGACGAGGCGACGACAGCATCGGTGCTGGGGTTGAATCTGCGACGTTTGGCCCCGAAACTAGAGAATCCCATGGCCTGAGCCATGGCGGCATCGGCGTCCTCGGTATCGCTCATGATGTATCAACAAAATGTTGTACTGGTGTAAAATCGGATCAAAGAGAAATTGAAAAGGCGGGATGTCAAGGTGGGGGGGGGGCAATATTGTAGAAATGGGGAAACGGGTAGTATGGGAGAGTGCAAAATTGTGGGACCGCGGAGCCCAAAGTATTGACAATTGAGGTCCTGGGTAGAAAGGAGACTCAAATTGACGATTTCGATTGTTCCTTTGATGGGATGAAGATAGAAAGATGGGGATAATTGAAGAAATTAGGCGCCGATGCGAAAGGTTAAGTACTTAGTACCTTAGTAAGGTACTAGTGCAAGCTAAAAGTACCTACATACAGACCGTACAGTGCAGTGTGTACCTGGCGGGAAGGAGCATCTACCGGTAGTAGGTAAGGTTATCTACACTATCATGTACGCTATCTAGGTACCTACCCTAGGTAGTGTAGTTTGAGGAGCTAAGGTACAATTGTGTGACATCATTGAACCCTAAAACAGCTCCAGGGAGACCTTCCCGGAAGCTCAACTTCCCGAGCTTCCTTGCATAGCAGAGGTACTTACCTACCTACATATAGATTTTGGAAAGCTACAGCTCTAACCTACATACTACTAACTATTTTCCACTTAAAAGCTTCCATCGTCAACCACCCGAAATCCTCATTACCTACCTCAACGCCCGAGCGTAATTGCTTTGCCTCCTTATAGAATTAGACAAGAGAACACCTCCTTACCGTTTCCTCGTTTTACACGCACAGCACAGCGCCAGCCATGGCAGAACCAACACCTCCAATAAGCCCCATCACTCTACGCGTACCCTCCAAGTACATTCCCAGCTCCCCCAAGTCCTCCGCAGAACCATCTGCCACAACCACAACCTCCGATCCCTTCGTCGCCCCGCCGGTCGACTGGCTCCGGCGCACCTGGACCGTCACGCACTCGACCCTCTCCATGTGGCGGTCCGCGCAGAACGTGCGCATAACCTACGCCGCGTGCCAGCCCTCGTCGTCGAGCGCCCCGGGCACCAACGACAACGTGGTCGAGTACGAGAAGAAGGACGGCAAGGGCGGCGTCAAGAGCGTCGTCGGCGTCGAGCGGCCCGACCCCAAGGTCCCCGCCGCCTGGAAGTGGCGCGGCAAGGGCCTGCTGGCCATCGCGAGCAGCTACTGGGAGGTGCTGGGCTGGGGGGAGCGCCCCGTCGCCGCAGACGAGGGGGCCGTCGAGCGCTGGGCCGTGACCTGGTTCGCGCCCACGCTGTTCACCCAGGAGGGCATCGACATCTATTCCGACCGCAAGGAGGGCCTCAGCAAGGAGACGGCAGACGAGATCATCGCGGCGCTGAAGGGGCTCAAGGGTGCGCCCAAGATTGTGGACATGGTCGAGAAGCAGATGCAGGAGGTTGCCATCAGCCTGCCTTGGAAAGAGGATAATTGATCAATTAGTTAATGAGGAGCCTAATGAGCTGATAGATTGATTGATGGATGGATGGATGGATGGATGACCTGTTGACCAGGGCATGCTGGATATCTAGTACCTTGGTAGCGTAGTGGAATGGCGGATAGGCATGGGGAAAGGAAACAGGCCCCAGAAAAGCACACATCAATGATACCCCCCTAATTATGGATTTCAGGTTAAAGCAAGAGCATAATACAAATGGTTTCATTCCTCCCCCCTTATATGCCTACTTAAACAGCATGTTCAAACAGTAAGTAAATCGGGTATCTTTGGCTAGGTAGAAAATGCTTTTACAATAAGACCAAAAAAAAACCGCCCACAACCCCATTAATCCAACCCTATTAATGCCTATTCCGACTCCTCTCCTCCTCTGGTCTAGGGCTATGGCGACGACTGCTTTCATGCCGATGCCTATGACGATATTCGCCCTCTGACCGGTGGACGCGTCGATGCTGGCCGTGTCCGTCATCATCGCGCTCTCGTCGACGGTGATATGCCGCAGGACTATCTTCTTCGTCACGGCGATGACGATGTTTCCGGTCCGAGCCTCGTCCCTCCGGACGTGACCGATCCCCATCCCCGTCCCCATCTCTTTCCTCGCCTTCCCCCCGATCCCTCCTGCGCCTCTTCTTCTTCTTTTCCTCCCTCTCCTCCCTCTGCAGCTCCCTCGCCTCACGCTCCCTCTCCTCGTTCGTCGCCCGCCTCTCCTTCTCCACCTCCCGCGCCTTGGCCGCCCCGCGCTTCATCATCGCCAGCGGATCGCTCGACACCATCCGCGCCGCCTCCCTCTCCCGGCGCCGCGGGTCCTCGTTGCCCCACACGTCCCTCCCCGGCGCATCCGCATTGCCCTCCGCCATCTCGCCGCCCTTGGCGTACCACGGCCCCCGCCGCCCCCCACCAGCCAGCAGGGACTCCCCGCTTGCGTCCCCGCCGCGTTGGCGAAGCGCATCGTGTACTGGTCCTCGTACGCGCGGCGCTTCCGCGCCGCCTCGCGCTCCGCCTCCTCGTTCTTGGCGTCCGGCTCCGGCGCCCGCTCCGCAGGGAACAGGTCGATGTGCCCCGCCGCGTCGACCAGCGGCGCGTCGATACGGCGACTGCTACCACCGCCACCGCCACCTTTCCTCCGGATTAGGCTGCTGGTGCTGCTGTCGGCTCGCTCCTCGTCGGCGCGCTCCCGCGCGAGCCGCATCTCGAAGTCGGTGTCGTCCTCGCCGTGGCGCTTGCGCTTCTTCTGGCGCTGGGACGACGACGACGGCCAGTCCCTGCTGCTTTGCCCGTCTTGTTGTGGCTGGTCATCACCGGCCGCTCTCGTGGTGCTGTTCCGAGGGGAGGAGGGAGAAGGCGGTTGGGGCGGCAGCGCAGGGACATCCTCGCCTCGTAGGATGGCGAGGCGCCGCGCTGCATCGATTTCCTGGCGCTCCTTCTCTTCAGCTTCCTCGCGCTCTCGAGCGGCGGCCTCGTCGCGCCGCACGCGCGCGATGTTCTCCTTGTTGTAGACGTTCCATGATTTCTTGCCCAGGAGGTGTCTGCGATAGGCACGGTGTTAGTTAGGTAGGTAGGTATTGTTGGCGAATAAGAACGGTGACACTTACAGAGGCATGATACCTAACGATATGGTAGTCTAAAAAATTGGTGGGCTTGTTTAAAGTTGAAGCTTGAAGGTTGAAGTTCTGGACTGGCAAATGATATGCAAATGATATGCAACTGATATGCAAGTGGGACGGATTCCACAGTGTACGGACCGCTATAAATGTATAACCCCTCTATATAGGTACATATTATGCTTCGATGCATTGTCTCAGTTATTGCAAATCTATAACCACCAATTTACCTAACCGTTACATCCTCACCCCTTTTATACACTTTTCTGATCTTCAAGCGCGTCCTAGGCAGGTAGTATATCATCTACCATGATTAAGGATCGTCGCTCACTGTATCTACGATAAGTAGGTAATCCTAGGTTGGATAATCCAGGAGGTTAAACTTGTCTCCTCTATACAACCCGGTAATTATGTCAACACACATGTAGGTATAAGTCGCCGGAACTCATAACTGCCTGACTTGCAGTCCGCGACCTGTTCAACTGCATGTACGTGTCTACGAGGCCTGTCAGCGACATGACTAAGCCTACCTAGCTGCCTGGACAATTTCGACAGGCGACCAATGACTTTACCGCCATCTGCAAGGCAGAGGCGTGTCAGCTTGATAGCAGCATGGGAGTCTGCGGCTCAGCAAGAGTCCAGCCAATGCTGAGCTCGCCCCCTACAGCATTCTCCCCGCCATAGCATCCAAGCGTGGACATAGTGAGACCACGTTTTTCAGTGCCTTGTCGATCGGAGTGCTGCCTCACACGGGATATGGGGTTATAAATATGTCTCCTAGAACATAAATAGTGAACATAGCACGGCAGATATCTATTGATACCATCCAAGTCTCTGACCTGAGTTCCTGTACACAACAGTTCATACAAAGTCTTAGCTCCAGTCGCTGATGTACCCCTACCTACCTACTTGTTCAGTAATCATTGTTGTATCGTCAAGCCCAAGATGACGCCGGAAAGTGACGACTTTGAGATCTTGCCCACAACCAGCGAGGCTCAGACATTGACTCTTCCCTCCAATATCTCCCAGCAGCATCAAAATGTTGAGGAGACATCATCTCAGCCAGAGGAGATGCAATGTCAAATGAAACAGTATGAGGCTCGCTACGACCTGGAAGGAAGACGGGTTGTCAAGGAATTTCAACTCGGCCAGGATGCCGACCTAGAAGACGACAGCAAGTTCGTCATGCGCCTCTACAAGTACTATGACAAGGACAATTCTGTCGAGAAGGTGAACCTGGAGATTCGCTCCCATCACATCCGTGATGCTATTCGGAGTGTGGTCGGATCATACCCCGGTCAGAACTTCACGGGCAACATCACCCTGACGGGCAAGAATGAGATATCCGCCCTTGCTTGTCTATTTCACTACCGCAAAGAGCTGCGCCAGTACAGAGACGATCTCGACGATGCCATCGCAAGGCGTCACGTTCTCCTCCTAGTTGACTACGCGGAGAGAGAGTTTCACCGAGATATTCGCCGATTTGAGGACAACATCCATGCTGCAACCCCTTGTATTGAATTTAGAGACCTTTGGATGCTGTTCAAACCAGATGATTTCGTTTTCACAGGCGACGCCCACGCACAGTCTATCAGCAAGGTCGTGGACGTTTCTTACAACACAGGAGCAGATGGTAGTGTCCCCCGGTGGATAGTCGCAGCCAAGGTACTATCACACAATGGGACTCGATTTGGATACTTCCACAAGCAGCTCAACGTGTTAATGTTTGATGGTATCAAAGAAGTCACCACGCTCTCTAGCTATCCATTCCAGTTCCATATCGACCAGTCGGCTGTGCGAAAGAGCCTGGTATCTCGAGGCCGGAAGTACTGTAGCCTGGTCGGCATCCAGCATTGTGCCTACGATGGTGAGGCTATCATGGTTGACAAACAACGAAGTGTCTCTTTCTCTGGAAGAGCTATTAATCACTACCCAGAGGAAGATAGACAGGTCAGTTTCTTTTCCGGGAAACTCTGGCCCTATAAGCCTCAGAATATGTGAGTAGCTGACAATCCGGCAACTCTAGATTGGTGGCCGGATCATACTGGACTGCGAGGCGTTCATTGATGAGCGTACAGCGGACGAGATAAGTATCGTCGAGGTGAAAATGACCGAACCATCCCGTTTCACAGATGAAGACTTTATGCTATGCCACTACACTATGATGGGTTTCTCGTTGGGAGAGAAAGTCTGGTGCCGATTTTACGTCGACTTCATCCACGACGTCACCTTCGACGACGGGGCGTTCGATGCGCTCCTGCTGCCTACGCGGCAGAAACGCCTCATCCGCGCCCTTACCAAGAGCCACACGTCGGGCGCCCATGAGTTCGACGATCTCATCCAGGGCAAGGGACAGGGTTGCATCTTCCTGCTCCACGGCGAACCGGGCATCGGGAAGACATTCACGGCGGAGAGCATCGCCGACGATATCAGGCGCCCCCTCTACGTCCTGATGTCCGGCGAGCTGGGCTTCGACGTCGAAACCGTCGACCAGAGACTGCGAAAGGTCCTCAAGCTCGTGGCAGCTTGGAATGCCGTCCTGCTCATCGACGAGGCCGATGTCTTCCTCGAGAAGCGCTCATCGCACGACCTAGCGCGCAACAGCTTGGTTTCCAGTAAGTATACCCCTCCTCCTCACCTCCTCCCCCATCCATCCATCCATCATGTTACCTCGCTATTTCTCCCCGGGTCAGTTTATCTACCCCCTTACTAACCTAACCCTCACCCTTTTTTTTTCCCTCTCCCAGTCTTCCTCCGCACCCTCGAGTACTTCTCGGGCGTCCTCTTCCTGACCACCAACCGCGTCGACTCGTTCGACCGCGCCTTCCAGTCGCGCATCCACCTCGCGCTCAAGTACCGGCCGCTCGACGCGCCCGCCCGCGCCCGCCTGTGGGGCCTGTTCCTCGCGCGCACGCCCGGCTTCTGCCCCGCCGAGTGGCCCGAGCACGCCGTCGCCGCGCTCGCCGCCGCGCACGACCTCAACGGGCGCCAGATCAAGAACGCGGTGCGCACGGCGCACGCGCTGGCGGTCGCCGAGGGGGCGCGCCTGGGCCCCGACCAGGTGAGGGACGTGCTGGAGACGGTGACGCAGTTCCGGGACGACCTTAGGGCGGAGGCGGGGACGGGGGAGAGGGCTGGGAGTGGGGATGGGGAGGGGAGAAAGGGGATGCTGGTGGGTGATTTGGAGTTGCCGGATGATGCGTATTATGCGGCCGAGGAGTGAGCACAAGCACATTACATAGGTAACCTGAGGGCGCTACCTACTTGGATGGCTAGCTATATAGTTGAGATAAATGTCAGATGTGATGAGTTACTTGATGAGGGAAACAAGGTAGGTACCAGGTTAGGTGAGTGGAGTGGAGTATGGAACAGGCCCGGCGGACAGACATTACGAGCAAATAATGCTGATTAATACAAACGGTCTGGATATGATGATAAAGGATGTGTCTCTTATTTGAGTCAGGGTTGTAACCTAGAAGTTTTATATATGTATACTTATGATAGCTACCTGTAGCCTTAACCCCTATACTGAGATAGGGGAAAAGGGGGGAGGGGTGCCAAGGCCTACCAGTGGCAGCCAGCTGGCATTGCTAGCTATCAATAAGATAAGAAATAGGTAGGTACACTATCATTGATTTGACACGATAAGATAAGATAAGGAAAGTTGGAAAGTAAAAAAAAGTCATGGTCCCTCAATTGAATAGCTTCATCCCACCTAACTTACTACTTTCATACACTCGTTATTCTACCAACCTCAGCATAACTGCATGGCAATGGCACCAGAGATACCAAAGAAAGACCCCCGCGCCTGGGATGCGCTTACCCCTTCTCTAGCAGACTGGATTATAGACGCTGTCGCATCGTTTGGCTTCGGCCGCGCAACTCCTGTCCAGGCGAGCGTGTGGCCGCTCTTTGGTGGTGGAAACAAGGACGTAGTGGTGGGTGCGTTCAGAGTTTCCATGAGACCATGACCCATATATATACCTAGCTAATCAAGATGGAGTACAATAGAAGCGGTAACAGGGTCCGGCAAGACATTAGCCTACCTCCTGCCCCTCTGCCACCGACTCTTGCGACAAGAGGAACCTACCAAGAAAGGCCATATCGCAGCCATTGTCGTTGCTCCTACACGCGAGCTCGCGGTTCAAATACACGGCACACTCGCCTCGCTGATCGCCTTCCATCCGCCGTCCGCCGAGATCGCTCCATGGCTTGCTGGCGAAGAGAAGCGGCCGGCTACGAGTGCGCCCGCCATCGTCCCACAGCTTCTTTCGGGCGGTAGCACTACGACGACTGCCCAAGATCTTAGTTTTTTCCTGCGCCACTCGCCGAACGTAATCATCTCGACGCCCGGGAGACTTGTAGAGCTCCTCTCCTCACCGCACGTCCACTGCCCTCAGTCGAGCTTCGAATGCCTTATCCTCGACGAGGCCGACAGGCTTCTAGACTTGGGGTTCAAGGCGGATCTACAGAGCATCATATCCCGGATACCGAAGCAAAGAAGAACAGGGTTGTTTAGCGCTAGTGTCAGTGAGGCTGTTACCGAGATTATCCGAGTAGGCCTACGGAATCCGGTGAAGGTTGCTGTGAGAGTAAAGAGCTCCAAGACAGGCGGAATCATAGAGGAGAGGAGAACACCAGCTAGTCTACAAATGAGCTACTTGATGACGCCGGCGCATCACAAAATACCCAGCCTAGTTCAGCTGCTAGATAAGATGGATCCCAGGCCTGCCAAGAGCATCGTCTTCCTCTCGACTTGCGCTTCCGTCGATTACTTCGCCAATGTTCTCCCCCAGCTCCTCCCAGACGGATACAATCTGGTCCCACTACACGGCAAGTACGATGGCAAAGTCAGAGAAAAGAACTTTGCCCGGTTTCTAAACTCGACGCAACCGTCAGTCCTCCTCACCACCGATGTCGGAGCGCGCGGCCTTGACTTCCCCAACGTCGACCTAGTCGTACAGATCGATCCGCCCTGCGACCCCAAGACCTTTCTCCACCGCTGTGGGCGTGCCGGGCGAGCTGGGCGGCGCGGCCTCAGCGTCATCTTCCTACAACCGAATGAGGAAGACTATGTCGCCTTCCTTGACGTGCGCAAGACGCCCATCACGCCGCTTCTGCGCCCGAAAGTCGTAGTCGACGACGCTGCAGCTGATGCCGCGACGCAGCGCATCCGCGAGGTTGTCCGTCAGGACCGCGCCTTGCACGACAAAGCGCAGCGGGCCTTCCCCAGCTGGGTCCGCAGCTACAGTAAGCACACAGCGAGCTCCATCTTCCGTGTCGCAGACCTCGACTGGGATTCGCTGGGACGCGCCTGGGGCCTGCTGCGCCTGCCCCGCATGCCCGAAGCGCGTGCCTTCCAGGGCGACCGCTCCCTCGGCGCGGGTGACATCGACTGGGATGCCTTCGCGTACAAGAACAAGGCACGCGAGAAGCAGCGCCAAGCCACCCTCACCACCCCCGGACCGGCGGACAAGGAGAAGGCCAGGACGAAGGAGGAGGAGATAGAGGCGCACAAGGCAAAGCGCAAGCGCAACGCCGAGGCCTGGAGCGACAAGCACGACCGCGAGGACCTCCGCGCCGCCCGCCGCGACAAGAAGAAGCGCCGCCGCGAGGCCGAGCGCAAAGCGCACCTCACGGAGGAGGAGAGACTGAAGGAGATGGATCTGCAGCGCCTGCTGGAGGAGGTGAGGAGGAAGAACCAGAAGTCGGGAGGAGAGGATGGGGATGGGGATGATGAGTTTGAGGGATTTGACTGAGTTGGGTTTCGAGAAAAGATGGGTTGTAAAGAGAAAGGGAAAGGGGGGGAGGTTGAAGTGAGTTAGTGGGGGGATGAGGTTCGATTTGGTTTTGATATGATGCATATATGGATCGATAGATACCCCCTTGGATGGTCTATTTAGATATTATACCTAATTATACTAATGGTATATACTACCTGGTCTACATCATGAGTATTTGTACGTATATGCACCTCGATAGGTAACCTGTAGGCTCCAACAGCCCGTGTAAATCAATATTGAAGCCAAGCCAGCGGATACCTAATATTTTACTGAGTACCTACCTAAGATAAGGGATAGGCAGGTACTGTAATAAGGAGCAAAATTCCAGAGTGAAAGAAAGAAGCATCGTCATCAGGTAGGTATAAGCTTAGTAGGCACATTGTATACCTAGGTAATCGCCCCTACATCATGTGGACTCTCGAGAGCATCTGTCTCTCTGGGGCAGAGAACAAAGGATTTCACCTTTCTCTTCTTTTCCCCAAATCCGTTGGCTTTCATCTCGATTCATTTTTCATCGCTAGGTACCTACCTACTTAGGTACTTAGGTAGGTAGGTAGGTTAGATATTTATTTGCCAAGGAAATTTCCCATTCATCTCAAGTACCTAATTATCTAGGTACCTAGGTAGTCATAAGGAAAATTACTATAAACAATAAAAAAAAGGAATACCTAAATACAAGAATATGGACAGTAAGAGATAAATAAATATTCCCAGGTTTTATCATTATCATTATTTTCGTTACCTACCAAGCATATCTGTAGGTTACATAACAAATAACAATAACAATAATAGTAACACACCGATCTCAAACGAGCGTCTGTGGTAGATGTAGTCGGTTGGTTGGTAGTGTCGGCGTTGATGGGTGTGGGTGGGAAATTCGGCGAAGGGGGCAGGGGGGTATCCATGGTATAAAAAACTAGAAAGGGGGGGGGGGAGGGGGTTATGGGTATTTTGACTCTTTTCTGACCTGGAAAAAAGAAACAAGAACTATTCGTCAGACTGCTTGGCCGCTGACTTCTCGTGAAACCCCGAACAGCAAAATCACATTCATCTGTGCTTTCCCGATTGTTCGTGATGTGGGCTCCTCTTGTTGTGCAGTACCCTCTCCATACATCGCCCATGCTTCGCATTACTGGTATTACGAATCCTCGTAATTCGTTGGTTTTTTTTTTCTCTCCCGTATTTTTCGGCTTCTATCTCTCTTTACTTTCATCGATCATCGTCATAATCCGTATAAACCAATAAAACCTGCTTTATAGCCATACGCGGTCGGCTGACTGTCAAGCTTCATCTTCTACCTGGACTTGGCGTGTTTAGATATTCTCGACGATATGGGAGGAAATAGCCTGCTGGAAGGCACGGTCGTTGCCGCCGAACTCGTTGGTGCCGGAGCTCTCACCGGTCTCGTGCTTGTTGCCATCGGCCAAGGCAGCGTTGAAGGCGGGGGAGCCGGGCATGGTTTGGTTAGCAGCAGGCAAGAATATGACCTTGGCGTTGGCCGACTTGGCCATAGCCTGCATCGCTTCGAGGTAGCGAATCTGCATGGCGGGGGCAGAGCTCAGGATGTCGGCGGCCTGGCGCATGAGTTTGGCACTCTCAACCTCGGCCTTGGCAGCGATGATCTTGCTCTCTCCAATACGCTTGCTCTGGGCAGCCATAGACAGGGACCCTTGCAACTCCTGGCTGAAGACAATGTCCTTGATGAGCATGCTCTCAACCTGCACACCCCAGCCGGTGGCAACGTCCTCTATAATCTCGCCAATGCTCTGAGCGATCTCCTCGCGACGCTCGATCACGTCCTGCAAGACACGGGCGCCGACGACGTGACGCAGGGTGGTCTGGGTGCGCTCAATGAGGGCTTGGCGCACGTTGGTGATACCAAAGGCGGCTTTATGCGGAGAAGTGATATGGTAGTAGATGACCGAGGTTAGATCGACGGTGACGTTGTCCTTGGTCATGCAGACCTGGCGCGGTACCTCGACAATCTGGATCTTGACGTCGACCTGGATCAGACGCTCGCTCAGGGGGTTGATCTTGACAAGACCGGGGTCAACGGCCTTGTAGAACTTGCCAAACTTGGTGACGAGACCGACGTTTCCCTGGTGCACCTGCTTGTAGGGGTTGGGGCAGCAGCAGCAGCCGGGAATGGCTCCCAGGGTACCGATACAAGAACCGATAGCGTTGATCATGGAGCCATACCAACCCTTGGGGTTAGCGTCGTTACCGACAATAGATGCATAGCTCTGCTGGAGGTCCTCTGGGCGGGCGGGTTCGACCGTCATCTTGGCCTGGGATCGGAAGCCGGCAGGACCGGCGCTCGAGGACGGCCCGTTAGTGTGGTCAACACTCTTGTTCTTGCCGGTGGACGACATGCTGCTGTTTGTTGACTGAGTGTCCATTAGTATGGGGGTTGGGTGCGAGCAATGGTTGAGGCTAATTTTGGTTAGAAGCGTTGAAGATGGATTATATAGCAGTATAGAGAGAGGTGGGTGATAGTGATGGTGATGACGGTGATGAAGACGACGATGTTATGATATGATATGATGCGATATGTGGGTGATGGGTTGAGATAGCAGGTGGTATTATTGTTTACTATTATGAGGTAGGTTGGTTGGTAGGTAGGTAGCACGGTATTCAGGTGATTTGCGACAAGGTCTTATTGACAATGTCTTATTCCCATACGTGTGTTTACCTGACTCCCTGGGTAGGTTGAAAGTGAAGGGGGTTTAGGAAGGTAAGAAATGGGGGGAAGAAGAAGAAAAGAAATGAAAAGGAAAAAGAACTTGAAGTTGTAGGATGGAATACGTACCTACCTTCGAGGTTATTTACTAGGTGTTCCCTCAGGTTGTCTGGTCTAAAACGCCTTTAGATAGGTAGTTTGTATTGACCAAAACGATCGGAGTATTCCTGTTTTCTCGGGGAAGTCTTAATCCCACCTTTTTATTTGTTTGTCGAGTGCAAGAAGGGGCGTATCGGGCAGATTAGCTTTGGTAGGTAGATAGCTGGCTAGTAGGTACTAGCCAAGACAAGGTGGTGAGATGATGTCAAGAAGTACAGCGCCACGACAAGCTAGCTACACGCAAACCACTGACGGGGGAGCTGTTGTGACACAATCGTTTGACCGTGCGGGGAAAAGGTGCCGAAATATGCGTGCAGTAAGTACTTAAGTACTCAGTACCTACTAGTAGGTCGTTAGTAATACACAGAATAGGTACAGCACAGGGTGCGAGATATAGTTACTATACCCTCTGCAGGTACTGAGTTGATTGTAACTAGGTTTCGGTTCCGGTAGGGGGTTGGAGGAATGCAATTCGATTATTAGGTAGGTGATCTCGAGCAAATACGATTTTTATGTCTAGGTAGGTAAGTAGGTATTTATTATTGATGCAGATGGGAATTTGAAGTAGGTAGGTATTGATATAGGTAATTCCAAAACGCTCCTTGACTCCTGCATGTAACCACCCTCACACCCTTCTTATATAGTATTTGAATATTCCCTCTGACCACTACTACATACAACATTGAAGCACTGCTACAACCTAGAATACTAACTTATCCTGACCAACCCAACCCAGTCCTGCCTAACCTAAGCTCTTAGTGCCAATACGTGCCTCCTCAGCCATAAAGTTTGGAATGTCCTGGTTGTCAGAGCTTTTACATACTTTTTCTGCCCCACATGCGCCCGATTCCGCCTACCTATGTAGTAAAGTAGCATCAATACACGTAGAAGCTGCTCAAATACAAACAACATGGATCTTCCCATCCGATGGTGGGTCGATGTATCGAAGATACTTTAATCGACGGTCTTCGCCTTTGACAAATGATGGATAAGGAAATGTGGATGAACCCTGCAGATCTCCAACGAGGGGACCTCCATCAATTCCAGTTGGAGAAAATCTGGAGAAAGCCACCTATGTAGCCCAGCACATATGTTATGTATATAGGTACCTAAGTACTTCGATCGACCCCGGTCAAGGATGGGCCCGGTACATGTATCACAGGAGATACCTCCTATAAACCATATCTACCAGCTGCACACCGCGAGAACAGACCGGTCCCGTCACCGAGGCATGGTATCTCCTAAAACGTGACCCAGCACTGCCTCAATTGATGTCTGGGCAAACAGAGTGGGGAAGCCGTCAAGACGGGACCTAGACTCGCGTCTACGCTCGCTAAGGCCGTAACCCAGAGTAATATTCCGTCATGAGGATGGCAATAAACGGGGATTAGCCAAAGCTCCGCCACCCGCCGATTCCCAGCGACTCTACACTATTTCAGCCGGACTCCACCATTGCCAGCACGCCTCACCAGCCTCTCTCTCTCTCTCTCTCTCTGTGCTCATTCGTTCCCACTTCAGCTCAAGCCTTTTGTCAGCCTAGCCTACCTAGCCTCTTACCTGCAACAGGGCACGCTTCTTTCAGAAGGTCCCACAGGCTGGCTGATAAAGAGAAACCCGATGTCAGCAGAGAAGAACTGCTGACTGACAGGTTTTTTTTTCCAGTCAGGAAGAGTGGCGGGTGTGATGATAGGATCTTCCTTTGTTAGCGTAGCGGATTTAGGGCTTGTTGTACCTAAACAAAGCGTGGCTTTTCCCCTTCGAATTCGAAACTCGATTTGAGCAAAGATGCATTGTTCACTCCACATGGAGCATTATTCTATTTTGCGGCATTTTGTTTTCTGGATTCTTTCGTAATAGGGGCGGTTGAAATCTCATCCTTACCTTTTACCTACATTCAGGATCTCAAATTCCTCATAATTATGCTTTCAGCTTATGCCTGGGTACATGAATGCTAAACCGGGTGAACTCGAATAATCACAACATAAGGGGTAGATATGCTAGAGGAAAGAATGAGATAGGTATAGAAATTGAACGAGAATGCCCTCATCTGCCACAATACCGAAGCTCGTGCAATTCTTTTCACCTTATTTTACAGTAATGGGGCTCCCCATCAAGCATCGAAAGTGCTATCATTCTAGGTTGGTGAGTATCTTGCCTCATATGAATTGGAATTTTTAATCCGGACTCCTATACTGCTATGTCATTAACCACGTATGGTGGTAGGTATTGAAACTATGTACTCACTAATAAGTAATCGCTTTTACTAGATGCGTCTCGGATGATCTTGTTGACCTATAATACCGGGTGCCCTTTGTTGAGTATCAGTGTTCTAGAAAGACAAGGCAATTGTGTTTGGAGGATAATCCATGGAGTCGCTTGGTCGTGTCTACGATTCTGAATGTATTATATCTTAGATTGTCATGGTTGTCCGTGGGAGTTTCGAGTTGTCAATTGTTCGACATCTTGGGAATATATATATATGAAGCCATAGTTTTACTTATACAGCACCACAAGCATGATTATTTGCAATAACGACATAATCATACAACACAAACACAGACACAGACACAGACACAAAGTACAGAATGGAGTCTCAAATCGTGACGTTTTTTTTCGCTCTAATATTATCTAAAATATATGGTTGCTCAGCCCCCTTTATTGCCCTCGTATGTATTAGAGCCTGTTGCAAGTATTTATTCAAGTTTTGGGTCAATGAGGATCCGTCACAGGAACCCGTCGTTACCTCGAATAAGACCCTTGAAACTCCAGATTTAGTCAAATTAGGCATCTCTCAAAAGTCCTGGGATGAATTGGAACGTGAGTATTGGTATATACCATGCTAAACACCTTAGTCAACCCAATAATATCACTAACATAGACGTCTTCCAACCCCCTTGAATAGAGTCCCGGCAAAGAACTACACCACGTTTTCTCTTCCGCGGCTTCCACAGCCTGTCAGGGGGCGGAATTGATCCGCGCCTGAACAGCACAACAGGTATCGTGCCTCACGGGTTTCTCCACTATCCCACGAAGCCCTGGCCGCCACACTTACCTCCAGGCAGCATGTTCGAGACGCGCGCCCTGGGCTCCATGATCGACGCTCACCTTAGAGGACAGCAACCAAAGGGCGCACCAACAAGATTCAGTTCGTGGGCTGCCGGCATTTCCATAGCAGCTGGGTACGCTAGATATAATAACACCAACGGTAAGCCGCACCTCGTCGTCGTCGACACCAACCTGCTACCACCTTATGCACTTGTCTACCACACCCCCACGCTCGCTCACGCGGGTATATCCACCATCCGCTCCTGCACGCACGAGTACCTGATCTATGGCCCCGTCTGTGGACCGGCTTTCTCCTGCGTGCCATTCTCGAAACTACAGACCGCTGGGTGGTGGTGGTGGTACGGGACCGAAAGGGGGCTCGCTCGGGCTGCCGAGCGCGTCGAGGTTGCAAGGCGTATTGCATCGACCTTCGCGCGCAAGTATAACCGGCGCGCTGAAGTTGTCGTTGCGCTCACGGCAATAATAGCGTCCCCAGGGGCGAGCAGCGCCAAAGTGACCAGGTCCGAACTGCGGAGAGAGATTCTGAAGCAGCTCGTGCAGGAGACCACTCTCATGCGGCTTCCCGCTCCGCCGGAAGTAGGCCTAGTGAACCCGAGGACATACTATAGAGGATATCCTGAAATCCAGCAGATGGTATCTTTATTAATGGATGTAGAGGGTGAGATTAGAAAGAGAGATCTCACAGCTAAAAAGAAGAAATGACATCTAACTGGCTCTTCAGCCCGAGCTTTGGGGGATATAGTTAGTAGAGATATGTATAGGGAAATGATTGGCATAGGAGATAAAGGTTAGAAATCAGTATGTAGACCTATCAATAGGATCACTAAGCCTATTAATGTCTGGTAAGTGATATGATTGGTTACATGAGCATCGCATTCGAAACGTCTATTGCACATTAAACTAGCACTTGAGGTAAATTGACAATTATTTGAATGCTGAGAACCAAAATTTACCACTCAAGTAATACTACTTACAATTTTATCCGTACTTTTGTCTCACTTTCCAACAAAATTCATATGTACCTAGGTACCAGCGTATATTAACATCGTGAAATTAGATTGCCTCACTAGAGTTAAGCTGATGTTAGCAGTAGGACTAAATAAGTTGCGGACTATTACTTACAATTCTTCCATATCTCAGTGAGCTCGGATTGGTTTGAAATCTCCTAAAGGTTGACGAAGTCTCCTTAGAAGTAAGTTATCATTGTTCCTATGGAGTTGGATTGCAGTAGTAGGATCTCAAGGCCCGCAAAGAAAAGGGGGGGACCACACGGCCAAATATTGAGACTGCACAAAATACTGAGAAGTAGGGACAAGCACTCGTCATTAGATGGGAATAACTACTAACATAGATCTAATGCGATCCTCGAAGAGACTATTGTGTCTGTGCCCAATCTCTGCTGCATATTAACTTCCCAGAGAAGGAAAAAAAGAAAACCATAAATACGTCGCGATATCTCAACCCACATCCCCCAACGCCCCAAACCCATCACAATGACATTTACCACACCGCAAGCCCCCAGAAACAATCTTTGTAGCCATCGTCCATATCTAAATGGTAAAAACCTCCGTCTGTGCACTCTACAGGCGGGCCTCGTCCCACCGTCTGCAGAGGCAGGTCTTCCAGCGTTTACTGCATAGGTAGCAGAATTCCGTGCCACACGGGCATCTAGTTATTGGTCTGTCAGCTTATTATTCGAGATTCTCTAGGTTGGAAATTTTTTAATTTTATTTTTTACTCACTTCATATGGTAGCACCCTGTGGCTAGCTCGATGATGTTGTGGCAGGTAGGACACCGCTGCCATTTCTCCCTCCGCGCCATCTGGAGAACCTTTTGCACCTCCGGATCCTTCGGGCAGTACCCGACGTGCGCCGCGGCCTTGCAGTTGGCGCAGGTCCTGGACTTGCACGAGGCGCAGTGGGCGACGCTCTCGCGTATGTCGGAGGGGTGGATGAAGGCCGAGCACGTCGGCTTGTGGCAGTATGTCCGGTTGGGGACGGAGAACTCGACGGCCTTGGCCTCGAATTTGCGTATGACCTCCCTCCTCAAGTAAGGCTTGTTGCTGTCCAAGGGGATGGCCTGGCCGCAGCAGCGCGGGGGGAAACTAGACTCGTCCTTGGTGGCCCGGGAGAAGAGCTCGGTGAGGCAGACGCGGCAGTACTCGTGTTGGCACGGGGCTCTCATCACGTGGGCGGAGTTGGTCTCGGTCTGACAACACACGCAGGTTTTCAACTGGCCGACCGCCTGCGACTCCGGGCGGGAATTTTCCTCCTTCGGACGGGATTTTTGGGCCGCGGCGGAGCTTGAGGTTTTCTTGCCGTTGCTGCTGCTGCTAGGATTACCATTGATGTACAAGGCCTTCAGCCTGTTGTACAACTCAGCATCGGGAGTTCTTGGTCTCGGGGCGGGAGGCGGTCTTGGGATCGTCCGTATTTTCACGGGGTTTACGCCGTTACCCACAAAAAGGGATACTGAGTATTGACGATCACTCTGCGCTACTTTTTCTTCACGCTCGGCACGCCGGATGGCATCTTCGTCTGATTGGACCGCTTCTTGAAGGCTCATGGCCATTTTACGATCTGAGTCGAGAAAACTGGCATTGCTCAGCTCTTCGCTGTATAGCTGCATAGCCAGCTCCTCGTCTGTAAGAGGACGTGGGGCCATTTTTGTCTTAGAAGAGAAGATAACTGGCAGATCTGCTGATAGTTTGGTAGGGTTTTACGCCTTGGTGGTTCGTGGGAGGTCAGCGTGATGTCGTATTATGAGCCGTGGTTATGATGATAGTAGTGATTGGTGGGACGAAGGTAATTACTGAGTGAAAAGGTTTAAGAGGAGTAAATAGATTGGTCTGGCAGCCAGGATAGTCGAGTTGAGGTTGGAGATGGTCATGTATCAGATTAGATGAAGAAGATGGGACAGAATTTAGTAGGGGTATGGAGGTATTTATAGATTTTGACTGGGACTTGAGATACCATCCCCTATAGAAGCCTGGTCATTCAATTGTTATAGAGTACATTTATTAGATCAACTATTTCGAGGCAAACATAATGCCGGGCTCTGATGGTGTTGTAGTGTAGCACATCAAAGCCAAGGTTACTGCGCGCGTATCTTTCCTACATTCCAAACATCATTCAATTTTTTGGTCAAGGCTATATATATAATCACATTTACCACTTTAAAGTCCTTTTGGTAAGGAATATAGCGATGAATGACCAGTATAGGGTTGTTTTTTAGTTATAGTCTTTCGTCGGGGACCATAAAGGAGAATTAGTTATGCCATTGAATGATAACTAAATGGAGATGACACATTCCTCTGGTGTGATTTATGTCAAAAGATTATTATGCGCCTTAGTTTATTAGGGATTATAATTAACATCCTCCTGAAGGAGGATGAGTAAGAGGATTACAGACTGTGCGGGATAGCATTAACTCCCCGCCGATGTTGATTCTATAAAGATTTTCCGGAGGCGAGCTTTTTTGGTATCAGCTCTTGACTGTAGAATAGTAGGCCCTCTGCCAGTTCTGGCAGTGCTGTATTTTAAGGACGATATCGAGAATATTGACTGACTTGTTATCTTCGCTTCTAGCGTGGTAAAGTAAACTGTCGCGGAGTATATATGTCACGTTAATGCTACCAAGCATTAGTCTTTTGCGATATAAACATAATCGTGATATTAGTATGGAAACCTATGGAACAAATATTCCTCACAAAAACGTTCGCTGATCTAAAGGGAATGTCGCTATATCCTAAGTCTTGCTAGAGTATCCGCGTCCGCTTTCCAGGGGCTCCATGGCCTATGTGTATTCCTTCGGTATCGAATTTTAATCAGACATAAAGTGAAAGTTCGTATATCTCACCGAGCCAGGAATATGCTCTATTGGACAATAAACCTTCCACTCGATATCGACGTTTTCAAGTCCGCATGTCGCCTGTCCAATGACCGCTTTGAGGAACAGTTCGCCCTCAAATAAGTTCTTGGCGTAGGTTAAGAAATTACGAATATCTTGTACCCTAACCCTGTTGAATAGTATGAATTAGATTAATCACACATAATACGTCGACGAGAAGGAGAGCTGAACGAGAGGGGGCTGGTGTTGTAGGGAATGGTATCAAGGTTTTCATATGGGACCAGATTCCTGAACGTACTCGAATTCTCCTTCTATGCCATCCACACGAGCTACCGAAACGGCACAAGTAATTGCTCTCTTATCCCATACCATGAGGCACCAGCCCTCGCTGTTAATCATCGGTGGCACCCGCCAGAGTCCGTCGCGACCTTCTAACTGGTTGATTTGCCAGTCCCAGTCCGATGACCAGATCCTCCGTGGTAGGTCTGGTCCCTCTATGATGTTGACACGGGAGGTGTGACACAGTATCTGCAGGTCAATAGTTGGCACCCATTCTGCCCTGTATATGTCGCCAACTACGCGATCTGCTAGAAAACTGGGGACCCAAGGTTGGAAGACTGCTCCCCTCCCAAAGTTTTGCCGGTCGAAAGGGATACCATAACCACTCGGGGAGGGTATATGTGGGTAATGCTCTTCTGCTATCAACGGCCACACAAATTCGATAGTGACGGGCGGAGAATCCATATTCATAATATTATTTTTGTAGTATAGGTATCAGAAGCGACAATTTTAGGCGGAATAACGTGTATGTGCTTCGTGAGTTGGTATTTAGTGAATCGCGTCGGAATATAGTGATAACGGCTATGTCGTAGAATAGATTGACATAATGAAGCTTGGATAGAAAACAGGAGATGTACAAAGACTCCGAGCGATTGTTACTTGATGGAAATTGATTTAGATCACATTCGCGACCACCCGTGGCAGTAGATGTAAACTCATGGTAGCTGCCCCTGGACCATTTCGCTCTAGAATATGCACCTACCCCCATATCTCCTTACATGACTCTTATGAGGCCCTTTGGGTAGAAAGTGCGAAGAGGGATAAATACCATTCTAGGGGTAATTCCCGATGAACTCAATGTGCTTCCCGTGTTCTTAGGTTCAAACCATATCAATAATGAGGATCACACATACCAGCCTAGATAGCTGATGAATATTGCTCAGGGACACTTTGACGATAACTAATACGTATAAGACATTCGAGAACTATATTTTCACTAGAACGTAGTATTTACATTTATTTTCGTACGGTCAGTCGGATTCGGTCATGTCGGACTATTTCGTAACTCGAACATTCATATCACACAAGCGCACATCATCCAAAAATAAACCGCGTTAACCCCTATTTCACCCCACCGCTACGGATGAATTTGTCGACCCAATTCTCCGTCGGCCGCTTCTCCTGTGAGACACCCCACGTCCTCCAGGTAGTCTCCGTCTCGCTCGTCATCTCTGTTTTGGCCGCGATTGATAGTGCGCGTGGTGGAGGCATTCGCGCACCCGGCGGTAGAGCAAGAGTCGTGTGTTGCGAGTAGCTATCAGCACCGAACTGTTGCTTCTCGTCCGCGTACATATCATACTGCGGTTGTTGAGGTTGCTGGTGGTGTGATTGCTGGACCTGCTGCTGTTGGGAGTTTCCGAATGTGTTATTGCCATCTTCGGCAGCGTAGGCTGCAACCATCAGCTCATCCATGATACTCGACGGCGTCCTTGAGTCGGGCCGCCGGTTGGTCGTATTCAATTGTCTCACATCCTGTCGAGGCTCGGGTTTCGGCGGTGAATGAAGTCCCTTCGGAAAGAAACTCTTGTTACTCGAAGACTGGTTCCGTCTCCGTCGGAACCTCCAAAACATAAAGAAGAGAATGGCGACAAACGCCGCAGCACCTGTGTATATCAGTTATAATGCATTCAGTCATAAGTTTGCGCGAACACATACCACTGGTGCCGAGTCCTATCTGACTCGGCCTGCTTAAATCACCACCATCATTTGACTGCACGACCTGAGCTTGTCCATTCTGCGGTGAGTCCGTGGGCACTGGTAGAAGTGAATGAGTGGTTGGGAATGTTGACTGTGCTAGAGCCGGAGTAGATGTTGAGGAAACAGATGACTGGGCGGATGTAATCACACTCGTAGCGAATGTTGTTGTGGTGAATGACCCTGACTGGGTAGTATCTGGCGAGGCTGCCGCCGCAGGTTGTGTTGTGATGGGCGCCGCGAGCGGCTCGCTTGTTACACTTGCTAAATTCGTTACAGAAGACGGAGTGATTTTCGGTGCTGTCAGCGGCTGAGTCGTAATGGATGATAAGCTTGCTGCCGGTGCTGCAGTTGGCACGGTTGTAACTGATGATTGAGTTGCTACTGGCACAAGTGTAGTCGTAGGGCCTGCGGTTGACTGAATCGACGTAGTACTTGTGATGGAAGTTTGAGCTGGAGGTGGAGGTGGAGGAGGAAACGTGCTCGCCGTCGGAGATGGTGAGTCTGGGCTACCTGGACTTCCTGGGCTGTCTGGACTGTCTGGACTGTCTGGGCTACTAACGCCGTCTATGCTATCCGGACTATCTGGACTCTTAGGTGCGCTGTTGGGAGCACTGAGATCTCCGCGCACGATAATTCTCAGGTCGTCCGTACGCCTCCGTCTTTCTCGTAGCGTGGTTCTATAATAATTATTAGTATATTTGATGGTTTTACACGCCACGTTTAAACCCTTAAGATCACTTACCTCATTGTGAATGTAGCCTCAACTAACACTTGTCCCAATACTCACGCGAAGGAATCAAAATACTATGTTAATCTACAGTGGAAAGAAGAGGGAAGAGGTCCAGCCGTGAGAGAAAAGAAAAACTGAGGGCGCAGCCCATTAACACGAAAGAAACGAAATCGCGGGATGTCAACCCCGGATCCTCGACATGATCTCCGTGGAGACTCTGGGGGAAATATATTTAGCGGCCACGATCGGGCTTTAATGGTACTACATTTTCTGTCAGGCCTTTCTTGCCAAGCGCGGCCGAAACCGCACGGCCAAGCGAGCTGGCTCTGGGCATTGTCATATTTCAAACCTCAACCGTTTCGGAGTCCACGATCATCGGGCATCTTGGCGCCAAGAGATCGAAAAATATGCCATGAATGTCTATCTAATTGGCTTCTACCCGACCTAGCAATGCCGTTTCATCTCTATAAACAATCAAAACACGGACCCAGGGACTGCTGGTGATCACAGCCAAGATATTTCTGTCTGGGCAGTCGATCTGAGAGCTTAGACAACACCATAAATAGAAAAAGGAGATGGTTTCAAAGCCGATCACTACTAATTATTGACCAACAGGACAATAGGTCAAGCTTTCTTATTCCACCCGAGTAAGGATGGCCCTAGATGCCCAGAGCGGAAAGATAATCCAATCCACAAAGAAGTCTAGGTTAGTCGATATATATTATATAAAGCTACTATCTTGCAATACTCTTAACACAGGCTATGTCTATATGAGTGAGGACGGCTGAGTTTCTAGAGCTATCCAGCACATAAAATCATATTTACCTAGTCAAGTGGAATGAAACTCATGGCTATGTCCCACAACCATAAAGGCGCCCCTCCACGTCTCCTCATGCTCCGCGTGGAGCTGGGTAAGTCGGCAAATATCCTTCTTGATGTCTACCATCTCGGTTCGGACCTGTATCAAAGTCTCTAGGATGGTATGGCACCCGTCGGCCTTTTCTCCCGGATGGGGATCCTGTGCAACACACCTTCTTGAGCGAAGCTGCTGCGCGACTCTGCCCTGTCTTTCAAGACTATCTGCCACTTCCGCTCGCATCTCGATGACACCCTTTCGGGCTTCGATCAAGCCAAGTACCACTATATCACTGTGCGTCGATTGCACATTTCCTGGTCTCGAAAAATCCATTGATATTGATGGTCTGTTCCCATTAGCGCTCTTCTCAGGCAGGATTTATTATGAGACGTGGAAAGATATGAGGAAGGTCAAAAGGAATAGTGGCCGGAAAAAAGACATAAGAGTTATTTATAGCATGCAAAACGTCTTCTAATGAGTGTTCTCCGAGGTGGTTATAGACTTGTGACTAATTCTCCTTCAAATATGATCACAGGCAGGCTGCTTCGCCACAAACCGGTTTATACATAACTTTCGTGACTTACTGGCTTAGTATTGTGTACGTTTTGTTGTAAAATGAACATATTAATATATCGTGACCTTACGGTGCTTTTGAGAACTGATTCATGATACCTAGTTCCCTTATTAAAACATTAGAAGCTTCCTCTAAAGAGGATTTTTCTTCTCCCTAGCGTGTCATAATTCACATACCCTAGGTAGTCAAGGTTACTCAGTTAGAATCTACTACCCGGTTGATCGAGACAGTAATGATGACAATAATTCAAGTGTTGAAACATAGTATGTTTGCAACGAGCTCCAAGGCAATTCGTTTTTCTCATCAATCAACTTACCTGCGACTATTTTTTCTTACTTCTAACCACCCTCTATTATGACCTTGAATACATTATCTTCTTCTTTTCGAACTAAATCGGATATTCAAACTTGAAGTAAGATGTGACCAACTACTTAGCATCAATCTTAGCAGACGAAACAATATCTACAGCTCGCGAGTAGCACTCAGTCTGATCCCAGATGCACGAATGGCAAGATCTCGGATACAAGCAATTATAATCAGAATTGGGACAACCTCTAACAAGGTTAGAGCCTCGATCAGCTATCCTCTATGTTGTTCGTCTTACCTCAACGCCCATGCCAGCCTTGACAGGCCCCTTCCTTCTTTGGGGTATTTATAAACGAACTCCCCCTCCGTCAGTTTGGCCCTCTCGCAGCAGGTACCGCATCACGATCCTTTCTAGCTTCAGCTTTAGATTCAGTGTATTATCAGTTACGCCTTCAAGGATGGATGATAATTCAAAAAGACGATACCACTGCATTGAAACCCAGCCATATGAAAAGTGCCGACGACGAAAGTCGATATTTCATTCCAAACAGCTCTAGTTTCTCCAGCGTCAGCCTAAAGCTTCTATTGTAATGCCATCTAGAAAATTCTGGTCCTCAATCAAGACCTGTTTTCAATTCAGGAGAAGAGTTATGTTGAAGTTGCATAGGAGACCTCTCTGAAATCCTCCGGCTCCCATGAGGTGGATATCAGTAGCGAGTTCTGCAGGGGGGAGAAGGGAGGATCTTGGCGGAGTGATGATTTCCGCGATTCGTTGCGGCCGGAGCTCAGAACTCCGGCCTGGTCAAACGACGACCGTGAACAGCCCCTTTTAATTCCGCTCCATTCCCGTCGATGCAGCCGTGAATAATCTATGAGAGAGGCGTTGTCCTCATATATCTCCGCGGTATTGTTCTTCTACCTAGGTAGATTCAGGGGCAGCTGATTGTCTAACCGATGTCGACCCGATTACGGAAGCATCACCGATGAGTCGGAATAGATAGACTGGATAGGTATAGGCTTGTCGTAGAGTACACATCGGTGGAAACATGATCACGTACTGTTAATAAAGTGATATTCATACACGTCTATAGTATATATCTAGGTACACGATTTAATAGCCCCTATTCCCTTGTTAGTTAACAGTAGCGAAACCCCAGCTCCCGCCGGGCACATAAAAAAAACCGCGTCTAGTCAGCACGTAACGGTTCATCCACGCTCCGAACCACATACCCCGGCTTCACCAAAAGCCTCCGTATCTCCTCTCCATTCGGCAGATCGTTCCCCTCCGCCCTCCGCACCGCCGCCTCCCACGTGCGCTCGATGCCCGCACGCAAGTGCCTCCTCGCCACGCGCTCCCGCGCGCTCGCCGGGCTCACCTCCACGAACCACGAGTCGTCGACGAGCCCCGCGATCTCGCGCCAGGGCTCCGCGTCGAAGAGCAGCCAGTTCCCCTCCAGGATGACAATCTCGCGCTCCCGCCCGATCGGTATCGCGTCCGCGACCGGGTCCTTGGCCGCGTGGTCGAACCCCGGCGCGTAGATGATCGCGTCGTCGCCACCCTCGTTTTTGTTGGCCCGCGACAGCCGTCTCGCGAGGGACAGGACACCCGCCGCGTCGAAGGTCCAGTGCGCGCCGCGCCGCGCGTGCGCCTCGTCGCGGTTGGGCAGCGTGTCGAGGTGCGCGCGCGGGTAGTGGAACCCATCCATGGGGATGGCGGCCGCTATCTGCCTCCCGGCTTGGCGGTTGAGCCGCCGTGTGACTTCGGCGGCGATGGTTGATTTTCCGGATCCCGGCGCCCCTGAGAGGGCGATGAGCGTGCGCCCGGCTGAACCACCCTTCTCTAGGCGCTTCTGGTGTGCGGTGAGGGCCCGGTGTGTGAGCGCTTCGTATATCTCATCCATCACGAGCTGGGGTTTCGACTGGATCACAGAAGGAGGTAATAGTGGTTTCTGGGAACCACTCAGTCCCAATTATGATGAATGGGGGTTATACGTTAAGATTCGGAGCACAGTAGTCCGGGCTTAAGAATCGACGGGTTTTCCGGCTGTATCTGCATTCCTGGGTTATGAAAACCTCCGTAATATATCCGCGGGTGGTCCTAAGGGGGTGCATCCCATTTATATTCACGAGAGCCAAGATACTCGTGCTGTATGACAAGTTTCACGGAAGTGTAACCTTGCCACTTTACCGTCTCCCGCTAACTATCATCAAACCTGTGTGAAATGGCGGGACTCACGCGCCGAGATGAGCTATCTACTCGAACAGCTCCCATGATGGTCTTGAATAACGGCAGCAAGACCTATATGACACCACCTCCTAACTAACCCCACAACCTAGAGAGATTATGAGTGCACAGGAACGCTATCGTAACGGGGGGATTGGGGGTTAGGAACCGGAGGCTCGATTATCTATGCCGCGTCGACCTCGGGACATCGTGTGAACTATCCGCAGCTCCATGTGGTGTATAATGTCAGTTAGACAGCTGTCCTCTTGCCGAGGGGGTGCCTTGCCGCGGAATCGGCGCGTTATGACATCTGCACCACCAGCGACTACCTAAGTTCGGGTTAGCCGCATTCCTTCTGAGCACATGGGATTACCGTTGGAGGCTCATAGGTGCCGTTGTGCTGTTAGCTAGACACGTGCTCATATACAAGCGATGCAGATATAGTCAAAGACGGTCGTGGACTTGTCTTACAGCAAGTGATCAGTATCCAAGGAATAGGGGTATCATGTAAACCCACAATGCGGAATCATTCTTAGAATAGACGGTCCACAACCTGAAAGGAAAGCACATGTAGTATCTCATCGCTTTTGATCGTATGAAAACGCAAGGACAAGACCCGACCATTTTTGATGGTTTTCATTAGTTCTAAGCTAGATGTTCAAAGCAATCTATATACATTAGGAGGTTGTAGGGTCGTTTAACAAAATACGTCATAAACTATGTCTTCCCAGGGTCCAGCATTTTCCTTTTGAGTACGCCCAGGAGAACGGGTCGTAGATCTGATAATATGTGGCTTATGACGTATTTTGTCATGAGATGCTATCGGATGTTTCGGACCTAAACGCAGCATTAGGAGTGCTGAGTTCGGGTGTTCACACCCGATAGCATCATGATTAGGAGGCCGAACCACAGAGTTATGGCTCACTGTTATGTCTATGTTAGAAACAGGTACGCCATGAAACTGAAGAGCTTCGTTGGGTAATGTTACATACCTTGCAAGCTGGGGTGACCTCCTAGCCGATGGTGTGGTATGTTTATTCTGGTGACAAACCAGCGTATTTAGGAAATATCGACACCAACCCCAGCCCAACCTCACTCTGCCAGAACAGATAGTTGCCAGGAGATGGGGAGGGTTGTATTGTTGATATTGTGAAATCTCACTCCACAGGCACTATCTTGAATAGAAATTATCTTCTTCAAGATAGTACCGGTGGAGTGGAAGATTAAGACGTGGGAGTAGACATGATGCGTCTATTTTCATCGTGCAGGATCAAATGTCTGCGTGTTGCCAGTGGAGAGACACCAAGGGGGTTGGCAAGGCGTTCTGATGGGGTGGAGTCTTTTATGAATTCGATCTCCTTAACCAGGTCACCATCATCCCCATCCTCCGCGACAAGTAACCTTAGATTATGAGTCGCTCTCAGCGACAATGTAGCATGACTACTGTCTTATGAACCTCCTCATCCTCCCAAGGTGTTGTAGCACTTGCTGCCGTCTTAAGAGCTACACTGGCTGCTGGTGGTGTAGCATTTTGTCGCGCCGGACACTTTTCAATTTGCGAAAAGCGATCTCCAAGTCACTATGGTGACTGCCTGGTATTAGGAGGAGCTGCACTGGCTACTAGCATAGCAATTGCTATAGTTCATGCAATGTATTAGGAGCCACCACCAGCAGCCAGTGTAGCATTTGCTACCGTTGATGCTTTCGCATTTGCCGTTTCGCATTCGGCATTCCTGATGAGGAGCCCCTCTCGTGGAGGCAAGATAGCAATTATGAAATTTGCTCCCGTTGCCGCAGTCACCTGCTGCAGTGTCAGTATTGTGTACAACTAGAGACAGTATATTAAAAGAGTAAGTCTGCTTACGAGAAAGGCTGCCTTGTTTATGATAGGGCGAAGCCTTGGGCTAGGGCTCGTCAGGCTGCCTCATATTAGGAAGAGCGGCCACCTTATGACATCCGAACAACAGCCAAGAGGCAGCCGGGTCGGGAATTCATTCCTTCTTAAGACTGCATGCAAACAATGCTGGAAAGAACGCAATCTTTCTCAGGAGGTTTTGATAACGGCCGACGATTCTTGGACCCGATGACCCTCATGTTATCTGTGAATTCGGCCCGCAAGACTAAGGAACCCTGGCATCCCGCTGAAAAGGAGAGAGTACGTCGACCCGTAATTCCTCCACATAGGAATACCAGGTTCCGCAGCCTAGCAAGCCAGACCGGAGTGCATACCGCGCCCCAGTCCACAGAATTCACAGAGAACATGCGAGTGAAAGGACCCCAAGATAAGCTATTCACGAGTATAACAGTCAGTCTATCAAGATCCTGTCATATATTCAGATCTCAGTTCGGTTGATGAGAAGCTTACCCTTGGCGATCACCCTCCTAGTCGCCCTTGTAGAGCACACAAAGGCTTCGGGTCTGTATTATGAATGCGCTGCAGGTGTCTTTTGTCGGGCCGAACTATTAACCACACACTCATTAGTATATAAGTTTTCATTTTCATCGAAAAATATAGTGGGATGGCGGGGTAATTGCTGTGTGTGATTGATATTATGAAGTGTGAAGAATATGACAAAGGGGATAGACCAGATGTGCTTAGAGAAGGACGGCAAGTGTATGACAATGTTAGGAAAGGAAATCGCACATTGCGATATTGCCGTGCAGTTTTCGTAGCCATACGTAAGGAATGATAATGGATGGAAGTGTGGAAGCAATATCCGCAGGATGCTTCTACTCGCTCACGCGCGTGTGGATGTATGTGTTTGTGGAGGGGTAACAACCATAGGGAGGGGTAGTAAATGGAGTTTGTAGGTAAATAAAAATAGGGAAAATAAGAAAAGCAAACTCCAGGAAGGACAAATGTGTAGGAGAAGAACAGAATAACGTTAAAGAATAGGGATGGAAAGGAAGAGTAAGTAGATAGGTAAAGAGAAAGCACCAAAGCCATGGCCAGTAATAGGTTAGGGTGCAAGTCCACGAAGGACAATTGCATGAAAGAAAGGAAGGGAATAAACAACAAGGGAAAGAAATGGAAAAGCAAGAACAGCATGACATACTTAGGAATTAAGAAAGGCAGACAGCCCTGCAAGAGGGAGGTGATTATGAATATATCCTCATAACTGAGGATGCCGTTGTTAGGAAGACGCCGTTAGGAAGTTCTTGGTAGGTTCCTCATCTGATCCCCTCCCAGTGGAGGAGCCATCCGATCTTTCCTACCTTTGTTTAATAAAGTCAAGCGAAAGAAGGGACTGAAATTAGTTGTTGTTAGGAATTAGGAGGCCATCGATGGTGAAGGTCGAGACCAGAAGTGTGAAGAAAAAGTGGAAGAGAAGGGAGGGGAGAGGTGAATGTGGGTTATTTGCCAGTCTTTTATAGATTTCCTATCTTTTCTTTTCTGCCGTGCGGTCAAGGGGGAACAATAAAGCCTGCATGATTGTTGCCGTTGTCTGGCAACCGTGTGGTATAGAATCACTCACCCAATGACCGCTTTGGCCATGCCGCGGGGTATTAGGTACTAGATACCTTGGTACTTCCAGTATTGAACGCGTTCTGTTGCCATAGCTGTTTGTATACATGTTAGACAAGTGGTGTCTAGAGACGCGTTGCCATGGAGTTCGAAAGAACGATCCATAAGCCGCCTTCCGTTCTCCGGGTCATTAATAGTTCAGCCTTCCCAAGTGAATAATCTCATACCACTGCACTCGATTCTAGGGAACCCCCAACTACAGACTTGTTATGAAAGCTTCAACAATTCTTATCAAAGTCCTATATTTACTAGATAAGCCAGGTTCTGGGCGAGGGTAAGGGGGAAATACCACATAACAATATTTAAAGGTCACTCTAAAGACTGAAGGCTAGACTCTGAACAAGACTTATGTCGCGGAGGAGGGCATTCCCATGGAGCATCTGCACTCACTAGAGTAGATCACATGACTTAAGGAGCACTAGATGTAGGGGCTCAGAGCTTCTCTCGTCTATATAAGGATGCTCCTCTCCTCATCCTCCCTGAAGATCACTTAAACCTACAATATATGCTCTTTTATATGTGTTCCCAAGTCACCCCAGTATATAAAAGCAATAACTTATTATGATGGAATCTACAGAATGGCTCTATCCAATTATTTTGTATGATAGTTGAGAATATTTAGGCCTGTGGTGAATAATAGTCCTGTTCAGAGCGTATTGTTTTGGCCCCTGAACAGGTCATCAATGACACCTAGTTGGCCTAATTCTGGAAAATTACATATGAACCCTTCTTTACCTACCTACCTACTTTAGGTCACCATGCATTATGTTTTAAACACCTGTTGTATAACTTCTTAAGATTAATAGGCCACTTATATATATATATATATTTGCCTCCTTGCTTTCTTCGTACGTGGCATCATGACGCGCCTATCTCTTGTGCACTCGAGGCCCTCAAGTCGTAAGCTCAAGTTTCTTATGAATAATTATATACGATAGCTAGTACATTATGTGATTTATACATTTTCATGTTAGAATAACCTCATACGTTTAACTAAAGCGTGAGGTTAGCTAGCTTGGAACTGAAATTTGAAGAATTATATTGTTATCCGCGAATCCTGGCTTATATAAATAACTCAGAGCTACTATCTTACCCTCAAGTGATAACGTAATCTAGTCTCACATGTGTAAAAGCTCCACGAAGATGCTCTCATTTGCGGCATGATAGGTATTGCAGACTAACTTTCGTGACTTTTCATCAGCTTGTGCCTAATAGGTTAGGTATTTTGAAAGTCTGTTATGCGGCCTGTGGATCATGAAGATCTTGATTGTTTTTAGCAACTTTAATTCCACAGTTACTATCAAGACTTGAGATGGCTTCTCGCAGCTTACCCGTCATGAGGCTTGTGAAGACGTAGCGCAGGCTGGTGTGAACCAGCTTACCGTCAGCTATAACGTGGCTGGCTTGAACAATCCCTTGTCAGTTCGATTTGACACAGTATCGGCCTTAACCTTTCCAACTTATTACCAACATCTCCAAGGCTTCATAGCCACCGTGACAGTATCAAAGGAATATGAGCAAAGTGATGTCCGTGGGCGTTACCTAATCAAACCGTTTGATGTGTTTCGCGTGTCAGCAAAGAATGGTGCTCTAAGTGAGGCAATATAATTGGGCAGGTACCCCTGCACGTCTCGGGAGGGACGCGGCTTGGGACATCGTTTGGGGGACAATACTACTCCGAACTCGAATTGATATCAAACATCACGTCGACTCTTTTCACTGCAGTTTGTTATGGAACCATCCTAGAACTAGCGTTGAAACAAAGGCATGGTGATGACGGCTTGGATTTCTCTCAAGAGACTTCGTGAGAGGGCAGACGAATAGTTGGCGTTAACAATCCACTGATAGCCGCCTTCCCTAGGACGAGATTATCCTGAGCTTTTCTTCAATGATTATAGGTACATAATCTACATGAGCTGCAGTCTCAAGTTTTGTTCGTGATGGATGGGAGACCTGAGGGTGTCAACGACGGTTCCTGTTTTGGCAGTCTGGTGTATTAGCCACCCTACAAACGCACCGAACAAATACCTAGACAAGTACACAGGGGTAATCCTGCCTACCTTCTACTATTGAATCCAGAGTACCTATATACTCTGTCAACGACCTGTCATTAGAAACGATCATTCACTGTTATCTTCACACTTAACTAGAACAAGACGTACTTTCGTACTTGACTTTTTACCTCAGTGGCAAGTATGCTACGCTGGGGTCTTCTAGCCAACAATAAGAATATTTTCCGTGCGATCTACCAGTTGGTTTTCACACATTTTAAATCGGTTATAGAAGGCAAATATTGCTATAATAGGGTGTCTCTCGGTAATAAACCCCGATGGGAGTCCACTACGAAGAAAGATGAAGGAGAGGTGTATTAACACCAGCTTCCAGGAGTCCCAGACTTAACACCTAACCCCAGCCATCTAGTCTTATCACAGACTCAACAACTCGACAACGACATAACAGAGTCATCTGTTTCTGAACAGCCATTGGGGCCAGAGAAGCAGGCATTAATCAACCTCATTCTGACCGGGCGCAATGTGTTCTATACAGGTGCAGCTGGAACGGGGAAATCGCTCGTCCTCCGCGCCGCAGTTAAGCGTCTCAGGCAGCTCGGGCGTCGGGTCGAGGTGGTCGCGCCAACTGGAAGAGCGGCGCTCGCCGTCAATGGCAAGACCACATGGTCGTATGCCGGTTGGAACCCTTCGGCCCATGCGCGCCCGCTTAACGTTCTCCGAGCTTGGTCGATAAGCAAGAAAAATGTCCATCGTCTTGCAGACACCGACGTTCTCGTCATCGACGAGATCAGCATGGTCGAAAACCACCATTTGGAACGACTGAACGAGATCATGAAGGAGGCCAAGGGTCACGCAGCCTGGGTCCAGGGATGGCATCACGTCCAAAACATCCGACATTCTGCTTTCGGAGGCTGCCAGATCATCGCTACTGGGGACTTCTTCCAGCTGCCGCCCGTACGTCCCTTCCAGCATTGTATTGAGTGCGGCTCGTCGCTTCTCAAGGAGCTCCGACCGGGTGAGACGACATATCGCTGCCCATCTGGCCACGGAAACTGGCCTGATTCCTACAAATGGGCCTTTCAATCCGAAGTTTGGGCTAATGCGGGCTTTGCCCACGTCGAGCTGAAGCAGGTCTACCGCCAGGCGGGAGATCCACACTTCATCGAGATTCTCAATAGGGTTCGATCTGGCACGCTCACCTACGATGACACTATGGTGCTCGCAGATCCCAATCGGAAGACAAAAGATCTGACGAACGCAGTCAGGTTATATCCCACCCGCTCCGAGGTAGCCCAATACAACGCTAAGAAGCTCCGTGAACTAGAAACTCCGCCCTACGATTTTGTTGCTCGAGACTCCTTTCATTGGAATGAGACAGTTCATCCACATCTCAGAACTCACAGAGAGAGACGGGTTGACGGTACCCTAGCCGCTCTGAGGGAACATAGGCTTGAATCATTTTTGCGCCTCAAGGTTGGCATGCCCGTAGTATTGCTCTCAAACATCAACATCGGCCAAGGCTTAGTCAATGGAAGCCAAGGCCTTGTTGTCAGGTTTGATCCTGTGGACGCCGGCGACTTTCTCTGTCACAGGAAAATGTCCAATTCCGGACCGAAGAGCGACTATGTTTCCAATATTACGGACGACGAGCTCTCCCGGTACGCCACATCACCCAAACATCCCGTCAAGGTCCTTCCCGTCGTCAAATTCGACAATGGTAGAACCGAACTCATTTATCCGGAGTGCTCGGCGTACGAAATGGGCAACGAGACCCTATCCACCCAAACTGATCTAGATACTTATAGCCAGGACGTGAACGAGTTCCTGCAGCGACCCAATCCTTCTGTACTTTGCAGAACTCAGATACCACTTACTGCTGGCTGGGCAATGAGCATACATAAGGCTCAAGGCATGAGTCTTGGCAAGGTCATTGTCGATCTCACACGGGCGTTTGAAGAGGGTCAGGTGTATGTCGCTCTGTCGAGAGCGAGGAGCCTCGATGGACTCAAGATAGAGGGCGATCCCCTGGGTTTGTTAGTACGCAAGGAGGGCAACCAGGAAGTGAGGGAGTTTTATTGGAAAAACTTTGGTAATACAGGGGTGCATGCGCCTGGTTTAGTCTCGCCCAAAACTCCAGCGGACACTTGAATTACAAAATAAAGGAGAAGAGGGGAACGGTTGTTGCAATTGTATTGGTAATGGTGCTCCCGTGTGTAGTCTAATGCTAACTACCTACGTACCTTAACGTTCTCCATGATGACCTCAAATTGAGATAACCATCACAAGGATAGTGGCGAGAATGACCCTGCCTGTGACAGAACATGATTAGAATCCTTGATGTACCTATTCATTATTTACTTGAAAATCTATAAATCCAAAAGGCCCCCTGCGCAGTGACAACCCTTATTTGTCACCATCCCAATGATAAGGTCCATTTGCATCCTGCCTAGCTTACTAAAATATTATCAGCGGCCTCCATGTTAAATAAAAAGAAACCCACTTTAACTCCCCCTTTTCAATGTGTGACTGAAAAAATCTTATGTATCAGGCCGCAACGTCCACTTTGCCATATTTTCCATACTCGTCGGCCCCGAGTACGGTCGAGGGCGCGAACGCTTAGGAGGGGAGGACGGCCTAGGAGGCGGCGTCCTGGGGCAATCGAACGAACCAGTGCCACGCATCGTGGTCAAATCCGAATACCTGTTGGGCGGCAACGCGGGCGAGGGCGCCGGTTGTTCTGGCTTCCTCAGGGGCTCTAAGCTCATGCCGAGGTCATCTTGTCCCTCAGGATTCTCCTGTTGTTGCTGCTGCCGCTGCTGCCTCTGCCTCTTCTTATCACGCCTTCTTCGGCAGACGAGCCATCCCACAATCGCTAGTAACACGACCAGGGCTGATATACCGATCGTGAGCTCTATGCCCAAGTACCTCCGGTTGCTAGTCCCCGGTTGATCACCTGCCGCAGGTGCTTCATCTCCGCCTCCACCTCCGCCTCCACCTCCGCCTCCACCTCCGCCTCCACCTCCGCCTCCTCCGTCCCCGCCACCGGCTTGGCCCGGATCCTGGCCCTCGCCGTTCTCCGCGTCGGTTCCCAGGAAGACGGCCGCATCCGTGGCGTCATCGGACAACACAGCAGGGACGAGGTGCTCGACGAGCCACGATTCGAGGTGGTCTTCTCCGCACGGGTTCTTCGTGTAGCAGCCGAGACAAGGGGGTCGCGTCCCGGCACACGTATACCACAGCGGCGTCGGGGAAGACCCGTTCTCCCGGCTGGGCGGGGCGGTGCAGGCCTGCGGGGGGATGTCGTCGTACGCGCTGGGGGCGAAGCTCGCGGGTTTCAGGGAGTCGATGGGGCACAGGCCACTCGTGCCGAAATTGGTGTTGTTGAGTGCAGAGGGGAGGATGTCGCTGGTGCAGGGGCTGTGCTCGCAGCAGCCTATGAAGCGGTTCGTGCTGTTGCCACAGACGTAAAAGTCGCCACCGAAGGGGCAGGAAAGGCCGAGCTCCGGGCTAGGTGACATCGTGGTCTGGCTTGCTTGGTTGTGTCACGGATGTCGTAGCACTTGATATTACGCGTATAGCCGTTTAAGGCAGGCTTCTATCGATTTGTGGGGGATATGTCTGGTATCTTTTTTTGGTGCTTCTAATGGGTTGGGTTCACGATCTGCTAATCTACTTGGTGTATGGTTTTGTGCATCTGTACAGAAGTTATATATTAAGAATAGATCTATATGGAATATTCAACCACTTGTATTTGCCTGCGAATCATCGTGACTAGCAACGACGCTCTGATGGTGAACGGATAAGCACTTGGTTAAGTCTACATAGTGAATATTGGGAGTATGTTATAAAGAACTATGTTTTCCGATACTAGACTATTGTTTGCATGTCATCCCATCATCCGTGGGGATCTAGAGTTAATAATTCAGAATGTAAGAAAGGTGTTACTATTAACCAGGAGACTCATGTCTAAATATGTTCTTCACGGCCAATTAATACGTCCATTATAATCGAGTTGATATCTTAATATTCAATCCCCTCGTTGACTCGTCACACAACTCTACTATGCATGGTGGCTCTCGACTATTTTGCCACTGTCAGGCTTCCTACTTATCCAGTTGTCCGTACTTACATTGCGAGGCCTAAAAATGTCCATTCAATAAAATGAAGCCTCGTCGATGACAAGCCTCCTATTACTGCATCGACCCAATACTGTACCAACTCTCCAAAAGTGCCTCCTGTCAGAGATCCCCAGCTTAAGATCAGCCCCAAACCTACTACTACCGAGCTGAGGATAGCTCCCCGTCGAGCCCTTGGTTGCACAAGTAAAACTAAAAGTGAAATAGAAAGTATTAGGGAATCCTCATCCACAAGGTACCAATGAAAAAGCCACCAGGTCAGTGAATTCGACATGTCTGTAATGCAGGCCAGTCGGATAATCAGAGAGCTCAACCGGATCAGCACAAACAACAACGAGCAACTACGATAATCGGATATCACCATCTCGCTCATTTCAGCCGTTCCACCCGTGGTAATTCGAACAACATGCTAAGGTTAGGGAGTTAGTGCGTGGTTGATCGATCGTACGAGGGGGTGAGGACGAGGCTGTCGATAAAAGCTATCGTACGGACGTGTCCCGTCCACACGCGCGCTTCGGTTGAGAGTGGCAGGGCAAGTTTCACCTAAATCAAAAGAGAGAAAAAAAACTTGAGGCTGTCACTGTTCTTTCATGTCGTAAGGCTGTTGATGCGGGTATTGGGGTATCAACGAATTCCCACTGGTGCTACCTACCTATCTACCTAGGTTACCCCTTTTAAGTGGTCTCGAATTCTCCGTATTGGGTTACAGCCGCAAGCTAAAGGTAGAATCTTTTGGCAGTTTTTACTACTGCAACAATTACTTGTCAGCTAGACCTGATTCGGATACTTAACCTAAGATCATGCGCTTGGCGATAGCATCGTGGCCAGGTAGGTAAGACGAGGCAGGCAGTCGAGATAATCTCTTCCTTTTTAGAAGCAAGATGCACTTCTGATTCCTCTTTCTCCTCCCCCCTTCCGCCAATCATAAACACTTATGTATATGTATACACACACACCGACCAACCGATCAATTGATCATCTATTCCCCCTCCATTTTAAAAGAGCCTATTACCTCCTCCTTTTCAGCCTCCAATCTTACCTTGCCTGACCACCCCCTTTTCCCCACGCTGGGTCTTGTTACGATGAGCGAGATTGGACAGAAGGAAAAAAAGGGACGAATTGCATGTGCATCTTCTGCGGGTAATATATAGTAGTGGCGTACGGTGGGTAACATATATGACCTACATATATCGATGCCTGCCTGCATCTATGTAATGCCCGATGTCAAACTGCCCCTCTCAGAGGGTTTCACGCACAACATACAAACCTGCTTTGACTTGACACAAGCTTAAGCTGCGACGTAAAACTAAAATATAGCCAAAAACACGGCGAAGGATTAATACTCGTTCTTTTAGAATGAGCGCTGGAAGAACGTCGGAATGGGAAGAGAGACGAAGAAAAAGGAAGACAGTCCGTCTGGCTATGTCCGTAGTTGGGTAACTACCATGAGATGCATGATATATAGGTGCTTACTTACCTACCTCGGTACTTATCGTTACATGATGACTATGCTGAGTCAGAGTAAAATGGCATTTCGATATCCGCCTATTAAGTCCTACCATCCTCCATATCAGGTAGGCAGGTAGGTAATCTAACCTACTAGTTATAGATCGAGTGCTGCATCTAGGCCTCTTAGCCTATAGCTAGGTGCATTAGATACATTAATGGTAAAGTACTGTGCATTCTTATTATTAACTGCTAGCAGACATCCAACGAAGGTACTTCCTAAACCCCCCATTCCTATCCCTTCCCATCCAATCCTGTCGCACCAAAGTAGCAAACCAGGTTCTTAACCAAAGCACACCCACATACCACCAAAAGAAACGAAAAAGTGAGGCTGTAAAGAAGTACGCAGTAACCTGAAGCCCGTTCCAGAAACGTCCCTCTTCCCCCCACCTGTTTACATACGTTAACAGTCAAGTGGGACGGGGCAAAAACCAAACCAGGGGCTGGAGGGGCTGGCTGAAGTAGGTATGCATACATGTGTTTTGTCTGCGGAGTGACCGTCAGACGAGGGCGCCATATGACGACAGACGAGAATGAGGCTCGCTATCCAGATTTCCTTTTTAGGGAGAAACCATGCATGCGAGGTGAGACGATGACGATTCTGTCGGGGTGTGTATGTGTGGTGTGGTGTGGTGTTTGCGGTTCTGTGATAGGGTAGTAAGGCGCAGCTATACACACACACACACAGCATGGCATCGGTTTGGTATCGCGATTTTGGCGCTTACGTACTACATATAGGTTCTCTATCTATGCGAGAAATTTGCATTATAATAGAAAAGGCAAATAGGTACAAGGATAATATGTAGGTATCTATTCGGTATAGGAAGCAAGACATACATAAAAAGGAGACAAGACACCCTGCACGTTTCCTTGGCCCACCTGCCCTCCCCCCTTTTTGAGCCGCAAGCACCGCAAACGTATCTCGGCACTTATCTATGCGCATTTATGTTGTGTTTTCTTATAGTATTGAACGGCCATTCGTCAATTGATAATCGGCAAGCGGTTTCTCCAAAATCTCAACCAAGTTGTTCCCGCTTTCCCCCTATATTCGCCCCAAGATGTCGGCCAGTCGACAACAGCAGCAGAGGTCAAGTCACAAACCCCCGAGATCATTAGCGGGTGACCTAATGTGGCCATGTTCCTCTCCGCAAGTCTCAGGAGGGGCGCGTAGATGCGGACAGACAACTCGAGCAACACACGCATCATCTCCGGCACCATCACTCGCAACACATCATCATCATCACCCCCATTCATCCAACGGCAATAGCAGCAGCAGCACTGATAATCGCGCGTACCCAACCGCCGCTACTAGCAAGCAACAGCTAAAATCCGCACTGCAAGCAGGAGGGCCCGCCCTGGAAGCCTTCGACATCCTGAGCCACCCGCGGCTGCAGGAGGCGACGGGCATGCTGCCGCGCAAGGTGGGGTGGTGGGAGGGGGTTGAGCCGCCGCGCGACGAGCTCAGGCGGCTCCGGTGGGCCATGAGCCTGCCGGATGCGTACCCGCGGAAGAAGCCCAAGGGGAACTTCTAGAACCTCTCCAAGCGGATCGATCGGCACAGTAGCCGTAACAGAAACGGCGGCGGCGGCGACGGCGACGGGGACAAGTATAGGTAGTACGGACATAACGAAGAGGCAGAAGAAGGCTAACAAAGAGGGGAAAAGCTTCTCTTCCCGAGAGGATGGGAAAGAAATGAAATAGGAATTGATATCTTCGCTTCGAAAAAAAAGCTCTCTTTTATCATCTTTTTAATCGTCCCGTTTCTCGTATCCCATCCCCTTACTCCTTATTCTCGAAAAGAAAGGGGGGGGGGGAACAACAACACCCAGAACGCCGAACTATATACATCATGATATGTGGATATCCCCAATGAGGTGGTACCTTACCCAAGGCAACAAAAAAGGATCAGAAACCCGCCCCAAAATGACTATCTATATACATGCAATGGGCGAAGAAGGATGGGTGGGTGTATGAGGAATTCGCGAACAAGCAAGACACTAAGTGTCATAAGGGGGTTTCTTTTTTTTTTTAACTTAATGAACCATCGACTTCCCAATCTCGCTCTGCCAGTCCTTGGCCCTCTCAAACCCGTTGGTGTGGAACTGGTAGTCGAACAGGGCCTGGCGGACCTCCTCGGGGGTGTTCAGCACGAAGGGTCCGTACTGCACGACCTTCTGGTCGAGGACCTGGCCGGCGACGAGCACGAAGCGCGCGGGGGCGGCGGCGGTCTCGGGCACCTCGACGTTGACGACGTCGCCCCGGGGCTCGAACACGCAGTTGTGGTACTGCTCGACGGTGGTGCGGGCGTCGCCGGACCCGAACACGGCGGAGCCCTCGAGCTGGTAGGCGAAGGCGTTCCAGCCGTCGGGCAGGGGCTGGGCGAGCTTGCCGCCGGGCTTCATCTCCACGTCGAGGATCCACACGGGCGTGTAGGCGAGGTCCTTGACGCTGTCGACGCCGGCGGCGCGGCCCGAGATGACGCGCACGTGCACCTTGCCGCCGTCGAGGTCGGCGTGCGGGATCTCGGCGGCCCGCAGGTCGCGGTACCGCGGCTCGCAGGCCTTGAGGTGGGCGGGCAGGTCGACCCACAGCTGCAGGCCGACGTTGGCGCTGCCGTCGGGGTTCTGGCGCGGCATCTCGGCGTGCATGATGCCCCGGCCGGCGGTCATGAACTGCAGGTCGCCCGCCTCGATGGTGCCGGCGTGGCCGGCGAAGTCCTCGTGGTCAACGGCGCCTTTGAGGAGGTAGGTGATGCTGTTAAAAAAAAAGAGACTGGTGTTAGCGAAAAAGAAAAGAATAGGTACTTTGAACTTTTATCTTTAAACAGGAGGGAGGGAAAGGGAATACGGCCATACGTTTCCTGTCCCCGGTGGGGATGATCGGGGAAGCCGGCGCCGGGCTTGATGCTGAAGTGGTCGAGCATGAGAAAGGGCGAGAAGTTGCGCAGTTGCGCGGTGCCGATGGAGCGGCGGACGCGAGCACCAGCGCCCTCGGCCTGCTCAACGGCCAGGAAGACCTTGCGAATAGCGCGCGGTACGGACATTTCGGTAGCGAGGAGCTGTTGTTGTGCTTCGGAGGCTGGATTATAAAAGGCCGAGTTTCCTTCTTCTGAGTCCGAGGTTGCAGTAGTACTAGTAGTAGTAGCAGCAGCAGTCGTATTTCTCGTCGCTGATACTAGGTTGTTCAGTAATTCACCGTATTTGCTGTTTTGCAGAATGGCGTCGAGGGTCGTGGTCGCAAAATGCAATACTGGATCGCGAAAGATGAGGATGGTGGTGGATAGGATGGCTACGAGGAGGGAAACAGAGAGCGGGAGGAACCGCATTATATGTGTATGTGTATGTGTAAGTGTATGCAGGTCCTCATCCCCTAAAGTTGAGTTAGTGAGTTAGTAAGTAGGTAGGTTAGTAGGTAGGTAAGTATTAGTAGGGAGAGAAACATCACCAAGATTCGGTCTCTTTTCCATTCATGTCCAAGACAAGTCCAGTTTAGTAAGTTGGTTTATAAAAAGTCGGCAGTAGTCGCGCATCAGTGGCCAATCAATTGTCTGAATTGTAATCTAAAAGGCCATTGAACCCCGCCAAGGAACCCGCTGTACGTCTGTAAAAGTCGAATTGCCCCTCGCTGCCCCTCGCTTGGGTCAGCCTTACCAACTTTTACATCAGCAGCGACGGCCACTGTTAGCACCTCCTTTTGGGGGTTAGCGTTGGGGTCCTACAGGGGTCAGCTACTGAAAGTCTGAAAATCAGTGCTGACTGAATTCTTCCATAATCCAGACTAATAACCTAAGGTTTAGGTACGTACTGGTAGGTATGTACCTCCTTAAGTAATACATAGACCCGCCTATACTATGTACATTAGTCCATAATGCAGGTTAAGTACCTGACTTATAGTATGTAGGTTACACTAGTGTAATACATTGGTACGTACCACCTGGGCAACAGACAGACTGCGGAATGTTTTATCAAGATGAAACAAGGTGTGTTGATTTCAAGATTCTAAATTTGAGCCTATAACCGCAGCTTGTCACACGTGGGGGTGCTTACCCAATCTACACTACTTTAAATAAAGGACCTATAAGGCAGGTAGTAGGTACTGTACCTAGTATCTCAACGTAGTAATGTCCCCCCTATTGGTCTCGGCGACGATGTATTTGAGTATAAAAAGCACACTTTACAATATTAATTAAGAAGCGGCTATTGTTTTACCGCTGGCAAGGACGAACACCCATCATCATGTAGAAAATTGGGGATTTGCGCAATCAGTCGTCCAACTAGGCTTGGTTATATGCCTAAATCTAACGGGCCGCCCCTTTCCCCCCTAACAATGCATGTTGAGATGCTTCCCCCTTTTCTTTTATATAACAAAAAAGAAAAAAAAAGAGAAGAAGGAAAAAAAAAGAGAAGAAGGGAAAAAAAGAGAAAAACAAAATTCGTAATAATACAGCAAAACGATTATGAAGGATGATCGCATGATACCAACTTGCCTCGTACAAAGAGAGCATACGATATCGTCCTCTGTGGACTCGATGTGCGTAATGGGTAGGTAACTATGTAAAGGAGAGTTGGAGCCAGCTCGAAATCGTGCTTCCATTGGCAGTGGTGGCCGTTCAATTCAATGGAACTGATGGCATTTGTCTCTGTGGCGGTGTAGATACCTATACCTATTCTTCTTCCAAGGGTTAAATATAACTACACCTAAATTTCATGCATCAATGTGTAGGTATGCATGGTATGTAATTGGTAATGTAGTAGAAAATCCGGGTTACTATGCCATGTTCGCTTCGCTTTGCGCCGTAAACCTAACCAATAGTTGCAAGCCAACGAGAACGGCGCCGCAACAATATGTATCCATCTATCCCCGGTCCCTGGGATTTGGCTGGACTTGGCTGGATGTGGAAGAGAGCTGAAAAGCAGGGGTTAGGGGACGGGAGAGAGACATACAACATGACGTGAGATTCTACATTGCTGTGGCTGGGGAAATAGCAGGTAGGTAGGTGGATTTCCTATGTACGTGTCGTGTCGTCGGTCAATGTGTTGCACAATAGTATATAATTAAAAAAAATCATGCCACTAGAGGAGGGAAGAACACCGCCGGGTACCGGGCACTATTAGGTATGCCCTCTTTCTCGGGATACCGTCCCGACGAGCTGGGATAAGGATGGAGGCTGGAGCTGGGGCTGGGCTGGGCTGGCCCATGTACCAAGACCTAGATGCTCATCAGAACTTTATTCAAAAAGGGGAGAAGGGGGCGAGGATTATGTACTCGTGTTTCTTTCGTCTCTGAAAGGTTGAGATTCGTTACTAAATAGCAGGACCGTGATGGATATACATATTCTTACAAAGCCTACCAAGCTAGGGGAGCAGTTGATGGGAAGAGTGAAAATAAATATAAATAAACCCCCTTTGCGATTCAGCACGGCTATTACAGAAGCGTATCTTGGACGGTACGGAATAACACCCCGAGATCTTTTTGTGTATTATAATGCATTTTCTTTTCCCTTGAATCTAATGTTTTGATAGGTGATGGGGGAGACCGTAAATTCCTCATGTTAAAAAAAAGAAAAGAAAAAAAAGGGAAGGGATTCATCCCAGATATCGTTACCCGCTTATCACCACCACCGCTACCAACTACCGGTTGCCCATGTTCACCTTGCGTATTTGGTTTGGTTACACATACACAAAATACAATAAAATCCGCGTGTAAATAGAGACAAAAAGAAGAATGGAAAGAAGAAGAAAAGGGGAGGAATTCGGAGGGAAATGACTTCTGAGTATTCCCCCCTCTCCTAAACCGTTCGGGTCGGCTTCTCGCGACGTGACGCGACGCGAGGTGGATCGTATAAAATATTGTCCGTTCAACTCCGATGTTTTTTTCTCCCTACTGTTTCGCTCTTCCAGTTCCCCCGAGAAGAAGCAGAAGAGAAAGAAAAAACAGAATAGAATCCCAGTTCCAGCCCTTATCCAAATCCCGGGGAACGGTCCGGTCCCCCGCCTGCCCTAGAGATCGTTCCACATCGTCTCCGGATCGACGCCCTCGCCTGTGAGGACCGAATAGGTAGCTGAACGCGCGCGGCTTTCATTACTCTCTCTCTCTCTCTCTCTCAAACATAAAAATAGATAGATCGGCGTTATAGAAGAAAAACAATCAGGGGTATACGGTGCTGACGTAGTTGAGCGTGGAGGGGTTGGTCTGATCGACGGAGTACTCGAGTATCTCGTCGTTGGAGATGCCGTAGAACATGGCGTCGGTGGTCATGGCGATGGCGGTGAAGTTGACGTCGGGCCCCTGGTTGAACTCGATGCTCGAGAGCGCGTTCATCTGGCTGCCGTCCCAGTGTGTGCCCTCGACCGTGCCGTTCACCAGCAGCGCCAGGTACAGCGCCTGGTTCCAGGCGTCCCACTTGGTCACCGCGAACTGCTGCCGCACATTCGGCTGCGGGATTCCCGTGAGGAGCTCGGTCACTGGTTTGATATCTCACGTTAGCCGAGCACTCTTTTTTTTTTCTCCGCATATGGGGGGGGATTAATTAGTAGTGCGTACCTCTGTCGTCGGATCCAGTCCAGGTGTCGTTGTACGTAGTCACGCCCATGGTCCCCGTCGAGGACGAGCTCACATCCTCGGAGATGAGCTCGAGGCGGTCGAGGCGGGCCCCGTTCAGCTGGGGAATGATGGCGAGGGACGAATTGGCGGCCACGTTTGACGAGTCGACAGCCACCGTGGCGGTCGCCCACGTAGTCGAGTTCGCGGTCTTGATGGCGCCCTCGGGCCGCTGGTAGGCCACGATCCAAGCACCGTCGCAGTCGTCGGCCCAGCAGCGCTGCCACGCCGCCGCTAGCTGGCCTCCGGCCCACGTCTCCAGCACCGCCTCGTCGAGAGTGTCGTTCGTCCACGTCGAGGGCGCATTCAGAGCGTCCGTGGCCGCCATGGAGCGGATGATGTTGTCCTCGTTCAGGAACCAGAGATGCGTCTCGTACACGTTGTCGTCGGACAGGGCGATGGACGCACTCGCCAAGGGCGTTCCCGCGGCGGAGTCGATCGGCCGGGTCGTGGCGATGTACATGTCGGTCAGGTTGTCGGTCGTCCAAGTGTTGCCCTTCGAGTCCCACCGCCTCGCGATAAGCGAGGCGTATGCGTCCTGGAAGAAGATGGTCCGGTACACGGTGCCGTCCGAGTCTGTCCAATTCGTCGCCGTCAACTTTGAGTCGGTGAGGATATGTTGTTCGCCGTCCGTCGACCCAGATGACGAGGACGATGATGATGATGATGAGCTGTCCCTGCTGCGGTTCGCCGTCAACCCGCCCGCGACGCCACCCGCTATCGCCGCCGCAGTCACTATTATGGCGATTGCTAATACTATGTAGAAAGTTCGTTTAGGGAGCCCGCATATCGTCGCTTTCGGCGTCTTCTCGTTCGGCGCCCCGTTCTGGGCATACTGCGAGTGCTGGTCGCCCTGCGCTGTGGGTGCACCGTTCATCGGGCTCAGGCCGGTTGCCGGTACTGCTGCGTAAGGGTGAGGCGAGCCCGCGGCGCTGAGCGCCTGCGGGTCGTATGCTCCCACGTAGCCAGCATTCTGTGAATACGGACTGCCGTCGGGCTTGTAGTAACCTTGATCCGGCACGTAAACCACCTCCTTCCCCGTTTCCGAGTTATACGTCGTCGGGCCACCCGTCGGCTGCTGTTCGGCTGGCAAGGCTTGGGGATAGCTATGATCTGGGTACGCTACCACTTCCTTCTGGTGAAATTCCGGGTCGGGCGTACCGACCTCGAGGGTGCTATACGACGTGGATTCCTGCATGGCGTCCTCTGTTATACATTCGGCCACCGGGACGCCGGGTCTGATTCTGTTGGGAGGAGGCGACGATTTTCGATTCGGCTGAGGAGGGAAAAAGCGTTGTATCGTGAGTCAACGCATGGTTTGTCCAAAATCAGGCAAAGGGAGATTTCAAGACGGATCGGCAAAGTTCGAGAGAGCATCTGATTATATTAACCACCTACAACGCAGCACACTGGGTAGATCTAGCCGTAATTTTCCTTCCCATCCCATCCCATCCCATCCCATCCCATCCCCATGCCCCATCACCCAACAACGCACAGCTGGGCCCCCAGCCATTCTATCAGTCTATCCAGGCACTGTCGAGGTCGTTCCATGTGTCGTGACAGGCATTAAGGTGATACAGAGGATCCTCAATGTAACCCTACAGTCGAATCCTTCGGAAGCTCGCCTGGCGACTGGAAAGACTCTCGCTGTGCCGCCTTGGCGCTTTGCGCAGATCCATCTCACGGCCTCTGAGGCGGAGGCAGTAGTACACACGAGCGGGTTTAAACCCGTTGAATTCTTCGTCAGTTCGTCTTATTAAAAAGCCACCCTTGTCGCCAACCCTGCCCACTAAGCCTGGTCAGTCGTTTACCGTGGCAAAGATTGGCTTCGCCGGTGACCTGTCCAATCATCACTCCAGACTGCGGAACTTCCCCCCTTGACTAGCCCACGGGCCAAGGCTCTGGTTGTATAAAATAAGCGACTATTAGCCCAGAATGGCCGCCGATGCATTGATGTCTACAGAGAGAGACAACCTTCCCCAAGCGGCACAGCACTCACTATGGACACTACACTACACTACACTACACTACACTAGGTAGAGCTGGCCACCCCCCATGCGCTCAGGAAATTGGACATTGAAAATCAAAGAGAAAAAAAAAAGAAAAAAAAAGAAACCCGTACGAGACTCTTTTATTTTCCAGGCACATACACTGGCACTCTCGCCGTCACTACTTAGGTACCTAGCTGTAGAGTTCCAATGGAATGGGTAATCTTGTATGTTGACAGGACTTGGCATTGCACCATATCGATGCCCTACACTATATGTACATTATACACCCCTAGGCCGTCAGCCCAGCCGCAGCCATGGCTTTTTTTAACACCCACATGCACTGAATACACGAACTGGACTCCAAGTGCTTGGTAGGCATACTCTACGGATTTACTCTCCGACATTATCTGATGAAAGGAGGCGAACGAGGGAAATGGCCAGTTTTAATAACCCATTGCAAGTCATCAACCACCAGTCAGCCATATATGCAGTGTATTATCCCCCAATCCACCCCAAGCAGCCTGGGTACTGTGTATGTAGTGTACAAAAAAGCGGTGGTGACTGACGGTGACTGATGACGGTGACGTCGAATCCATCAGCAATTGAAAGGAGTTAGGTAGGTAGCAAAGTAGTAGTGTAGGTACCTATACACACACAGAGACAGACACAGCATGCATGCGAATGTTTTATGAGCTTAATTATCCTCCTGACAGAATGTTGGGTCTCCATCAAGACGATCAATTCCCTTCAGTTGGTATGCCTGGTATTCATAAGTAGTTTTGTGGCAACCAACACACACATTTGCCTGACTAACACAATAGGTACACCATATGCCAGAGCCGGAGATGGAGCAGATCGCGGAGATACTTTAGTTGTATGTACACATGATGTCTGCGTGGTTTTGCTGACCCTGATCAACAGATGTAGTGTAGGTACTGTGTTGTGTTAAGATGAGCAACGTAACTCCGTACATAGGATGGATTTATGTGTATGCACAGGGTTTCGCCCCCTTTTTATTTGTTCTTCATGACAACCTTAGGTAGGTACCTAGGTAACAATAACAAATACCTACCTACCCGATCCTCTTTTCGAAACAACAACAATATTACTCCGGACTTACTGCGTAGATACGTGTACCTAGGTGGCATGTCCCGCACGGAGATAAGTAGGGAATATATAGCATGAAGATGGCCCTGGCTTCAGCTCCGTGACATGGAAGTTTTACTTTACCTACCTTGCTAACTCCTTATTTCCTACCTACGAACCTGATTGTCGGCGTGTCTAAAGTGACGGTGTCACCCGCTATAGTGACGGTGGTCCACCCACGCTAAACCTGATATCGCTAATCAGTCCTGATACCCCCCCACAGGTACAAAGTCCGTAGTAATCTAGGTACCCATTTTGTCTCAATATAGTCAGTGAAAACCACACGTCGCAAATCACTCCAAATCACTTTCACTGGCTTGGGGCTGGAATCATCACCTAATTTGCGATCTAACCTGGGAATAGCCAGGCATCAAGGTCGTCATTTGAAAACAACGCATTGTCGGCAATGTGATCTATTTTGCAGGGGCGAAAGGCTTCACTTTAGATGCAGTTGCGGTAGGTAGGTAGGTTGCATCAGGTAGGTATGTTTTCCTTTACGCGACGCGATAACTTTTAATAACTCTGGTACTTCTAATTCTGTGGACTTTGTATTTGGTAGGGGGTATCAAAACTGATTAGCGATATTAGGTTTAGTGCAGGTGGATCACCGTCACTATAGCGGGTGACACCGTCACTTTAGACACGCCGCTGATTGTCGGTGTTCCTCGCCCCGCAGAATCGGATACCGGGAAGCAGTTCTGATACAATGTTCGCCCTGGTATTTTTGTGGCAGCTTGGCTGCAGTGGTCCTTTTGAAAGAGTCTTAAAAACTAGCCGCGCTGCGAAGCGCTTGATCCACCATAAGATATGGAAAACACCCTTGTCGGTGGATCTCCTCTCCCTTCACGCTCCAGAGGGTACGCGACGCTGGGTTTTCTCTTCGCCGATCGTTCTGGGCACATTCAATAGGGCTGTCGATACATGAAGATGAAGATGACATACTAGGTACTCTATTACCTCTCTACACCATATATAACTAGATAGCTATCGCTAAGCATATTCTACACCCGGATATTGCTTAGAACTTCGCTTTCCTTTCTACGTCAAAGGTTGTTGGAAAAGATAGCCCATCGAAGCCATGGCTAAACGATCCCGAAGATCAGCAAGACAGGGTGGAGAAGTCAAAAGATCTTGCGGTCTTGAGGCGGCGGCAAAACCATCACGAACATTTTCTTTCAAAATAACTACCTAGTCTTCACTAGAAATTTTATCACACTGAAGCAGTCGTGTATTCACACATATATAAGTAATATTTCCCAAATAGCCTTCACGAATAACTCTCCTCAGCCGGTTTTGCACTAGATGCTATTCAGGACAGCACCATTTGCCTTTTGTACCGTATATGGAGAATAGTGTGCTCCTCTCCTTAATGAAGTACAGTATTTCATTATTTCACTAAACGGTCACCCTCTGAGGCGGTTGCTTTGATCCGACAATTCTAGACTAAGTACCGAACTTGTTATGACGACTGACGGAGAGGACGGAGGTGATGGAGGGGACGTATCAGCAGTTCGACGTTCGACACTTTCTTTTTCGTTCATCCTTCGGCCTCTCCCATAATTCCCAAGTAGGCGGTATGCATGGCCCTTTGGGCTGAAGATAGAAACTGGTCGTTCACTTGCCGGCGCCTCTCAACAACGCCTCCAACGCCACTAGCAATATCTCGATTGGAAACAAGCTTTACTAGTGGCTACCAAAATGGCCGTCAGTGGTGTGGGGGCCGGCGCTTAGGTAGTCTTCATTAACTACGCTGCCGCTAAGCAAACCATGGGGGCATCGGCTCCTCACAACAGCTATTCGTTGTCTTGTGGTAGCTCTCCTCAGTCTTTTTTTATTTTCAGATCGTGACAGAGGTCGGCCCCAATGCCCCAGAAAGTCATGGTTCTTTTTGTAGTAACTAAACCAATGCATGGCACTACTACAGGTTATAATCAGGATATAGGGAGAAAGGAGTCCTTCGCAAGCTTAGCAAAGGAGTAGGTAAAGGATGGCTCGGTAGAAGAATAACAACGAAAAGAAAGCAGGCCTGTTCTGAACTTGAGTTAGCCTTGTTATCTAGCAGGCCAGAAAAGAAGCCTTTGGAATAGGGGTAAGCCAAAAGGTACAAAAGGCGAAAAGAAAAAAGGGTACGGATACAACAACCGGTGCCCTGCAAGGTAAATAACTCTTTGTACGTCTCTGGATGGATGTAAAGATTCGAGGCTGGCCAAACAATAGAGCAGAACAGTAGCTGATGTGTCCACAAATGACGGTTGAGGCATGGCGATTTGGTCATGGCTGGTATTGACCAACTCGGATCCCATTCACACACCTACTAGGTGAAGAATAGTAGTTCGAAATGGTGTCCTTGTCTTGTCTTAGGGGAAGGTCAATGGCAGGCGGGTGTAGTAGGTATGATACCCAAGTGACGAGTTGGAAACCCAGCAGGATGCAAATGCATTGGTGAACCTGGGCAACGCGTTGCCCGACAACCAGATATATGTGCAGTCGCTAAGATTCACAAGTTGTTCTGGGTAAAGCAAACATTTATTTCCTTCCACCAGGTGCTCAACCCACCAAGGTAAATTCACTGTGCCAAATACCTTCAATCTTCACACCTCCAGTTCTCTGTTCTTCCTGGCGATGAATACAACGGCTTTTCATCGACATCGACTTCCATCCCCTCAAATCAAGGCCCTGCAGAGTAGTTCAACGTAAAGCAAAACTTCTCGCGACAACATCCATCATGGCAAACACCTCTCCTCCTCCCCCGTACTCTGTTGAAGATAACTATCATCACTCCGCGAATAAGATTCCAACGGAAGATCTACCAATGTACTACGAGAATTTTGAGGACGACAATTCTGGCCATGCCCAGCAGGCTCAGAGATTTCGCGACAATGCGAGACTGCTCATGGGGGAGCTACAGACCCCGTCACCCAGAACTGTCACCTACGAGCTACCTGCTCAACTCGAACGCTCGTCTGGTTACCAGGAGAATAAAAAGCAGCGTCGCCTACGATTGACTACGCTTCGCAAATTCTTCAAAGGTGTTCGCTCTGGTATTATGGGCGTGGTGAAGAAGGGTCTGGGGAAATCATGAAGAACTATCGAGGCCAGAAGGCGCCTCATTCCTGGTCTATGCTTCTCCTGAACGGTACCAAGCCCGAATGCAATCATCCTCTCTCCTGTATCCTGTGGGATTGTCTCTAATATTCTCTGATCGAAGATTCCTCTGCCTTATAAAAGCATCGGCTTAAGACTGAATGGATGGATGATGAGCGCTGTGGAACTGGGCGGGTAAGTGTCTTGCAGAGATCTGGTATGTAATGCTCAGTACTGACTGCTTCTACAGCACGGATCGGCGATACTCTCATGGAACATGTCTGAATAATATCACATCGGTTGCCAACGTCTTGGGGTTTCCGTAGAACGAAATAATACGATAATGATTTGCAACAAAAGAACTCGGTCGTAAATACTGGAGGTGTCAGTTGGGTAAGGGCTTTTCGAGAACTAGACACGCCTGGTGAGTCCATGCCAACTACAAATGCCGTCCTCGAGTTGGCTTCAAGCGCTCCCCGAATCATAATCCCAATGCCCGCCACAAGACGTGATCATAATGGTAAATCGTAACAAGGGACTTATTCCCTCTTCAGAAAGACGAGGATCGAAGTCGTCGGCAGGAGAATATGCTTCAAGGATCAAGCAGTCCAACAGAGTTGAAAACCCAGCCACGGCCAACCTGCACGCGCTACAGAGCCCCATTTCCCGTATCCACATACCTACCTCCTGAAGCGCGAAGAGGGCAGTTAGGTAGAGGAAATTCCTAAAAACGCCCCCTACGAGATACTAGGTACGAGTCCCCCCGGGTGTCAAAATATGCAAGGGTCTTTTCGGCGAACACGGAAAATCAGTGTTAGGCATCACTGCGCCTCGCGCATGCAGTTCGATTCTTCAGTCGTCAAGAGTGATTCTCTCTCGTCCCCTCCTCTCCCGCGAAAGGCCGAGCCAACATGGGGTGCTTTTCTTTTTTTTCTTCTCTTATTTAGGAGCTGAGGGGATCCATGATGGACCCCAAAGTGACACTGTTGTTGTTGTTGCCAAGCAGCTTAGTTCACGATCTAGCCTCCGCTCATAGATCAACCAACCTATAGGCAGCTAGGAGGCTGTTATTCCAACACTCGCCTGCAGACAGCCAATAGACATTGATAAATAACCGATTCCCCCATCCATCATCGAGCGTTGAGGGAAAACACCTACCCGTCTACGTAAGCAAAGCGAGTAAACTAGAGAGAAGTAGAGGGAGAGTCGAGAACTTGTGTTTATCTTTTTGTGTTCGCCCTTTCGCGCAACTATTCGGCAGGATCAGATCCCCTGGCCAAGAGAAATTAACCAACCAAGTTCCCTCCCCGGCGGAGATCATCTCACGTTGAGTATAAGCCCGAGAGGGGGGAAGAGGCCCGACCATCCGGGCGCAGCATACCAAAGAAAAAAGAATAAAATTATGACGAATCACATTTCCATAAGCGAGAGCTTCCAATTTCTCGATTACCAATCCCCCGATGATAAACACGGCGACGGTGACGACGACAGCGGCGGCACGGTAGCCGTCAAGCACGACGCCTTCTGGAGCTACTGCGGGCCGCTTCTCTCAGGCGCGGCGGCCGACCTCCCAGACAACCTGCACGAGTGGGCCGCGGCGGCGCTGTCGAGCTCGCTGCTGCCCCTCCTCCTACCCTTCCTCGCCTTCGCCAACGAGTTCATCCGCAGCCGCGGGCTGGACCACTACTGGCTGACCATCCGCGCGACCAAGGCGACGGGCGAGTTCGACCGGCCGCGCTGGCACACCGACGACCTATTCTTCAGCAACGGTGGGGGGTTTCGGTTCATGCCACCGCCGTCGCCACGGGAAAAGCAGCGCCAGCAGCAGCAGCAACCGCTAGACCTGGAGACCGACTGGAAGATCTGCACGACGCTCCTGGGCCCGCCGACGCTGTTCATCCCGCCGGCGCACCAGGCGCGCGCGCGCGACACGCAGCGGGCCACGCGCCGCGCCCTTGCCCCCGCCGCGGACCACGCCTGCACGTCGATCCGGTGCGTGGGGTGCGCGGCGGCGGCGGACGCGGTCCGCGAGCGGCTCGCGGGGCAGCTGGCGCCCCTGGGCCACGTGCAGGCGGGCCCGGGCAAGTGCGCGCTCTTCCGCATCGGCCCGGACGCGGGCGCCGTCCACTCGGAGCCGCGCATGAGCGAGGGCGACCGCGTCTTCGTCAACGTGGTGCCCGGGAGGAGGGACGAGCTGGGCGCCCTGATGACGAAGTGGGGGATGAGCTTTCCGCGGTCTTGGTGGGTGGCTCCGAGGAGTGGTGGTTGTGGTGGTGGTGCTGCTATTAGGGGAGAGAGACGGGACTGAGGCTCGGGTCGATAGGAAGGAATTAAGATAATGAGGTTACTACCTAATGAGTTATTAGTTACGGGGTTATGGCTTGTGGTAGGAGTTGCTACAGACGTGTGTGAACTCTGGTTTCACTTTTGGCCTTTGGTCGACCAAGGCTGGCCCTAACCAAGCCCTTGGCTTTAGCCCGTCTCCCCCCTTTTCTCCATCCCCTTTCTCTTAATCTCCACCCGTCCTCGCGCGTAAGGTTTTTTTTCACACGCTTCTTGGAGGTTATTTCGAGCGCTTAATAGACACCCCCCATAGTTGCTTGTTTATATGTATATAGTAGTAGCGTGTTTGTCTAGGTTAGTAAACTGTCAGCTGTTGGTCCTAGAACCCTGAATGTCGCTTATGTATCATCGTGGTGGCGGGCCGCACGATGCCAACCACAGTTCCTGGACCGGGGACCAAATCCTACCCTACCTAATCTAGCAATGCGATTCTTTTGCAAACGAAGTCATTGATTCCTTTAGCCGAGCAACAATCCCAGCTTAATACCTAGGTATCCAATGATTATTGTATCTCTTGCCTCCTGTCCGTCGCTAGCATAATCCCCTAGGTAAGTCATGTGTGCTGTATAATATTACCATTTGATACGTGTAGCATTGCTGTAAAGTTGTTTTCAGTAACTATTTATATGTACTTAGGTAAATTTCAAAGTGTATGACCCTATCATGGTATGCCATGATTCCCATGATGAAAAATACTTGGCGTCTTTCGACCCTTAGATGCAGTGGTGTATTCTATAATACTAGCACTACCTCATGAAACAAAGGCATAATCCTCACCCCGAATACCTACCTCCAACTCGATACATGATACATAACCTCACCGACTTCTATAGAGCGAAGCTTATGTCTTGGGAGGCTTTATCATATTGGCATAGGACGGATTTCTGCCACGTATCCGGGGCACTTGGTAAGGCACTATATATCTCCTTACTGCAATGGTTTATAGCCATAGAGCCATATTGCCTTCCCAGCATCTAGCTTGCAATTTTTCATCACACGTAAGGCAAATAATAGTGTAAGGGGGGAGGAGGGGGGGCATGCAAGGAGAAGATAGTCGATACTTGCTTCTTCTGCGTATGCGCTACGGTAGACTAAAAACCTTGCCGAGTCTTTTCGAAAGCACTGTACAAACATATCTGGCCCGCATTCTTGGGGTGGCTGAAGTCATGATGTATTATTATATGCGCTACGATAGTGGGCCCAGGGTGATAGTTATTGATTTGTATGTCCGCTATATGTTAAGTGGCAGGATAATTGGCAATGAAGCAATGATTTAGACTTATTACGTAGGAATACATCACAGTCAACACTATAATACTACTCTTATAAGCGATTGATTTGCGGATGCCAAAAGCTGCCTAATACATTTACATACGACATGAGCAAGAGGTGTACTGTGAAATGTGATATAGTGTGAAACAACTGCTCATGTCAATTTAGTAGGTTTTGCCTTATCTCAAAGTGTTGCCACGACCGGTCTAGTAACAAGAAACTACAATATTCGACATAGCCCTCACAAGCCGAATGGTGTTGATAACTTCTGTATTTGGCAATGAAATCTAATTTCTATCTTGCTCTAAACCCTAAAATTATTTCATTTCTCTACGCCTGTACACCTCGTAACCTCCACGGCATCCTGTGATATTGTTACTGCCGAATCATGACGAGCGGGACGTGGGATAGACTTACAGGCACACCACTGGGCTCCCATCCTTCGACAAGCTTGCTCTCGTACACTAGCTTAGGGTTACCCTTTGGGCCAGGTTCACTGGTGCTTGAAAACGTCTCGAGCTTCTCCTCAACAGTGCTCCTCACGTATTCAAGATACTTCGGGTTTCCGGGTATAATCACTACAAATATTTTAGAACCCATCTGCGGGATATGTTCAAGATAAACTTACCATTGTCCGCTGCATAAACCGATCCTGGTCCAACCAAGCCCAGCTCTTCACACAGTTTCAGGTCGCTCGTGTATGCGGGCTTGTAATGATCGAGGAAGAGCAGGTCAATATGCTCTAGCGTTCCATCCTTGTGCAGACGCCTCAGTGAATCGGAGCTCGTGCCAATGACAACTTTTACGATATCACCTAGCCCGGCCAACTCGGTGAGGACCGATACGACAGCTCCGAATTCGGGATTCTTCTCCAGACTGTAGTATTTCTTGCCGCCGGCATCTTTCAAAGCAGAAGCGAATGCAATGGCTGAGTACCCAACATAGCCGCCCAGCTCGACCATAATTGCCGGCTTCTCTTGCTTGATGAGCTCAACGACGATCTTGGACTTGTATTCGCCAACGTTCATTAGATACCTCTGAGTCCTTCCGTATTCATCAATGGCTTTAAGAATTTTCTGGGGATTGCCACGGAGTTCTTCTAGGTCGGCACGACCGTAGATGTAGTGTAAAAGTGCGATTTCTCTCCCATCATCGAACTATGGAGCATCTTGTAAGTAAAGACACAACATAATGAAGACTGAGATTGACCGTGGGCATACTTACATAGACCTCACTTTTAGGTTGATAGGCCTCACCCTGGAAATCCGGTGATGGTTTTTCAGCCATGATGTTGGGATAGTAAGATGCAGTAGCGGAGTGGGAAACAAGATGTGGATGACTTGGATGTCTATGAATGTTATACATAGTATGACTATCAAGCCCCGAATAATATGACGAGTTAGATGCCGAGTGCGTGCTCCACCACACTAGAGACTACGTATAGGATAGCCGATTTCTACTCATTTGGGAAAGACTTGACAAATGCGGAAAGAAAATCGCGATGCAGCTAGAACGCCATTATACTGCATCTAACGGCGCTAAAACGAGGGCGGCTTCACGTGAATACGCGACAGATCTCACTCGAGCGCGTGCAAAGAATGCTGGGCGTCACAGTGTTGCCGTTTATGTATGATCAACTCGCGTCTTGAGAGACCATCAAAGAAAGCTTTGCAGCTCTGCTATACAGAACATACCGCTTTGTTAGATGTGTCTTAGCTACCTAGCTGCAGCTACATAGCTCCGGACATCAATCATGGAAATCTACCTGGGATTCTCAAAATCCGATACGCAAGCGTCAGCTTAGCTGCGATTTTGTCTCACAGTTTCCGAGATCTATGATTTCTATATCACATTGGCACCAACCGCGTTTGTATTAATTAACCAATGACTACCATGTGCTGATGATGATAATCGGAATCATCCCATGTCTACATGCATGGCCCATTCAATGTTCTAGACATCATGGTTGCCCCAGATGCATTTGGTGAATCGTTGTAGTCATATACCAATAATTTGACTCGCAATGCAAGATAGGACTCGATCTTGCATGCAGTCTCATTGGCGATCCAGGGACCACTATAAAGTCTAGAGAGACTTGGCATAAAATTGAAAGGCATTCGAGTAGAAACATTCAGTCCGGACATAGCTCCGGAAGCTGTATTCATTGACGCCTTCGATCACGGACAAAGCATCCCAAGGGTAAACATGCAGAAGTCATGACGAATTGATATTTACAAAGCAGCCAGCTACAACAAGCTGCTGAGACTACTTCAACCTGGCCATCACATAAACAAAGCGAGAACTCCCCAACCCGTGGCCTCATCTTGTTGTTCTGCTCGTGTCTTGAATTTTTCATAGCATAGACTCTGACCCCCTAGTTGGCTTGTTCTCAACAACACAGTTCAACATGTCGGACCTCAAAGCAACAGTCAGTGAGACCCAACAGGGGTTTCACGTTGAAGGCTACGAGAAGATCGAGTACGATTTTACTTTCATTGATGGTGTTTTTGACACCGCCAACCCACAGCTTGCGAATTGCTACAAGCAATGGGGCCGAGTTCTGGCTGTGACCGACAAGAATGTTTACGGCATCTACGGCCCGAAGATGGAGAATTACTTCAAGCATTACAATCTTGAGCTCAAGGTCCACCAGACCTCGATTGGGGAGAAGGCAAAGACTGTCGATACATTTCTCAACATTGCTGACTCCATGACCGAGTTCGGCATCATTCGAAAGGTAACCTCCAAATTTCAGTTAAGTTCAAATATTAGCAAGGGGTGGATACTTACACGTTGTCTAGGAGCCCATGCTAGTCGTCGGTGGAGGACTCGTAACAGATGTTGCCGGGTAAGTATCTAGTCTAACTACCAGTTGAAGCTCCTGGCAGGGCAATCTAATATACGACTTACAGGTTTGCTTGTGCGGCTTACCGCCGCAACACTAACTTCATTCGCATTCCCACCACCGTCATTGGCCTCATCGATGCCAGTGTTAGCATTAAGGTCGCGGTGAACTACGGCCGGTATAAGAACCGACTCGGAGCCTACCACGCGCCCCTACACACCTTCCTCGACTTCACGTTCCTCCGAACCCTTCCGGTAGCACAGGTCCGCAACGGCTTCGCCGAGCTGATCAAGATCTCGTCCTGCTCCCACTTGCAGGTCTTCAACCTCCTCGACACGTTCTGCGAGCAGCTAATCGAGACCAAGTTTGGCCGTGCTGACGAGGCGCCGGCTGAGGTTCGCCAAGCAGCCGATGTTGTGAGTTGCCCCTTGTAGGAACCCATAGTGATAATACCTTTTGACTTACTAACAACATAATCTAAGATCAACCGAGAAGCCATCCATGAAATGCTGAAGTTGGAGTCGCCAAATCTCCACGAGATTGGGCTGGACCGAGTTATCGCCTATGGGCACACGTAAGTTAACTGTAATGCCCTAGTCTGATAATTGATAAATACCTTACTAACGCTGTCCATGTAGTTGGTCTCCTCTGCACGAGCTGGTCCCTGAAACTCCCCTGCGCCACGGACATGCCATCTCCATCGACATGGCCTACTCGGCCACGCTTGCCAACAAGCGCGGCCTCCTCACCAACGATGAGCACCGCCGACTCCTCAATCTTTTCTCGAGAGCCGGCCTCTCGATCGACCACCTGCAGTTTGACGAAAACGTGCTCGAGAAGGGCACTGCTGCCATCCTGAAGACCCGGGATGGGCTTTTGCGGCTGGCTGTGCCCAACCCCCTCGGAACATGTGCTTTCGTCAACGACGCGACGGCACAGGAGCTTAAAGATACCTTGCACAGACACAAGGAGATCGCTAAGGCGTACCCTCGCGCAGGTGCTGGTATTGAGGCGTACGTTGACAGCAGCGACACTGGCTATACCGACCTCGAGACGGAGAACCTGGGTGTGGAGATGGCTACGAAGCAAGCTCATAACGATAGCAGTAGTCTGATGGGCAATGGTAGTTTTATGGAAAAGGCCAAGGCAGTACTTAACAGCCATATGACTGTTTCTGGCGCTGACATGCCCAAGGGCGCACCTAAGAGCCACACAGATGGCATCAAGGCACAGGCATAAAGCCTTCGAAATTTGAGATAGATCATTTCGCTGGCATGCTATACTAGACTCATAGATATACAATAGAATATCCTCATATCATAAATAGATCCAGATCGTTAGAGAAACAAATAGAATATCGGGATTTTTGGCATTCATCCTCTCGTCTGGCAGATCAACTTTCTGTTGACACCCGAAACCTCCAACTTTGCGAGCAGTTGGCCTCTTAGCAGTATTTTCTATTTAAAGCACGTATATATCATTATAACAAGCAGACCTGGGCATCTCAGGCTAAGTGTAGACTAGATATTCAACCTGGATAGCATTTCCATTATTCAACCTGGATAGCATTTCCATTGTTTCATGTACTCAGCCATTGTTGACTAGGTAAGGTCCACAAGAGCTAGCAATGATTCACCTCCCCTTGAATGATCAAAGGAACTCCGTATATGGTGACGTCTTAGATGTGGTTCTAGAGCTGCTGCACTGGATGACGAATTCAGATGAACGGACAACACCAACCACAGCTACGGAATACGTCTTATTGCACACATCGTGCATTAATCGGAAACTCCCCATCATAATTAGGGCCGATCCTCACGTCGAGATAGGAACGATGATGCCTACGGAGCTCTGCAGCTCTAACTAGTATTTAATACTCGCTCCTCCTGCCTTTCACACCTTAGGGGGGACACATAGCCAGCCCACGAAGGTCCGCCTCCGAGTCTGAGCAGGTGGACCACACAAGTGGTTCTCGTAGTCTACACGATGGCCAACTCATCCCTTCACGAGACATCAAAATGCTTCGGCCTAGTCCTCCTTAGCTTCCTCGTGCTCCCCGTCTCGACCATAGTTGCACTCGTGTCCATCTTCTTCAGCACCCAACCCAGAACCAGACCTTCTCCTCCACCCAACCCCGACCCCCTCCCAGAACGCAAACCCACGGACCCCAACTGCCGCCGCCCCCCGCAGCGAACCATCCTCGTAACCGGCGTAGGCATGGCCAAGGGCCTCTCCCTAGCCCGCGCCTTCCACCTCTCCGGGCACCGCGTCATCGGCGCCGACACCTCTCCGCACCCCCCTCATCCCGTGCCCGGGGCGCTTCTCGCGAGCCCTCTCGGCCTTCTACCGCCTCCCCACCACAACAGCGGCAGACGACGACGACGACAACGCCTACGCCCGCCGGCTCGTCGCCGTCGTCGAGGCCGAGCGCGTCGACCTCTGGGTGTCGTGCTCGGGCGTCGCCGGCGCGGCGCAGGACGCGCGCGCCAAGGAGGCCGTCGAGGCGGTGGCGGGCACCCAGCGGCGGCGGTGCCGGTGCGTGCAGTTCGGGGTGCGCGACACGGCGGCGCTGCACGAGAAAGACGCGTTCGTGCGCGAGGGCGCGGCACGCGGGCTCCCCGTGCCCGAGACGCACGAGGTGCGCTCGCGGGAGGAGATCCTCGGGATCCTCTTCTCGTCGGCGGGATCAGAAGAGAAGAAGCAGGAGGAGGAGGAGGAGGAGGGGGGCGGGAGGAGCAGGAGCAGGAAGAAGAAGAGGTTCATCCTCAAGCCGGTCGGCGTGGACGACGCGAACCGCGGCGACATGACACTGCTGCCGCTGGCGACGGAGGGGGAGACGCGGCGGCACCTGGCGCGCCGCCTGCCGGTGTCGGCCGAGCGCCCGTGGATCCTGCAGCGCTTCGTGCCCGGCGGGGAGGAGTACTGCACGCACGCGCTCGTCGTGCGCGGCGAGGTGCGGTGCTTCGCGGCGTGTCCGAGCTCGGAGCTGCTGATGCACTACGAGGCGCTGCCGCGCGACTCGCCGCTGCTGTTGGACATGCTCGACCTCACCGCGCGGTTCGTCGCGCGCTCGCCGAGCCCCGAGACCATGACGGGCCACCTGAGCTTCGACTTCATGGTCGACAGCAACGGCGAATCATCCGGTGGCGGTAACGACGACGACGACAAGACGCCCGGTCGTGGGAAGATCCTCTACGCCATCGAGTGCAACCCGCGTGCGCACACCGCGGTGGTGCTGTTCGCCCAGCAAGGCCCCGAGATGGAGGCCATGGTGCAGGCGTACCTCTCCGTGATTGACGGCGCTCAAGACGGCGAGGTAAACGGGGTTTTGTCTAAAACCAAGAATGTTGGTCGGAGTGTGGTGATGCCGGCACCTGACTCCCGCGCTCGGTACTGGATAGGCCACGATTTGGTATCGTTCTTGATCCAGCCCGTCGCGCGTTTCGCAGCTGGACGCCTGAAGCTGAACCAGCTTTCAGCGGCTTTCGTCACATTTCTCACGCATATTTGGTGGTGGAAGGACGGTACCTTCGAGGCCTGGGACCCGCTGCCTGCCTTGATCCTATATCACCTGTATTGGCCTTCGATGTTCATGTTGACGTGGTGGCAGGGCCGTCGCTGGAGTCGGGTCAACGTCAGCACGACCAAGATGTTTTTGTGTTAAGTTATGTAGGACAGGTAGAGTGTATAGATAGAATCGAACATAACTAGGTACCCTAGATCACATGCTTGAGTGTCTTGTCTTGATATGTGCATTCAGCCCCTATTATTCAAAACATCTCTAACTACGGGTTAGAGACATTGACAACCACTCATATACAAGGCAGCGTAACGGCACGACGTGGCGAGGACGCGACTGGCACTCGCGCCAGATGCCCTGATTTATCATCTCAGTTTCGGGGCTCGGCTGCAAGTGCCTATCGCGCAGGTATGCGTCTACGAGCCTCCAGTTTGGTATGATGGTTAGCATGGAGCTCATATGCAAATTCAAGGGTGTAGGGAGACGAGGCAAGGTAGAAACAGTTGAAAGGCTTCCCTGACGACACGGGAACTCAGAAGGGCTTCCGTGACAGCGATCGTGGCGAGCCTGAGAGTCGTGCGGAGGTGGTTCAAGACAGTGATCCATGTGTAGAATATCCTTGTATCCTCCTCGTCGTTACATCAAGGAGCTATTAGGTAGACAGAAGTACATACCGCTATCATCCCGGGGTGCCAGTCTGGCTTAGAAGGGGCAGAACACATACACTACACATACATTTCACCAAGTCTAGGTTTTGCTTCACTAAACACGACTCTACCAAGGTCCACAAGTTTAGTTAGATTTAGTTGTTTACAAACAACAAAAGAGACTTCTATTCTCTTGAGCAAGGAATCATTTTTCTCTTAAAAATTTCAGCGAGTTTTGATTTCTCCCTACATATCTCTCTCCTATTCTCCTCAGTAGTCCACAAATCTAAACTCAACTAGGAGCCAGATCAGATACTCCTCTCTCTCATCTATCTGTCTAGCCAGGTATTTCCCTTTTCAGATCAGTCCCCGACCTCTGGACTTCACCTCAACCGACAACGAACATATCTCTACCTCCTTCGGGTTCCGCCGCCCCGAACTTTCTCAATTCCTCCAAGCTCAAGGGAGAAGAACGAAGAAAAAATTAAGACGGAAAAAAAGGAAAAAAGTAAAGGGAATCAGACGTAACAAAAAAAAGAAGTGGGAATTCCATCACAAAGTCCCTCCGCCGCCCCTTCACTCAAATAACGCCTTGTGCTGATCGGATCTCAAATAGAAAAAAAAAAAGGAAGTAGGTGAGGTCAGGTAAGATATAAACGAGACCGTAAAAAGGTATAGACAAAGTGGTGTCAAGAAGTAAAGACGAAAAGGGAAGAAAAAAAAAAGTCCTCCTGACACACAAGATGACCAGCTTAAACTAGTAATAGGGGAATTGGGAATATCGTCATCACAACATGTGCCGTGTCGTCAAGTGGCAACAATTTATCGGCCGATGGCGCTGATTCTCGCGCCAGACGGGCGGTGGACCAGGCTTGCATGCTTGCCGACGAGACCGGGTTCCGGGTGGGTCTCGCTCTCGCTGCGGTCGGCCAGCTCATCTTCGTCATCTTCGACAATCTTAGTAGGGATGTCGTTGTGGACATTGTATTGCTGGCTCGAGCGCTCGGGCGTGGTCATGGTCGAGGCAATCGACATGGCAGTGCTGCTGCGGTTCGGAATTAGATCCGGGGTGGGAGGGATGCTAGATGTGCGTCCCGAAGGGTGGAGCATGCTGTCGTCACCAACGTCGGAGTTGGCCATGCCATCCTCACTCTGAGCGGTGGAAAGGTTGCTCTGGCGGCGGTACGATCGGAGTGATGACTCGAGGTCAGCATCCTGGGCAAGCTGTAGGCCTTCTACGGCGGCCTGGCATTGCTCGGCAATGTTTCTGATGATGTGGGCAATGGCATCCGTCTTGTCCTTCAGGTGACGATCAGCCACATCGTTGAAGCTGGCCGTAGATTGGCGCTTGTTGCCAGAACGTCCCGAGCGGTCTTCAAAGCGAAATAGTTAGCTGGCAATCCACATATACGAGAGGAAATGAGGCGAATCAAAACTTACTGCTCAACTGCTCCTCGGCCTCCTCATCGAAACCCTCTTCAATCTCACTAGCTAGCTCATCGCGGGTAGTAATGGACTGGGCAAGATGCTCCATATGGTGGGACTGGCCACCAATCAGGCTGCGTAGGTGAAGGACAACCCGGCGAGCTTCATCTCGCTGCCGAACAATAGTAGTATTAGTATGTTGTAGAGCAGCCAGTTCCTTCTTGTTGCGCTTGCGCTCTCTCTCAAGCTCCTCAGCGATTTCCTGCTGGAGGACAAGAGCCTCGAGAGCATCATCACGCTGCTTCTCAGTACCGGTAAGACGGACAGTAAGGCGGCTGTTGTCATCCTTCTGCTGATCAATGAGGCTAGCAAGTCGTCGATTCTCGCGTTTGTGGGTCTCGATCTTGACCTTAAGATCCTGGGTCTCCTTTGTGAGCGTCTCGGCAAAGGCCTGGAACTTGAGGAACTGCAGGACATATTGTTAGTTACTCTGAAATTAGTTGACAGCATATATTCAAGACATACCTGTTGCTTCCAGCTCTCAAGCTCTTCGACCAAGTAGTTGTTCCGCTTCGTAACCTTGTTGAGCTCGGTATCCATGCGACCCTTAAGGTTAATAAAATCCTGCCATGCTTCCATGGCATCGCGTGAGTATTGGTTGCGCTCGCGCACAATCTCGTTCAGGTGTCTCATAGAAACCTTTGTCATTAAAGGCTTCTTAACCGAGCCACCAAAAACAGCTTTCAATCCCGAGTTTCGTCCCTATGAAACTTATTAACAACCAGTACTGGCTTTGCACGTACAAACCATCTAAACTCACCATCTTCTCACAGACATGATCCATAACGGCCATAACTGCATCTTGGTTCCACCACTCCGGATCCTGGATCGATTCTACTTCTCCACGCATGACGATGATCTGACCGGCAGGAACCAGCTTACCACCTCCGTAAGCCGATCGGAGGTGCTGAGGAACACCAGACGGAGTGACATCTCCATTCAAGGCCTGGGTAAGTCGAGTCACAAACTTGTTGCGCTGTCCGGGGTTCAAGGCAGTAGGAGGGCTCGATGTCAAGACAAAGTTTCGGTCGAGGTCAATGACCAATGCATCGGTGGGTGCTGTGAACAAAGACCGGCACTCAGCAGTAATACCTAGGATATAAGGGCCAGGCTCTTCAACAAGTTCCTTGGCATGTCGAGCATGAACAACAGGAACATACAGGCCACTCCACTCATAAACACGCACACAGAACCGGACAGTCTCGGCAGCTATGGTGAGCATAGCAGGGTAGTGACTGACAAAAATAATACGTCGGGTAGGGGAGATGGCAGCCTCGATAACACCAACAATGTTAGGAACCGACAAACAGGTCCAAAGAGGCCACATGGCAAAGTTCTGGAAGCCTGTCGGCGACGAGGGAAACTGATAGCACAGAGCATAATCCTTCATGTCAATTCGGACCAGGTCGTTCAATCGTGGAGCGGGAAAACTTAGAATTCGCGAAACCTCCTCAGCATGGAACAGGTTGGTGGCCTTGTTCCAATGAATCCACATGCCTCGAAGATAGTCTCCGAGAAGATTGTAAAGGGGGTATCGCGAAAGGAAAGACAAGCAGTACGGGATCCAGTAAGTCTCGTCTGGGTTGTCGTAGTAGTCCGGCTCGGTGCGCTTCCTCAGATCCCGGATCGTCTCGGCCCTCTTCTCATCCGCCCGCGACCACACACGAAGACAAATTCCGTACAGAGTATGGGAAGAATCCTGCTGGAGAACGAACGCATGGTGAACGCAATGGGGTTGGCTACGACCAGTGCAAATCTCAACATCGTGGGGGAAACAAGCCTACAGCAATGGTTAGCACACAGGAAGAAAAAAAAGCAATAGCAGAGATATCACGGATTTATACATACTCTCATGGCAGCGTGCAACGCCCGAGCAATGTCGTTATCCTGCTCGAGACGTGGGCTGCTTCCTAGAATCTCAGGGAGCCAGAACTGGCCAACAGCACCCTTCATGTGTCCAATTTTACCCTGGGTGGGTGCAGGAGCCTTTACCCATTGCGATGGTTCTCGGCCGACACCGCAGACCATGTAGGCGTGGGTCAAGGTCTTGGGTGTTCGCTGCTGAGGTTTGCTGTTGAGGGTACCGGGGATGGGCTGGGTGATGCGCGAGTGAAGCGACGAGGTCCTGCTGGGAATGATCAGGTTGTTGTCGCCATTGTCACCGCGGGTGCTCGGGCGGCCATCGCGATCGCTAGTACGCGGCCGCGTAAAAGAAGAATGGGTGTTGAGCGAGGGCGCCATGGTGGACGATGTGTCTGTGGTTGTGTGGGTATTATTCCTGCCCTCTTACAGTAGCGAATGTTACTTCAGTGGTAGAAGAAAGCTGCAAACAAGTACAACTCCAGAGGTAGGATCAGTTCGGCGCTCGTCTCGAACAGAGACAATGGTGCTCCCTGCGACCTGTCCCGACGGATGAAGGTAAAATAGAGAACCAGGCCAGCAACACTGACTGGCTGCTTCGAGTTGGATGGCAGCTTGTCGTTGCCAACCAACGTAAAGAAACGATACCTACAGACTGGCTGCAGCTGATGCTTCAGGGGAGGGGAAGGGAAGAAGGGGAAGAGGGAGGGGAGACACAAATTTCAAAAGAGATGGAAGAAGAAGAAAAGAAAAGAAAGAAAAGGGCAGGGGGGGAGTGTTGAATGGGAGGACCAAACGTGGAGGGAAAAAGGCGCGGCGAGGAGGAGGTTCGAGAAGGGATTAAACTTGACCCCCTGTCGACCCAAGAGGAGAGACGAAAGAGACCAAGCAAGACACCCCTTCAAGAGTGGATAGGTAGGCGATGATGATGGTGACGGTGATGGTGACGGTGATGGTGATGATGCTGGTGCTGATGTTGATCGGGTCAATCGACCATGTGAGAATGTGAGAATTCAAAAGGTCACTCTCTCCCCCGGCTGCATTTCACTTCCTGGGAGCACACTTGCATTTGCAAAGGGAAGAGGCCGTGACAGGTGAAATTGAAGGCAGTGGGAGGAGGGAAGGGAAGTACGCGAGCTCGAACTAGAGGCGTACGAGTTGCAGGCATGGGAAATAAGTGGTGGGTTTGGAGAGACGCAAGATGGTCTGTGAGGTGCGCCGTGCCAAGGGTCCAAGTACCTCAAATTGGTGGAGCGTCAGAAGTACTGGCGACGAGTCTTGCTGCCGAGACGCCATCTGCATCGAGGTACTGGGTACTTGAATTTTAACCTCGCAGGGATTGAAGCTTATCCCCGGCAACGCTAATGCGCTGTGCAAGGAGTCCCTGCAACTTCAAAATTTCGGAAGACCCACCCTCATTCCCAGGGTCTAGCCAATGGCCAGGCAAGGTGGTCGTCTAACCTACTAATGTGCTGAACGGCTTGGAAGACACAGAACAGGAGACAACGACATACTACATACCTAGGTACAAACAACTTATATCGATACGTGTATAATGGCCACATAGGTTAGGTAATACGTTCTATGTTTATATCTCATATGGATAGATGGGAATAGGCCCGGACTCTTTAAAGACAAGATATATGTACAGTTCAACTGGTCTCGATACTATTGCCTACCTACATATAGGTACCTAGGTAGTAAACTTTTAAGGTTTATTACCGGCTGAAGGTTTCCTTCCCTTCCCTCTCTTTTTCTTTTTTTAATACTAAACCTGGCCTGACCCGGCCTGGCCTGAGAACCGACGGCGATACTGACAGGAACGGTTTGGTGGGTATTAAGATGTGCACTGCAGGTTAGTAATATTCCCAGCATCTGCCTACAACTACACCGCACCTAGTGTAGTTCGACAGTTACAAATACGAACCATGTCGGATAAGGGGAAAACCTTGATACATACCAACAGTGAATACTCCGAGCCAACACATGTTACTTAGTGTATGGACATGTGTATGTATGTCTGTGTGTTGTAGTCGATTTGTCGTCGATTTGTCGTCATCTGCCTTGGCGATGGACAACTAGAGTATGAGCGTAGTAGGTAGGTGGTATACGAAGGTTTTCGCAATTGCCAACCGAACCGAACCGAACCGACCCGACCCGAATCTGATAAGCCATCGCGCAACTCGATTTGGATTAATTGAGAGTGAAATAACGGGACGAGACAAGACACAATTGTCCAAGACAGGCGAGACAGCAGCCGTCGTGAAACCGCCACACGCGCTGGTGTCTCGTCTATGCTTTGTGTCAATGCCGGGAGGGGCTTATGATGGGCTGCTAAAATTCTCCTAATGCCTCGGTGGACGGCGTATAACACAGGGACAGTCGGCGTTCTTTTTTTTTCTTTTTTTTCTTTTTTTTCTCCTCTTTCCGAGGCATCAACTTGCAATACATGTACCTACTACCTAGTAGCCAATCCCTAGGTAGATGCTTCCATAAGCAGTCCGTACTGGCGGAGCGCATAAAGGCTAGGTTATGTAGATACATACCAGATTAGGTACTAGTAGGTGCAGATGTGCTTGACGAACAGGTGGGTATTGTTGGTTTGGTCGGTACATCGAAATCCATCGATTCCAGTCAGCACCAACACAAACCTAAACTTTTAAGTTTAATGTTATTACAACAATCCCTCCCTCTCCAATCGATCTAAGTTGTTGAGTTCATATTGATGCTAGGTAGGTGCGAATTGACTATATTATTACATGTGCTACCTGCCTACCTACATAGTAAAGGTCCGATGTCGAAATGTATGCATCACCTAACTTTGCTAACCTTAGTAAGTATCATCCCTCGCACAGGCCGCCTGGTATGATGTACTACGACTATTGAGAATACTGCATGCATGTCCCTATGTGCACCTAAGTAAGGTCCTGATGTAGCGATCTCGAGATTTGTAATTGGTTTATTAGGTACTAGTACCTAGGACCAGGAGTCTATATTGATACATGCTACTAAGGTTGGATACGATGCTTATTTGTAGTGTATGCTACGATATCGTCAGAACGACCCCGCCGGGTTCAGATGCAGAGTTACCCTGGATGTGGGCTTGGGGGTCCTATTAGGTATGGAGCGCAGGTTGATGTGCATCAATTGATCCATCATGCTATGCTCCTTCGGTGTCGATACCTAGGTACCTAACGCTTTACGTATGACACAGACGATGCACATAATTATTTACATACACCATCTCAATGCCAGTCATCTGCCGCAATGATCAATTGCCTTGGTTTATATAGTTGCTGTTTTCTCGTTTAAAGGGTTAAATGATATTTTACATTGTAATAGTGTACATATGTAGTTCACAGGTACATGCCTGCTTAGTATCCGTCTATGGAATGCGCTATGACCCACCTCTGTGGTTCTAGGTATTCTAGCTCGACTTCTAATCGACACCATCGCGACCGAAGCAGATGTTCAGCTCGCTCTGACTAAACCCAACAGCCAATCACGTACCACTATGGCTTCATCGACGGAATAGCTCCTTTTGTTTCGTTACGATTAGGAGCTGAAGCTCACTATCTTGCCTTTCCATGTCAGTCGATTTCGCCTCCTTTTTCTTTTCTTTTCTTTTTTTCACTTGACTATTTGTCCCTTTTCGCTCATTCTCGTCCGGCTTGTCCGAATTGAATTGTGGAATTGAATTAAATCTAAGACAACTGAGATTTATACCAGATTTAACCTGAGTGGCTATGGATTGATAGACATAACTGAGGTATTTAGTACGATGTACCACATGCACGCTCCACCACGGATTGAACCTATAGGTACCTACCTAGCTTGATCACGCTATAGACATTATATTAACTATGTAATTGGACCGAAGCAAAACTGTATCAAATGCGTTAATCAATGTATATCACCTTGAAGTTGCGGTAATTTTTTTCTCACAAGTTATCTCGCCACTGTTATTCAGATAACTTGATAGACCTGCCCCCTTACTTGAGGTACAGGGGATCATGTATGTAAGGACGGCAAGACGGGATAGCATGTACGCAGGTACGTACGCTATTGGTAGCGTATATGCAACCTTGAAAGGAGAGGTTGCAAGGTACCGATCGTCGAAACCAATCGGCTTCATTGCAGGCCGCGTCCGACTGTTCTCCGTTCGTGCTGTAGTAGTAAGGTTCCCGGTCTGCCCAGCCAGTCCTGTGAGCCCTCCCTCCAAAAAGTCGCTGCACAACTCAAACGAGCGAACCAGCGAACAGACAGACAGACAAACAACCCCAAACTACCCCTGGATTTATGTATGTATAAGAGAGGGCGGTGCGGTCAATAATACGCCAACTATTAAAACGTGTGCCCAGGTTTCTTCCCTTGTTTTTGTTTTCCCTTTTCCTTGGGGCGATATCTCATATCTCGAAAAGGCATCATTTAAAAAGTACGCAAGCCAGCATATAAAGCTGGGTTGGTAGGTGATGTACGATGTAGGTTAACCTACCTTGTCTATTGACATACGAGCAAATTTGTTTACACTGCTACTTCCCACCACCACCACCCCCCAACCCTTTTTGTCACAGTCGTAAAAAAAAGCTGTGCGCATCGTCACCATACTTAGTGTACATGAAAAGTAGGTACCATGTATCATCTATGATCTTCGTTGTTTCTCTTCAGTGGTATACTCCTTGACCCTCATATTCCATCACATCACATCATCACACACCAAACACACCAAACACACACCCACACCCCTTTTCCCCATAATTGCGGACGATAAGCTATCCAGATTTCACCAGTAATTGGGATTAGGGAGGGGGGAGAGGGGAGATGATCGCCGCATGAATCTGACCCTCCCGTCGCACGTGTTTCAATCTATTTATTATTATGTTTCTTTTTATCTTCTCGTTCTCATGAGCGCCCTTAGTGTAGTAGGAAAGAAACCAATACGTACACTACTTACATACCTACGACTACACTCGTAGCAGCAATAGGTAGTTGACCTAGGTACATAATGTAGATACCTACTATGTACATAGGTAGGTACCCAGGAACTTATGTAGGTTAGTCCATTGAATCAATGTATAGGTGAACCGTGCGTCCCACACTACACTAGGTAGTGTACCTAGGTAGTGTCCTACCCCGGTGTCCCAACCCGGCTAACCCAGCTGTCCAGGATGTTCTGTTATGTACCCCTGGACCTAGCACGATTTGAGACGTTACACTCGGCGCGGACCTGCTTCTACACTATGTTCAACCCTCTCTGTTTCTCTCTCCCTCTCCCTCCCTCTCTCTCTATCTCTAGATATCTACCTAGGTAATAAATCCATCGTTTCACTTATACTATATACTGAACTATACTACATTACACTACATCAAAACACCATCACCACCACCACACCAACTTAATAAAACAGCAAGCCACACTTGTCGCTTAGGCCTCGTTTACTACCTATAGTTATATCTACTAATCTAACCTAGGGAGTTTTCCATCTCATCCCCCCATCCTCTGCTCCTCCCTTTCTCCGTCCCCTGCTGAGTCCCGGTCCCACGTGGTCTTCGGAGAATCATAGCTATGTACATATCTGTTAGTATTCCGTCCCTATCTAGGTAGGGCATGTTAGTTTAGTAATTCTGGTGTACGCGTGTAAGTGTAAACCCGGGCGATGTATATATTTTAGAAACGTACGTTTTTTTTTATCTCCATCCTTCCACCATTTTGATTCATCACCGGACCCTGTATTCATCGCCGTATTTTGTAATTCCTTGTCCTTTTTTTGCTTTTAGTACTTCTTTTCTTATTTCTTATTCATTATGCTTCGACTTCCCGTGCACCCAAGCCCTGCTCGCCCGCCTGTTCCAACGTCTTATATACGAGGTACCTAAGGTATCTAAAAGCCACCACTTGTCTTTCATTCCTTTCCTCTTTCTCATCTCCGGCCTATAGTCTCATAATTCCGACAGTCTCCCCATTAAGAAAGCAATACATACTCACCTACTTAACCAACCTTGTAAGTATAATAATAGGTAAACACAATGTCTTGGTAGATATCTACACCAAAAAGGCAGCCATCTACATACCCCCGAACCACGCCGCCAGGCCTCCACGAAGACCCATATACACACACCTACACTTTACGACAACATACATATCTACCTACGCACGGATCTCCGTACATGAGTGGGTGATAAGACTTTCCTTTTTATTTTAAAGTGACAGGCAGGCAAGCAGGCAAGATACCCTGATATGATCCATTCCATCCCAACCCATCGCGGGGATGATACATGGATAATCGGGTTTTCTTCCTGTGATGCCCTAAGGTTAGAGACAAGGCAGGTAAGTAGACAGGAAACCAAATCAAACAAAATCCAAATTCAAATCCAAATTCAAATCCAAATTCGAATCCACTTCAAACTGCTTGAGATATTTGTTATTGGATTGAAGGTAAGTAATTTGGGCACCTATATATCTGAATAGATGTTAACCCCATACATCCTACCTAGTAAGACATGTCCAGCCCGTTCAACATGTAAATTACCTACACACTCTGCGAGACATGGTATACGGAACATTATCTCTTTACCCATCTCACCTAGGTAGCTCCCTTTCTACGTTTTTATGTACACACTTCGATAGGTAGCTTTGACACTTATTACGAAGACGTCAACGTCAACGTCAACCTCTTTGGTATGAGGTACAACACCATACTGTGTGTGTGTCTGTCTACCCACCTTTGCTCCCCGTCTTCATGACGCACGTACACGCACACTCGCTCGGTCTTCCCCACAGATCCCGTCTACTACACTACATACGCTACGATATTTCATAAGCACCGATGGCACGCCCCTCTCACAGCCTCGTCACGACACGACTTGGTTCTTAAGACAAGGACATGCCCATCATACTAGCGTAGTGTACACAGCAAGTTCCATGTTTTTTTCTCGGGAGAGAGGGAAAAGGGAAGAGGGGGGGGTTATGGATCCTTCCCTCCCTCCGTAGTGCCTCCATGGTCTCTCTCCAGGTCCCAACGCTAAAGGAACCATGGTACATACAGAGTTAGTGTGCGGCCCCAGCCGATACCGAGTCAAATAGCACGCTACTTCCTTGATTCAGATTGATGTTGTTATTTTTGAACGAAGTCTTGCTACTGCGCCGTAGTTCAATGGTAATCCGTTCATTTGTGTCAGATCGACAACTATGTTTCTTGTCCTTGCCCGCCAACAGCTTTTGCTTCGGCGCGCTCAGATCCATTAGACATATACCTGTCGTCTTCATGGCTGTTTGTCAGCAACGTAGAGAGAACAGTCTGCTCGACCAAGTTTCCTGTCAAGTCTTTCAACCATTTTTTCTGGGTATCATACCTGTTAGAACCAACCAAGCTGCTAACAGTTACTTTGGGAGAACTAAGTAGCTCCTCAGTACAAGCTTACACGTCACGAGGTATCGTCTTTACCATACGGCCTGTCAGAGTTGTGCGAGGACCGATGCTTCAACCTGTTTTTTGTCCATTCCCTTTCCAAATCTTCAAATTCAAGATGATTCAATTATTTAGCTTAAAATGGCTTTCAAATTACCTCGCGGAAAGTTTAGGTATGTCTCGGTTTAATCCGCACTCTTAACTCACGCTCTGATTTATCACCATCTTGCCGATTCCCCCTAGTTAGGCGGTGCCTTTTAATCTCGAATCGTCAGGGCCATGTAAGGACAACTAGGTTAGCTAAGTTGAAAAGTACAGTGACGTCTAGTGTATTGTCTGTGCCGAGATCCATTTTATGACTGGTAGTAGAATTGAATATAAATGACGAGTTATTCCATGCACGAAAACAAGCCAGAACGTAGGGTGTGTATAGAGGTGCTCATGTTATGTTTGTATCTTGAATAAAAGATATGCTCAAGGGCTACTCCCCTGCAGATCCCTTCCCGTCCATTATTGTTCTCGAAGAGCTAGTGTTAAAGATCACTCTGTGTTGTTTATTTGCTTATTATTAGGCAGGTTAGTGTCCTCGTCAAGATCTGTACTTGATCTGTTCCGCACCGAAACATCAAGTTGTCTGTCCTCCACGGACGTTGCTGCAACATGGCATGTAGTCACAGATACCAAAGCATCGAGTATTTATGTCTGGTGCAAAACTAAAGTTGCTTCTGGTGTCTTCCCCCTATCCATTGTCCCCTATCCACCCACATCTACATTGCGAACTTATATCCAAGTTAACGTGAAGCTGGTCAAGAACACCACAGCTGGACATACATATGGGACTGCTTGAAGGTTGAGCCGTCCCATTTCATGGGCGATACACCAGACGCAGCGATAAATAGTAAACTCTTCCGAGAGGTGGTGGATGCCCAGTTCCATCAAAAGGGACGTCCGTCTTGGAATAGACTGGTCGGTGGCAGGACCCAGATCTCTATAGAAGGTATACCGTACGTGAACCTAGCGACCCAGCAGCTCTATAGTCGATTTGGCTTTCGAATGGCACATTGAGCACACTTTCACCCAGGCATAGTGACCTTCTTTGTTAAACCATCTCTCCCCCGTATCCATCATGCAGCGGGGTGGCTTGAGGGAAAGCAACGCGCGAGCCTTGGTGAAATCGTTGTTTTCTTTAAACGACATTTTACTGACAATCGTGGCCGTGCGGGGGCAGCCTATAAGCTATAGCGCCTGGCGAGAAGCCTTTGGGTTCATGATGCAGTTGATCACCTGTTTCTGTAAAAGCAGGCACCCTTGTTGGAATACATGTCGCTCGACTATGGGTGCTAAAGACCATCCGTGTCCCGGTGGAGGCGGGAGGTACCGCTGCATGATACTTTCGGAATGAAGACCACATCGATGTCAGGATTAAGCCGACGACGGATATAGTCTAAGTGACATACAGCGAGACTGTAGGGCATGGTTGGTATATATAGGCGTGAGGGTGTTGATCGATTCGGTATCAAACGGCAATTCTGAGTGGAATGGGGCAGAGGTTCGGGTTCCTCGGACAAAAGAATGTCATTTAAGAACGACTGAGATACTTGTTCAAACACCTCTCTTCTGGAGCAAAAAGCATCCCATCACCAGGAAAAAAAAATACGTCTGAGCCAGTTTGGCTTCTCTTCATTCGGAAAGAGACGTGGGTCATAATAGATTGGCGAGTATGTTGGACTGTGCTGGTCATAATCTCAGTGGGAAGCAAACGCATGGTGGCTGGTCATACCATTGATGGCCTTGCTCTGCTTTGGTGATCAAAGATGAAAGAGTCGTCTTCGCCAATTTAACATCCATAATGGAGACATTAGTTGGCTGTATTGTCATCCATCGCTATACTCTCCGCTAGTCATGCGCTCCTCACTGCTACTCAAACGTCTAGAACTGGGTGCTAAAGGGGAAACGAGAGATTTCCTGACCATTGTTAATGTGGCCACACATGATTCACTATTTATATGACGACTACCTAAGGCCAAGTATTTGCCCTACGGACTCTAAAGAACTTAACGCTCACCATCTCTTAATGGGTGATGTCACGGGCTGGAAACTAGCTACTCAGGGGTATTGGCACTACAAGACGAAAGCCTACTATAAAATAGCTATAAAGGAGTCGAGAGCGCCCCGAGCTCGTGGGGAAAAGCTCTCTAGCGATTATTCTCAGTTGAATAGTAACCGCTTGCTTCTTATCTTTCTCACACCGTTGTGGACCCTTTTTACTCTCTTGACTGGTGAGGTCGTTTGGGTATTGTGGATGTATGGTTGAAAGTATTGGTTGTATCCGCTAGAACAGAAAATACTGGTTTCAAAACTCACGAATAAGTGGAACTGGGAGTTGGTGAGTGTAATCGAGTTCGCCAGGTCGAAGCAGGGTAAGTCAGCTTTCTACAGCCAGAAAAATTCCGCCATGATCTGCCATACTGGGGGCATGGTGTCATAAATACCCCAAAGATTAATTGGATGAAGATACTCTAGATGCCTGGTTTATCGGGCGGTAGTCGGGAACGGCTCGGCCATAACACCCTATCTTAACTGTTAAATCTAATGATCAGAAAGCCCACGATTTTACAGTGTTCACATTGCTCTTCCCATACGAGATGGCCCCCCTGGATTGATGTTCCCCACAATTGGACGGCTTTTGAGAGTGGTATGATGACTGTCGGAGGAACACGTGAATGAGTGTTGTTGATGATTATTGATGGTATTGAGTGCGCTTGGAAGGTTGGTTGTCGTCTTTACGTCTTGTTTTTATGCATAGCAAGGCGATGGAGATGCTTTGGCTTCAGCTTCAATGATGCCTACTAAACCTGAACAGGGTACGTCATGACTGATGAGAACGTCTAACCCACAGTCTCCGTGGCCCAGACCCCAATAAAAACCTTCTGAGAGCCCAAGTGAGGTTGACGATGCGTAGTCGACAGTTTTTATTTTATTTTATATTTCAAACTTCCGATTGAATATCGGAGTTGGCATCTCTTCTTCCCACCCTCATCCTCCTCCTCCTACTGCCACTGTCGCTACTTCTGCTTCTGGGCCAATCTCACCGACCCAACGACAGCTGAAGTAGATTTAAAATGAATGAATGTGGATGTATTGAAGATGAGGGAGGGCTGCGTCTAACTGGTAGCTGGAGATGGCTTTATAAGGCCACGGCAGGTGAGAAAACCTTCTTCCAGGAACGAGGAAGAAGATTAGGTGCTTCCTGCACCAACCGGAGCCCCAGCTTGCTGAACTAGGCGAGGGGGATGGGACGGCGAGCAAGCAGAAGAGAAAGAGAAAGAGGTATTATAGAGAAAGGAAGGGCGGAGCAAGGGGACCGGGGGAACCAGGAATACCACGAGGGCCGGGAAACCCACGGGGATCAAAGGGGCCGGAGGTTCCGGGGGGCTATCAGTATCGCCGCCACCGCCGCTGCCGTTGCTGGCAACGTCGACATTAGCTTTAACCCCATCTATTCCTTTGCCTCCATCGTCATCATCATTGTCGTTGTTACTGCTACTGCTGCTCAAAACTATAGGATAATGAGCTTCGACATCAAGGCATTATTGGGGGCTACTCCCTCTCTACTATTGTATTCTTCCCTCGATATTCGGCTACTAGAACAAGCAAGAACGTGGGTTTCTCAGATAGCTATTACATTACTGTTCCGGGAGAGAACATAATCTAAGTTATAAGCGGCATGTCAAACTTTACAAGCCTCGGAGAGGTTTAGGACAATAGTACCTACCTAACCTTGGCCAAAATGAAGCCAAAAAGTGAATCTCTAGGCGAGGTTGCCAATCTCTTTCCCCACGCACGTGTACTGAACTATTCTACTTATGCTGACCTTGGCCTTACCATTACCAACCCACTGACTTTGCGAGTCCATGGCATTTATTCATTTTCCTGCATCTGTTAGAAGTAGTGGATACTATCCAAGCTCTCTCTTAGTGCATATATAGTTTCCCTAAGAGCAGACGTCTTGGTCAGCGAATCTGGGAAGGACGAGTAATAGAAATAACAGGAGCACAATAATAATACATCTAGTCAAGATTTTCTTCAAGTTTATGGCATGGAAGCAGCTAAAGTGCAAGTATGACGAGAAACGCATATAAGTCTTTCCGTACCAAATAGTTTCCTATTAGTGATTTTGTGTATCAAGGTATATCAAGAGACACGGAGAACTTAGAAAAACATTAGGGAATTGTCGCATACAGTATATAAGGGCTAATTGCCGTCTGGCAATTAGCGTTCGGTTTTGCCACAGGAATTTCATTTTATGGGAATGAAACTATTAGAGCGACCAAGGGAATAGTAGGTAGTTATACGCATTTGAAGCTAGAAGTTTAGTTCTACACATGTACGTTCTATACGATGATAAAGACACGCATGTATTGATGATGAGAAAAAGAGTATATGTTAGCTAGTCGCTATGAAAGGGGAGAAACGGGGGCTTGGGAGGGTGGGAAGCATAAAATGGTTAACAGTATGAAATCACTACAACAATCACCAGATCACCAGTGTGGACTTCATCAAAAGGTCAACTTCACCTTGGGAGAGTATATTAAGATCTATCTGTAACACTTCTTAGGTCTTGATTGGAATCTATTATATACTTAGGTACTTTTAGGTACTTTTCCGGCTTCTTCATGATGAGGAGAATTTGCCAGACTAGACTTTGCCCCGTATAGATCATTTCCGGAGACACAACAAAACCTTGAAATGGCATGTGAAATGAAAGAAGAAAAAGATATGGGACTGAAAGGATAAGAACATTGATTTGACGACAGGTGCAAAATAGGAGCTAGTAACGTGAGAAAACCTCAGTCTCGGTTGTTAAAGCTTTTGTCATGTGTGCTGGTAGGTAGCTTCCATATATATAGCAAGATGCCTATGGCAAATAATACGTGTAGGATAATGTCAATATGTAGTAGCTTCAGTCTATATATCGCCTCATAACTCGCAACTGCTTCCACTTAACTCCTAGTATGGAACACGATATGTAGACGATTGGGCTCAGGCTAATGGTCTCCAATAATCTGATATAGTAGTATCAATTGTGTGCTACATTGAAGAACAGCAGTTCCTCCGTAGATTTACGATTGGCGCATGCATGGGGAGATTCCACGGGCTATTTGAATAAATTATTTCTCTCCATGCGAAGATAATTACGATAGTTTCAATAGGTGAGAGAGGAGACATGAAGGAGGGGTATGCTTGGGACAGGCCGAACTGACAACTGCATGAAATGAGGATCGAGGGGAACTGCCGTCAAGCAAGGAACTATATATGTTTTAGTGAATCCTGGTAGAGAGATGTGTTTGCTCAAACATAGGTAGATTGATGAATTCTAGACAGGTGAATCAGTGACTTCTGTTGCGTCATGATTTGAAAATGCCAGGAGAAGAGTTGCGATAGATATACCGTAGCAACCACCACCTTCGATCACTAACCCATTCACTTCCTTCCCGATCACTCTACCAAGTCAGGGGTCTGATCAGTGATCCTTCCGCAAGGAGACAGAGGGTAATTCTAGGTACATAGCATTGCTAGCCAAGTCCTAAGTTGTGTCATTTTTGAACTCTGAATAGATCTACTACCTTAGGTGAGTCTATACGTAGATGTAGCGAGGCGTCTAGTACAGGTTTCAGTAGGTAGGTACTGGTGTAGGCATTTACGCGTAGTTTCCTAGGAAGCGTCATGATTCAACGTGAAAAGAAAATCAGAATTTTATAGTTGCCGCCGTTCTCACCAAGCTAGAGAAAAGGTTGAGCCTTAGTATTCTGTACTTCAAACTTTGAGCTTAGGTAGGCAATCTTATACGAGCAGTCGACTTGCATCTGTGAAGAGGGCCTTATATGTTCCTATTAAGAGAGTAGTAAGAACCACACATTGGAGGTGTTGATCTTTTTGATTTCCTTGGTGTCTATAAATATTGGTAGGAGAGAATGAACATTAAATCAGCTCAATACTTCATTCACATCAATACCCATGATTGTTGTCCTCGGTCCTGGTGAAAGCGAATTCATAATGTTCGCGTACACACATACCACACTTACATGAAAATAAATAATGAAGGGGTTAGTGAAAACTTCCACCGTTTCGGTCACGATTCATTATCCTCCTTTGATATGCTAGGTACTCATTGAGAAGGCAACAGAAAATACTGGCACATAGGATCGTTATCGACGGGGTCTATTCGGTACGGACATCTTGGCGAAAACAAATTGCCCTTCAGCTTCGGCCTTTCTATATGGCTACACAAACAATATAATACATAACACTGCAACAATTTGCGATCGATTAGCTTCGTACCTGCCCTTTTCCTTGCCGCCTCGGAGTCTCCCGTGGTGATACGACTAGATAATCACAGTCATAAAAAAGGGGCTGTTGGAATAGTATACCAACCTAGCCCTAGGCTTTATCCCGTAATCCTTAGAGGGAAGATGGGTACGAGAACTCGTAGACCCAGAGGTTCCCGATCTCCCTTCTCTCTCCTCCTATCTCGCTTCTTCTCTCTTCCCTCCCCATCTCTCACGTTTCCGTTGTGCTTACGACGACTAGGCTAACTACGTATGTACGTATTCCATCTTGCGTGACACGAATCTCACAGACCATCAAAAAATCATAACAGTAAATAAAAAGGACCGATGTCTATGCGAGCACACGCTCTCCTTCGCGGCGCAATACTAGTTGGGCACTGATAAACGCATGATTCTGGGGGCTGACAGCATCTAGCCCGCCTGCTCGGTACGATACTCGCCTTGTCGTTTACGAAAAGAAAGAAAGAAAAGGACATGAATGACAAAAAAAGAAAAAAACAGCCAAGGCAAAACACTTCTTCCCCTGGTCTGTTCTCTCGGGAGGTACTGCCTGATATCGTGTCCGATACATACGCATAGACAGAGAACTTATGACGGCGGGTCTTTCCAACCCTCGTGCGCAGCCTCGAACTACGATTATTAATGAGGGCCCTTAGTTATCATGGGACATATCCGCTCTCGGCCCGGTTTGTTAGCTGGATGGGACCTCAGTTAGACAGAGAAGACTAGATGTTAGATGAGACTAGGGTAGAGTGAGTAAACTACAACCAGTGGTCACATAGGCAGGTCAGGTGGATGAAACTCGTTGGGCTACTGCCTACTCATTTAGAGGAGAGGGGCACGAATGAAACAAGATCGATTGGTAAGTAAGTAGGTAGACAAATGTGCCTTGTTGCATATCATATCGGCTACACAGGTTCCTACCTAGGTAAAGTTGATTATATCTATGCGCGTGTGGATTCTATACAAAAAGGCCGATATCGTCGTGACTGTTGTAGCTGCTGCTGCCCAACCTCTGAACCCTTACCATGTCATTATTCCTGGTATGATATTGTATTTTGCGGCTATTGCCTCCCTAAACTATATTTCCTTGCTTTGCTCCCCTGCTCGGACCGGGGCCGGGGATGGGGACCGCAAAATAAACTACTATCATCTGTCGGCAGAAAAAAAAACAAGGGCTTAGAGAGTGACCATGGCATTCTAGACGGGTTGATCTAAGAAGCCGTTACGATCCGTTTCATCTTCTTGTCATAATTTATTGACTTGCTTAACTTTTTTCTTCTTTTCTTTTTTGCTAACCAGACAACATCCGAGCCTCCCCCTCCCTTTTTCTGTCAAATTGTGATGTAAATGACGACAACAACAACGACGACGGCGACGCCTGTATTGGGCTAAATTTTCTTCTTTTCGACTCTCTTCTAGACTAGCTTTATGAATGCATACATACACACTTCATATAATATACCGGGCCAACCGATTTTAGGAAGAGATTGTTATTAAGCTGATGAGAGGGAGAGATGGATACCTACCTACCCATGGACCCTATAAGCTACGTAGTCTTTGCGATAATTGGAATTGAGTAGGTAAGTAATCAAAATGACAAGAAATTCCAATTAAAAAAACAAAAAACTCTCCGATGGAACCCCCCCATGTCCCCCCGATCCGAGATCCGGTCATTTACAAAGACCGGAAAAGAGAGAGCTGGTCCCGGCGTTTGATGATTACCTACTTACACACGTGGTGGGTGTGCCACTTTACTCAACTTGCTTGCTTATGTATTCACTTCTATGTATGTTGTGCGAGTACGTTTAGCCTACCCTAAGAATGAAATGCCGAGTTGCGCTAGTTAGTCCCGTGTGGTGTTGTGGTCCGGGGAAGGGGGTTATTGCACGTTTGTCCGTGGTTCGCGAAGATCAGGTTCTCCTGCAGAAAATCAACCTCCCCCAGGTCCCCCCAATGCCGACTACCTACGCAGCTCCATGACGTATGGAGAGAAAGGGAGTGAGTGAGAAGAACGCGATGCGATGGGGAATCATCTCCAACAAATTCCTCTCTCACCGGTTTCTCTTTATTGGTGGGTTACAATCACAATCCCAAGCTTGCAAATAACAACCTGCTTCTCCCAAGTATTACGTAGAAGACAGCGAGAAAAAAATTGCACGCAGTGTTACCTATTTACATACAGCAGCCATGGTAAGGCGCGGCTGCTCCTAATGTCAGACAATAGTCGATGACGCGTCGCCTTTGCTTCGGGGGGAGAGGTACGTAGTAGTAAAGAAAAAGAGGACGATATCACCTGATAGGGGGTTCTTTTTAACTTCTTTCCTAGTTTTCGTCAATGAAATACTGTGGTCGAGAGAGTTTTAGCTAATATAGGTACCTAGATGGGTATATATCTTCGACAAGAGAGAGCGCAGAGCGCCTGGTACTAGTGCTCAGGTAAGCAGGGAAGGGTTGTCTTCTGGTCTGGGAATAAGGGTCCCTCCAGACGATCACTGGCTCGCGAGAAGGGTGTTGTATTGGGGGGGGATGGGGATACTCAAAAGTAATGAACGTGCAATGCTCAAGCAATGATGGCAAGTGATTGCGGAACGGTTAGGGAAATTGAAGGTGGGTGTGATTGTCGTGGTCTATCTGGCCAATCACGTTTTCCCTTAAATTACTTGTGATATTATCGAGACTGGCTCAAGGTGGTCCAAGTTGTGAACAGTTGTCGTCTCTTAACACATTAGACTCAGTATTCATGCATGAGGTGTAGTGTAGTTGTATTATAAATGTGTTCCATACATGTGTCAACGTTCCCGTCTAAGTGGCTCTTATCCCAGTTTCGACTAACCTAGGGCTGTCAAAGAATTAGACTAAAAGAAGCCGAAACATGCCTCCCAGCCTATCCCTCCGAGAATAGGTTGGAAGGTCTTGATGGGTCTCTAGTGAGACTATAAATAGTAGTAGAGACTCTAGCTACCTAGGTGCATACAGGCCTCATCAACATCTACAACACACACTACTACATACCTAGGTATCTCTTGGACCCCATACCACTCCAGAGAGATATGAATTTACTGTTGTCATAATTATTAAACTAGAATAGCGTTAGATGTTGGGAAGATTGATTCTCGAATTCCCCACCGGTCTATTGGATCGCGCAATAAGGTATCCCAGGCGTCTCATCTCTGCTGTGATATACCAATAACGAGTCCACGTGTGCTAGCAAGGATGCTACGCTGATCGTGAAGAAACAGATATTATACTCAGAATAACAATGATCTACTGCGGCTCGGATTGGTAATGCAGGTTAAGGACGGCCCCTGCTTGGAGCCCTGTCTTGCCGGGTGCGTAGATTTGGGTCCGCCGGGACCCATGGTGATTGATGAGCCAAGCTTTACATTCGCATACATATGTATACATAGAAAACCAACACACCATGCCTGTTATCTACGGATGCCTTTATTTCTGCGGCTGGGTGACTTGATAATCGCTGGACGTGCGTGTTTGGCGAGTTTCAAGAGCTAAGCATAACGATCATTCCGCTGCATTATCTTTCATACTCACCGGCAAATAATTACGTAGGGTTTGTGGAAAACATTTGTGCCTAAAAACCAGACTCATAGCATCAGGGACAATTAGTTATCATGCTTCAAGTAACGAGTCGGTGAAGGCCTGGGCGTTTCTTACACGTCTGTGGCCTACAGAAGCCTGCAGGATCCAGTTGAAGCTGAAGTTGACGATGGTAACGGAGGACCACCTTATCACATGCGCCTGGAAATTGCAGGGCCCTTTATGAAGTGTCCTGGGGGGTTTCACTGCCTAAAAGCTCCGCCGAGAGAATTGTTTTGAGCATAGCGCAGGAAAAATTTTCTCTCTTCTTTTCGTTGCGGAACGAATCTGACAAATATGCTAGATAAGAGAGGATACTATAGGACCAGAGCTCACCCGTGTCTACGTTATGTAGGTGCGATTAGCGTAAGCTGTCAGAGAGGAACGCATTGTTAAGATATTACATCGGGGAAGCACCATTGACCTGGTCACACACAAAAAAAAAAGCAACAAAAAAACATTGCTAGTTAAGAGTTAAGCTGTGTTGAGACTCGAGCGGAACTTACTCTATATCGACTGGGTCTGGAGGTATTGCGTGATAATTTGTGTTTATCAAGGAGAAAGGGTAGATCGTATCGCGATATTGACTAAAATGGAAGAGTCTGATGAATCTAGCGGTTAGAGATCGTAAGAAAGGCGGAGGTTATGCTTTCGGTGTGTGACGGCACCGGCTTCGGGGGAGCGGGTTGAAGATATCCACTATTGTGGGCTGGTTGAATTTTGTTGAACAGATAACAAAACCATTATTGCATGATTCCTTCGTCCGAGTGTGACTGAAGGGGCGTGTGTGTGTGTTGTATGTGTGTGTGTGTGTGGACTTGTCCCGCAATACTAGGTATGTATGTAGTATGTTGATGTACGTGCCTGGCCGTCTGACGCGTAACTGGATGCTCGTATAGAAAAAAAAAACAACCGGCACCGATACGATCGTGAACTAAGATGGCGACCACGAGATGTAGACTGAGTAGGAAAAAGTAAGACAATAGAGATCCGAGAGAGAAAGAAAGAAAAAAAGGAGACTCGTCTAGAAGTTCGGGATACCCGATGTGGCATGGACTACACCAGCTAGATCTTGTTGGCAGCTCGTTACTAAAATGATTTATACTACGTGCAGATTGGGATGGTATAGGGGGGCTTACATATGGACTACTGCTAATGCAAGGCTATAATGAGGGTCCCGAGCTGCACATCCTAGCCGGCCAGGACCGCCGATTGGGGCACAGACTAAGGCAAGCACTTGGTTGGCGTTCCCGGGCGCCCGGAGACGGCAGGAGTTTGTGTATAGACTGTCATACCCGAGACGCGACCGGCCGCATTGTGTGACTATCACCAGTCGCATATTCACAGCTGATCGTTGAGACACGATACCGATGCGGACTCAGACAGGACAATTCCACTTAACACTCTAAAACGAGCACCTCAATGGTGAGATTGAGCAGTGTCCATCATCCTCAAAGAGATACCCACCGGCCCAGTCATCCGTTGCGGCCCAATAATTGTCAAGGATCAGACCGTGGCCATGGCCTAAGGGCGCTTGTCTGGTTGCTCATCTGAGCGTCGAGGCCCTGAAACAGTGGAGCTGAGAAGAGAATAAATAAATAAATAAATCAAAAGGCTTATCTTGAGAGGCGTTAGCACATGTTGTTATATTTAGGGGGATCTAGGATCTGAGCCTGTCCCTGCCGTGTCCCTGTCAAAGCCCTGTTTTCTAGAATGTTTTGTTTCCCGCCGATATTGATAGACTAGGTAGGCAGATTCCCGCTGCTTCGGAGATATGTAGGTAGGTATGTGTCAAGCTGCACGAAAATGAATGGATTGATGAGTGGATTGATGAATGGATGTGAGGCATTCGCTCTCACGATATCGCCTTGGCCGTCACCAGCCACTCATCCATCTTCTGACAAACGACTGGTGATAGAATGATGTCCAATGGGAATACCTACCTAGCGAGCGCAGGGAAAAAATAACGGAACTGCCTAGGCAGTATAGAGTCATGAATTTTTAAATAGAATGAACAAGCAATTCCCCCTCCCCCTCCCCCTTCTCCCCCCTTCTCCCCCAGGTGCACGGCGGGATGACGGGACATCTTGAATCTGGCGCAAAGAGATGAGATGGGGGAGATCGTGATTGGTGTCATCCTTGGATGAAGGAGTTGAGGGCCAAAGTTACGGTAGCACCCAGTAACCGAACTTAGGTGGGTAAGTATCGAGGCGAAAGGGAAGAGAAAGAGAAAAAAGATTTGTGGGGGTCTTAGAAGGGAACATTAGGTAAGAAATTAGAGATCGGGTTCGCCTAAAGTTAGCATACAATTACACTTTCTAGCATTCCCTGAAGCTTGGGGGGTTGTGTAACCAGGTGACCTGGACATGCCCATACACTAAGGTTAGCAAAGCTTGATAGGCAAGTGCATACCTACGTACGCAGCTATGTACAGTAAGGTAGCTTCTCGCATACCCCTCGGTGTTCAGCGGACCAGCCAATTCGTCATTTACGAGTTTTCTAAGCCCTCGCCACGCCAGCTGTGCGCGCCAATCAGAACGCCAATCGTTAGTCTTGAGCAAAATCACCCCACCAAGCCAACGAGAGCTATCTTTTTTTTTCTCTCCCTTTTTTTTGTGTTGTTGCTGTTTGGCATTTGCTACTTCCGCCTTTGCGCCCCCCTCCTCTTTCTCTCTCTCTTTTATTGCCCCTCCTTCCAAACAAATGTTACCTGTCTACATCATGATACATAGGATCTACCTTTTTTCCCCCTTCTTTTTCTTCACTTTTTTTTTCTTATATTTTTTTATAATAAGATTGATTCAGCTGATCTATATGCATTTACACTAAATAAGTAATAAGGTGAACTGACCATGTACGCCTAGTACATAGTATAGATCTCTTTTTTTGACACCCGGAACCAACCTGACCAGTCACTGGAACAGAATTCAACATTTAACACGCAACCCACACACACCTATACGATAGTATATATGTATATCTGTATGTGTGTGTACTCGGGTGCTGATGTATCAGTTATTTTTTTTTTTTTTTTGCCCCTTCCCATCTACCCCCACTACATATGTAGGTAGGTCGTAGGTAGCTATGCATCGCTGCTGCTGCTGCTACCGCCCTTACTACATACTATACTAGTTAGGTTAGTGTAATGTACCTAGTCGCTATGCTGTACTACCCGTAATACGTACTACCTAACCTAGTACCTACAGCATCTAGATAAACCAGAAAAATGCAGCTAAAGGATCAGTCTACCTACCTACATGCCTAGTTGTCCAATCCCGCGTCGCGTAGACCTGTGAAGAATAAAACTTCCTCTTCTCTTTCCGTTCTTCTTTTTTTATTCCCTGCTTTTCCCGCCTTGCACCGTGCACCGCACCAAATCCCGCCCTGCATCCGCCCTGCGGCTCTGCGCAACACAACCGCCGTCGCGGATCGGAAAAGAAAAAGAAAGGAAAAAAAAAGGGAATACACTAGTCATCTCGTCACCTTTTTCCTTTTCCCTCCCATGTTTGATCCGCTCTTATCTACCCACTTCGTTTCTTTAGACTATACCGAACAGGCCCGGTTTACCCGGAAGAGCTGATCCCAGTTGACAAGATCCACTGCCGGATCAGCAGTCTGTTCCAATTGTTCCATCCATCCTGATTGTCGATCTTTCCTTTCTCCTCTGTTCCTTCCCATTCCTCTCTCCTCTTTCTCACTCTCTCTATCCTGGCCCTTCCTTCTCTCGCTCTGCCTGGCCCTGTTGTGTTACTGAGATCTGTGTGACTGTTTCATGGTTCGTTGTCCATTCCTGTACATAATCATGTCTGTCTATCTGTCTCTCTTCGTATTTGATGTTTTTTCTTTTCTTTTCTTGTCACAGGTCAATAGGTACACTAGGGCATACCGTGGAAACATGAGCCCACAACCAGCCACAGTCACAGTCACAATCATCTCCATCTTCTTCGTCATTGCCATGATCATGATCATAATCATAATCACAGGTAGGTAACTCATATACTGAGGTAGGTATTCTTAAGTATCTACACTACCTAGCTTTGGTACGTACCTACTTTCATAGGTTACCTACGCTACATTTAGTACCTACTAGGTTACAAGGCATCTGCTTGCTCCGTCCCACTGTACTAAACTGTAGTGTACAGCACCAAGTATTTCATACCGAAATACACACTACACGCATCTAGACGTACCTACATATGTACATACATAGTAGGTAGGCTGGTACCTATGTACTAGGTAGACAGTCTAGACGGTGACTAACAAGAGAGAGCTCAACAGCTAAGTTACGGGCTATCTCTGCTAGGTCGAAATCCTCCGGTTGCTGGAACTTTCCTAGCTGGGAGCTTTTCTCTCTCTCTCTTTCTCTCTCTTGCTCTCTCTTACATACAGCCCACCATTACAATACACCGCTCTCCACTCTTAACAGGGACAGGACGCGCACTTCGATTTGGCTTGGGCTCAACCCATGAGGCCTGGATCGTGTGTGGGTTTCTGTGGTGGAGTCCTCAAGATAAGGGGGTACCCGTGGGCTTCTTTTTTTTTCTTTTTTTCTTTTTTTTTCTCCTTCTCTCTCCTTCCCCTTCCCCCTTCCCCCTTCGTCTCCGCGTCCCGTCCGAGCATCTGACGGTCGCACCTCACGAGAATGAGAGCACGTCCTTCGGTCCTCTCTCTTCTCCTTCAAGCTCATCCTTAACCAGCCCAGCAAGTGCTGTCTCATTCGGCCCATTATTCTGTCCCGGGGTCTTTGACCCACCCGGTTGCGACTATTGTACACCCTGACCGAGTTAAAGCTTGGCCGGTACATACATGCTGCATCCATATCACAAACATATGTCTATGTACATAACATACATGGAATGCATACATATCTGCCGTCTGTGTCTGTGTCTGGTGGTTGGTTTCTCCAGTTTATTAAATCTACGCCGCCCTTCTCATATCTTTCTTCCCTCTCTCGGGATGACAATAGCCTTCACCCCGACGTAACGAGATTCATGATAGTCTTTCTTCTTAGTCTCTTCTCCTCGTTCCCCTGCTTGACTCTTTCTCCATTCTCCGTCCAGGTATTCATCTATTCATACTATCTATCTATCTGTCTACCTCTATCTACCTGGGGTGACGTTCCATTCTCAGTGACAGTTTCCTCCTTTTGACTGGATCTTCCTCTTCTTCCTTTCCCACTGAGTCGTCGTCATCTTCATCTATTCGTCAATCTAACTCTACATTCATCCATCTATCTAACCATCCCTCCCTTCTGTCACTCTCACCCCCCCTCCCATCTGCAACAAACTTTTTTGGGAAGCATACTTTTGCTAGTCCGCCTATTTGATGGTAAGGCCTTTTATTTGCCTCGACCGGCAAGCTTTGCTCGCTCTCCTCTCTCTCTTTGATACCCCTCACCTCTCGCTTTCTCAAACTTAGACAAAGATTAGCGAACCCCCCTCGGTCGGTATGGACAAAGAAACATCCACTGCCCAGCAGGACCGCGGTTCACCTGCGAGTCCTGCTACTCCAGAAGCTCCTCAGAGTCCCGTATCAGAACCTCCTCGAAGTCCCCAAGTAGCTGCCTCTGCAGACCCCGTGATACCAGAACCTCCCCAGAGCCCAACTATCAAGGTGTCGAGATATCCTCCCATACCAGAAGTACCTCAGAGCCCACCAATGGAAGGGGTCTCGACTCCGGTAGAGGTGCCGCAGAGCCCGGCCTCTGATTTGGGCAATGGAGCTAGGAGAGAGAAGGGACGAGTACGTTTCAACAGTACGGCTGGGACCGAGCCGCCATTTTTGGACCTTTCACATCTTTCGCCAACATCCCACGGTGATAACCTGCCGTCGAAACCTAGGCCAAGACCATCATTACTACGCGGCAGCTCTTACAATTCCGTAACCAGTTCGCCAGACGGAGATGACGATATCGATCCCAAGTCCGAGAAGGCCATTTCTGCCCACGCTGCCCAGGAGCGCGCCCAGTATGTTGCCGCTTCTCTGCTAGGATCCCACTCTGCCCCAGGATCACGGAGGAACTCCACCACTTCGGATGCTGATACCATACTCAGCAACGACATTAACACCAGCCAGGCGAACATGCTCGAAAGTTTCCTGGAGGGGACGGATCAGACGGGCGGCAATGGCGAGGGAATGCAATCAGCGTCGGAGCAGCAACGTGCATTGAAGACTGAGGCGTACAACATTGTCCGTTCGCATACGCAGCAGCGTCGAGGTGGTATCCATCTTCCTTCCTACAATGGCCCAGTTATGGTCAGCGCCGTGGAATCTGGCCGAGCTACGCCGAGCGACGATAGACATGGTGAAAACTACATTCCGCCACCCCGTCAATATCGCGGCAGCGTTTTGTCGAATCTGCTGAAGCTCTACAAACCACCCGAGGGTGGCCAACCCCCGAGTTACCCCCATAGCACCAAGTCCAACGTTAGCACCAGTGGATTTACTACTCCGGCATCGTCTGGAACTACGAGTCCGCTCAAGAAAAAATGGTATGAAAAGAACCGTTCACAGGATACTCTCGCCAACCTCGTAGAGGCCTCCGCGCGCCTAGCGCAAACCCCGACCGGCTTGTCAGAGACAGCCATAGATGAGAAGTCATCTCGCCCGAAACGACCGAAGCCCAGACGCAGCCCGAGCAGCCGGATGATGAACTTTGCCCGACCCCGTATCGAGGATGAGATTCGGATTACTATGCACATTGCCGAAACCCTTAGTCGTCAGAGGTACATTATCAAGATGTGCAAAGCGCTCATGCTCTATGGAGCACCTACCCACCGCCTTGAAGAGTACTTGAAGATGACGGCTCGTGTTCTGGAGATCGATGGCCAGTTCCTTTATCTACCTGGTTGCATGATTATATCCTTCGACGACCAGTCTACGCACACTACCGAGGTTAAAATCGTTCGGACTACTCAAGGTATTGATCTCGGCAGGCTCAAAGATGTGCATAATATCTACAAGTCGGTTTTACACGACCTTTACAGCGTCGACGAAGCTATCGAGAACCTGAACACGATCATGGCTAAAAAGGACAAATTTCACCCATGGCTTAGGGTACTTGTTTTCGGCCTGGCGAGTGCATCGGTCGCCCCCTTCGCGTTTGCAGGTCGATTAATCGACTTGCCACTTTGCTTCTTCTTAGGATGCCTCGTTGGAACGCTGCAGATTATTGCCGCGCCTAAATCGGATCTATACAACAACGTCTTCGAAATTTCCGCGGCCGTGTTGACGAGCTTCCTGAGTCGTGCATTTGGAAGTATCAGGGGCGGTAACCTATTCTGCTTCTCGGCAATGGCTCAAAGCTCAATTGCCTTGATTTTGCCCGGTTGGTTTGTCTGTAAGTATTGACCAGCCGACTCGCATAGTAGTAGGCTCGGAGTTGCTAATTATGATAGTGTGTTCTGCGCTCGAGCTACAGTCCCGCGCCTTGGTCCCAGGATCCATTCGTATGGTTTATGCCATCATCTACTCTCTCTTCCTCGGCTTCGGCATCACAGTCGGAACGGCACTCTACGGACTCGTTGACCCGCATGCCACGTCCGAGACGACCTGCTCTAACGAGATGCCTAGCCATTACAAATTATTCTTCGTCCCGATTTTCACAGCTTGTCTAGCCTTTGTCAACCAAGCCAAGTGGAAGCAGATGCCAGTCATGCTTATCATTGCCTTTGCGGGGTATATTGTGAATTATTTCAGTAGCCCCCATTTTCAGGCTAGCCCGCAGATCGCAAACACTCTCGGCGCCTTCACGGTTGGAGTCCTCGCGAATCTGTATTCGAGGCTGAGACACGGAGTGGCGGCCGCCGCGTTACTGCCGGCCATTTTTGTTCAGGTGCCCAGCGGATTGGCGGCCACGGGAAGTCTTCTCAGCGGACTGAGCACGGCTAATCAACTCAACAACGCCACGCAACCCATCAGCGGAACCGATACGGTAAGCCACGTCGTGGACTATGTCATGAACACATTCACTAACAAACTCAAAATAGGTCCAAATCTCTTCAGACCAGCCATTGAGTACTGTTGTATACAATGTTGCCGGATCTATGATTCAGATCGCCATCGGCATTACGCTGGGTCTGTTCCTCAGTGCTCTAGTTGTTTACCCGCTCGGAAAACGACGAAGCGGACTATGGACACTTTAATTTTTTTTCGTCTTGCTTTCTTTATTCGGTCTTACTGTTAGGCGTTCCTTTGAAACAAAAGTTTTTATTCGGACCAATTTCGAGGGGAGGGGTCTAGAAAGGGATAAATATCGGCGGCGTTCCTTTACGATCGTTGATTTTATCTCGGGTTCCAATTATTTTTCAATATTGTCTTCAAGCAAGCGTTCCTTCACTCATTATTTCCCACTTTTCCTTTTTCCGCGTCTGTTTTTTATATTTGTTTACCAAAATTCTTTTGGTCTTTCTTTTCTTGAAACATAGAGCATGGAGTCGTTAGAGGATAGAGCGAGCACACATTAGAATCGGAAAGAGGTGGGAAACAGTTGCATACATATTATAGAGCGGTTGCATTAGAAAAACAAAACCAATAATGAGGAGGATCATTCCCGCCGCCGGCCGATAGGGTATGTCTATGGCAGGGCGACGCCAGACAGGAATATAACAGCAGCGTGAGAACGACAGACGACACCGACAGGCAGCGGATTGTCACATTTTGGAGGAGTGAGGCGAAAAGAAATAGTATACTACTTGTAGTAGCTACACAGGCATATGAGCTACAGTTTTAGTTTTTGTTTTGTTTTCTTTACAACGAACGTTATAGAGCTGCCAGCAGCTGGTTCCTTTCCCTATATTATTACTTCTTCTCTTCTTCTCTGTACCATGGGAGGCTTGTTCACTCTGGTGATAATGATGAGGTCTGACATGTTCATGAAAGTTTCAGTTTCACTATGGGATCACTTGTCTACGCGTGAGTTGGCTCTACTATGGCCTACTAGGTAGGAGCTTGATTAGGTAGTATGATAGGTAATTGATACCGAGCTGATGATGATGCTGCGTGGCTACTGCAACATTACAGTACATAGGTACTGGTCAATCTCTGAATTGGTCCTAATCTTTCCAAAACATGAGCACATTTACATTAATTATGCTCGGTATAATCTATAATCTCACACCCTCCTAATTCCCTCCATATGTGTGTGTCTAGGTACTTGACCTTTTCGTTGACGACAATGGAAACACATGCATGTTAAGCTACACTACCTAGGTAGGTACTGTACGCTACTTTCGTCAGCTTCCAGTGGAATCAGTTATATGCACGTAATAAGTACATGCCAGGTCTTTCTAGAAAACCCACTTAACGTCTCGGTTTGAGTTTCTCCTCCGAGTCACCAGATCCGTTCCCTTCCATTCCCTTCCCCCCGCCTAAACCCCCTCGTCTTACTCTCCGCGAAAGAAGAGGGAGGAAGGATATGACGTTGTTGTCGACTTATATTGATGATTGGGTGGATCCACGGCTACGAAATCTGTCCCCACCTATCACGTCACACACGCCTCTCAGCTCTCGGCCCTGCATGGTCTTTTTATCCCTGCATAATCCTGATTGACACATGCATGGGAGCAGTATGCGTGAAAAGAGGGATATCAAATTAATGATGTTGTAGTATTGTATGTATTGTGCTAACTCGCACCACAGCACGCAGAGACGACGGTGTGCCGCGTAAACTGGAACGAAACGTTGGTTAGAGTTATTTTGATGCGTGCTGACCGAGGTCAGCCTTTCTTTTGATTCATCAATATCGAGACCCTGATTCAGGTACCGTCAGATGTTACTTACTCGTATAACGCCACAGACTAAGTCTGATTGGGGCTATTAAAACTCTATTGTGACAATCCCACTATAAGCAATTCCTTGGAATGCTATACAGTTAAGAGAGGTAAAAGAGAAGGGGGGGTTTCAGGGAGAGGGAGATCAGCATTATGTTTTATTCCATGTGTAAGAGTTACTTATGTGTTGAATGTATTTCGCTATTTTATTACCGGGTACCTACGTAGGCACCAGAATCCGACTCTCTCATGTCCTAGACCTATCTCATAAGGTAGCCGGGTAGACACCCCCAGCTTACATACACACAACTCCTGGAATGCGTCTATATGGAACTATTAGACAAAGAGATGTAATGAAGAAACAGGGATTACGTATGTAGCTGGGGTCTCCACTCTGTACAGACACCCCACAACATGCCCAAGCCCCCTACCATGGCATAGGAGGGGGAAAGGGGGGTAGTTGTGGCTGTGATGAGAATGGGGGGCAGGGAGAGCAGGGATTGGATGTATCTCAAAGTGTGATTACAAAATAATATGTACATCCATACATGGAATTGTCCAAAAGAAGTATACCTACCTACCTAGGTACCTATGTAGGTATATAATAAAGTGATTGAAACCAATGACGTTTCTCCATTCCCTTCGCACGCTATTGTCTACTACCTACCTAGGTAATCATCGTCGAAAAAGCCTGAGTAGACAAGTACGGAAAGAGAGGGCGATCTGTGATCTTCATTGGGTTGGAATATATACCTACACACACACACGTGCATACGAACCCATGCACTCCGACTGCTGCCGCAATATGATACGTGGTGTAGATGGCACTCAGATAAATTAATTCCTTACTTTGGCTCAGTCTGTTCCATCTGGGGGAAGTCCCACGATTTTTATTTTTATTTTCCCCCTATTTTTCCCCTATTAGGTATATTTGTTTTGCGGGCTTGACTCGGGGATTATTAGGGGAGACGGGGAATTTGGCTTAGGGAAAGGGCAAATGTTCAGTGGGCAATGATCAGTTGCGGGGATCTAGGAATCAATGCGGATGAACGAAATGAGTAGCATTGAGAAAAAGAGAATATATACAAAAATACCTAACCAACCGTCAAATCATTGTGATGTCATAAGTAAAGCCGATATATCCGCCCTTGACTCTTTCACAGCTCTATCTCTCATCAGTACAGATAGTCTATAGCCAGGTATATCCAGAAAGTAACCTAAAAATATCATATACGAGCTCATTAGTTAGTAGTATAAGTTGAGACGATATTTCGGAGTATCTCTGTACACATGTAACCGGTACATCTATCCCAACTTCTGACCCGTGATTCTCTGCAACGCCACCACCGCATCGAATTGGCGCAAGTCACTGCAGACCTGTATACAAATCTTCATGCACCTGGCCGCGTATTATGCAGGTACCTTGCTTACCCGTGCTGTAGATAATTTAGATAAAGAGATTAAATAGATAGGGAGGCAGACCACGGCCGCGGCCACGACCACCGATCAACCTCCGAATATAGCAGTCCATCCTATACCGCGTAGTATTGGAGATAGACAGGCTCCCACACCCAATAGCCTAACCGAAGGGCTACAGCGGGCCACAAAGTGAAGAAAGAGAAACAGAAAAAAAAAGAAAAATGGAAAAGATGAGTTGTCAATTTTTCATCACCGAGTTGGATGGCACATGTGAAATGCTACCTAAACTATTACCTCCTAACCTTGATCTACATACAACACATATGCCGTCCTTAACGCTGGTTTTTTCTACTCTCTCCTGTACCCATGTACGTTTGTATGTATGTACGTTTCGTCTGTTTACTTCTCTCCTTGTCTTTTTCGCTTTTCCACCTTACCCACCGACAAGAATGCCCATCCCGATTTCCATCCCCCTTCCTAATGCCAAATGGAACAAAGTAAAATAAATACAGGAAAAAGACTATTACATCTATGCCTCCAACGCGGCCAATTCATCGGCCACACTTCCTAAATTCAGTCTAAGCTCTCTTTTCTTTTCTTTTCTACGCCAGCCAACAGACATCGCAGCTTCCATCTTTTTATTATTCTTCGTCATCATAATCAATCTCGCACATGCCAATCCCGCAGCGGATCTGCTCTATCTCCCCCTCCCTCGTCTTATCCTGCCCAGGAGGTGTGGCCCCCTTCGGCACCAAGGGGGCGAATCAAAACAACTACTACCGACCGACCTACCGATTGACCAACCAACTAGGTAACTGACATCGCTTCCAGTCTTTAGCGAAGCGATGTCAGTGCCGGTAGTCGTAGTTGGGAATTATTTCAGTAAACCTGTGTACGTGTATGTGTAGAGGCATAGATAAGTAGGTACAGCGTAGCAAAATGAATATAAACCTAGTCATGTTAGCCGATAATACACTTATTAATGTGGTTATATGTTATAAATTTATTCTATTTCTTTCTAGAAAGTGTGCCGAAAGGGAGAGAAAAAGAAAAGAATTGGAAAGTCGTCTACGGTCCCTGTTGTCCTCTCTCTACCGGTGTGATTACCCTTGCGGGACCCTGCACATGCCATCAGAATGTAACCATGTCGCTGCCGGCAAGTATTGCTGTTCGCCATCGTTGTGGAAGAAGGACAAGGACAGCGATCACCTCGCCTCCACTTGCTGCCCGGAATAGGGCCTGGTATCGAACAGGATACCAGAGCAGGACGCAGGAGAAAAAAAAAGGCAAAGAATCAGAAAAAAACGTCCTTGCTTATTCTATGGGCTGTTCAGAATGGCCTATGAATCCATTTAATAGTCGTGAAGCTTAAGGAATCGTTCATAGCAAAAAGATGTTGGCCAATTCAAACCGTATTATTGCTCTTTCTAAAAGTATAACAGCTGGATAGGGGTCCAAGCACAAGGTGTTTGTTACCAACAACAACTAACTATAAATAGACAACAGAAAGAAGAGCAAAGGCTAGATCGAGTGTTGAATCACAGGTGTTCTTATGTTGTTAGGGCTCACTATGGACACTTCTAAATCTATCCCGTTTGTCGAATCGATTAATACATACATTTAGCTTGAGCAGTCACCGAAGTAGTTACGTTCCCTCCCAGTTGACCCTTTTCTCTTCTCATTATCTAATCTGCCCCGCCCAACCCCGGCCCCGGAGACGTCTCCTCCTTGGATAGACACATACCTACCTACGTAACCACATACGTTACTAGACAACCCTGGATCCCGTCGTATCTCTCAACAATACGACCTGCTTTTAATCGGGTGTATTTTGTCTAGGGCCCTTAATAGTCGGGGAGAGGAGGTTTTACGTTGGTGAGATCGACACAAGAGAAATGCGAGGGATAGAGAGAAGCGGGAAAGAGAAACAGGGTAAGTTGGTCATTTGCTGCGATGGCTCTAAGCATTGGACCTCTCAATCCTCTTCTATCTAACACCTAGGTTAATCGACAAATGACGAATCTCTACCACATCCCATCTATCCGTTTGACCAAACGCCAGCAAACTAGTTACTTAGTGAGCTACAATTTCTTTTAAACTTTTCATTAATGAAACGGGTTCTCTCTTAATCTATCCATCTCTCCCTCCCTCCCAACACCCCCGCGAAGTTTGAGTAATAATGCTGTGGATGCCGAATCGTGAATTATATAATTCTCTCTCCGTCTCGGCATGTAACGATGCGATCGAACGTTACTATCTCCTCTTGCAACTACGGGATCGGCTCCTCTGCTGTTCGCTTATTTGTGACTTCTTTTCTCGTTCTCAAGGGAGAGAGAGAGAGGCCCTGGATCCAACCTAACGGGGGAAGAGATATCGACATTTTACCAACTTACCTTTTTTCCCCTTTCGTTTTTGGAAGAATTTCTCGCTTCCATTTACCCCCCTTCCCCTCCCCCCTTCCCTCTCACATACTTACCGGCCGCCTCCTGACTTATGCCCGCATGTGAAATTCCCAAGAGTCGGCGATCTTGCTACCTAGTCTGCGGGCCTTTTTTAACTTGGCAGTTCGATGCGACATACGCGGACATGGGGTGTGGGAGGTGGTGTTCTGTTAATGCATCATCGGTTTGGATAAGGGGTTTGAGAAAATAGATAGAGATACGGGGATGAATTAAGGGAGACATAATATTCTATGCTATGTAAATTGTAATTCTGCTCCTCTATGGTGTTTCCTCTGTATTCAATGGACCATCCGTTTTTGATCTATTGGATATTTATTTATCTATTTAGTTATGTAGCGATTGCCTGCGCCAGATAGCAATGAGATACAGAGATGAAACCATATTCAGCTGCCTAGGTAGGTAAGCCAGAAGGAAGTAAAGATTTAGGGAAGGAGTACTAGCTCCTTGGTGGGTTTAGGCCCCTTACACCAGATAGTTGTCTTCGATGTCATATTCTCCAGCTACCCTCATGGTGCCATTCGGAAGGACGATCATAGTCGTGGAGTCCAATTTACTAGCCACTCCCATATTGAACACTGTTTGATGGCCACGTATATTGAATGAAAAATATTTTTCTGCTTATCATTCCATCCCAAGCGAAATTACTGTCTCAATACCAGTATGAAACGGACTCTATTACTCCCATAAAAGGTGATGATGAGCGATCTTGTTTAAGAAGATCGCTTCCTCCCCTTCTGCCGCCTTGTCGATCACTTTACTCTTAAAGGGTTTATAGCAGTGCAGAGAAATAGGGGGAAGTAGGGAAAGACACCCCAGAAACTACATAAAAAAAGGAAACATGAAACCGGCCGGTAAGGAACAACAATTGGTTAATAATTCATTATTAGGGAAACTTGTTTATTATCATACTGGCATTATTTGTTTGTTGCTATGGGCGAAGAACTGTTGAAGTCTATCGGGAAAACGCGAATATCGGCAACATATTTCATACATCGCACACGCAGGCAAATTGCATGCAGCGACGGCAAAAGCAATTCTTTCGTTAGCCAAGCCTTGTGATTCTGTTCATTACCTCTCTCTGTAACTTGCATTCGGTGTGCGAGGTAGTTGACTTTATTCGAAAGCCATACTTCCAATGACGCGTCTAACAGTCACGCCACCGAGGCGATCGACCGCGGAGAAACCTTCGAGGAAAACCTCTCTCTGCCTTTCTTTACTTGACGCCATCTCTACTACCCCGATGCGATGTTGGAGTGCCCGACAGGAGGACATCTAGCCCCACGTTTTCCCGCCGTGATATCGAGGTTGCCGAGGTGGTGGCGACGGATGTCTTTGTAGGGTTGAGGTATACATTGCCCACGATCGCCGGCCATGGTGTTCGCGACGTTATATCTACATCTTGTGCATATGTGGTGGCATGTGTCACGACATAATATATATATATGTACGTATGTATGCATGTATGGTCCTCACAGTAAGGATATTTCGGTTATTCGACGGATTTCGCCTCCTCACTCTTTTGTAACTACCTGGTAGGGACAGGTAGGGATCCAGATTTCTCCAATCATCGTGTAGTAACGCGTAACCTAAGTTACTGTCTTGAGTGCTGGTCATGCGTTTATTTTCCCTCCATACGGAAAACGGGCGGAGGTTCGGCGTTGGAATAGGAGAATGATGTTTGGTTTTGTTAACTCTTTCCTTTCATGGGATTTTCGAAGAGCTTGTAAACTGTTACAAGTAACAAGCCATGATCGTAGGAACATATTTCAGGTGCACTTGAAAGTGCGCCAAGACAGAAGCCATAGCTTGCTTCACAGTAGCGAACTTTGTAACGTATGATATGTCGCGGAGAGTCTATATATATCACGTTTATGCTAGCAAGCATAAGCGGTATCGCTTTTGCGATATGATATTTACTGGCGATATAATATGATGGACTATCAGAGCCTCAACTATGTAAAATTTACCTTATTTATTTCATGACTTTAGCTGATATGGACCTGTTGTAATTGCAATATGACGCTATCATATCATGATTCTGTACGTAGAACTTAGGATAAGCCATGGTACGCACATTATGAAAGATTAGACATTATTAGATTAAGAATAGGTTCAATCTACGTCTATTTATAACATGCTCTCATGGATCCTCTACGGGTATAGAATCTAGCTTAGGGTTAAACGTTTGACTGTCATACACTATACACATCTAGAGAAGAAATCGGTGAAACCATGTAAAATCTCACTACGAGAAACATAAATACCTCGTCATCATAGGCTGCCTCAGGGGATGACACCGACTATGAAAGTCAAAGCGAAATGGTAAAGAAAAAACCGGGTCCTCTATCATACTTTAGATATAAGGCCATATGTACGAGAAGAAGCACATCGTCTCCCAATATCTACTACAGCTATATCTGGCCAAAGAGGACAAATAGATGCTGACAAGAGGCAAACAGAGGATGCATCCGTCTATGATATACCATATAATCGCATACGTCTCTTTTATCTCGTTCACTCCCCCTTCTCAGAACGCACAAGGGTCATCTCCCCACTCAATACGGACGCCACACCAAAGGAACCGCACCAACATGGTCATCTCAACATTCTGCACTGGTTCGCCGCGGCAGGCGACCTGCAGCCACTTCCAGGCGGCCGAGGCCTGGGCGCGGTAGGACGAGAAGCGGAACTCGACCGTGTTGATGTCCGGGCGCGGGCTGTCGAGCATCACGATGACCTCGTCGACCTCGAACGTGAAGTTTGCGCGGAAGAAGTCCCGTAAGTATGTTTCGTTGACGATGGGCCGGGGACCGATGATGCGCACCACGCGTGACGTCGGGGAGGCGCACTTGGGCGCACTGTGGTAGTCGTTCATGACGACCTTGGGCAGGCGTCCGCCGACGACGAAGTTGCCGTCTGCCCAACGCTGGAGGAACCTATCGAGCCCGATACGGTCCCAGAAGACGACCTTGGCTGCTGCGGTGGCGTAGTTCTGCTGTGCTGGGATAAGGTTGGATGCCCAGATTTTGCCGCAGTCGCGAATCTCGTTGAGAACGTCATGAATGGAACAGCTGGAGGGTAGTTCCGAGATGAAGACAGAAGTACTCATACACGCGGGGATAGGAGCAGAGTGGTTGTTAGGGTTTCTTAGGTCTCCTCTGTACGTTGTAGCCATTGTTTCCTCAAGATCCATCGAAGTCGTGTTTATCGGTACAGTGGCGTTAAAAAAATGGCTGTTATTGCGCTCCTCCTCGTAGCTAGCGGAGTTATGATTCCCTAGCTGAGTGTAAGTGATTTTGACGCTGACAATAGAATCAGTATGATGCATACCTCCTCGGATGCTTCGTGCTGGTAGTGCGTAAGAGCTGGTGAAAACGGGAGAGTAATAACCGATAGGCATGGGGAATTCTTCCCCTGAATAGTAGAATCCAGTTGGTAGTTCCATAATAATTACTCCGAGAAGGGTAAGGAAAAGAGCGAAAGCGAGTGGAAGAAAATAAGAGAGGGAGAAGAGGATGAGCAGGGCCTAGGCACGGTGAGATCAATGCTAGTGAGTTAAGATACCACAGGAAAGCAAGGAAATGTAAGAGAATGGCAACAGAAAATCCCCCAGATACCTATATATAATTTTTTGGCAGGACGTGTAGTTCTGTACCGTTTCATTCCATGGATGTGGGTCTTCGGCATTGAAGGACAATAGCACCGCAGCAGCGCCATATGAAAAGCATTCAATGCAGCTCGGAACAATGAAGAAATAACAATATGATTCATGTTTTCCGTCATTCAAATGTTGTTAGATCGTGAGAAAGAAACCACCCAGAAAATCCTCCACTTTGAGGACTTGGACCACATTCACTGTGAGATGATGTAGTATGGTTTATAAGGCTCCAGCGAAACAACACTTGTGGTAACTCCACGTTCTTCCCATGCTATTTCAGGGGCAGACATACGGCAAATACATGGTAAATGATAAGTCTCCTTAAAACCTAAGCCGGGCAGCTTATTTCATTCCCTTAAATTCTTGTTAGACTGTCTGCTCTGAATAACTAGAATCCCGTTGCCCACTCTCGTGCGCTTGCCTATGACCAATCATCACATTTTCTTGCCTTTCACCTATCCTTCCTTTTAAATTTTCGTACAGAATAACGTAGTATCCCTATCATGGATTGAATAGTTCATAAAAAGCTATTTAATCACCTACACTTTCAATAATAGAAGAAAACTCATCACCCAGGTAGCTAGCTACAATAGGGACTTCCGCTTACCTCGAAATACAGGAGGATATTTCTCATGGTCTATTTATAATATATTGGTATACTTTTAGGTACACCTGGGCTCTTCTTTTCCGGTCTTTTACATTAGTCCCGTTACTTGAATATATGGGCTTTATCTCGAAAACCCACGTGGAAGCGATATGACGACTTCTAGCCTGACCGTAATCATGATTTTTGTATTTAGCCCACTTCAGGGGTATTTGCCCAAACCTTAGCCCGGTCGGCTACGCATCGTTAGAAAGATATGTGTCTGGATAGACATGCCACGTACGTGAAGCATATACAAACAAGCTTTTCTTTGAATTCGTAACCTTGAGAACATATTGTGGTGCCGCTGGGATACCCTCTGTCATCCTCCTTAGAGTAGCAGCATCCGACAACCACGATGTTGATTGTAATGAGTAGGACTAGTTAAGAGGTATTGAATTTCGTGGTAGGGAATGTAAAACTTTATAGGTGATTTGAATTGTAGCTTTTTTTCTTTTTTTTTTCGGATTAGAAACGAATATAAGAAAGTCGCGGTCTAACTAGGAATAATGCTAGAATGCAAAGAAGGATTACGGCCTCCTATATTAAACCAAGACCCTATAATAATATGTCGACAAGTTGGCACTTCATATATCTGATTATTGAGCTTGATCCGCCGAATTGAGACTGGACTCAGTGAGATTTCTGTAGGAACTTGTTGATGTAGATCGATCCCTGTAGTACTAAATATTAGACAGAACCCTCTATTTCCCCAAAAGGTTATAATATGCGGGAAATCTTACCAAGTATCTATACTGTCATGCAATGATACCTAGAGAGCATTAAGGGGAGCTGGCGCTATTTACAGATGATAATGATTTGCTATAGTAACAGGGGTAATTGCTTATAAAGCTTGTAAATTTCTTTTCAATTTGGATATAATGGGTAGAACTACCATGTGCAATACCCTGGATAAGTATATTTCGCTGTGAGTACTTCATTTATTATAGCATGTCGGCGATCGCAGGCCCAATGGCTAGATTCTGGTGGGAGTTGCGCCAAGTCGTTACCAAACCCTGCGTTGAATGTAATCCTTCATCCTTCAAGCCGCCCAGCATCGATCTGTGTTTCACCCACCATCTTATGTACTTGAGGCTCGAACGATATGGGTACGGGGTATTCAGGGGTTATAAGCTAAACATAACACGAAGTTGCGATGTACAGTATGTGGAAACCGTGTTGCCGGATCTGTCCAGTTTCACCGTGCCTGGGATTTCTAGCTACTACCGCCTAGGACCGCCGAGGACCGCCTAGGACCACAAATAGGATCTTTCTTCTTAAACATTTTTATACTTTTATTCGTATGCCGTAGTTACCGACCTATGAATAGGGGTTCCTGTGAGGACAATCCGTCGTGCAGCTAGACTGGCACCCCTGATATTGCGTGGCAACACGGACAACCATTTGTGTAAACCTAGCAGTTCCTAGGTGCTAATGCCGTAAAACTCAGGATTTTCCATGATCAGTCATAACTTAAAATGATTCCAATGATGTATTAGCTAGGATAAAATCTGAATGGAAAGCTTCTACCTAACTCAAATATGTAAAGGGGGCTGCGCCTCAACTGTAAGTGGCTGTGCCTCTTGCTGCGCCACCTGTACCCAAATTCGACCCTTATCACATAAGCAATAGATACGAGACAAGTCTTCATTACCTTTTTCGCTGCTTTACTTCATTCTTGTAAACTTTTAGCTCTATTGCGTAAATAGCTCCGGAAAAAAGAGGAAAGGTAAAAAAAAAAACCAAAGCCAAGACCTCTCTCACATGGGACTATACATAGCGATATGAGAGTCACGTGAAGCTATATACCCCTGTGCGGACAGAACTCTTATCTACCTCCCTACTCCGGCAGATTCATCCTTTTTACACAATTGAACTCAGCGATATAACGTTGGTGTTATTTTTTTTTTGGTGTGATGGAGCTCGTAGATAATGTTCAAAGCTCACATCGGGGTAGCCTGTAAGGTCATTCGCCTCTGTCGTTTAGGTCCTGCAAGAAATTCAACCTTAAAGGACTCGACCTCAACTTGAGTCTGAACTTCATTATCGGAACGATAAAGGACATACGAAATAATTTCGCATGGCTACTGATCTAAACATGATATGACGACATGATAATATATACTTTTGTAACTGAGCCAAGATTAGGTAAGTACCAGAGTTTCGACACAGTTGAAAATGTGCGGTAGGCTCGTGACCATACTTCTTAGGCATGCAGTGTACCATGTTTGTCACAGAGCCTTGGTAACAGCTACGAAGATTATGTATATTATTTAAGATAAATACTATACCGATGGGGAAAGACACGTAGGTATTTTCAAGCAGTGCCTTGTAATAAGCGGCGATATAACTTACCGTTTTCTTGACGAATCGAGGCAGTTGACGAAGGACAGTGGCGAAAAAGAGATTGTGGGAATCATAGATTCTCACTCGGCTGTATTCGATCAACAAGAAAAATAAGAACAATGCAAAAGCCCTAGGACCTGGGGATTGTGTGGAGTATAGTAACTCCTGGAAGAACAAGAGCATCTCAGCGGATCAAGCCCAGAGACAAACCGAAGACCGACCTAAAAATATCGCCGATACCCACAACGGTATTCAATTTATCATATTAGCAACAAAAATCTGGATATAAATCACGCTACGTGAGTCTGAGCTTGCTAGGATTCGGGCTAATAGCCTAAACAGAATCACCTCAAAGATTTGCTGGCAGGGAAGAGGCAGAAAAATCCAATTTGCACATTTAATCATTATATAGGTAATTAGAGTGAAAAACTGTCTAAATTGGTTTCTATGGAGTCTGATAGTTTGTCACGCGAAGTTCTAGCTCTGCCGCAAGGCACTCTAGACGTCCCACGCGCCATAGATGCGTTTGACGGCTATCTGGCAGGTAGTTAGATAGATTCCGTCCTTTGGACGTAAACGAAATCATCATCATCATATGGAGTCTGATAGGTAGGCATGACACAGGCTGAAATGGCATTAGAATACACCAAGTCGCATTGCCAGTTTATTACTCATCGTCCTACTGGTACCATATTAATATTGATAGGTTCTGACTTTTATATCCATACCCTTAAGGTACATGACCCTGCGTTTTTAGTATCCTAAACCGTAAAGAAGGGTTTATTTATTATACATCAGGATTTATGCCCTGTGCCCCGAGACCTTTGACTCTTTATCTATATATGGACGTGTTTCTAGTTTCTACGTTGTTATCTCACCAGACAAGAGTATAATCACTGTATATGACTTGAAAAGGGGAAAATGAAAATGAAAAAGTTGATGAAACATAAGCCCTGGTGAACTAAGGCAGAGAATTCCTTCTGATTTTCGTTATTAAAGAACAACGGAAAGACGGAGAAAAGGTTGACGTCCAAAAACTAAAAGTAAATCAATAGATTCCTTCCGGGCTCCAATCTAATTTACAGACAATCATAGAAAATAAGCTTACCTGTCTCTTCCACATGCCCATCCCAAGCTGATCATGTATAATGAAGCGATATCTTTTATGATCACAGTTTATTTACATAGTAGCTACTATATAACGCACGACTCTCTCCTTAGGACAGAGGATCAGTGCATGTGTGTGTGTATACGAAGCATGGTAGACTGTGAGATAACCTATTACCTCCCCTTCTCCTCTTTCATGGTCGTCGCACGAAGATAGCTACCGGACAATCTCCCACGGTCCCACCAACAACCACTATGTCTGACTGACTTACGTCGTGGGCGGCACGTGCAGATTGCCTCCGGCATGTACGTATGTACAACAGCCAGGTAGTACTTATTATGCCGTGGATGGGTGCCTACATGCCTCCATAAACTACTCTTTGATCTGCCCTGTGCGACACGATACGACACCATGATATCGTACAGCAGACGGGCGGGCGGGCACATGCGCGGGCAGGGCGGAGGTACTCATCTGTCCCTATCCTCGTCCGCTTTGCCTACCCCATACGGGATTTGTGTTGGAAACTTGGGTTCTACAGTACGTGTGACAGGATATAATATAATATAAGTAATGTTGTGAGTTATTCTTCTCACCCTGGTAAACTTACGGGTATATCTATCTTCTCTCTCCCTCCCTCTCTACCTTAGGACAATCTCACCTCCCCAGTATTCTATAATCTTATCCCGTGGTGTTATAGAGTTCTCGCCTTATCTTTGCCTTCTGTATGGTACCCAGGCCTTCCCTTTTCTTATATATAAAAGATTATATAAAAAGAACGGAAACATCTGAAACTATATGCTTCCCACATCATCATCATCATGGCCAAAGGGCGGAGGGGGTAGATGACGTGACAGAGCCGGGCCTGTGAACGTGTATCGCTAGAGATAACGCTATTGTTGACTCGAATGCACAAAGCATAGGCAGGCGTATGGAACACAGCATAACAATAAAAGTACGCAGCAAGCTTGTGCAAGGATGGGATGTACACGGGAGGAGGAGCATCGGATCTCGTGGCGAATTACGACATCGCTGGAAGGGAATATAGTGTTTCCTACCATGTATAACTTAGCTGGTAGTTTGCATATGTCGGCAGCCACAAGGCTTCGCTCACTGGTGTAAGTACAAGGCATCTGGTGTTGTATTGGGTATTAAAGCCATCCCACACATATATGTAGGAAAAGAAGTATACCTATATAGGTACCTACTTGATATGAAAAATTACAATGTTAAAAATTGGTTAAAAGCAACAGCAGCTAATAAACCATGTCGTGATATTATTCCCTAATGACCTGGTAGGCAAGAAAAAATCAATATAAGTACGTCTTAGCGACGGCTCAAGTTAGTTATGACCCCATTAACGGTGATGAAAGTGATTTCCCGCTCAGCACCAATGTACATGACACCACCGCCAAACGCAGCGCAAGTCCAGCTGATAGCTAATACTACCAGCGAACTAGATGCTATAAAATATTTCAATCCCAAATGACCATACACTACCAGTAACAACTTGTAATAACCAAATGGGTCAAGAGGGACTTCGAAAACTATATTTTTACCGCCGGAGAAATAAAGGCTACTCCACGGCTCGCATCCTACCTTGCCATTTTTATGAGCTTGAAAATCTGAACATGCTATGATTGGTTAAGTTGCAGGTTCCCTTCAAAGAAAAAAAAGCCCCAATCTGGCAGGTAGCTCTGATATTTCTTGGCTACACTATATTACCTTCGGATCGCGGACGATGGGCCTATCTGTATATAGAAGACGGGAATGGCAGGTTGCAGATTAACGAACTTCATTCGCACATGGCGGATAATTGTTTTCTGTCGTTTATCTGCATGGATTTGTTGGGCCCTACTTTCTCGTTTCGCGGTTTACATTTCTCCGAGTCAGTTTGAGCGACTTGGACGTGAAAGGCCGGCAATTAGGGGAATAATGAGAAGGGGATAACTGTAAAGGCGTCTACGATCACATCTAGTCGACGCATTTGCAAAATGCATATACTCAGCTTCCTCGGCGTCGCGTGCGCCGCCGCAACTGCAACTCTGGAAACACCTATCTCAGAAGTACACCACCGTCGAACCAGCAATGTGGAGTTTGAGTCAACAGGCAACCCGATTCTCGCGGATGGTAGTTATTATTCAGCGGACCCGGCACCCCTCGTAGTGAACGGCACCGTGTACATTATCGGGGGTCGCGACGAGGCCAGGCCTACCGAAAACGGGTTCGTCATCAACGGGTGGGAAATCCTGTCAACCACCGATCCGAACCCTTCAGGAGGGAAATGGACAATACATCCATCAATAGCGCGCCCGGAAGACATCTTCGCCTGGGCAAGTGCCGGCACGGCATACGCGGCACAGGAGGTACAGGGTGTCGACGGGCGATTCTACCTGTATGCACCAGTGACCCAGCGGGATGCGGGAGGAGCAACGGACCCGTTCGCGATCGGGGTGGCTGTGGCAGACAGTCCTCTAGGTCCGTTCAAGGATGCGCAGCCTGAGGGACCGATCATCTCTCAGACGGTACCCGTGCCAGGAGATGATATCCAGAATATTGACCCCACGGTGCTCGTAGATGATGACGGTAGCGTGTACATCTACTTCGGCACATTTGGGCAGCTCCTGGCCTATGAACTAAACGCCGACGACATGACAACTATCCTAAGCGAAGGCGCAGCAACCCGTATCGACTCGTTGACAGGATTCTTCGAAGCGCCATGGTTGATGAAGCGCCAGGGAACGTATTATATGCTATATGCGGCAAACAACGCGGGCGCGGATTCTCCCTGCACGCCCACCAGCTACCATGCATGCATCGCATATGGTACGGCATCATCACCCCTGGGGCCCTGGACCTACCAAGGCACCGTACTAGACATCGTATCATCAACCACCTCGCATCCTGGGGTCTTCGAGTTCAATGGGCAGTCGTACCTTGTATACCACACCCGCGATGCCGAGGGCGGGACGCACTTCAGACGTAGTATCGCATTTGACGCACTCGAATGGGATGATAGTACCACACCGCCGTCGATCCAGAAGGTTGTGCAGACACATCGACCGACCGAAAGCGGCTCGGACGAGCCAACTAGAAATATTGCCCCGAAAGCAGTTGCGGAGTCTGCAAACGAGACACCGATTCAATACTGGATCGCAGCGGTGAACGATGGGCGTATCGAGGCGAACCCGCTACCACCGGACTACTGGTCATCGTATGCGGCGGAGCAGTCCCCCATGACAAGTATGCTCACATATACCTGGAACGAGACGGTTCAGCTGAACGGGACGAGCATGGCTTTCTTCGCAGACCAGGAGGCCGGGTCAAATATCGGCGTGCCGCCCCCAGCATCGTGGCATGTAGAGTATCTGGACGACGCCGGTAGCTGGATAACGGTGTCTCTATCCGGATCTGGAGAGTATCCGACGGAGGTGACCGACTCACCGACCGAGATTGGGCTTGAGGCAGTCTCGACGACAGCGCTAAGAGCGGTTCTGACGGCTTCAGGCCAAAATGGGCAATTTGGAGGCGTGGGTGTTAAGGAGTTTTTCGCATTTGCTCCGACTGCATCGTAGGAAGCTGGTTTGGGTAGGTCAAGGCATTAGGAGAGGAAAACCTAGTTCATGCACCTCCTAATATGGATGTTTTAAGTGTGACCATCTCTTGGTCGGAAACATCGCCCATGGTGGTTGGGCATACGTATGACGGGGCACGCCAAGATACGACGCTGAAACCAGCTCGGCTCAAGGGTCTAGATAGTTCTTCTCGTCTTCCAAAACGGCCTGCAGGCTGCAAGTACTGCATTGGTTCGGCATGACGAGGTGCAAAAGTTGTATGGCTAGGACATGGACGCAGGAATAACGATAGATACGATGGAAGCTTGAGACGACCTGATTCGTCCGGGTCATTGGTTGAAGTGGTTGGCCAGCGCTTACTAGACAGGTCCTTTGCTGCTATGTGTGTCTATGCGTCCGTGTATGCCAGATCTCGACCGGCACAGCCGGATAAGAATTGCTTTGGTCATGCGGCATAAAGGGCTTCACTGGTGTTTACAGAGATCTAGACCCTATATCCGTGGTGTATTGACTGCGCGTTTCGCAGTTCTCTCGAATATGCGCCCTCTTTTGTCTGCTTCGACTCCAATATGCTCCAATGTCTGTTTTGACATGTGAAGATGAGCGGGACGTAGCCGTGGCCAGGTCCTAGCGGGGCTAGCAGGGACTTGAAGATCTCGGTGGTGCTCTTTTTTTTTTTTTTGGTGGGAATAGGTGAAGCTTGGAAATGGAGAGATGGAAATGGAGGCAAGCCAAGTAAGGCAGGCAAAACAATCAAGTAAGCATGTAATAATAAGTAGGATATTTCGTGATGATTCGTAATGTGCTGTAGAACGACGAAGACGGCCGGTGATCTGGGATTCCGCAGGTGGTAGGTGTTAGGAGCACCGAAAAGCTCACCGGCTCATCTAACAAGTCGGGTGAGCTGTATCTCCTATTTGTTGACTCTCATGCGGCGTGCCCAGGGGGGAGGGGGGAAGGGGGTTGGTCGCATACGATCGTGATCCAGTGCCCGTCTTAACTGGCCTAGCTAATTGCCGGCATGGTATTCTAGTCTACTCACCAAGTTGATGTAATAGAGTTCGATGAGAGAGAAATAGCCCCAAGATTCACTTGCATAGCAAGGTTCTTATGTGCATCGCGAGTTTGCATGGCGGTGTGTTGAGTTTCAGGCGACCCGTCACTAGACTGCAGAGATGGGGGACACAAGGTACACATAGAGAGAGAGAGATAAGAGAGCATAACATGAAGGGACCCGACCGTCATGATGACGGATGATGTAACGTATGGCAATTCGAGTTCGTTTCGCATATAGTTCGGTGCCAAGCTAGACACCCAGATTGCGTGACCTCAGAACGGAGAAACGAATCCATCGTGTTTTAATTAGTAGTACCTAAGTACGTATTCTTTCTTCTTTTTTTTTCTAGGTATATTCGACTAACTGTAGATTGGAAACCCGAGATGGGTAAAACGTCCGAAAACGGATACTGTACAATAGGAGGAACATGGGGATCGGATGAAAAGAAATAAGAGAGAGAGAGAAATAGTAAGAAAAAAAAGGATGTGGCAATTATACATGAATGCCTCGTAATCTTTCGTGCTACGTACAAGCACATGCAAGCAAATGATGTCTCTTGCCCTACTAGTAGGGATCGTATGGTGGTGGTTGTGGTGGTGGGATGCGTTTTCACATGTCAAAAACAACAAGGGTAAAGATAATGAGAAGACGAAGCTAACTTTAGTGGGTTGTGGATATTGGGTGGGAAAAGGAAAGAAAAAAAAAAGTTGGAAGCCCGATGGGCCCAATGAGGATGAAGAAGCGAAGGTGGCATAACCGACAGCCTTGTATCGTCTTGTTATCACCCCACCAAAGCTCCACCAAAGCTCTTACCTAGTACGAGACCCACTAGAGCATGGCTAACAGGGGTGCCAGTGACTTCATTGGTTGCTTAGCACATGTTTAGCGTAGGTAGGTAGAGGGAATGGATGCATCTCATATTGAGAAATGCGACGCCCAATGCCGCCGATTTCACACTACCTACACTATCACCATCATGGTACTTGTGTTTATTTTAGGAAAAGCACATGCTTTTCAATTTTCTGTTATTTCCCTCTCTTCTCGCCCGCCCTTAAAGAATAAGGCGAAGGGGAAAAAAAAAGGAAGAAAAAAAAAGAAAGAAAAACCTAAAACCCGAAAGAGGAAAAGTAGTTAAAAAGAACGTTTGCGCAAGCTTTACGTGTAGCGTGTGCGACTTCCTCTCCTCTCTCTTCCCTATCTACCTAATAATAATCGTCCTTCTTTCCCTCCCGCTCCCGTCATTCTCATTGTTGTTAATCGCAACTTCCCCTCCCACCCGCCTATCAACCAACCTACCTGGCTAACCTAGGTAACTAAACTCATTTACTCATCTCTCCCACCTACCTATCCATTCTCACCTTTTCTTCCCTTCTTACCTCTTCCCTCCCCCCAACTACCGTACTTAGTCTAAAGCATCGTCATCACCTGTATCCATACCCACCACCAACACGCAACCACCACCACCGCTCCTCCTCTTCCTTCTCCTACTACTACCACGACTTACTACTACTACCTCTTCATTTCCTGAAACCCATTCCCGGTCCGCTTCATCCTTCCCAGAAAAGCAACTTAAGCTTTACTTACCACCCGCCCGGCGAGGCTTCCTCTGAATAGCTGCATTAGCATCGCCTCGTAAGCTTACCCCCATATCACCACCATCCTAGTCCTCCCCCCCTTTTTCTACCGCCATCTCGCTTCCTGCTTTATCTGTGGTGTCGTGTGGTGGTCTTCATGTCTATCCATCCCATATTTATCACTGAAGCTAACATTCCAGCTTTATTATTACCAGCCGAGAAGCATTATCTATAATCGACCACCACACTACCACATCACTTCCTACATTCGCCATGTCAGCTCAAGTGAACGGCGAGGTCCACCCCTCCTCCGCGACCCTTTCCGTAAGTTCCCCTCGGTCGCATATTTCCATCGCGACGAATATGTCTTCTTCTAACCATCTGGCTACACACCAGCATATTACCGGCTACCCCGTCATCCACGATGGCCTCGCTTACTTCAAGAAAAACCCCTATGGCCAAAAGTCGATAGAACTGGGTGATTCGGCCTACCAGACCTTTGCCAAACCCGTCATCCCCTACTTCTCCAAGCCGTACCAATATGTCTCGCCTTATGTCCAGAAGGCAGACGCCATCGGTGACAATGCCCTCACCAAGGTCGACGAGCGCCTGCCTGCCCTGAAGAAGCCCACCGGCGAGCTTTGGACCGACGGCAAGAACCTCGTCTTCTTCCCTGTCCGCAAGGGAATCGAGACCAAGGATCACGTCTTGGACGTTTACAACTCCGAGTACAAGAAGGTTGGCAATGACAGTCTCGTTGCCTACAGCAAGGCCTTGATCTCGACGGGGCTTGTTGTGACTACCGAGGCCCTCAACTGGATCAGTGACCTTTTGAAGGCCAGCAAGGTACAGGCCAAGGAGGCAACGAACAACGATCAAGCAACCCAGTAAAAAAAAAAGAAAAGAAAAGAAAAAGCAGTGCCACCGGTATAGAGGTGTGCGACGACGGTTTCTCGCAATTTCTTCGCCTTTGATACCATTAACCTTTTTTTTCTCCTTTCCGTCGGGCTGCCAGATGCCAATTACGTCATCACTGGGGATAATTAACACCTACGGAAATCACTTGTACCTGCCTCGGTGATACACAGCTTCGTTACGACTCGATTTACACATACGCCTCCACTCTTTCAGTTTTAAATGTTACGGAGAAAAGAAGAGGAGCTCATATTCGATCCCAGTCAACATCATTCTGCCCAAAAAAAATTAGCCCTTTCCCACAGTTTTCCTATGTTTATTATCATTATTGTCGCGTCGGATTTGGTGGTTCAGCTTTCGCCACAAGTTTGGCACGCAACGTATCTGCAGTAGAGAACGAGAGAACACACGAGCATTTTGATGGTGGAGACGAGAGATGGATGAGGTTTGTGGACAGGAAGTCCGGGTCGTGCAGAGTTTGCGTGCTTAATGACCTGTATGAGAAGGTATAATAGAGTTTTATTCGAGGATTGTTGTTCTAGACGAGAAAAAAAAAGAAAAAATTATTTGTTCATAAGGTGCTCATTTAGCAGAGAGCCAGACTGACTAGTCTGTGTAGTTAGTCGCTTTCCGTGGAGAGGACACCACAGTTCATACGTCAAGGCTGTTACGCCATTCTGTATAGCTCAGGAGTGACATGCGCTTGGATGGACGGACGGACCTCATAGTTCCTATCAACATTATTGTCTCTCTTCACTTACCTAACTTACTATATATGCCTCACTTTTCGTACCAGAGTGAATTAGATCAGATGCCCGCGCAATACGTATTATGGTTCAAACAATGCAAGTTGTCCCATTTAGAGTGGCGTCCCGACGGAAAACTGACTCCTATGATACCTATTTTTCTTAGGTATTTAGATTAACCAACACCAAACAAACGAGACTGATGATAGGGAACTTGGTAGGTAGCTAAGGTGAAGCAATTCGGTAGAATCGGTGTATATAGCATGATAGGATAGGTCAGAAAGGCAGCCGAGGCAGGGTGAGGCAAGGCAGGGCTGGGCTGAGCCGCGCTTCGGTGTAATACCTATAATGAGTAGACCCCACATAGCCTCTCCGTACCCGGCAGTAATGTAGAAAGGATCGGGTGTGCATGTGATGCGTGTAGCACGATTTCAGCTACTTACTTGATTTATGTTGTGCTGATGGGTTTTTTTTTCTTCCTTCTCCTTTTTCGGAGGCATACATTGCGTTGGTTTTCCTTGACTGGATTCAACGGGACTTCCTATGTAAGATACATACACAAGTGCATGGTTGATTTTTGGAATCGCAACAGGGTAAGATTGTCAGTTCTGATAAAGAGTAAGGTTATCAATTTCTTTTCCTTTGGTCCCTTACACAAGAGATGCCAACACAGGCTCCGCGCTCGCCCACCTGACCTAGACGTTACAATAGGCATATTCCGAGGGTGAGAAGAGCACCAGGACAAGTAAACTTGTGTATGCCTGATGTTTCTTTCTTCCAGTGAAATATGTGATATGACCCAGACACCGGCACAGTAGGGCTGGAATAGCTATTGAGCTCTGTTCCGTTTTGCCATGGTGCATAACTGGTATACCATATAAACTTGTCTTCGGTAATGATAAGTGTTTGGCATTTATATGATAGGGATTTGAGAGATACTATAGAATCACTGACGCTGCTGAAGCTACCCACTCATCTAGGGCATTGGCCTCTCGGGATGCTGAGTCGACATCCTGAGGAGTCATCCCTCCTACTATATCAGCAACTGCCATGTCTCGGTCAACATTCCTCAAAGCTACCTAATCTCTGAATTTATCAAACACGTCCTTCCCACTAGAACCCCGGCAAAGAATTCAGCCAGGATCAACAAAATAGTGACCAGACTATTCTTGAATGAAGCCGTCGTCCCTACCAGGACCGCCGGCGGGGGGCTAGCTTGAAGTGGATTCGAAGTGCGGTCGAATATATCATCGGTAATGCGGCCATAAATGTCGTAACGGATGGTATAATTAAGGTCGGTTCCCATGCGGGCGACAATATTGAGCGCTTTAGGCGCCAGCGAGCCCGTCGCCTGGCTACTGCCCCAAGAAGCATCAATATCTAGCATGTCTCAGGGGCCCGTAACACTACCGTATACCACTCATTAATCATTTGTGACAAAAGCGAACGCTAATGCCTTGCTGGCTATTAGCTCTAATATGGTACGTATGGCATACGCGACATCATTAATATTTAGGTACCTTTAATAATATCATTTGGGATCATTCCATCGACTACATAGTATTTTCTGTTTATGAAATCGTATCTCCAGACAAGTGTTGCTTTCAATCCAACACATCCTATACAATAACTCGCATGTATTGAAAGCTACTGGCTCCTTATTGCTAAAAAGAAGAACATTCAGAGTCCCAGCTCAGAATCACACACCAGCAGAAACCTCGGTCCTTAGTACTCTACTCTTTTGATTTTATTTTCGAAATAGCCATTTCTCCATTTGGTCCGAGTCCAGCCCCTTTGGTGCCATCTCCTTTTTGGTCTTCCATTTCATAGAACACTGACCATAACTACGATGAGTTGACGGTTTTGCCCCAAGTGACTTAGCATTCTGCGTTTCAGGACTATCTTCCCCCTCACAGATTACTCTAGCTTCGTATGCCTTTTGCGCGAATATGGCTGCACGAGCCTGGTCTCCATGTGAGATACATATCTGGAAGGCATCGTAATACAATCTACCAAGCAGCACTCCAGGATGTCCATCGAACTCTTCCCTCAGAACCCGAAGCAACGAATAGCAGTCCCCTAGACTGGTGATAGGGTTACTTGACATACGCCAAGGGTCGCCAATACTATCGTCAAGGCGTTGGATTGATTCACGGCGTGAGTCGCTCGCTTTGAGCATGGGAGGCGGAAGAGAGCATTGAACACAGTCACACTGGAAACCGAAGGATTCTTTCAAAAAGGCCTGCCGTGCGGTTGACGAGCCGCCTTTATCATACCGGATCGTGATCTCTTCACCAGCTTCGATCGGCCGTATTGCATGGATCGTCTCATGTTTGGTATCGCTGTTCCAACTATTATGGCAGTTTGGAAGACAGCTATGGTTGATGCGACATATTGTAGTATAGACTCCGCCCACAGACGAACCAGCCCCGCAGGGAAGGGCATTTGTCCTCACGATGCCACCAAATGGATACTTCCCCCGGAAGTTGTTATGGAGTGATAAGAACTGCCTTTGCTCCTCTCTAGATAAGGATGCCAACTTTGACGCGACAAACGTCTCTAACGCGTCGGGTGGCATGGGACTATTGACTGTGAAAAGTGGCTTTTCACACAGAATGCGCGTGCCCTTAAGTATGTTTGACCTGGCAACAAGGCCTTTTCCTCGCCCTGGGATATCTGTCATGCTGAAAAGAGCAATATCCATGTCCTCAATCGACGGACTGTCCGTTGGCTGATGCACCATGGTAGGCTGTGTCTCCGGGTCGTCTGGCTGCGAATTCTTAGCAATTCAGGTACGGTTTTATGAGATACTAGACAATATGATATACATACCTTCTCATAGGATTTGATCGAATAATGAACTTGACCCCAATCGTAGAATCCAAATTGGTCGAAAGATTCAGACCAGACCTGTATACGGGATCCGAAGTGGGCTCTTGCGAGACTAGTAACGGTGTTGATATAATCCCATGCACGGGTCTTCGTTGCGGTAGGTCCTGAAGCCTTTGAGCTGAACCGGAGAAACTTATGTCCCTCGAGCGGAAGTATGGGATGCTCCCCTACTTTTAAGATGATATAGTTAGCCTGGACCTCGACTTGCTTGTCGTTCCTGTAGTACTCTTTGATAAAACAAGTGAAGCGATCTCAATTGTTTTTATCGGTCGCCCCCTTAGAAAGGCGATGGACCATGTCGAAGCCAGCGTCGATCCCCATATTTCCTTTAGTTTTCCGTGCTGTTGTTCTTGAGTGCTTGTCTTTATTCACTCCAGGAGCGGGGAAACGTGTTGGGCTGAGAGCTGTTCAAGTTGGGGGTCAGGTTTTGCGGGATGGTAGGTAATACAAGCAATGTAAAGAGTTTAGCAAATCAAATACAAATACTTAACTTTTATTTAATTTAATTATTATAACGATAATAAATTCTTTTTTAAATAAATATATAAATTAATATTTTTTATTTTTAACACTTTTATTATATAAATAAATAAACTTTAAATTGTTTTAATTTATTATTAATAAAAGTAAATAAAGTAATTAAAATAAAATTATAAAAAAGCTAGGCTTTTTAAGCTTTATAAAACTAGCAGCTTTTATAAAAGCTTTTATTGTCGTTATTTTCAGTTATTTTAATTTTTATTTAATAGCTTTTAATTTTAATTATACTGTAAAATATATAATTATATTTATATATAGTTATTGCGTTGATTTTCCTTGCATTGTATTATAAATACCGCAGTTTTTAACACTGCATTAAATTAAAAAAAATTAACTTCTTTTACTACTACATTCTTAGTACTTCGTACGTTTTACTGTGTACTCTTACAGACTGCCTGGCAGTATCTAGAGCAACCCTACTGTGCCTTTCTACAGACTGCCTGGCAGTGCCCGAAGGGAATCCTTAGTTGCGGGTATCACCTGGTACCCTAACATAGTTAAATATTAACGTAATATTGGCGTTACTTTAAAACTAACTTTTAAAAATATTTTAAAAGGATAATAGAAAATAGCGCATATTTAAAGTTTTATTAATTTATTTTTATTAAAGCAAATAAAATACGCTTTTAAACTGCTAGCCCGCGGGGGTTTTATTATGTATATATTTTTTACACGTACTTATTTCGCACTTACGCTGTTATTTTTTTTTTAAAATAATAAAGATGTTTTTAATATATTAAAATGATTTATATATTTTAAATTAAAAAATACATTTTTAAAAACATATAACGGATAAAATTTAAAACCTTTTAATTATAGATTTTTATTTAATTTTAATAAAAGGGTTTAATAATAAAAGTAATAAAAATAAGTTTTAAATATATTAACATTATAATTAATAAACTAATTTAAAATAATATTTTATATTTTTAAATTATATATATTAACTATTTATTTAATTAAAAAACTTAAAGTAATTATATATATATACTTTATATAATATATGTATACCGTGCTTTATTTTATTTATAAAAACACTTATTTTTTCTTTAAAACAAACATTAATTAATATTTATTAATATATTATAAACTTAAAAACTTATATTTAATTTTATTATTTAAATAAAATAATAAAATAAAGGTTTATATATTATTTTAAAAACATAAAAAGTTAAAACACATTTTTAATTATATAAAACTATAAAAACAAGGGCTTTATTTACGACTTTTAATTATTATACTATTAAAGTTAAAAGGTATTTAATATTTAATAAAATAATAAAGAATATATTAATTTAAAATAATAAACATAGTGTGCATTTTTTATTTAAATAAAAAGTATATCTTTATATATATATAGTTATATTTTTAATTTTTTAATTTTTATAATAATGTAAAGTTAAATAATATTTAATTTATTATATTTTTATAATTATTAACTCCCGCTTTATCACGTATATAAACTTATTTAAAAAAATTTCTTTTTTATAATTAAATAAAAATGCTATATAAACATAAACTACGCATATGCTGCGTTTAAGCGCCATAATATGCATTTATTTACCTACATATCTACTTACTAACCCATTTAATATCTGCGAAAAGGTGGCTAGACGTGATTTAAGCCAGGCAGCGCACGGGGACTTACCTTCTTATTAGCACGAGGACTCCATATAGAGTAGTTCAATATAACAAACTTCGTAAAGGCTTCACCAACGCACATCAATCAGGGTTACAGGACTCGATTGGTTGTTGTACATAAGAAGAGGAAATGCAAGTGGGAGAGAATCCCCCACACTGCCTAAATACAGTACAAAATGCGATTTATCCGCACTAGCAAACATTCCCTTATTGTTCCATTGATAGGACAATAGGTGTGGCCGTATCCATGCCAACACTTCGTTTCGCTCGTTAAAAGCGAGGGCATTGGATGTGCCCTTATTCCGTTGTTACCTTGCAAGCAACGTGCATATACAAGGCTGTTATTGCATGTCCTCATTCCCGATTAACGGCTATTTAGGTATGGGTCCGGATATCCACATCGTATTGGAACATGAACAGCTGTGCGTGGGGCAACGATGAAGTACCCTGCCGAGACATTTCAGCAGAACTTCCGCGCCTTCCGGATCGCCCGGAGCGAACATGATCATAGAAAGGATGTTTTCACCAGTAGATATTAACCTGACAAGAAATCAAACGGAGGATATTACGAAAAAGACGTCTCAGAGTCAGCATACCGAAAAGGTGTAGACTTTGTTCCGAAATTGACTCAGCTCAAGCCATAGCAAGCTACCTACGGTAATACCAATGATACATACAAAGGTGTGAAGGACGTCTCAGTAGTTGTAAAGGTGATGATTATCATTTGTTGTTGCGCTGGGGAGGAAAGGGAAAGTAACAAAGTCGATCCTTCCCCAGGCTTCTAACTACTATTATAGATTACACCAGAAAATAGATACTATGGGCCGTGCAATACCACAGCTACGGAAGTGGCGCCACTACGGGTCTTGAATACCCCACAAGCTGCCACACAGAAGCCGATCCTTACCGGGTTACATCAAGCAATTAAAGTGTAACCGACACAGCGGAAGCCAATCTGGGAAAAGACATTGTGGAGAGTGAGAACAGAATGCCAGCACGCGCTTAAGGTGCCCTGGTTGGCCCGTTGATCCACACTAGGTAGCACAAAGAAACAGCGGTTGCAGGGTTCTAAACCCTGTCGCCAATTTATAGAACCCAAAATAGGTAGGCGGTACGTACATATTTGGCATAGCCCTATCTACCTAGATGTCCATATTGAGATGGCATCAACAAGAAGAGAAGATAAACGTGCACTCTTGCAGAGGAAATAAAGAAGAACTACTCATACGACAACGTAACGGAACCATCCTTCGTGACAGGATGCCTTCAGCAACCTTAGGAGAATCTTGACGCAGTAACCCTGATCTCACCATTCCCTGGGATATTAATGTTGTGTTCCGCTGTTCCGCGAGCAGGAACTTTTTCCGTCTCACTGTCAGTGAACCAGTTCAAAGCGACAGTGATGGTGTAGTCCACCAGATTATCGATCTCAACTTCTAGGATGTTGGCGGCAGTCCGAATAAGCGTAACACTAGCAATTCGAAAGGCGACAGTGATCCGCTCCCCAATACCTGGGATATTGACGTCGGTGCGCGGACGAAGAGTGCTCGTAGATGATAAGCCCAAGAGCTCGTAGTAATCCACTCCTGGTTCGTACGAGACATCGATAACAGCGCTATCCTCCCCAGCGGAGGTAACGTTCAGAAGAAGATCGTGGAGAACATCGGAACGAGATTCCAAACTGCCACATGTTAATTACGAATTTTCTCTTCACCGGAGGGGAGCACATGCCTTGACGAGGTGGTACCAGCAGGGAAAGCAAGGGCGGAGGCAGAAGCCAGCGCTGCCAGAACTGCGAATACCTTCATGGTGAAGAGGAAAAGATAGAGAATTGTTATAGAAGATGTGATCTGACAGTGAGGAGCGGCAAAGAGAAGTCCAGTGTCGAGGCTGTTCTTACAATTGATTGTCTCACGCTGCCACTTCTACGTGGAGGGAATGAAGACGCCTATTTATGTTGTAAATGGCAAGTTTTGGGTTTGCATTTCCCCGTTCAGGTCCTTGCATCTCGTATAGAAAACATCGTGAGATGCAGCATCGGTCCATTCTTGCCTGTGACACTCCAAGGACTTGACAAGGGTCTCGTTATTCGTCCAAAGACCTCGTATATTCGCCCCGAGAGATGCCCAGTCCGGGGGTGTCATTTCCAAGTAACGTCTCGGCGAGGGTTGTGGAAAGGCTGGACCGGTCGTCGCCGCTACGTTTGTATTAGGACAACTACACTAGAAGCGACTTGATGCAATGAACATGCCATTACGGATGACTCGGAAATATGGTCATGCAATATTTGGCACAAAACAACTAATATATACAATTTGGGTTTAGACAACTGTTATGTTTCCGTCAGGCGTTGAGCCTGGCATTGTGACACCCGACATCCGCACCGAACCCACTCACAGCTATATGGCTATCAGGTGCTTTTTAACCTGACAGGGCATATACGAGTAGATGGCTAGTTGTGCGTTAGCCGGCTAACTCATGGTAAAGGGTTATTTAGCCATCTGGGCAATCACGTTTACTTGAGAAAAGACGCTATATCCATTTAATCAAAGTACTTGGTTTATGTAAAGATACATGACTTCTTTATATGCTTGCCCATAACTTACTATACCTTTATTTATTTAAAAACATTGCTAACCCGAACCCTGACCTTAGCCACTAATCCTCACCCTTAACTTTTTTTTTTTGCTTTTCTTTTTACTAACTCCAGGTCTTAAGAATGGCGTATGGGGTAAGTACCGAAGATGATTTTAGTACCTGAACGTGCCAACCTTGAGACTTTTTACAATGCCATAATCCATTTGCCGCTTCTGACGCCAGATCTACATAGCACGGTTAATACAGGGTTTTTAAAGTGGGCGACAAAGGCCCAAATGATCCTCAACCAGATAGAAACCAACGGAAAACGCGAAGTAGAAAACAGCGCCAAGCTATGGTAAGTGATGAGTGGATACCACAGCCATATACTTTACCAAGTACTTAGAGGCGGTAAGTCGTTGTAATAAGCATGAAACCAGGGCTTGGCGTATAATCAAATACCGAATCTGGGGTATACTATTATTATTATTAGTCCCACACCATATTATTCCACCTAGCTAGTACATAGGAGCTCGTTGACTAAGCGAACCTCCAGCGTGCCGGTGGGGGAGAAAACTAGCCCCTAGTGAAAAATTCCCCTCTTAGCGGTTGGTATGAGCTGCGAATAAGCTGTTAACGTGCTGATCCTCATAGTACCTTCGATTGCCAACTTTGGGAATACGCCAATGCGCCCATCCGGGGTATATTATCAGGTACGAATTTAGTCCACATACCAAGCTACGACCATCCTGTTACCACAAGGGTCGTGGGTTTATGTAATCAAAGTATTCGCTACAAGTAGGCGTAAGGGTAGATTATCCCATACAGAGATTGTATGCTTAGATTGATCACTGGCTATCCAAAGGTTACGCCGACATCTGCGGCGTCCTAAGTGGGCCCCGGGCAGCGGGTCTACCGTGTCACGTGACTTAATGGTCCGCGCAGTCCGTGATATATCCCTGTCATATCGGCAAATCTAACACTATGCTTAACCTCATGTAATGTACTACAAACTTAAGACGACAGAAAAAGGACAGTGATGAAAGTAAGGGTTTAATGACACCGTTTTTTCAATGCTATATACGGAGTACACGACTAGCTAACGGTGTGGCGGAACCGGACGATCCGCTTGTCTTATTCCTCTACCAAGGGCAGGCACTGTCCCCACCATCCACGAACTGTCTGCAGCAGTTAAACCAATCATCCCCATTGATATCGTTCTTCAGGCACTACAGGTTTCGATATTAGCCCGGCTCAGTTGTTCAACCTTCCAAGGGTAAACCTACATAGTTGCCAGCGAAGCGGACTTTCCCCGAAGTAGTCAAGAACGATATTTTCCCTCCATACCTGGTGCAACAGGTTTCGGTGCTAGTATCATCGAGCGCGCCGTCCGTGTTGATTTGACAAGCGCACGCTCCGTGATTGTCGGCGTTGACTCCCCTGCTATCGGTTAACGGCTGTGGGTTGGATAGAACTAACGGACTCACATGAGGACGCTGCTGAGAACGACGAGGATAGAGATAGCCTTCATTTTGGACTTGATAGTATTGTAGTCGAGACGTAATGGGTTGCGAACTGAAAAAAGTGTTGTTCATGGACCTTTTAACATGTCTGGCGAAGAGGAGAATTCGACCCCTTATATAGACGTTCTCTGTGGACACATGCCGTTGAGCAGGATGTACCAGTAGGAAGTGCCGAGAGAAGAAGACAGGGAGCGATGAAATTTTGGTCTCGATACTTGGCACGTATACAGGCCCCCTAGCCTCCAGCAAACGAACACGAATGTACGGAAGTTCGTGTCATTCCATAAATTGTCTGACGTAGCAGGTTGTCATGCAATATTACAAGGTAAATCGTCTTGCAAATCCCAACAGAGTTTGGCTGGCTCCAAGAATCGTCCCATTCTAAGGACTCCAAAAGGTATAGTCTACCTCTTTGGCTTCTAGATCGCCAAAGTAATACGAAGGACAATTTCCGTCTGCATGGAAACAGCCCGAAGGTTCCGAGTTCACAGAAATTCAACTTCTGGGCGCCGACTCGAAGTGTCCGTTTCGACTACTATATAAGCCTAGCGAGTCACCCTCAGGTCTATCTAGTCAAACTCTGAAGCAACTCACTTCAATCACCCCGAATCACTCTAAGTTACTTTGAATCACATCCATTCTATATCCAGAAAACCTTTCACCATGAAGTTCGTTCTTCTCTTCGCAAGTGCCTGGTTCCTATCGTACGTTTCTCCTATCATGATTGAGATTTCTGCAATAGGCTGACTTTACTTCTACCAGACCAGTGTTAGGTGATGGGCACAGTCTTTGCGCTTGCCAGCTCTATACGGATGGTCCCACTGTCGACACGGCTACCGAGGCCTGCTGCAGCAGGGTAGGAGGCCAGCTCAGTATGACACCTTTTGACCCTTCTCAACTTTAGACTCTCTCTAATTCTGGCAGCCTCGGATAGACTCCCCGCTGTTGGAGGTATCAAGTATGCCGGATACTATGTAAGTCGGACTCATGTACGCAAGCGAAGATCAACTAACCTTGCGGCAGTGTCAAGGCAACGACATCAGTGGGGACCACTTCTACTCTTGTTGCAAAACCAACGGGGGCAAGGACTCTACTTGTCCTAAGTAGATCAGGGGCAATGAAGCGGTGGTGCTAAGAAGTCATCTCAACACGCGACCAACCTTGAGATGTTGTGTATTACCCTTCAGACAAGATTAAACAAGGACAGAGGACCTAGATAGTTGTTAGTTGCAGTGATATAGTTCAGCTGAATGTCCACGTGTTTAACCCCGTTCTCGACTTTATATGTGTCGCATATGCCATACGTGCCATATAAGAGCTAATAGCCAGCAAGGCTTTAGCGTTCGCATTTGTCACAATATGCTTATACCTACGATGTGTACGTGTTACCACGGGTGCTGGCGCTGCCTCAGGCAAATGCCCTTAAGCCGCAGTTTCTGTGACATCTAAAAAACTGTTGATTCCTTACTCTACTTAAGTTTAAAGAGAAATTTGGTGGGTGGGTAGGTGTACCTCGTGCTCCTGGATAACACGTAGGCCGGCAGATGTTAGGATTATAAATAGTAAAGGTACATTAAAGCATGTACCTTTTAAGAAAACAAAGAGTGTTTATATATATATATATATGTAATAGTATTATAGGTAATAACATTATTATTGTGTTAAAGTAAAAGTGAACGCCCGCGAACGCTACCTGCTATATTAGTTATTAGCTTTTATATATTATATATATAGCATATGTAATATACCTTTTAAGTTATGTTAAATAAGACTTTAACTTGTTTATATATATATAGCCTTTTAATAAAGCTTTTTTTTTACTTTTTTAAAAATTTAAAAGCCAGTATAATAAACTTATTTAATTAAGTTATATTTAAATTAAACTTAAATTTAAATTTTTTAATTAAACTTTATATTAAAGTAAAACGGTAGTTTTTATATTAATTAGCAATTAATTAAGCTAAGTAATTAAAAATAAAAACTTTAAAACGTTACCAGGCTTATAATTAAAGTAAAAGTAAACGCTTATAAACGCCTGTAAACGTGATGCAGGCACTACGGAGTAAAGGGTGCACTTTCTTGTAAAGATAAAATAAAATAAGATAAGATAAGGTAGATTAAATAGGTTAAATAAAGGGACTATTTCTAGTAAACCACAGGCGAACTATTGAATTTAAATCCCCATCTTTTTACATACACACAATACTACCTTATACTGCCACAGTTTTTGCATTAAAACGCCACTTGTTTTACTGGTTATTAGCTTTTATATATTATATGTATGGTATATATAACAGGTGTAAAAAACTAATTATAACTATTTAAATCTTTGCTTGCTTTTTTATAATAAATAACGTTATTGTTTTTTTAAACGCTTTATATTATTACTTTTATTAGCTTTTTAATAGTGGTTTATTACAGGGTTAAGCTGTGCGTTGTTATAAATAAAATTACGTATATTAAAGTTATATAAAAAAAGATTTAACTGTAATTTTTATATATATTAAACTTTTACAGCACACTTTAAGGCATTTTTTAAATTAGTTTTAATACGTGTATTAAAGCGCGTAAGTTATTTTAAGTTAGTTAAATTAACAGCTTTACGTTTTAAAACTGTATATAATGTAATTATAACTTATTATTATTTTAATTAATTTAAAATAGTTTTAATTAAAAAATAAATAAAAGTAAAAATTAACTTTAAAATTATAATATATATAAAAAAATAAGTAAAATAAAAAAACAAGTTAATAATAAATTAAAAATGCTTTAAAAGTTATTATTATAAAAAAAAGCAGTATAAGTTTTATTAGTTTATAAAACTATTTATTTATAGTACATTTTAAAGTATTTTTTAAATTAATTTTAATATATGTATTATTATAAAAACTATAAGAACAAGGGATAGCAGTGTATATATATAAATAGCTTATGTTTTTTTTTAAAAGTCAAGGAGGCATAAACGGTACACATATTTATGCAGGCGGCGGGTTAAGGTCGGAGACATACACAGCTGCATTTATTTAACTTAATTATAATAATTACGCATTTTTTACGTAATTTTTACATAATATAACTTTCGTTTTATTTATTGCATAATATTAAAACCAGTATTAAAAAAAATAATAAAAATTACTATAATAAGTACATATAAATGCATGCTTTATAAGTAAAATTATTTAAGTTATAATATATTTATTACGTAGTTTTTTTAATTTTATTTTAAAACTTTAATTTTTTTTTACATTAACTTAATATTAATATTTTTATTATATTTTATAAAACTTTATATTATTTAATATTAATATTTTTATTATTACTTTTAAATACTACACTGTTTTATATCGGTATTTTTATTATTACTTTTAAATACTATATTGTTTTATATTAATATTTTTATTATTATTTTTAAATATTACACTGTTTTATGTTAATATTTTTATTATTACTTTTAAATATTATACCGCTTTATATTAATATTTTTATTATTTATTGCTTTTAAGTTAAAATTTTTTATATTTAAATTTAAGTAGTTATTTGCTATTATTTTTAAATATTATAGCGTTATATAAATGTTAATATTTTTATTACATTATTAATTAAATATAACAATATTTTATTATTTAAAAAAAAATATAAAATTATTTAAAATTTATATATACGCAAAATAAATATTAAAATATTTTAATATTTAACTTAATATTTTATTTTAATATTTATTAAAACGCTTTTAAATATAATAAATATTATCTTTTAAAAAGTATTATATTTTTAAAAACATTAAACATTAAAACTTTATATAATAATACAATATAATTTACTTTATATTTATATATTTTTAATTATTTTTTATTTTTTTATATAATATAATATTTTATTTTAAAATTTTTTTTTTAAATTTTAACTTAATTATAATAATTTTTTTTTACTTATTATTTAACTTATTTTATTTTATTATAATACCGTTATTTAATGCTTAAAAACTTAATAATATTAAAAAAAACAACGATAATAGCATATTACTATTTATTTTATTAAAGCTAATTAAGTAAAAAATTAAATTTAAAATTTTAATTTAAAAAATATAATTATATTAATAATAAATACTTTATTAATATTAAAAGTTAATAATATTACTTTTTATATTAAAATTTAATTAAATTAATGCTTTATTTTTTTTAATAAACGTTAATAAACTTTTTTTTACACTTTTATTTGCGCTTTTTTTTGCTATTAACATTTAAAATAATTTATTGCCGTTTATTAAACGCTTTTATTTTTTTATTTAAAAAAATATTTTTTTTTTAACATTTATTTTTTTAAGTTTTTAATAATAATTTAAATTTTAATAATAATTTTAACGTTAATAATAGCTTTAATTTTAATAATAATTTAAATTTTAATAATAATTTTAATAATGGCTTTATTTTTAATAACAGTTTATATTTTAATAATAATAATAATTTTAATTTAAATAATAATTTTAATAATAACTTTAATTATAATAACAGTTTATATTTTAATAATAATTTTAATAATAACTTTAATTTTAATAACAGTTTAAATTTTAATAATAATAATAGTTTTAATTTAAATAATAATTTTAATTTAAATAATAATTTTAATTTAAATATTTTTTAAATATTTTTTTTAAAATATATATAATTAAATATTTTTAATAAACCTTAAATAAAAATAAAATATTTTATTTTTAGTTTTTTTTTATAATTTTTTAAATAATTATTTTTTAATTATTTAAATATATTTTATATATAATTTACAGCATTATAAACATTTAATTATTTATATAATAAATTTTATTTTTTTATTTAAAAGTTAAAAAATTAAATATTTTTTTTTTATTTTTAAATATTTAATTTTTAAGGGTTAGGGTTAGGGTTAGGGTTAGGGTTAGGGTTAGGGTTAATTTTTTAGGG